>OU342946.1:29676290-30876290 GCA_910592295.1 Andrena haemorrhoa
TGGTATTCCCTAGATATGGATGATATGAGGCATTGAGAACAAAAATGAACAAACGAAATGAATAATCATATAAAATAGGAAAAATTAATTTTTTTTCGATGTGGGTTAGCCTGCTTTTGTTCTCAATGCCTCGTATAAGAGACCCGTAGAAAAGACGTTCAATTCCTTGCCTCGACCCCCTCGAAGCCCAATGAGAGAAAGCAACGCGGAGCAATGGTAAGAGTGAAAATCCCTGTTTTAATGGTCGTTAACGCCGAACGTTCCCGCAATAATCCTTGTAAATCCAGCAATTTCCTGTTCAACAGGTTCGCGAGGGGAGCAAGGAGCCGTGCATTAACACCAGAAATTCACCTCCAAAAAGTGAGCACGCCCGTGCTCGTCCTCTAGCCCCCCGATAATCCCTGACGATTCGATAATTTCCCTTGAAACGACGGTTCGGAAGCGCGACTGTGGAAGGGCCTCGTGAGGGACTCTGCATAGCCTCGGGAAAAAGTGGAGCCTGCGTCTGCACTTTGGAAAAATGGGGGCTGATATATCGCTGGCGGAGGGACGACTCACTTGCACGCTTTATCAGGGAACCCCGGTATACGCTGCTTGCAATAAAAACACCGTAAACTACCCTATAGCTTCTCGATATCGATTTATCTACCTTCGTTCTGCAACGAAGCTTGAATAAAGAAAGGGGGCGAGGGAAGATTGAGCTCGCGCACGATCCATGAATACTAATTTCTCTGGCATTCTACCGGGGGTGGAAATGCTCGTTAACAAGACAAAATCGGGGGAGAATAAAATTCAATGTATTACCTAAAAGATTCTGGGATTTGCAAAAAGTTGCAGCTCCATCTCCTCCAACGGTCAAATAAAATTTCTATTTAATCAGTTCCCTTAGTAGTGCCAAGCGTTTAAAAATATTTTTACCCCAAGAAAGGAGCACAGAAATCAGCAGGCTGCCAAAGAGGTCTATGAGCCACGAAAAGGGGCAAGAAACTCCGGTGCAGAGTGTATAATAGTAGAAACGAGGGTGTTTAGGGCGATTCGAGGAACTGGGCCATAGCTGGGCTATAGTTCCTTTCTGGGCGAGGAACAGAGAGGGAATTCTTCCCTCGAAGAATGCTTTGACCACGGGGGAGGCTGCGGTTCGGTTCCGCGATGGATCCCCGTTCGTGCCAGGCCAGCCAGAGGCTGGAAAACTGAAAAGCGTAACGTACGTGCAAACGAAACGTTACGTGGAACGCGCTACTTCGCGCTGGGAATTGGCATTTCCCTCGCGGTCTTCGATAGAGCCAATATTTACCCTGGGTCTTAATGTCAGCGCAGGCCGCTGCCAAAGCTAACACGCGAATCGGTTTGGCCGTAAGTCCTGGGGCGACTCGATCCGAACCGGGATGAATACGGATATAGATCTGTGGCGGAGCGAGTGTCGATCAGTTTGTTAACGATTGGAAGCCGAAAGACACTTTTGGAAACTGATTACCTTGGGGGAAGGTTTCGGGAAATGGGGGACGGGGATTACTTCCTCTTACTGGATTCCTATTGGTGGCGGGAAGAAATATGAAACTGTGATCGGTAGTAGAAATAGAAATATTTGCGATGGAATGAATATTTTATTCTAAATTTATATAACTAATTTATATAACCAGTGATAACAAAGATGATTCGTAAAGTCTACTGTTAATTTTGCGATGCAGGCATGTGAAGAGATCAGTTTTAATAAGTTTACAAGCTAAGGTTAGAGTGTACTTAGGATTTCTGACATTTTTGCGATTAGCCTAGCCTGCAATTACTTTTTATAAATATAAAAATGACAATTATGCCTTAAGATAGTATGTTTTTTGGTCTATCATTTGAGCCCAGATTCAGCCTTACGTGATAAGTAGTCAAAGAATTATGGCAGTTTTCCGCAGTGACTGTCATAGTACTAGCCAGTCGCGTTACCAATTCCCCCAACGTCAACTCTCCCATCTTACTCTTTTCCGAACTCTACAAACACCAATCGCACCATAGACCGTCCAATTTTTCGTTCCACCGTTGTTTCGAAAGGTTCAAACTACAGTCCCCCGAAGGAGCCGTGAAATAAGCACCGTCGAGGTGGAAGATCCAACTCCCTTTTCCACAAGGGTGCAGAAACATCCCCCGAGTCGAATACAAATGGCGACCATGCTTCATCCCCGTAATATTGTCTCGCACCAAATTTCGCCGGGTTTCTATAAGTCCCCGGCAGCGCGTCGAGCTTTATTATCTGCCTTACGACGTTCCGACTAACCGAGGGAGCCTCCGCACCGAAATAATCGTTCGCACCGCCGTGTCTTTGATTCCACCCTCGCTAACGCGCCTCGCGGTTTGTTTAGCCAGAAAATAGGAGCGTCGTAAAGGAACCGTGATTGCAGAATGGCGATTGATGTGTCCAAGGGCAGCCAGTCGGAGATAGGCCCACAATTCGCGGATCCGTAATCAGCGAACGCGGTATGTCCAATATGTACCTAAACAAAATATCTGCGCGCGTGAAAGCGTAGACGGGTGTTTGTTTGGTGGCTGAGGATAACTGTGATCCAAGGCTGCCGAAGCACCTCCATGTGTATGATCGATGTAAACACAGGCATGCATGTAAACAGAGTAACGCTAGGAAGATCGATCGTACGGCGTACGAGTGTATCCAACTTTATCTCAGATAATATCTTGACGGCGAAGTTTTCAATCTTGAAACGACACCTGGATTCATTTTTTTTAAAAGATGTGTGACACAGTGGAATAGGTTCGGAGTAGGAAAGACACAGAATCGATTAAACAGGGTGGATTCTATAATCGAATATCGATGCAAAATTTCATTAACTTCCTAATAAAAGTAATCGTCGACTGTAATTGAATACTGAGCTGAATTTCCGAGCAGAGTTGATACGTTATTTTACACGTTTTGTTATAATTAGTTGTGGATTTGATTGAGGGTTGACGAATATTTGTTTGTATGGCTTTTGCTGGAGGGAAAGAGAAGTGGAATTTTGAGGAGTTTGACAGTGAATTAAGTGGAGTTAATTGTGGATGAGGATTGGGAATGGAGTAGAGAAGTAGGTACTGAATAGCGCGTGCCTGAGGTATGTAAAGGGTAAAATTGATAGAGTAAGGTTTATGGTCTCTGATTATCAACAAACAACGGGGCTCGATCGTGTCATCGATTTATTTTATTTTCCTTTATAAAGTCCCAGCACGCGACGCTTTATCACGCGTTGAAACCGACATGCTATATTTTTAGCGGTGCCGTGACGCGCAGAAACGCTTCTGCACCCTCGGCGATAAATCACGTAAGAGATCTCGCCGTAAATTCTCGGCTCTCGCACCCTAAACATCAGAAGAGAACCGAGAATTCTACCGCAACTATTTCACGCGTGCCCGATAACCAATGGTGGTCGTCAGAGTCCAAAGCTTCTAGGAAACGGCGGTTGATAAGCTTCGGTGCCAAAGAGAAAAAGGAAACTGGAAATATAAATAATTATCTTGTTAAGAATTATCTACTGAGAATCTTGGATATTTCGAATATTATTCCAATTTCCAATATTTTAATGGTGGTAATAGTCAGTTTTATAAAAGTACCAAAGAAGAGAGAAATTTTAGAGAAATAGTCCCTTGCAGAAACTTAGAACGATTCTAATCGACTGAATCATCTGATACCAACGACTGAAATTAGTTAATAATCTCCTAGAGGGAGGATTAATAAACTCCTAGCGGGAGGATTGACCATCTATCTCCACTGTCTACTGCAAGCAAAAACCAGGGAAATCGTTGCACAAGGAGGGAACGTGGAACTGCGAAAGGAGCGTTCCAGCTGGCGGTCAGCGGCCGCACCAAAAGTTCCCAGGGGTTTGTGGAGGATCGTTAATCAAATCTGCCTGGAACGAGCGACGCATCGATCAGGATCGACGAAACGACCGTGGCCAGGGCGGGGTGGTCTTCTTCATCATCATCATCTTCGTCCCATCTTCTCGCGTTCGATTCGAAATCAATAGGAAAAGGTGCCACGCGCGAGATGCCAGCCGCCGTTCCATGGCGTCCCGTTGAATAATTCAACGGGACGCCGTGGAAAATGTTTTGATTATGCCGGTCCACGGACACGCCGCCGAATTCCTCGCGAGCGCCCACCGAAATTGTTCCAGCGTACGAATAATTAACGACAACGGCGACGATAACGACTCTGCGCAGCGACGTGAGATTGTAGCCAAGGGTGCTTTCTAAATTCGAGGTGTATAAAGATTGAGTTTACTAATTGGGAGGAATAGTGGCAGTAGTGGTGAAAAGAAAGTTTAATTAATATCAGTTCCGTTAGAAATTAAGAATTTAACGTATTACTTAAAACCTAATTTAAGTTTACGGGCTTTGAACTTTCTTCCAATCACCACTGTAGATCTTACATCACAGAGTTTTCTGTAAACATTTCTGAATGGATAACAAAGATTCCTTCAACGAAATCTTAATGTTCTCTGCTTACAATTTTTATCAATGGGAGTAGATTGTACATATGCTTAGGGATCGACTCTTTTATATTTCAAAACATGGTAATGACATTTCCCGAGTTAGGTGACCCTGTTACCAGTGTATTCAAAGAATTCTAGGAATACTCATAACGGCTCGACCCAAAGCACGTTTAGATAAACTATCGTAATAACAGACGGGAACGTCTCGACTGTGTTTACATGCGCGGACAATGGTCTAGGTCGACTGAAATTCAACGACTTCTATACCGCCATTTGAAATAAAGCCTGCTAGCTTCGTGTCCCCATCGAAACCCCGTACAACCAAGAGATATCGCCGTCGAACTTCCCTGATTACCAGTATCACCAATCCAGGCGCTCTAAAAAGCAAAGCTGGACGCAATTAAGTAACTAGCAGGAGGAAAGAATGCTTCGTCGACTTTAAGGGTGGTAAAAATCGGAAACAGATAGCCGAGGAACTCAAGGTGCTCCCCGATGGCCGATAAAACGAAACGCGCTGTAAATCGCCCCCCTGTAAAATCGACACTCTGTAAACCGGTCGATGGTGGGGTTCAGGGAACCCGGACGACTCGCCGAAGGAGACAAGGGAAACCGATATCTATGGTTATTAGCCGCGATAGATTGGAGGACGCAAAGGATATGGTGCGGGGTTGATACAAGACGAGCAGGTGACACCGTGTAACGCGTGCTCTACGCGTGCTCTACGCTCAGTGTTTATCGACCGTGCCGCAAACTCTCCCAAAAAGACGCGGGGGTGTGGTCAGAAATTTCTCTCCTTAGCCGTGTGCACGAGTCCCTCGACCCAAGAAATCCCCACGATTCCGCGAGAGTCGAGGTCAATCGAGGTTACGCGCCACACGAGACCGACACCCTATGCCACCCCGACGAACTTAGTAACAAAACGTTACTGCCCTTACAAATTTCCCTGACTAAGCAACTGCAGCCTTTCACGAAGAAATTAACTCGAATTCTCCCCGCAATGATCCTCAGAACGTAATTCCAAGATCACCGAATTATTAACGCGAGAATTCATACAAATCAGCCTCGTGATTTAAACAGAAGTAGGTATGCGCATTTGCTAAAGATTCGTTGCCTATTTACTCCCGGACACTAGAGGCCGTGAAAAATAATATAGATAGTATTATTAAGAGTAATTCCATAACGCGATGATTGCTTGAAAAGAAGGAATCGACGAAAGGATGGTAGGGACGATGAAAAGGACAGATAGGCAAGGAAAACAACGCGTCGGCGGAGCCTAGTGACTTCTAGGGACAACGTCGCGCAAGACTGCAACCACCTGCCGCGGCTGGACAGGGAGGATGATGCCGAATAGCGAAGGGAAACTGGTACGATCTTGAAGAAGCGCGGAAGGGTGAAGGAAAGATGATAAGAGCGTGGAAGAGCGACGAAATAGAGCGATAGGGGTGCAGAACGTGCGAGAAGGAGGTCGAAGGAGGGGGACGATGGTAAAAAGCGGCGCGACGACATCGTATTGATTTGGTGACAGATCCGCGTACACGATGCGGATGCCGTAGTTTTTCGAGACGTTCAGACCACCGCGATGGGTAACGCGTTCACGGCAAGCGCCCTGACGCTTTATATATAGAGGCTGAGCCACGAGCAGACAGGCCGTGCCGCTTAAATATAGACAAAATGCAACGGGGTGTCTCCCGCGCGCGAGAGAGACAGCAGGCGCCCGAATACAGAGGATCCGCGGGTCGAGGAAGCCCAAACGATAGAAAGAGAACGACGGATAAACCTGTGGACGGGCAGGGGAGCAACGGAGAGGGAGGAAACGATCGGAGAGGAAAGAGGCCCCGCATACGTAGAGAATAATCATGGCCGACGACACGGCGTCGTCTGCTAGGAATCGCGCTAGAAATGCTCCGTCAGTCGTTCACCGCAAAGTCACCGCGCGATAACGTGCATAAACTGGGAACACTCTATCCGATGCCACCGAGATACGCCTCGACGCACCTAACTCTCGTGACACCAGTCCGCGGCGTGTAAAAACACGACGGAGTACCGTGGGAGACAGACACCACCAGCCAGCGGAACGTCGGAGAGAGCGAACGATACAGAGGAAAGACAGAGAGAGCTTGTAACGCGTGTGTACACGAACTGGTGCGAAAGAAAACGTCGAGGGCACGCGGGGTTAACGTTAAACGTAACGTTCACCTCCTATTATCAACACTCCCGCCGTAGTTCGCTCCGTCTCCATCGGTACCCTCCCCCACTCTCACCCCCCGTCGATCATGTTATTATAGGATGTCCACTGTTACTTACTTGCCCAGCTCCTCCTTGAGATCGTAGTTGTCACTGAACCGCGTGCAAGAGGTCGGAGTAGCCATGCCGAGGTATCGCGATTATTTACCGCACACCGAACCGAGGAACGTAAGCGCGAGAGCCACTGCCGGCCGCCACTACCGCACACGCTAGGGGAAACTTCGCTGGTCGAATTCGATCAATAGAGGGGAACCGCCGCGGCGCTGCTTCAACACCGGGTAACCGTGGCGCGCGCCCAGGGAGGGAGGCAGAGGGTCGTCGCCGTCTTCGGGGGGGAAGCTCGGGCGGAGGGGAGAGGCGGGTTCCGTTCCGTTCTGTCCGCGGGTAGACGTCCGTGTTACTGTTACCCCTGGCCCACCGAGAACACGGTGGGAGGTGAATCGCGGACGTGCCAGCAATTATTTGCAGGCAACGCGACAAACCGTGGCTATCCCGTGACCGCGACGCGTCCGCACTGCTCGCCGGCAGACCGTCGACTGACTCGCGTAGTGGCGCCTCTGGGCCCTCTGGCACCGCCGAACGATATGGCGCAGGCGGCGTTACACCGACGCCGCTCTCCGCCGGCAATGGCGACCGCACGTATAGACAGCTTGGTAACTGGGGGGGTGGCTAACGACCGCACCACCACCGACGAGGGCCTCCCCAGCTCGTTCCCCAGCCGTTCAGGCGCAGGCAACTTACGCGAAACAGCAACGGCGCATTTCAATCTACCGGCTATTTTTGTCGCACGATCACGCGCGGTCGATCGCTCGCGGGCAGGATTTAATATATTTTATTTATCTTTCACGATTACTGCCAATGTCTTTTGCGATCGGAGAGGGTGCTGCTCGAGGTTTAACGAACGTTACGCGCGATACTTCGGTCCGTGCCGGAGGGTGACTCGCTGGAGACTGATTCGAATATCGAGCAACGAGAATCGCGAGCGTTCAGCTGCGTGTCGTTGCTACGTTCACTCGACTCTGCCTAGGAGTCGCGAACCGTACCTGGTTGGATTCAACATCGCGCACTCACTCGATTCCGCATGCCCCGACGTAAACACGAGATTTACTACTGGCGCATACAGCCTCGCGGTATCGCTTCGATCGCCCTTCTGGCCCGTGTCCAATTAGAACGATACGCCGATTTTCCGTAATATTACATTCAGATACGGCATGATATTTCGATATATCGATAATAATTGATCACTCTTTGCATCTTAGAGCATATAAACATGTAGGAAGCATGCAATGGGCGAAAATTTAGACGGCAGTAGAAAGAGAAAGACATACATTGGGGACAGCATCTTTCTTTCTAGCGCCAGGGGCGACAGTGTTTCTTTTGATGCTAGATAAGAGAGGGTGTCCCCAATGTATATCTTTCTCTTTCTACCGCCGTCTACATTTTCGCTCATCGCATGCTTCCTCCATGTTTATCATTGCATTGGTAAGTTATCGATAGTGCATCGATAATATCGCTAGCTATATGACAGTATATGCAGTCTTTCTACATTTTTTTTACACACTTTATTTGTTACATTTACATTTGAATTGAAGTAATTCTTTCAATTGAATATACTTTCCTTTTTTAATATCGTGGTAATATATATATATGTCGTCTCTGTTTCTTGCCGAATACTATTGTATGTGAGAAACATAATACAGTATTTCAATGTGTAATAGACGGGGAGATGTTTCTACGGGTGAGATAGGAGAAAGGTGTACCACATTACGAATTCCAAAGATCGTTTTGTAGATAAAGTTCGTGTTTATATAATCTTAAACTTGAACATGATTATACCGTGTCAGTAACAAAATTCGCTTAGCCTGTAATATAGTTTCCGTAGCAAAATTAAGGGAAAGTATGAAATTTCGCCTGTTCCTCTTAAATACTGTACAAAATACGAATTTCCAAATACACACGACAAACCTCTTTTCCCAATTTCCCATCGCCTCGGCCGACCCTGCTTCCTCAAATCCGTTCATCCCATAGCTTCGCCGGTATTTATGATACACTCATTCACCACGCACACACATACACGTACGCTTTCCAGAATAATATATGCTGAATCTCGTTTCAATCACGATCCTCGTTTACCGCAGTCTTGCTCGCCTCGAAGAGTAGAATAAAAATCATCACAATATTGTTAGTCTGTAATCTGAAAAGCGTTATCCGATCACGTTCTCCTGTTTAATTGATATGAATGTGAACGATCGTTAAATGCACCGGAATTATACTGCTGGCAGCGTGGCAGCTCCGTTAACATATCCTGGAACAAGGAACGTCCTCGATCGCCGTCAGCCGGGTATACTAATCGCCTATTGTAAGATTAAATAGAAAGACTAACAGATGGTCCAAACAGTTAACTCTAAGAACTGCATAATACGCGCGCGAACACTGGGAATATTTTATTTCAACATCCCCTCCCTAATTCTGCTCGTACTCTAACAGATACGGGGTTATAATCGCTAAGTACTTGTACGCGTTAAAAAGCAATCGATCCCCCATCCTCTCGTTATCAGGAGAATATTCCCCGGCCTGTCCTCGAGCTACAATGTCGAATGAACTCTTTTACAATAGAGGGGTCCTCAGCGAAATATCTAGAATTCGAATTTCGTATGCCGCGTTCGAAACTAGTCCTTGCTGCCCAGTTGGACACACTTTACTCGACTGTCACCGATTTTGCCAGATTCCGCGGGCAATCGACGTTGCAGCCGCGAAGGACCGCGATGTGGAAGGACAGCAGCTGCATCGGGATGACCGTGAGAATGCCTTGCAGACAGTCCACTGTCCTAGGTACTTGGAGGACCTTCTCCGCGAACATTTTCGTTTCCTCGTCGCCTTCCTCGCAGATCACGATCGGCTTGCCTTCTCTAGCTGTCACTTGTTGCAGCGCGTTCATGCATTTCTGAAAGCAGCGACGAATACAATGCCACTAAACCGACAAGGGAAATGTGCTCCTTAATCATTCTACTCACCGTGTAAACGGGGTCCCTCATAACGATCATTATGACGGGCATCGAGTCGTCGACCAGTGCCAACGGGCCGTGTTTTAATTCACCCGCCATGATGCCCTCGCTGTGCATGTAAGTCAGCTCTTTCACTTTCTGTAACGAAACAGAGTGGTCGATTAGAAAGCTGCGCCTGTATAGATCAGACCTCGTTGCTGGAATGCGGATAACTCACCAGAGCACCTTCCATGCACGTGGCGAAGTTGTATCCTCTGCCCATGATCAATAGGGATTTGTGCTGGAACAGGGACTTGGCCAGCTCTTTCACCTTGTCGTCGAGCTGCAAAACCTGGCGGATCAGGTTGTCCAAATTCTTCAATCCTTCGATGATCTGTCGAAACAATACATTGGGCTGTATCCTTCGAATACACTTTCCACTGAATTGATTAGTCGCAGGTGCAGTACCTGCTGGCGCCGAGATCCAAGGGAGATTCTATCCTCGCTCATAACCAGAGCGAACATTACGAGAGAAATGAACTGAGAGGTGTAAGCCTTCGTACTAGCCACACCGATTTCAGGACCAGCGTTTATGTGAACGCCGCAATGGGATTCGCGACAAATGCTGCTCCCCACGGTGTTGGTGATTCCAACGATCAGAGCTCCACGGCCTTTGCAGTAACGCAGAGCCATCAGTGTGTCTGCGGTCTCTCCTAACAGAGCAAGTACCCAAGTATCAGTAATATCGCTTCGAGGACACCAAGGCGAAGTCGACTTCGCTGATGCTCACCTGACTGTGAGATGAAGAAGCACACGTCGTCCCTAAACACTGGCGTGTTCCTGTCTAAGAAATCAGATGCCAGCTCGACCATAACCGGCAATTCAGTCAGCTCTTCCAGAAGCTGCCTGGTGGCAATGGCGGAATGGTAACTCGTTCCACAACCAATGAGCATCAGACGCCTGCACCTCTTGATCTCGGGGATGTAATCCTAATGATAAATGCCCGTCAGCTTAGTGGTTCTTTAAAGAAGAATGAAAAACCTATGCCAAAGCTGTTTCAAACTTACTTTAATACCTCCCAACGTGACAGAGTTATCCCGGAAGTTCAAGCGCCCCCTCATCGTGTTCACCACGGACTCGGGCTGCTCGAAGATTTCTTTCTGCATGAAGTACTCGTAATTGCCCTTCATGATCTGCTGGATCTGGATCTTCAGAGTGGTGATCTCCCTCGCGTGGGGATCATCCATGCATCGACGAAGACGATGGATGCTGAGGGCACCCTCTTTCACAGCAGCCACATCGTCGTCCTAATAACAGAAGATACAAAGTGTTATCTACTCTTTGATTCCGTGCCTCGCACGTTAAACGAGAAAATATATTTCACCTCCAAGAATATAACACGATTGGTATGCTCGATGACAGCGCTGGCGTCAGAGGCGAAGAAATACTCCACTTCTTTGTCTTCCAGGGGTTGAAACTCAGAGGTGCTCTCGCTTCGCGGTATCACCGGAAGCTCGGTGCTGCGGCCGTGCGGGCGATGGTCTGCCAAGAACGATGCATTAATTTCCCCGCACTTCAACGAATACAGCGTGTACCCCTACTTTACACCGTTCTTATATCTCAAATTCGCGAATCCAATTATATGATACACACCAACTTCAATCTCCATCCCTTGTTAATATTCTCATTTAACAAATTTCTTACTAAGTGCATCATACTGAATTTGCTTCGAACACTCTCTGAACTTAATACTACGAACTTATGTACAAAACTGCAGGCTCCTTGGGTAGAAATCGTGGCCTACGAGTCAAAAGGGCACGATGCAGTTTAAACAACGACATAGAGTATATCATGCATCGTGCCATTTTCTGCCTTTACAAGCCCCACACCGAATTAGCCAGAGACGCGATAAGTGATGTCCCTAAATAAGTGGACGCTAAGGTATTTAATAGCGGCGCCGTTAATTGTCCTGCGTACCTTGTATGCTTCAGGACAAAGAGACTGCATTAAGAGACGACATTAATTAATCATTCATCCAACGACAATAACAAGAACGCATGTTTCATGTACGTGATAAGTAAGGAAGCGGTTGTTAACGACTGTAATGCGGTCTTATTAAAGAGGCGATTGGAATTAGACAGCCCCCAGTCGTGGACAGCTTCCGGTAGAAGAAGCTACAACCCTCCGCGAGAAGAAACACCTGTTTAATGGAAGAGGAAGAAGAGAAGTAGAGGTGGCCTGCTCGAAGGCCGCGCTAGATGCACCCTCCACTTCCTGCAACGTGCCCTCCCATACTGAAAGAGAAACGCATTGGTAATACGTACTGAAAGCGTGGGCAATACACCGAAACGTGGCCTTTTCCTTAATCTCCATGGGATAGCGTGGCGAGATTGTGCGCGGAGTTGCACGTTATTTAAGGGATAACAGGCAGAACGTGGATGGTAGTAAGCGGTGGCTGCGAGGCGGCGGAGCGGCGGAGCGGAGGCAAGCGTATACGTACTTAAAGTATTACCTTGAGTCGGTGCTTCAACTTCTGCTCAAATTTGGATGCGGTGGAGAGACGAAAAAGAAAACAAAACAATTAGCAAAACAGGTAACGCAATGGCGACGGGCATTACAGACTATAATGGTAAAAAAAAAACGTGAAACGAACTGCGATGCTAAATGGTGGTTGTATATTGTTGGATTCGGATGCGCGATTACAATCACAAAGCTACGAATGCGCAAGCTTCTGCCGAGTATTTGAATGAGACGCTTTGTACACCGAGGATTACAAAGTAAAACTGATTCCTCTATTGTCTGTGTATATTTCTCTAAATGAGTGGATAGATTCAGGTAGGAGTGTAAATTGAATCGGGGGGATGAAGGAGAGAGAGGCGATGTTATTTTGTTAGAGAGAAGTGAGAGATAATGATTTAGAACTGACAGACACTTGGACGTAGACATTTGAATGGAAATTATATATTGTATTTATAAGATGCGGTGTATAAATTTTGGTAAAACACTTGTCAGATATATGAAGCTGAATTAGTTTGCATGCTACTGCTCGAACAGTGGACCTTTCTTAGACGCTTTGCGTGTCACTGATGTTCAATTAACTCTGCTAGTGCTTTATTTTTATTTTTATTGCAGTAGAGATTAGCAAGTTGAAAGGTCCAATGTCGAGGAGATAGAGAGAGATAAGTGTAGAGTAGTGTATATACCTTTGTTTACGCATGGAAGTTCATCTGTCGAGACGAAAAGTTGAAGAACATAACCGGTAGGTGTTCATGCAAAAGAAACATCATATAGTATCTATATAAAACTGAATCACCGAGGGAGTACACATGCAACAAGTGTTTGTCACTGTTCGAGGGAACAGGTAACAGATATAACTTAAATTAACAAATATAACAACACTATTTTCCACAGAGAAAATAAACATGCTACTCATTTTAACCAGCCGAGTATCACAGGGTACACTACTATTTGAGAAAAGTATAGGTACATTAATTACCCCGATTGAAGCAACTAAGGGACAAATTACAGTATCCAACTGCCCGTTAACTCTATCTGGATATAATTCTAGCGTAAACAAGATACTCTGCGTTAGTATTAATCGCCGGTTAATTATCAACCAGAAGTTTCAATATACATGTCACTGTTAAACACTGAGGTAGACATTAGACCAAGGTAAAATGATGCTTAGTGTATTACTTTCAAGATACACGTTAATTACTTGAATGAGCGATGAGCTTACAGGTCGAGATCGTGGTGTAACGCATGCTATTAATAATCCACAATTAATCTCTACAGCCGACACACGAGAAACCAAAGGTACCCTTGCACATTCCCACCAATTACCATACCAACCTCCTTGCAAAGTGAAAGGGGGTGGGATATATCTAAGTGACTATATCTCAGAGCTGCCTCGCCTTTGCCCTTTAAACGAATGGAAAAAGCATGTATATTCCGCCGCCTGCACCGACGGCAATCGGTGGCGTTCGGAATCGTAGCCCTCGGCGCCCGAGTGACCAGAAAATAGCCTTGTGATCTCTCCTAAAGTTTAACCAATCTGTACCTCTCTCCGTGATACGGAACGAGCTCCGTCGAGCGCTTGTGCCAACCGGCTGCTATTTAACGGATTCACCGACTTACCTTTGCCGTAGAGGATGGGCACGTGGTCGGTGGCCAGTCTCGTCTTTGTCTTGATACCGACTAAAAGCGGTGATCCTCTTCTGGTAGCCACGCACTCGCCAGGGAAGAATTTGCTCTTGAAGCACAGGGCGAAAGCACCTTCCTGAAAAATCCAGACCCCTCAGTCGCCAACAAAGCACCCGAGTCTTCGACTACTTTAATCCTTCATTACAGAACGCTTCTTACCAATTGCTGGACAACTTGCTCGACGAGCTCGCGGAACGAGTAGCGAGGATGCTGCACCCAGAGATGGTGGATCAGCTTGGCGATCACTTCTGTGTCGGTCTCGCTCTCGAAGACGTAGCCCTTTTGCTGCAGCAACGTCTTCAGCTCCTTGTAATTGGTCACGATACCTTTCCGAACAACATGGGTGTATAGAAGAAACACTTTCCTATGGTTTCAAGTTGTCGTAACGTCTTTGGAGCCGGTGTTCTTACCATTGTGAACCACCAGGAAACCGTGCTCGCTGTCGGACCTCTGGGGGTGGGAATTCACTTCAGAGGGAACGCCGTGGGTCGCCCAACGGGTGTGTGCGATGCCTACGTGGCTGTAGGTCTTCGATTCGAAGTCGATATTGGTACCTGCAAGGACAATGTATGAGGTGAAATTGCACAGTGTATAAAGTCCAGAGTCTCTAACAGTTTGTATTATATAAATTCGGATCAAGGTGAGGTGTAGTGGACTCGGGGTATAGGAGAGAAGTTTCCCAGTTGATAAAAGAAAGCGTATGCTTACGATAAAAGATTTCTTCTTCCAGGGCCTTGACTTTTCCCTGCTTCTTAATAATCGAGATATCCTTGCCATCGGCGCTGTCAAGGGCGACGCCTGAAATAAACGAACGAAACGTGCAAGGAATATCCGCTTCGCCCACTTTCTACACCCAGAAAACGAGAACACTGAATTCCTCGCTGAATTCCTTTTTGTTCTCGTGTCTACTCGTTCTTAGGATTCTTCTTTCTAAGGAAAAAGAAGTAAGGTATTTCAGGCTTGTTCTTACCAGCTGAATCATAGCCACGGTACTCCAGGCGCTTCAGTCCTCCGACTAGTAGCTCCAGGATCTCCTTCCTGCTCTTTGGCGTCAGGTAGTTGAGATACGCGAAGATTCCTGGGGAGCAGAAGAGAATTACACTTGGATTAGATATAGAAGACATAGAAGACCTCGAGCAATCATTCCCTACCTCCATTCAGAGATGGGCAAAATTTTGATTTGAATACAATTTCGAATAAAATTAACCCGCGTTAACCAGCGAATGACGAATAATGTTTTTAACATTTATTCGTTATTATAAATTTAAATACAAATTTTGCTCATCCGTACCTCCATTCATCTTTCGAGTTTAGTGGAATTTCCGGTCGCTGATATTATGAACGAGACTGAGTGGAATGATTTGTCAAATAATCGCCCAGCGCTTTAAACAAACGATTAATCACCCTTTCCAATGTTTCCCCCTACCAGGCGTGCAAAGAGAAAGAAAACAAGAGACCTTCGGATGCATTAACCGATACAGTGTATTTTTCTATTCCACCAGGCTTTTTTTCCTCCGCCGCGTTCACCGCTCGAAGGTCGACGATAAAACGCGGAAACGGTTCGATTTATCGACATCCAAATAGCGCTCTTCACCCCTGACCGATGCACGGCCGATGTATATTCGATGAACCCGTTATGCACCCTGGATCGCATTCCATTTACGCCTTCGCTACTAAATCGGGCTCCCATAAACATAGGGCAGTTTACCGAGCTTAAATTCCACGGACTTCCGTCGCAACTAGAAGTAACGAGCACTTGTTGCGTGTAGGGAATAACGTCGCCAGAAGAGGATAGATAAGAAATCCAACATTTTCTCTTAGAAACAAGCTATACACCGTCCCAGTTTCTAGAATCATTAAGTGGAAGCTAGGCCGCGTTACAGGAATAGAAAACGGGCTACAAGTGATAAGCATAGAAAACCTGTGTTTCATCCCATCTTATAAATCTAACTGACTCTCTCCGAAGCACAGAACGACAGAATTTTTTAACACATAGATGTTCTAATCGTTCCAAATTCTGTAGAATTACGGGTGTACAGCAGGGGTCGTTGGAAAGAATTGCGGGGTGAGATTTAAATTCCATAGACTGGAGCTGCGAAAATAGAGCGGTGATACTAACTTAATACTGATAGTATTACTTGCGTGTTAGGCAACCCCAAAATTCAGAAAATTATGCAACTTTGTCAGCAAGTAGAGTAGTTCATCCGTAAGACATACCTATTTTTCTTGGTGCCATAGTGTGGTTTTCGGGGATGCAATCACCCCTTGAAAACAATTCAGAATTTTCTTTTCGGTGAAAAGAAATTCATACAGAAGTGGCACCTATTTTTATATCTATAAAACTGTAAAAATAATTATCGAAAAATTCATATTTTTCATCTTACCTCCAACATCAATCCTTAATTTGAAAATTATTTTACCCTAACGCCAATCCTTAATTTGAAAATTATTTCACTTATCACCAATCCTTAATTGGATAATTATTTTACTTAACACCAATCCTTAATTTGAAAATTACTTTATCTAACATCGATGCTGAATTTGAAAATTAATAGGTAACTATAATCAGCATACAAGTTCCACGTTGTTCCGTGCCACTTCAGGTCTTCAAAGAGCATTCGAAGCTTATCTTTCACGCGGCGGGGAACCCGCGAACCGATACGCGCCCGAGGTCCTCAGCATTACAAAAATGCAAAAAGTCGTCGCCCGTGAATCGACACACTTGCGCGCGTGGTCGTGTGGAATAGGTAATTCGCGACACACGTGCAGAGGTGAAAGGGAAAGCTCGCGTGTGTGAGAATAAACGAAATGCTCGTTAGAGCTGGCGTGCACCTCCGGTGGCCGTCGACGCGGCGGCTTTTGCGCGAGGTTCTTGGGCACTTATCCCTCGATGTTGTATCAATTGTCCGTCATACGACGCAGACTCGCTACTAAGCCGTCTAACGTTACGGTTATTAGGTTGCTGGCTTCTTTTCGGTGTACAACCCGCCCCCGTTTGATCCTGGATATTCTATCAGGGGGATAGTGCCTGATGGAATCCAAGGGTATCATGTTCGAGGCGACGTCCTCGGCTTAGAAAGGCTCTAATGCTTTGCGATCGGTTTGGCGAAGTTTGTTGGTCACTCAGAGAAATAAGAATTAAATGGCGATTGTTTTGATGGTTGAGGCATGAGAAAAGGGCGATTAAAAGTGGGGAATTATTCAGATTGAGAATCGGACTTGATGGTTTCGATTATGGAGAGGAACTGGTTTACTGGTTTCACGATTATTTTTCCTCGATGATGTTAACGCAAATGATTCTTCAGCGAGAAAGTGAAATGGACCTCTGCTTGGAGTAAACCTGAACGGTCTTACCTGTACATAGAATAGGGGAAGTCTATCTTTCAGTATGTCCCCGTTATTAATTCCACAAACATTACAGGAAGCTGGCTACAAAATGTATGCACCTATCAATAGAATTAAAGGAACAAGTGTTTCAATGGTACAGCTATCAAAGCACCTGCCATTCACACTAACACCACAACTCTATAAACAACACAGCAGAATTACACGCTAAACTACTAAGAGTTAAGAGTGAAACTGCTATAGCTGCGAGCTGATTATTTAAACAGAAGATAGGTAGACAGCGCCCACTAGATACGCAGTTCATCGGGCGCCTTATCGATTTAGCATCGACCTAACTACAATATAAGTTTCTCTTATCTGAATCGATATTGCAAACTAGGCAATCCACCGAATCCCCAATTCCTTTCCACTGTCCCACACTCCACCTTCAACATCAACACAGTCCTACCGACCACTAAGAATCCCAACTTCGGTCACTTCTGCGACCCGTGCGCCCCCGCGATTAGATGCAACTTTACCAAAAGTCCACCTCCCGAACGACTCCGTCAAACCACACCGTTCACAGACGATCCAGAAGCTCCGAATCACGCCGAAAGGATCGAGGGGACCTACCACCCATCGCCAGCCACTTGCAGAGGACGGAACAGCCAGAGGAAAGAGCGCCGCGAGCTCGAGAACCGCGATGGTAGCCAGTTACGAAAAGAATAGGGCCGGTGGACGGTGCATCGATGCGTCGTACGTCTGTAATTCGATTTCGAGTCGCCTGCCGATAGGGACGATCGAACTGTCACGTCGCCGACTAGCCACGCCGATAAGCGAAATTTTCTTTCCACGCCGATACGGGGCATCCTGCCATAGAGGGGCAGCAAAAATCATGCCGATGATTACATGGACGCGAATTAAGGAGGGGAGACGAAAAATCCCCCAGGTCTTTTCTAGAGAGGAGAGAAAAAAAGATCGGGAAGATCTTGCTCGAAGCGATAACGCGATTTTTATCAGCGAGGCCTTCATCTAATGATCCATTAGATCAGGATTTTTATCGAGATTTTGTGCGATGCGCTATTACGAGCCGGATGGCATAATCCCTCCGCCAGACAATCATTAATTGATTCCACGATTCCCCTTCTGAGTCGCCCTGCGAATTCGTTTTCCAATCACAATTGCGGTAGGTATTCTGATAAAAGCGACGCTGAATGATCGCCAGCGGAAGTTCCTTATTGTTTTATCACTGTTCTATCGATATCGCGGCGATAAGGATACAAGAATCGGCTTCGTAGTAATGGGATTAGTAATGTTTATTAAAAACGCAGCACATACGTAAACGGTATATGCGTCCATCGAGCGCTTACAATCTGTAATCGTTTTTACAGTTTCAGGGCGGTAGAACGTGGGGAATCGTGAGTTCTAGAAGCCTCGAGTGACGGGGCGTGATGTCTTGTTTGCTGGAAGCGGCTTCTACTGAAGAGTAATTGAGATGCATACGGTGTTGGGGACTATGGAAATTGAACGTTTCGGAATCGAGTGATCCCGATATCGCTGGACACGGCGACTCGAGGCCTTCTGCGACCTACTGACACGAAATTGGTCGATCAGACCTGGGGATCGACTCGGTGGGACCATTTGGAAGATTCGGGTAACGGTACACTGATTTCAAAGGAACAGTATTCGAAATGGAAAGACGTATTCGGCGAGAACCTTCGTAAAATCGATTAACACTTTGAGTGGCGTCGGCGTGTTTCCAAGCTGTTGTTGCATAAACGCAACATGAAAATTTAATATTTTCTAATCGGGGCGAATGCAACGAAAATCTCCAGAGTTTTTTATTTTAATACTTACAATTAGCCGGTAATGGGTTAAAGAGGGATTTTTTTAAAACTTTGCGCCACCCAAAGTGTTGAAAATGTTGCTTAACAGTCGCCTCTACTTGGCCTTTTCATTGTGCACCGATGTATTCAATCGAACGACGGAGAAGATAGTCTGGATAGTAGATAATGGTAATAAACAACCACGAACCTTGAACGTGTCTTCCACTTATATCGATCGATTATCATGGAACGGAGCAGCTGGGATCATAAAGGAGCCAGGAACGTGCCTACGTCGCAGAACGAAGAACAAAACGAGACAGCGAGGCGATAATAGGTGAAAGGGGAGTCGATGCTGAGCAGGGCTTTTAATGGAGAAATTCTTCGCTGGATGAGACATTGTGATCAGCAGGTTGCAGAATTCCTATGCAAATCCCAACATGAAATTCTCTGAAGGTAGACTAAAGTGGGGTCGTAAAATACGTGGCAACCACTTCCACGCCAAACTGAAGACCAACAGTCGACGATAGGCAGTACAAACGAGGAGAAGATGTAACAAACAACAGGGGAGTTAGAATCCTTAACTAGAATCCCCTGTTGAACCACTCGAATCAATCCTCGGATCAGAGATGGGCAAACCTTTTATTAAAATAAAATTTCGAATACCGAATAAAAGCTAAGATAATTATTCGTCACGTGTCGAGTAAACTTAACTCGGGTTAACGAACGAATGGCGAACAATTTTTTTAACTTCAATTCGTCATTGGAAATTTTATTTAAATAAAAAATGTGCTCGTCTCTGGTTCAGATCCTAAAAATTCCAGGGACTACACCCGAAAAGTAGTATCTCCAGGAGACTAGAACCAGAAACTCGAGCTCCTCGCCATAGTAGACACCAAAAGAAAACAGAGCTCAGTAGCGCAAAGCAAAAGAAGAATCAAAGCTGCCAGGTGAAAGGTAGCCCGATACTTTTCCTAAAAATTCCTGCGCACGCTGCTCCAGCATCCTCGTGGACGTAAACAAAAATCAGGTTCTCGTCGGCGAGGCCACTCGTTCGAATTTCGTGAGGAAGGTAAAGGTAAACTGGTGCCTGCTGGAGAAAGGATCCTGCGAAATCCTGCAGCCGAGGATACAGTGGTCCCTGTACACCTATGTATGTGCGCGCGTTTGCACGGGGCCACGTCTAAATGTCACGTGTGACTGTCCCCCGGCCGCTGCACCCTCTCGCGACACCGCCAGGCCGCTCGCCACAGGAAAACTTTCTCTCCTCTACCTCGTCGCCCGGCGATACTCGTTCCCGATTAGACGCTATTGTCTGCCGCGCTGCTGCTACACCCATGGGTGTCGGTGAAGTTCGATCAGCGACCCGCCACGTGACCACCGTTACCATTAAACTTTCGATGAACTTTGAGAATGTTGCATTAAGCGGCTGAGTCACGTGGTTGCAACACTTTCGCAATCCGGCTGCCCGTTAGAACGTAACCGCTGCTCCGCAATTATTCTCTGTACGCTTCCGCAATTCGGCGGAATGCAGTTTGGAAATTCGTGCTTTGAAAGTCGCTGATAAGTTCTTGTGCGGACTGTTTTTTGTTTATTCCGCGCGGCGTTGATTTTGGACGTGAGATAAGGGGAGTGTCGAGCGATTCTTCTTGATTAAATAAACATGCACTAAAAAGTAAAAAATAATTGAGCCCCTTATTTAATCTACTCTCATATTTTTTAAATCGGCGCCAGATTTACACAGTGCAAATGATGAGACGCCGACTTCATCGGGCCGAGACTTAACTGTACGGATGAGTCTACGTCTACAGGATCGAGGTGTAGGAAATCGAAAGTTGCTGCTGGGTATAGGCCGCTTCATCTCCGATTCACTGAAGACTTGCCCTGAAAACTGGATTTCCTCGAAAATGAAAGCTTCGGTACACAGATCTCACTCTACACTTTCGATCTATCGTCCATCTATCGCGTCGATGGCAATCGGCTGCCTCAGAATTCTCAAATTTTCGAAATTATATACACAGGAGAATCTTTCTCCGATTACCATCCCTGTATCTTAAATCCAGTTTCCATGAATCAGACAGCTCTCATCGACAATTAAACGAAACAATACTCGTGTCCCAACTTTCACCCACTTTTGGGCTTCATACGATCGTCACCCATCGATCAACCTAAATCAAGGAGCCACGACATATGTTCGCGTTTCAAATACCCAGCTAAGCACAGAAACTACAAGCCACCCAGCTCCAGATGCAAGGATACTTGAATCCTCGAGGTATTCGCGGTACTTGGAGGACGAGGACGTAAACAAGCAGGGCGTCGACCGCCTATGCCTCCGCAGCTTGCTCGTGCTTACGAAGAAAAATGGAAATGAAGGCGCGTGTCCGGAAAACGCGCTCGTGCCTGGAATTCGTTTCTCGCGCGGCGACTTGAAGCGCGTGACCTAATTAAAGCTAGACACCGAAGCATCGATCTGGAAACACCGAGGCGAACAGCGGCTAACAGAAACACGCAGCTCCATCCACCGTGGCGTTCCTTTCTGCACCTCGAGCAATCAGCTAATTAATAAGGCCTCTCTAATTAACTCCACCGGCTCCAGTGCTCGACGAACTTGCGAACACGAGAGATAAGTCGATAACATCCAGAGATCAAGATTACGATTATTTATTTCTTCTCCTTTCCTTTTCCCCGAGTCGAATCGAATAAAATGGTAATTACGTCGCGGGGTAACTAGCTGGCGATGCGCCGATGTTATCAATCCCGATCTCGTAAATATGCACCAGACTTGTCGCAGTTCGTAAATATTTGCGTCGCCGAAAAGTGAATTAATGCGGGCAGTTTGGCGAGGGAGAAGAATGCGGCGATAATGGCCCGTGATTTGTGGCGGAATTGTCGCTGGCTTCTCGCGGTGTACCGCGGGGAATTAAGTCGAGGTGAATTCGTGATTACACGCTCTTGGTCGGCGTTTAATGGCGAAAGAATGTTACGAGCGCACGCTCGGTTCCCTTTCTTCGAATCGAACAGAACCGGAGGCACTTTCGCCCGCGGTTTCTGAACGGTGAAAAAAAATGCGTGACGCAAAGTGATTTCGTAACATCGTGACTTTTCGGTGGTTCCCCGGCCGCGAGAAGCTTCGAAGGAACCCCAGGTAAATCCTTCGACACCCCGAAGGAAGTGGATTCCAATGTGGTAAGCGTTACGAGTTGGGGAAAGCAGAGAAATTTGTAATCGGAGGTGACGAACATACTTGGAGCAATACTCTAAACTTCTGGCTTAATTATTTTAGAAGAATGATGTACCTTTAACATGTTGGTCGCCACGTCACCCACGTCTGGGCCCCCGCGAAAACATAGCCGTCAAGGGTGACGCTCTTCTCCGTCCAATTACGCGGCTCTGGCTACATTTAAATTGCATCGTATCGTTCTTCCAGCTTATCGCGCTGTTTACATTCCGAGATCGGATTTGGGCGCCGGGAGAAACTCCACCGATTCGCACTGGGCGATCAACGTGTTAAGGAGAATCTTGTGATTTGGGACACCCCGTACAACCATGTAATGCTTACGCTAATGCGATGAAATATTCGGTTCAAATTCAAAGACCAAAAATAGAAATTTCAAGGGCCGTGCGCTTAAACTCTTCCCACGTCATTCGTTAGTGTAACATTTCCGTTTAACGGTTAAGTGCTCAGCGGGGACGCCACGTTATCGTACCTCCCACGCGCTCTTATCAGAGGTAAAATTTTGGCTCCGACCTTTGAGTGAATATTAATGCAAATACTACACCTGCTACATAATTCTTCATAAAAATACAAATACAATTACCACGCAAGATTCCGTCCATACCATACCAAACTTAATTTGTATAAATAGTACTTGGACAATTTTATCACTGAAACACGAGTTTAGAAATGAAGCGGCCCCGCTCGGTTTTACCAACAATATCCTAGTATTTCTCATTCACAATATCCGAAAACGAAAGCTTCTAATCCCGCGCGAAATACGTTTCGCAGGACGAACGTGCCTTTAACATGTTAACCGGCCTCGATTGGCGAGCGCGCGTGCGCCAGGGGCTTTTAAACACACGCCCGTTCGTTGCCGTTTCACGCGAGCCCGTTAAACGCGTAACAGATGTTGAAAAGCTCGCCCCGCCGTCGCGTACGACACGATGTTACGCCGCGACCTGTCACGATCCGGCCTTTTTTACCGAGCGAACGCGGGCGACGCACTTTCCCCATCAAAATCTCCCTCTCGAGCCAGCCAGCTCGACCCCGCTGATCGGCGCTAATACGGAGCACCGATTCACGCGCCGCGCAGAAGTCGTTCCGCTAACTCACCGCACATGGTCGTCCCGTTGAGCGCGTTGAGTGCCCGCCACGTAAGTAAGTGCAAGGGGCCAGGAAGAAAGCAACTCGGAGCGTGTCACTGGTCAGTCCGCGCGACGCTTCGTGGTGAACGGCGAAGCACGATCTAAGCCGCAAGGCAGCGTGTTCCCGGTTCTTATGATAGGAGATTCTGCGTCGGTGTGGGTAACGTCGCGTACACTGCTACCATATGCGTGTGCGTAGCGGGAACGGGCCAACCCATTGACAACAACGGGCGCATCGTCTGCACGATGACGTGCGGCACACCGAAACCGATCGATGCACTCGTGATGACAGAAAGTCGTAGACTCTTTTCGGCGGTTTCGCGTGGTTCGCCACTTATCCACGTAACCGATGCTCGAACATCGGAACAGGCGAATTAAGAGCGAAGAACAACAGCGTCGCGAACGTGCACCGTCGACTCGCGTAGTGTCACCCACGATACGCGCATTAACTCGACGTGACACGATTGCCGCTTGCTTTTCAGTCTCTTAGTTGTGGGTTACACTGTTTCATGGAGAAGATGCCATTAATTCGAAGAATTAAACGCGTTTCGGTGTCTCGAAGGGGGACCGAGGCGTACCCTGAGATGTTTGGGACCCACTCTTGACTTAACTCTTATCCACACGACCCGTGCGCAGCCAGAGTGCGCTAGTTGTCGATGGGCGCAGTGTATCGATAATTTAGATAGCTGTGTGATGTTTCGAGGTTTTTAATTCCTTTTTATTGAGCTACTTCGAAATCGTTGCATACAGGATAATGTGAGACACACAAGATTGTAAATACAGGATTTTATGAAACCTCGTTCGCAGATAGTTGGGCGATACTTGAGCGTGGTGCTTGATTGGGCATCTCTCTTCGCGCCTTATAGTTGAACGGGTCCAGACGGGGTACGTAATAATCAGGGTATCGTGCCAAATTATGCCGACGGCAATAATTGTTAATAGAAAACTGGCACATGTACTCGTGGATCGACGCGTTTCTGTCGCAAATGGTATTGGATTGTAACAAAGTGCGGTCAGTTGTCGGGTAACTGAATCCTCCATCGGGCGGACCTACGCTTTCGCTGTTACTTTAAAAACACCCGCTAGTTTTTGTGTTACCAAGGTATAAATAACAATTTCTTTTGAGAGAGAATATTGAAAAATCCGAGTTATATAACTCGCGCTGAAATAGTCGAGCTTGCAACCTTTGTACATTCGAGAACGTAGATTTTGGGAGGCCTTGCGAATCCCTCTATTAACATTTAACGTCATATAACACGTCAATGCGGGGACCATTAACATTCCATTAAATACACAGGGGAGTTGAAACAGCTGACGAATGATAACACTCGTCATTCTGTCATGAGCAGCGGTCGGTCGGGTACGCAGAAAGCTACGAACGATGCCCGAAACGTGTTTGCATTAGATGCAACAATGGGTGCCGTAGGGAATATCGTGCGAACGTAATTTATCGTGTGTCTTCTGAACGAGAGCAAAGGCGGAGGGACGTTTGGCCGTGATTCCCAAAGTACATTGATTATTTCGTAACGGAAGGCGCGCTAGAAATCGCCTCGATCCCGAGGACGTAGCTGTCAAACAATGACCTTTTTAATATGAAAGTGACGCGCTGCAAACGGAGAAAATCCCAGCTTAATCCCGGAGAAAGTGAGAATACGAGTAACGCTGATCTTTCTACTTTCAAAGAGTACCACGATGTTCGGAGGCCCGTGAGACATCTCGCAGGAGTGTTCTTCCAGGCAACCGTGTAACCTCTGACACGTAATGGCAAACACAACTGACTCTATCGCTTGCGGGGGCTTTGTGTTTTATAATAACTTCGACTCGGCCAATTTAGCCAGGGTGGAACTGGTGCGAGTGCCAGAAACGTCCGACAAGGGTAATCCGCGCCTGGCTCGACTCGTCCATCCTCGTCGTAAGCATCTACTCTGTAACTTAACGTGCATTTGTTCACAGATGGATACGAAGTGGAAAGTAAATCGTGTAAGAGCTCGTTGTCGGACGACACGGCGGACTACGAGTTCAATTTGTGGACGAAGCACGATTGTCACGGGACGCAGTTTCAGAACAATAATAGAACGTGGTTTTACTTTGGCGTTAAAGCCTGTGCTCCCGATGTGTCCGCTAAATTTAATATAGTCAACCTGAATAAGCAGGTGAAGATGTTTAGCCAAGGAATGTGCCCAGTTTTTAAAGTCGTCCCAGGGCACATACATTGGGAGCGGATTCGTGAGAAACCTACCTTCACCGTAAATTTTCTATATACCATAAACGTAATACCCCTATGTATTTAAGACACAGTAATGATTGTAAATGTTTCAGCTGGATCAGGAGGGCAGTGATTTCACGCTTTCGTTCGTTTATAATACTCCTGAGAATCGTAAAGCTGTTACATACTTTGCGTTTACGTACCCCTTCTCTTACACCGACTTACAAAACTATCTGAGGAGAATCGAATCGAGAGTAGCGAAACGGACCGTAACGGGAACAGATGATGTCTATTATCACAGAGAGTGTGCAATAATGTCCCTGGAAGGGCGGAGGATGGATATTTTAACGATAAGTTCATTTCACAACATATCAATGGAGAGAGAAGAGAGACTGAGTAATATGTTCCCTGAGAAGAATGAGCAAAGACCTTTCAAATTTTGGGATAAAAAGGTATATAA
Organism: Andrena haemorrhoa; assembly: GCA_910592295.1. Taxonomy (NCBI): domain Eukaryota; kingdom Metazoa; phylum Arthropoda; class Insecta; order Hymenoptera; family Andrenidae; genus Andrena; species Andrena haemorrhoa. The sequence continues at coordinate 29,702,360 of OU342946.1, forward strand.
CAGTATATCTCGGATTCTGTGTGAAAATCGAATTCCGATGGATGTTAACGGAGATGTACGTTCTAGGTGATTTTTATTAGCGCGAGGGTCCACCCAGGAGAGACACCATCCAGCTTCGTCTTCAATGGTTTTCTTAATTTCCTTGTAAACCGTGACGACCAAATTGCGATTAACCTCCGTCGCCAGTATGTGTTCAAATTGATACCAATGCTCAATCCTGACGGCGTAGCCAGAGGTCACTACCGAATGGATACGCAAGGAGTGAATCTCAACCGAGTCTACCTTAATCCTTCTTTGAAGGACCACCCAACGATATATGCAGCGCGAAATTTAATCAGGTAATAAAGCGAACCCAATGTTTCACCTACTTCATCGTACTGGGATCATTAAACTATGAACAAATTACTTCCAAGGTACTATCATTACTCATACCGACTGCCAACGGAGGACGAAGTTTCAAATGTGAGTTTGACACACGAAGAAAACACCTTGACCATCATCGACTCTACCTGCGGGATTACGAATATAGTACGCGACACGACAACAAGATTGCTCCAGCAGGTGATTAATGGAAGATATAATTTCCCAGCGTGGAAGAGATTTGCACGAGAATACTAACATATAGTACCCGCAAAGATATAGCGAGGTCGTAAAAATGGTAGCGAGTGTCTGTTTATATGTTTCGGCAGTCGGAACGAGCGAATCGACAGATAAGGGGCTCGGGCCTCGCTCAGGGCCGGCCTCAAGGCTCAGGGCATGTGGCCTGAGACTCAATTCCTACTGATATTCCTACAATAGTATACCGCGTGCGGCCCCGGGTGCCGGGGCGTCAAAGTTTAATTTACGACCTCGCTATATCTTTGCGGGAACTATACTAACCGTTGTGTGATTCCAACCGAATAGATAGGAACAGAATAAGCACTAACCAGTAACTTTAACGATAGGTAACACTTATGACATTAGATGAGAAAGGTAAAGATCGACCGGAACTTTTTCAGGACTGTACGTCGTCGAAAACGCACCTGGATGACATGCCCCAGGGTATGATATTTAGCATTGAATTATACAACGTGATCAGCAAAATTCTTTTACTTATTTGTGCGCATTATGTGAAGGTGATGGAGAAGACCTGTGTAATACACCGGAAGAGAGTGCTAATTCTGTAGAACTTAAATCTGATAAAAAGACTTATACAGCTGTTGGAATAGGGCAGTTACCCAAAGAGGAGTCTGGATTGTATTTGTACGTCGATCTTCATGGCCACGCCTCGAAGAAAGGCGTCTTCATGTACGGCAACTACTTCGACGATCCGGAAGACACGATAACGTGTATGCTTCTACCGAAATTGATGTCAATTAACAATCCGAATTTTCATTTCACCTCGTGCAATTTCACGGAGAGAAATATGTACATTATGTAAGTCTCATTAATGGCATTGGTCGTCTTAATATTCTGTATTTTATGCAATAAAGTTGTTCGTGCAGAGATAAAAGGGACGGTATGTCGAGGGAAGGATCAGGACGCGTAGCTGTGTACAAATTAACTGGTCTGATACGCAGTTACACACTCGAGTGTAACTACAATTCTGGACGTTTAGTGAACACACTACCAGCAAGGGTCCGTGACGGCGTGAACAAAACCCTGGCCCACATATTCGTCCCACCGAAATACACGCCATCCGTTTTCGAAGCGGTAAAATATTTTACGGTTGCTTATGTCCGATTTGCTTCTTCAAATAATTTAGTGATTAATTATTCGTCTCACTGTGTGCGCAGGTTGGAGCGGCATTAGGTCCCTCGATTCTTGACCTATCGAGTAACAATCCTAACAGTCGACTGCCAAATAGTCAGTATCGTTCTTTAAGGGGTGTAAAGTCCTATTTAAAATTAGCATATGTGAACAATCTTTCAACGCCATTCGGCAAGTCTCTGCATAAGGTAAATTTCGATGTCAGTAACGAGAGTGAAATCTCGGCTGTTGATATAAAACAGTGTGTACTCTCTTAATTTATAATACCATTAGCTTGGTACGCTTTCGTATATTAATACCAAGACACATTAGTGCCTGAACAGAACTGCACTTTATGTCGCTCATGAAATATGTGGGAGAGAGATTTTATATGCATATAAATTGTATATTACGTTATTTTAACGACATTAAACTGTATATTCTTGCTCTTTCTTTTACACTAATTCTTACGAGGGAGGATATCCATGCTAATGATTCTATGACTCGTAGCACGTTAGGTATTTACCCGTTTTTTAGATACGCGACTATAATAGATCCTGCGAAAATTTTATTATATCAAACTAATGGGTCTTCCATCTAATACGTATGCATGACAATAATGTTTTGGTATACTTTCGTACAAAGGTTTATGAGAAAACTGTTTATCTACTCGTTTCTTGCAGATTTATATTATATAGATAATTTAATCGTAACTACGAGGGTGTGCGTAAAATACATTTACAAAGAGCTTAGACGTTGTGCTTTATTATATTAACAAAAGTATAATGCGTACGTTCAATTTTTTTTTCATAGCATAATTGTTTTTTGACTTTTTGTCGTGCAAATTCAGTATATGAAATGTAAAGACTGTAAAATTTTGGTATCATTTTATACTAGAATTAACTGATCCAGTATTGATTACACGATGCTAATGCTTTTAATTTTAGCACAGAGTGTATCTCTCTTATTTTTTATTCTTCTTTTTTTCTCTTCTTGTTTCTTTTCCTATCAGTATTCGATGCACTCTAATTCCGGCGATAATGGACAAGTGCACTTAAAGTAGCGTCACATGCACTTAAAAATTGTTTCATGGTTGTGAGCGTTAGAATGGAGTAGACGTATGTGCAATTAACGATGTCGTATTTCTTTAGCGAAATGCAAAGAATAGCGGTTTAGACGATTGAGCCGTGAATCTCTGGGTGGCGGAGTCTTTTCACGAAAGATGCGCAGATTTCGAAATCAGAGTTTAATATCGAACTTTATAGAAATTTCACGTTGATGCGTCATTGGTAGAACGAATGACAATAATTACGGACTTTTCAGATCTTGAAACTTAACTTATTTATTTATCATTCGAAATGATAAAGTCGAGTATCTTATATAGTTTTTAACTGTTTAAAAGAGCCGTGCACTATGCATGTTTGTCAGAAGATCAAGTACGAATGTGTGTTGTACCGTTGTGTAGAGCTATTATTGAAATGGAAACAATGAACGCAGCAATCGTCGGTTGAAAAGCATAGATCGAGGATAATAGAATACTTATTGTCACGTCTTTCATCATTCAGATGTAAATGCCATCGTAAATGGGAAATGGTATTATTGTATAAATTCATGTATAGAAATCTTCTGATGTATCCTATTATAACACACGCGTATGTACATGTACACACACATGAATACACACACATGTCCCATTGTTTTAATAAATGTACAGTATTTTTAGCGGTGATTTATTTACCTTATTTTTATTTTACTCCTGCTAATCCTTGGTCCCACTGTTGCGTCAAGTGTCGTACAACTGTGTCTCTAACATATTAAACACGTTTGTCCCAAGAGTAGTACGGTGCGTGGGATTAGGCCTAAGCCACTGAAACAAAAGGAAATGTCTGTATTCTACTGCGGCTATTAAATATTGTTTCGCATCTCAAACATGTTATCCTCAGGCGTTCATCTAATACGACTGATAAATAGAATAGAATAGGAAGCCAAGAAATTAATCTCTCTCTCTCACAAAGTCTCCTTTATCTTGTATACCAAACAATGCGAGCATAATCATCACGTTATGCGTTCAGAAGACCTTGATTTAAATCCGCGCTTTTATTCACAGGACGATAACGGTATCGTGTACCAAGATTCTTACAATTTAAAGGAAATCGAGTCTCGAGTTAGTGTCCCTTCGGTTGAGGCAAAGACCTCAATGAAGAGTGACACGAACCTTGTGAAAAAACCATGCATCATTCGTCGCACCACGTCCCTTTACACCGCAGTAAAGAGGATAAGAAGTAACAAGAAACCTCGACAAATAAGTCGTAGGCCCTTAAAGAATCAGTGCGTTAATAACATACAGAACAATGTGAAAGTCCCTGCGCTTAGATCAGAAAGCGTGGTGAAGCCTCTTTTAAAGACCGCTGAAAGCCGATTAAGGAACTCTAACTTTGGATGCATAAACGATCCATTGGGACCTCAAGCGAGGGACTGCCAATATGCGAATGAAAAATTAGCGATGAACAAGCCGCCGAAAATAGCACTGTCTTCCGAAGAAACGGCGATGGTGAAGCACGGAGCGAAGAGATTGAAGATCATCTCTGTGAAAGTTAATAAAGCCCGCCCGGAGGTCGGGGAATCCTCCAGCATCGCACCGGAAACGACGAAGTCCCCACCGAAGCCATTATTTCTGTGCAGCAAACAGAACGCGAAAGGGACTTCTAAAGCAATTAAGAAGCACTGTCTGAGCGTAGAGCGCAATAAGTCGAAGTCTTCCAAATCAAAGGACGCTACTAGAAGTGCCATAGTAGTGGAGAACTTATTAAATAACGAGGGTGGAGGCAAGATTCTAAATTAAATTAGTCCACAGATTTGCGTTAATGTGGCAGGGCAGTACATTAGCCGTTAGTTGCAGCTCTATAATTCCTTTTAGATACGTAATTTAAATGTCGAAAATTAATTACGCTGACAAGGAGCGTGAAGATTGTGATTACATATATTTAATGCAACAGGTGTTAAATAGTTTACTACGCTGTTGGAAGAATAAGACATTGTTCTTTTTTATTTTCCAAGAGTATAAAATTGGAAGCTATTAAGTTACACGTGATTAAAATATTTCGTCCACGAGAGATGTAAGATAATGATATTAATTTAGACGAAAGTTGTATATCTGATACCGAGTCTCATGTATGATAAGTTCGCTCTGATTTCAAATTCTAGCGTATCCTTTCTTCCCTGCGCTTAAATTCTCGTATGAATACGTATATGCCGTTTATGTATAAATTTCGGGCTCTATTATATTGTTTATGTGAAGAAAGGAGGTAATAAATGTCAATGTATACCATTAAAGATGGAACATAACCAATAAGTATTTAAAAATTCAAGTTATTGGCGCGCATCGATTCTAGATCGCTTCGGCCGCGCTCGCGCAGGGTCGGCGAGAGTCGGCACGCGATTTGCGGCGTGCCATCCCTTCCCTTCGGCCCGATCAGTCGTGTTCGCGTCGTCGTCACTTTCGTTTCAGTAACCGTGCGCTGTAACGAACGTTGTTGCGATATGGCATTGTAATTATTTGAAAAACTTGTGCCGCGATCTTTTACCGTGGATAACAGCCTTCCATTTAGCGTCTACAAGAAGAAAGGCGTCTCACAATGTGCGCCAACAGAGGCATGAGGCGATACGCTGTTTTCGCGGCATTCCTTCTTTTCATCGAAACTGGTAAGGTTACTGCACATACTAAACATCGTGATCACATAGTGGCGTCCCTTGGGCGGGGCATTTGTAATTCTATTTTCTTAAACGAATATGCGACGGGAATCCAATATACGATATAAATCCGAAAGAACTAAATCGTTAGTTCTATTTTGAAGATCAGGCAGAAGCATCGATCGAATCTGTGGATGTTTTAAGCGCATATTTTTGGGCAAGTTGAAGTTACTTTGTGGTTAGATTCATCGATTCGTAGATCTGCATCGGGATATTGTGGAAACTAACGGTACAAAAAACATCTGCCGTCAACCGAGAAATCTAGTAATTCAAAGCAATGGCAAGTCGTTTCTTTCGTATTTATTTCACTGCGTTATCGTACCTGCTCTGATATCTTCGCCCATATTAATCATACTGTGACAGTATCCTATCGTTCCATTATTTCTCAAAAACAAAAAATAACTATAATAAATAATTTGTTTGCGTCCTAAGGACGTAGGGAAGACTTCATTTTGATCAAGTTCCCGCGTCTAGTCAGTCTCGTACTAAAATTGATCTCGAGAAAATCAGGTTTCGCAGGAAATCGAAATTTGTATCGGAGATTCAGTGAAATTCCCTTCCTTTACGCGATATTTTCGTTTAGCTCACAGTCTACAATGCTATCGGTGCAGCAGTACGAACAACTCTCATCCGTTCCAATGCAACGAATTTCTCTCGAGCGACATCGATATCAAACCACAGTCTTGCGATGACGTTTTCGGGGCGCAGTACTGCGTGAAGCATACGGGCCGATTTGAGGGTAAAAAGAAGAAGAAAAGATAGATCAGATTACGTGTCTGGTGTGGGAGAATCGGCTGGGGAAACTTAACACTTCGGAATGAAAACTAATCTTGGGGTCATGCGGTCATCCATTCGAATCGATTCATAAACGCGTGGGGGTTGTTGAAGCACCATCGTTCGACCATTATAATATACCATAAATCATGCTTGTATTATAATATCTAACATTGTGCACGGAAAGTTACTGGTTGGATAATTCGCAACGACAGACAATAATTATTTGAATTACTTTATTATTTGTATTTTATAAAGTAAAGGGCCAAGTAAATCTTTGAGTTTAGATCTTTAGTTTTCATCTTGTGCTAAGTTATTTTTACACCGACTGAATATATTATTTGAGTCATTCTGTGTAAAACATTTTCTCTTAATAATGACAAAGTCCCCTCATCGTTGTATTCACATCACGAAGGTCGAGCGTAACAGCGCGAGTCTGTCGTTGCGTGTTGGGAAATGCGTGGTGGGTAAAGTTACGTATATAATAAGAGATTTATCGTGAAATATAACTGCAAACTTATACGCTCGTAACAACAAAAGCCTTAACAAATGCTTTCTTAATCGATCAAGCGGAGAGCCTGGATTGCTATCAGTGCACATCAGCAGATGAACTGAGCTGCGGAGATAATAAATTGGTTCTAAGTTCTTTGAAACCAACGAACTGCAACCACGTTTACGATGCACGTTATTGCATCCAATCAATCGGGCGATACGGAGGTTCTTATATTGTCTTTTCAGCGTTCTTCGTGTCGAGTGCATTATTTCACTTTCACTTTATTTCTTTCCATTGCACAATAACTTTGCATTCTTCACGAATTGATAAAAGAATCCTTTTCTCTAGAAAACAGTAACAAGTAAACTAAACTACTAAATGGTATTAAACGGTAATAGAAATTTGAGATTAATTCTCTTGGTTGCAAATTATTCTTCGAACACACTAACATAGAATAACATTATGTGGTCTTCTAGTAACAAATCAATTCTAAATTACAATCTTCGATCTGGCAATCCAATTTTTCGATTCTTTACGTTTAAAATCAAGGATATTAGATTGAATTTCAATGACGAGACTTCTTAAGCACTCTCGATATCATAAAGAGGGGTGTTCAAAAATTCCAAATCACTACTGCTGTCTTGTCTCCTCGCACGCTGCTTTCTTCCTACGTCCACGCTGCTGCATGTCGTTGCCTACTTAGGCTTCTTGTGTGTGTCTATAGTGCTCGAGCATTTAAAAAGAAAAAGAAAAACGAACATTTCTCCTGTGTGTGTGTGTGTTACCATAGGTGGGATAGGTACCAAACGGTTCTGCTCAGCGCGGGATCTGGGCACTTATTGCGACTACGTAAGTCAGCAAGGGGACAAGTTAATATACCGTACCTGCATCTTCAGTTGCACCGGGGATGGGTGCAATCCAGCGGTCACTTTCAGCCCGACCACGGATTGGATGATACCAATTGGATTACTATTAGCTTACAAATTACTCTTCCAAAGATAGACGTTATTTTTCGAAGTAAATCCATTGACGCCATTGCCATTTCTCGTGCAATAACGTTCAATCATAAACTAGTACGGCGAGAATTCTTTTATAATTAATAGATACAAAATTGAACAGGATAAGTGGCAGAATTTTCTACATTACCAGACAACCTATCTTCGTGAAATTGAATCATTCTGCCCTACCAGTTTATGGTCACCAGATAATGGATCTGTAAAATAATCTTAATCCGTCCTTGACGCATTAACACTCAGCAAGTGTTAGGTCAACTTTTTTTGTACTTCGGCGATTCGTCTTCGAATAGTTTTCTGAAATTCAAGGGACACCGGTGTGCCTTGTTCTCGTATGCGTGTGTGAACTGTATGACTTTTCAAATTTGGCGCGCGCGCAACCAGCCGCGTTCTGCGCAGCTCGTTGCGCACGCGCGGAAATTTGACTTCTCGCGTAAGCATTTCTCGAATCAAATTACATTTCATTTTCATGTACTTGTATAGAAATATTTTTTTACTCTTCTTTTAATATATTTCGACAGAGGTTTACATCACCCCCCTTTTATATGCTAGATTTTATACAATATACAAATTGATATTTCTGAGTGATTTTAGTAAGTATCTATCATAATATTAATCCACATTCTCACTTGCGGGACACGCGGTGGAAAGCGCACTTGAAGTATTGTTTCAAATGTTCAAATTGTGTTCTATGCCACGCGTTGACGTGCGTGGGGCCGTGGCTTCGGCGTAGATTGTTAGAGGAATAATTGAAAGATTTGTATGCCGTGTATTGGAACAACGCGGAATGGGATCAAATGCTTTGTTCTTTATTGGTGAACCAGGGATCACCCTCGTTCGTCACGTTACATAACATTTCGTTCCTCTGCGTATAAATATAATATGATAGTCGGTCAACTGATAACAAACTATTTGCCGACGATCTGTAAGGTACTTGCACGGTTAACGCTCTTTGGTAATATCCATTTATACAGTGAACATGGTAAATAGGACAGCACTCTTTGATACGACATATACACGTTTGCAAGTGGCCAAGCAGGATCTATCATTTAGCATTAACTCCCGCGTACCATAATCTGCCTGTCGAAAAGCAATGCTCGCGATGGAAATTTCTCTTTAGAATTCCGCTCCCAAAAGCAAGCGTTTATATCCTATTACGTGTTAGCTGCAAGCGTGAAATAATCAATACACTAACGTCGAGAGTGATACCACTAACGTCACAATCTTTCACGTCTAGCACAATACAAAATCTATGTTATAAATGTCCAGGAATGCAATCCTTTCTCAACCCTCTGGGCTCTGAGCCCCGTGTGCGTTGAACGCCCGCGGCGCGTTTCAAGAACGCGTCCCGCAATAGCGACCGCAGTGGTTCCGCACGCGGCGAACGTTCGAACCTCAGCACCGAAAGGGTTAAGAATTTTGTGTGCCGCGCGTTGAATGCTGAAGGAAACGAAGTGAAACGCATGTAAGACTACACCTCCATCACGCTAGAAGCTGTATTGGTGAAACGAAAAATATATATCCATTGACGAAGTCTGATAAATTAGAACAAACGACTTGCTCGTTCCTTTCTAACGACGATAAGCGCTGAAGCGCGCGTCGCGCGGTTCAGCTACGAGGATCTTTAATCGAGGTTGGATATTTGTCGATCGATTATTACAGCTACGATGTCGTATGAAAAATACATGTATATGTATAAACAGTGTATAAACCGTTACTCAATTCGATCGATCACTATCAAGCGGCAATAGAATTTCTCGCGACTAACAACTTTTCCCCCCGCACGTTGGTCCTAGAGAATCTGTATAATTTGACACTCGCAAATATCGGCGTTACTCCGTGATAATTCATAAGTAGACTCGGATGAATGCTTTCCATACATTCTCCTCGACTGTCTAGCGCACAGTAATTAGAATCTTCCCTTCTGATTATTCATCGATAGCACAGTGCCCATCGATGGAACAGGACAGTGCTTGTACATTGCACTCTATATACAGGGTGTCCCACCTAAAAATCTTCACCTGCAACGATGCAAAATATCCGATACTATAAAGCAGAAAGTGTATCGTATGTTTGTGTGTTTCTCTGTTGCCCTAAAAACTTTCGAACGGTAAACTCTGGGGTCACGAAATATACCTCAGCTCATTATACCTGGCTAATCCAGATAAATGTGACTATTCTCACAAAAATTAAAAAAAAAAAATGTTTTTCTTTTATAAAATCAGAATCTAAATTTCGGGCAAAGCCGAGTAGTAAATCTAGTATTTCATATGTAAGTTGAACGGTATTTTCCACATTACACATGAAATCTTTCTCGTATCATCTGACAATCAATGCGGGAGATATTTAGGTGGCCTGTTTCAGGTGTGACGCCCCGTAGACATTCTATATCTCTAAATAGAGTTATTCCTATATAGATAGTTACACAACTACGGTACAAAAGAAGTATGCTTAATATTCGAAACTAATTCGTAGTGTACAATAAATATCCACTGCCATCACTCGTTACGAATTAAAAGAAAGCAGTCGTATTGCCATTTGCTGGGTAGCAGTGGGCGTGGCAGTGATCAACGCGATCGATAATAAGACAGCTTAAAAGTTAATGAGCTAAACGCCTACGACTTAGGAGATAGAGAAAGTAAAAGGATTTTAAAACACGGTGGAAATAGTATTTAAATTAAACAGTCGATAAATTATCGTTTACAGCCATCGGAGTTCATAGTGTTATTGACTATTAGAATTTTAAATTAGAGATTAGTGGAGCAATAAATACGACTCCGCGGCTGTTAAAAGTAAAATGATTAACTAGTGAAGTATTACAGAAATGCATCGAGGATCGTTGCATCGAATAACGATGCAACTATCTATCCAGGGTATCTTATTGTACGCCGTCTTTTTAAATCGTTAGTAGTAGCCCTCACATCTTGTGCTTCGTTCGTGTCCTTCGAACGATGTTTATTGCATCCTGATATCCTCCACGCCGACCCCCTAAACATCTGCATTTATCTAGTCACTCTATATACGATTCTACATAGATCGAGTTGCATACGATACACGTGCATGCGCACAAGACAGGTACGATTCTTCGTGTACTGAACATTTAATACTTGGTCGAAGTTTAGCATCTTTACAGTAAGCTGATATTTCTTCTGTAGATGCGCAGCGCATTTTAGAAACTGCGGTGCACTCTAATTGATCGATAGAAGTCGTGATAAGAGAAACGAAGCAATCTTAATGAGTTTCTTCATTTCATTTCGTGCTTGGATGTCTGAACGGTAAATTGTAGGCTGCACTTGGGATCTGTGAAACTTATCAAGACCTTATTTCTTTCTACGAGTTCTATCGATGGATCAAGCTTCTTACAGTCTTAGTACTCTATAGTACACTTGGGCTATTCGATTCTGTTGTAAGTGACCCACTTCGCACGGCACTCGTTATAAGAACCTTTGCCCCAGACCATTTTGTAGAAAAGTTTGCGAATAGGATACCAAGTGGGTAAAGCTGGCCCACTCTTCCATCGTGTATTTGTATCTCAGTAACCAGAATCGAACGTGCTTGAGTGTAGAAGTAGTAATTAAAAAATAAATTTAAGTGGCGATTGATATGCTTGCAAACGAAGTGAAATTGCGAGAAAGAATTGCAAGAGAGCCGCGTACCGAAACGCGTAATTAAATGATTGTGGAGAAATATCAGCGCTGTATACAGGCGCAACCTCGTCCGTACAGTGAAGGCATTAGTGTTAAAATCACAATTATTTGTTCATCCTTTTTGCCTGCTTCTCTACGCGGAGAGGAATATTCAAGTCCTCCCCGAGGGAATTTACTAAATTATGATTGCTCCATTGCTGCGCACGTATAAAGGTAGCAAAGAGACTGAATTAGAGAAATGGGAATGTAAACTGCGTCGCGCACAGTAGTGTTTAAAAGAAAGTTTCAAAAGAGAGTGGTAATAAAATACTGTCTTTTTATTAAGACTTGGTAAGAAGGATCTGCATTCCTATCTATATAGCACGGAATCAAGAGAAAATTGAAATCTAAGAGTACAGTTACTTATATGCACTACAAAAACGTTTTAAAACTTTCTTTTCATCACCACTGCACCAGTGTAAATTCTCCAGTTTTCATTCGTAATATTAGGTCGATGCAAATGTTCATTCACTGTCGTTACAGTTTTGTTTCTACTACAGCCACTTGTACTTTTACCAGAAAAGTGGCAAAAGGTCACAGATAGCCAAGGGAAATACTTTGGTTAAAAAACATGTAGTATATTTTTACTTTTAATGAACACTGGTTCGATAGAGCGAACTTTTGCACTGACCTAATACTCGCACGGCCTTTGGCATCTCTCGGTACGATTCCATTCTTCAATCGTGCACCATTTTCCTTTCTGCACAGAGACATTGGAAAGCTTAGGCGTTGCGCCGCTTGCGGACGCTGTACATACGCGTTACTTATTCGTTTAAGTACCATATATCTCTTGTACAACTAGCAACGAAGCTGTACAAGCGAACGTCTTCGAAGCGAGCGAGTTAAGGGTAGTTTAGTAGAAAGGGTAGTCTTTACTGGCGCTGAAGCTTGCGCACTTGCTCCTCCAGCTCTTTGACACGCAGCTGACTGTTCGCTAGCTGTCGCCGCACCAGCCTGAATTCCTCTGTTTGACGAGCAAACGCCAGTCTCAATTCAGCCTCGTTGTTAGGGATGTCCACCGTCTCCAGTGCCTTGTTATCGTTCAGAGGCGCAGAAATAATGTTCTTCTGCGAATCAACATTAGAAAGGCTAGGGTATTACTATGACAAGACTATTCGAAGCTTCGTTCTATTCAAGTCCCATTTCTCAAGTCCTGTTCAATGCTTCGTTATGGTATACCTTGCCCTTTTTAACCCCAGAACAGGAGGTCTTTGTCCACATGTTGTATACAGGGTCCGAAGTAATACTGACAGTAAATAAAAAATGTAGTTTAATATTCAAGATGCCTCCATTCGGACCCTGTATCCAGGAGACGAGGGTTAATCTTCAGAATGAAGATAGTAATACAATTTCGTGAAGCTAAATGTATTGCCAGTAGAATATTAGAAATATCCTCCAAAGGACACGGTATACACGCGGAAGACTAGTTTAGTATGACCTCCAGACGTGAAAGTGTGGATATGTAAAAGAGTACCGGTTCTACCTGCAGCACAGCTGTCCCGAATTTTTGCTGCAGCTGCTGGAACTTGGTGCTCTGGTTGCTAGACGTTTTCTGACTTTTCTCCGACATATCGAGGAATTCGATGGGCCTGTAATCAGGCACGGTCTCCGTGGACAGGAACGCGAATTTCTTTTTATTATTCAGGTCGGTGGTCGGGGGAAGCTGCGGTGGCTTGTAAACGCGCGGCTTGTGCGTCGTGATACTGCCCCCTGTTGACATTTAAACACTTGTGACCCTCACACTTTTATATATCATAACTTAATACTACTGTATAACATCTGTGCTCTGGTTACATTAGACATCAAACCTTGTTTAACTTTTACTAGTAAAGGTATGCACGAAACGCGTAATTTTACCTGACTGCTGGTTAAGTGGCAATTAAAAAAAAACTATTTTCCGTGACTCGCGCAAAATGCGGTAACGCGAGCCAAAAGGAACGAAACTCTGGCACAGAGTGAAAAGTTGAATCGTACCGGTTTTCAGGGAAATCAGGATCGGTGGACTGTTCATACCGCTGATCCAATCCCTGGCCGATAGAGCGGGACAGGTGCCTACCGTGTCTGGGTACAGGTCCTCCTGGAATTGGTCGCTCTGGAAAGTGAAAGTGTCTCATTAATTGCTCCAGTTTAGAATCACGTTTAATGATAGCAGGGGCACACCTTTCGCGGGACTATCATTGAAATCGGTTCGCACATTCCGCGGGTCGCATGTAGCTTGTAAAATCTGAACACCTCGCAGGTGGAGGTGCTGACGCCTCTCTTCGGCATCACGCCCAACCCCCTCTGGGGATTTCCAGAGATGAACTGGCTGAGATAGTGCATCCAGGGTGCCTCGTTCACCACCTCGTAGTATCGAATGTTGCCATCGCCCTGGAATAAAAAAAAAATGGTACAGATTCTTATGAGTAATTAGTATTGGTGATCGCTATTATAGTTATTTTTTTTTAATAATTAGAAGAGGAGCATAGATGAAAAGCCTGAATGCACATAGTTACCTTTCCAGCGAGGAACACCATATTGGTGTCATGATCGTAGTACGGGAAGACGACTCCGCTAGAAGAGTCGATGGTTTCACAGGTCAACGGGGCGGTGAGGTCGTGCTGGCTCCAAATAGCGTACTGCCTGTCGGAGTGTCTGCTGAAGCCTGTCGTGAGGAGGCGTCCGGAGCCACCGAGGAAAACCACCTTGCTTGCCTTCGTCCCAGCGTGACAAACCCCTTCCTAGCCGAGGATTTTTAGAACATCAGTGAAAGCTTCCTACAACAAGCTTGCACGAAAGCTAACGACCGGACGCGTACCGACACAACGATGCCAGACCTGGGCTCGAACACCCTGAGCTTCTTGTCCTTGCAAGTGGTGGCCAGCAAGCTGCCATCGCGGTTCAGGGATATGCTATAGATGACGTCCGGATGCCTGTCGATCACGCTCACTGCCTCCCCTCTGTTTATGTCCCAGACGATAACCAGGTGGTCGAAACCAGCGCTGAACAGCACGTTCTCCGCGACCGGGTGCCATTCTATGTAGGCCACCCGACGCTTGTGACCTTGAAGCTCTATCAGCCACTCCGTCAGGTTCCTCGATAGCCCACCATCGGGTATGTGCCAGAGTTTTATCTGAGACGGATAAGTGTCAAGAAGAGCGTGAAGAGTTAGAAAAGAAGAAAGAAGATTGTACACTGCTCGAGATACTTGAGGGGTGACTACTCTGGGCGAGGGTGGAAGACCAATCGAGGAGTAGTTTAATTTAGAAAGAAAAAGGAGGTAGATAGCTCGGGGGAAAGGATTCGTGGAAACTCTGTTAGTTGGAGCACCCGATCTACAGCGGTGGTGGAAAGACTCAAGAAAGAAAGTTTGAAGCTCTGTTTTATGACTGCAGAAGTAACTTAATACTGGGCTTCAAGCGTTATCTTGGTACTGGTCCACTCTGACGACCTTATTCTTGTTGTTTTTCCAAGTTCAAACTTCCTTTCGGTCACTACTGTAATTATCTCGAGCAGCGGACTTGGTATGAGCCTCTCGGAAGCCAAGCTGACCAATTTTTGTAGATCTCTCAATTACTAGTACTCGGGCACGTACGTAGCCCCACAGTATACAAAGTTTTCCTAGCTTTTATTTCGCGCAGCTGGTCTATTTAGCTTCCGATAGACGCGTATGATAAATCTCGTACGGTGCAGTCATCCGAGCAGGATGCAATGATGTTATCGTTGAAGGGGTTCCACTTGATATCCAGAACCGGGCCAGTGTGCCCAGTCACCCTGCTGGCATTGAAGTCCAGCCGCCCAGTCTGAAACGTTGGAGCATCCTCGATCAGGCTCGATCCCCGTGCAAACATTAGGACCCGTCCCTATCTGGGCACGCCTTAACGCTTCTAAGTACGCGTCCCCCCACGGAGGATGAGTCGTAATAACAGGCGATAACGCGCTATTTGCGGCGATGTATAATTCAATAGTACGGTTCACGATAAACCCGGCAATAGTTGATAAGCCGCCCGCCAATATCGGCGAATACGTGCACGGCGTGTGCATGTGCACGCGCAAGAATAGCGAATCGATAATTCGATAAACCAGATAACTCACGCGATCCAGGGGCAACACTAGGAAAGCACCTCCGCCCGCCACCTCCGTCACCACGGCGAGGAATTTCGGATTCACCGCGCAGAACTGCGAGTCGTGGGCGTTCTTCGTGATCTTTATGTTGTCGTAGCATTTCTCCCTCTTGGCCGGCACGCCGTACACGTGGCGGAACTTGCTGCTGCGAACCCCTCGGAACCACGACTGAAAAATCCAATCGTAACGCGTGATATAAGGTATTGATAGACTCGGAGCTTGCTCCACTGTTTGGAGGGTATTTTTAGCAATGTTGTACGAAGATTCCTGAAGTATCAGCAGGTAATGTATTGGGTTTATACAAAAACCGACTTTTGAAAAAAAACGGATTTCGAATTCCACTATTCCCAAAAACCGGTTTTCGCATTTTCAGAAAAACATAATTAAAATAATAGATATTCGTACTTATTTTAAAAAATTCAGTTTTTTTTAAATATTTATGGAATTACACAAATATAACAAGATAAAATATACTCTATCTATACAAAACCAAATAAGTAAAAAAAGAATAAAAATAACTAAAATCCGTAGAATTTTTGGGTTCATTTAATATTTATGCAATCAGCGTCTAATTGTTTCTTAAAAATAAAAGAGCGTAACGCGTTAACCACAGATGTGTAATTAAAGAATTTATTTGTTTTTTTAATTCTGGATGATCCTGTCTGGAGTTATCATGCCAATAGTCCAGGTCCACTTTTTTACAACGATGAATATCAGAGGCAGGAGTGGGCAAAAATGGAATAAAAAAATTGTTGTGTACTATACATTTGTAACAGAATAAAGTGAAAACGCTTTTAGAACCTTACGTTGTATACATTTTTCTACAAAAAATCACAAAAATACCAAATGCCTCCTTGATCCTTCAGTAAATCTCCAAGGTTTCTCACAATTATTCTTACGCTATGCCCGTCAGCGTACACTAGGCAGTCAAATGATTCTATGGAACCCTTCGATGAATTATTCCTCGCGACAGTTCAAGCTACCCCAAGACACTGATAATTCAAGATGGGTCGCAAAGTCCTCCACCATTTCCCCATTCGAAAATTCGACTGACTAAACCACCCGCTACAAAATCCTGCGACTCTAAACGCTCGTCGTTAACTCGACTGTTGGAGCGACTCCTCAGGGGGTCAATAGCACGTGGGGAAATATTAATGCGTTCCGCGGGACTCTCTCCGGGCTCAGAAACCGTGAAGGAAGAAGAAAGTTCGCGAACGGAGACATCGAAAGCGCGTTAGCTGGGCCGACGTGTTCTGCCGAAATTTCCACGAGCCTGCCAAAAAATCCCGGCGGTCGAAGGCGGCTGTTAGCGCGGAGGCGACGGACCTAGCGGAGGAAAGGCGTATAATCACGCTCACGTGAAATCTTTCAAGTTAGTCGCGCGTGTTGCATACTCGCGGGGGCGCACTGCAGCGCGGCGAGACAGATCAAATTATGCGACTTTTTCTCGCCACAAACGAATAAGGCGCGCGTCGATCTGCTCTGTCGTTCCGGTGCCTAGTGTTTTTCACGAAGCTCGCGACCGTGGTCAGCTGAGTACCGGCGAAATTAACGGTACGGTTCTGCGCGGCTTTTCGTAATTCATATATGTAACATAATTGCACCTCGGAGGGTTGCGGGGTACAAAGAAATCCTGCAGGGATCTAAGTGAGACGAGGAAAGTAACGGGGCTGTGGAAACGACCGTATTTTATGGTACCATTTCTTAGAATTCTTTGGTAACGGCGACTCAGGTCGATTATTGGGGCTTGAGTATTATTAGGATTATCCTGTTATCTTTCTTTTATCATTCGTTTTAGCGGTCCTTCGAGGTGACTGATTATAAGTCGCGAGTCCGCGGTAAAGGATTTAGGGCAGGTACTCCGCAGAGTATTAAGATTAACGGATTTCATTTTGATTGTACAATTATCTGGAGTGCCTACACCAGAGTTGGACATTATTCGAATACATTTTTTTTATTCTTCTAAAATTTTTATGTTCGTCTTGTTTTTTATATGCACCCTCTTAGTCCTGTACACTGAAGGGAACCTTTTCCGTTTACAAACAACAAATAAATGAAATCATCGAATAAAATTTTTTATTTCTACAAAAATTTATTCGTTATTCTCGAATAAAAATTTATTCGGATAATGCCCAACTCTGACCTACAAATTAGAAATATCAGAAAGGTTATTTAGTTTCTACGTGGAATCTCTGGTGAGCGACTATGTTGGTCTAATTGCAACTCGAGCGAATCCGCGTGTTCCTTCGCAATGATACCGCCCAGGCGCGGTAAGCATTCAAATGATCCTGCGCGTACAGTTATTATCTCCGGCGGGGATCTGACGGTCATCACTATAATTGGAGATCGTTTCTCGTTGTCATTACGTTCTCTATACCTCGCGCGTCCAAGCTCGCCCGCGATCAGATAATTCAAGCGGATCGATTGTCTCCCAGCGTTGATAATCACCGCGCGACACGCTAGCGGCAATTAGGGTCACGGGAATGTGCATACGTGGGATATTAATCGCGTCTGCTGGTCCGCGGTGGTATTAAAATGTTGCGGTGTCGTCTCCCGAACACCGTGCCCTGGAACGTGAAGCTTTGGTACGATTAAAACACATTGCATCGGCACGGTGCGAAAGTGGAAGCTGCTTTGGTGCACATCTCGCCATGCAAACGTAAACGGAGGCTCGAGTAAAACGGAGGCAAACACGGCTATGTACATACACGTGCACGGTGCTCAGAAAAAAAGACTCAGGCGTGGAAATTCGAATTGATCGCGCCGTTTCTACGCCTTTCTCCTGCAACAGTTTTGGAGAAATTGCAGCACGGTGTGGGGACAAAGTGAGTTGTTTCGCCGGTTTAATTAAGATAGAGAAGTCGTAGGAATCTTGAGTACGTACCGCGAGAACGGCCCCGACGGGTTTAGTTCCAATAGGTTTTAGTGGAAAATTGCAGTGAGATTATAGAGATAGAAAACAGTGGTTGCTACATTATAGTCATTTTTCCGGATCTTCGTAAATAGGGATTGCAATAAATCCCAAGAAATACCCTGAAATTTTTACCGGTAATTCGATAAATTACGTATAGCAATACAGCGCATATATGCGTTCATTAATTCCATCGACATCTACTACGTTGTCAGTGAAAAAAACTTCAATTCATCAAAAAGTAGACGTATTTTCACGTAGAAAAAATAAGGAGAAAATATATACAGATGGCATATGATTTCTTAATGACTATGCGACCAACAAGTGTAGAATCTGAGAGCGTTTAATCCATGGCTGGATTATTTGATAAGAAAAATAGGTCGCGATCAGTAGATCAAAGTTTAGACGATTTATGTTTTTTGCCGCAAAATTTTACCGCATTACCGGTAATTGAAAAAGTCGGTAAATTTGCAATCCCTGTTCGTAAAGGTGCAAATTCACGATGAGGCAATATTATTTAGATATTTTCAAAAATCTCCTCTCTCGAGACAATATCTATTATTTACGATCAGTTGTTGCTGAGATTTTGGTCTCGCGATAGAAAAGACTCACGTGAAATCTCGTCGTGGATTCGCATCTTAATGGTCCCCCTGAAATATTCCACTGAAAAAATGTTGTTCGGGCGTTGTTTTTTTTTCGAGGTACAGCGAATCAAAGAAAGTGGTTGTGGCGCCACGCACTAGATGCGCGTGGCCGTCATTTTATTCCAAGTATGCACTAGCCACTTCGGCATTCATCGCTTCAGATAACGGTAATGGTCTGTAATCACTTTCAGAGCGCCTAGCGCTTAGTTTCATCAATCATAGAGGAGAAATTGTAATATCAGCGAACATCGGATTGGGTCAGTGTTAACAGAGCAGGTACATGACAATTCGCTCCACTCTTTCATTCATCGTAGCTCGAGGAGCAAAGCCTCGCTTTAAACCATGCGTTCACCCTTGCAGGCCTTAACACGCGACGCACGATTAAAATCCACCCCTATTGGAACTCTCGCGCGTTCGATATTGTACAAAAACAGAATCTAAAAATCTTCCTTAATTTCTACGTATTCTCAAGCTCGCGAGGGAACACTGGCAAACCTAGAATTCTGAATTCAATGAAACCTCGTGCGAATATAGAGAATATCAGAGTACGCGAGGAGCAACTTTTATTTCCTACGTAAATTCACTCTGAAGAGTGAAAGCAACCCTTAAATTTTTTTAACACACCTGTACTTTTCTTTTGGTAGTGCGGTGGAGCATAAAAGGCTAGACATTTCTCGTACATATAAAGTCTCGTCCTATCTCACGCCATTACAAAGTTATATTAAAAAACAAACAAAAACCGCGATAACTTTAAGGGTTGACTTCCCCACGCAGTGAATCTCTGCAGAAAGAAATCGCTCCTTGTATGCTCCAATACGCTCTACGTTCGCGCGAAGTTCCACTACAATTACAATTTTCTGGCTGGGAATGTTCCGTCGCCAGTCCGAGTGCGGGGAACGCCATTTGGCGTCTGTTGGACACTGTAAACAGATACCATCAAGGTGTCCCCGCACTGCGGGTACCCAACTTCGAAGAGGCTCAAGTTCTTACAGGTAAAATGATAAAAAAAAGGAATATTCCTTTTCGCTATCAGTGCCCAACACGGCGCGGTGGAACGCGTGCCGGAAGATAGGCCTCGAGAGCGATCCGATAGTCGCGTAACACCGAAAGCACTCACCTGTTTATCGTTGGTCATGTCTGATAGCGATCGAGATCAGTGGACGAGGCGGCCGGTGGTCGAGGATCGCGCGGTGATACACGCTGATCGCCAGTGCAACAACAGGAACGTGGGCAATCGGACAAACCAGGACCCATGCATTCGAAGGAAAGGAATACACAACTACCTCGAGAGCCGTGGGAGGCTCGGTGCGGGAGCCGCTGGCGGGGCTGGCTTCTTCCGCGCTTTACTGCAAGAAACAAAAGGGAACACGAGGCCCGTCTAATTACGAAATCGATCGGAGATCGAGCGCGAATTACAGCGGCACCGAGCCGCGACCGCGGTCACTTCCTATCCCCGCTCCTTTCGTCCCTCCTTGTCCCAGGTTTTCATCGGTCTCCCCTCGCCCGTTTCTTGTGCCCGTCGATTCGACACCCACGAAACCGAGAAACGGGGCTCAAGACGTCTCGGAGCGTGTCGAACGGGTGCAAAAGCGATTTTTAACGCGCAGGTGTTAGGCTGGAGGGAAAGCTCTGTCCTCTCTCTCTCTCTCTCTCTCTCTCTATCTCTCTCCCCTCCTCGATAGGAAAATAATCGAACGACTCGACGAGGCAAAAGGACACATTGAGCGGAGCACAGCGGAGCCGGACATTCCGTCCACGCGCCGCGGGATCTCGCTTGCACGAATCATTGTTTTCCAACGTTACACGCGCACTTACGTCACGACTCGAAATCAATGTCGTCTCTACGGCGGAGGGGAAGGATGAGCCCAAGGTATGTCGGCAAGGTCGCCTCTGTGCTCGACGCTGGAGCTAAGGAACTTTGGCACCGAGCGTTAGAATGGTAGCTTTCCGCTGTGCCTGTACGCGGGGCTCTTCGAGTGGGTGAGGAAAGGAGATTGAGTTGATGGCTGTTAGTACTCGTAGATGAAGTCGTTGTTGTCTCGGAGTTTACGTGGAGCGCGACGGTATATAATTCCTGCCTTCCGGTTTCGCGGAAGAACGCTGACTCGGCGGACGCGTAATTTCTACCGCCCGCATGGCCTTCGTTAATCGTATTTAGACAAGAGGCGGACCCCTAAACGCGTGCGTACAGTAGCGCGGAGAAGAAAGTTTAAACTGTGGAGGATGATAGTTGCGTTGGAACGAATTGAGGAGTCCTTGTGGGGAAATACTGCCAAGATTGAATATTCCGTTGGTTTTTTTATCGGGAAATGTTCTCGTGCCAATGGTAATACTGTGTAGTATGGAATTTGGTTTTTGGCACCTACAGTGTCTTCTACAAGGACTCTTCAGTTATGTGTTAGAATTTGTCCTGTAGATTAGTTGCCTCTGCAGGGACCCTGGCACCCTCCCAAGGAAGGGGCGTTGTAAGAAGAAAAGAAAGCTGAATTTTATTCTTTAAAAAAAGTATAATCACCTAACGAATTATATTGAATTTGCATTAAAGATATTTCTATCCCTTTAACTCGGCTCCCCTCAAGATTAAAACCTGAGATACTAGCTACTTAAATGTGAATGTCAATCTTTCTCTTCACCACCCCCGTATGTACTCAAAGGCCCGAAGTTTCGAACAGAAGGGTGCCTGAATGAACTGTCGTGCGACTCGGCGGTTTTCAAGTTCCAAGCGAACGACTATTTGTGCGAGGCTTATCGAGGTGTACAGATATTGGACACTACTACCAGTGTCAGGATACCGATATTGAAACTGCTCTTATCGTTACAGCATTATAGTATATAGCTCGCTGGTGTTGAAGGTACCTTTCGGAGTACTCGACTCGATCCAAATGCCTGCTTTCCTCGCACTATTTTTTACTATTCCCATCGAGGTGCGTCGTCGAGGTTGAAGTAACGCCGTGCCACGCGAGAGAGTGAGCGCAAAGGGAAGCGTTTCGCGGAGCTCTAAACGACGACGCGGAGTGTAGCCGAACGCGGTGCGATACACTTGTCGCGCGGGATCTGTACTAAGCGAGCACAGAGACAGGAGTCGCGCAACAGTTTCATTGAAGCACCGCCAGCGAAGAAACAGCGCGTAGGTAGATCGGAGTCGGAGTTCCAGCCGCGCGCGTTTGATCGCGAAAGTCGCCGAGCTGGCACTGGGCTCCTAGCTACGGCTTTATAGCCGAGGCTGGTGCCAGCCGAGTATCACGTGGCACGCTCGCCCGTTGCGTGTTTGATACACAGGCCGTGACGGTTTATACAAACGCATGTGTTGTCACTGGCGTTAATTTACGTACCCACTCTGCGAGGCGTCTGCGGCGCGGGTGGATCGCGACAGGGGCGCTCGAGCCAGTCGGCGGCCTCTGGTCGTCTATCTGTGCTACTTATCTATGCGTGCACATGCAATTAGCGTGCAGGTAGATCGGCGACAGGGGATGGATTGCTTTTCGATCTGATACGCGGCGATTGTTAGTAGGACGAAACGGAGCCGTAGAAAGGATGAAAGTTCGGGTGAGTGGGGCCGGTCGAGGTGCTGAGAGACGGAGTCGAGGTGTTTCAGGTACTTGGGGCGCTTGTTGAGGAATTAGGGTATTTGGGGTACTAGTTGAGGGATCTGACATTTGGGTACTTGTGCTCTGTTGAGTGAGGATTTAGGGTATTTGGGGTACTTGGGAATCTATTTGGAATTAGGATATTTGGGGTACTTGTGCTACTTGAGAAATATATTGGGATCAGTAGTTGAGCATTTAAGCTACTTGAATAACTCAGTTCGATGCTTGACTGAAATTTCGAATACTCATATACTTGGGCCGCTTTATTCTTGTGCTGGTATCGAAGAGGCATTGTTCGACTTGAAAGGCGACTCTATAATCTTGTGCTCCGCTTGTTCGACCGTAGCCGCAGAAACATTATTCTTCTGAATGATTAATCAAAGAAGACTCTAGAGGTCCACTTGTTCCACAAGTGCCTAACGGTTCTCTTGCCAAGAATACAGTTAATACTGCATAGTTATGAAAGATCCATAGATTCTACTGAGAATACACTCCATTATCATTCAATCTCCTCGACGAGATAAATTCCTCGGTTATTATAAACTTAACGAATACTTCCTTAAAAAAAAGTGGAACTAACTCCGGCCCCCCATCGCGGCCAATCAATACCAATTTCCTTAAATCAAGCCGGTCGATAAACTGGAGCAGTTTAAATGCTCCTTAATTCGCGAACAAAGACTAATGACATACTTTAACGATACACCGTGCAACCGGTACGCGACAACAATGCCCCTCGATGCTCGTTACTCGACTCGAATCGATAACCAAGCTCTATCAATCCCCGAATCCGCTGGACTCACGCCGCACTCATTTCCAAGCGACAGAAACGGCGCATTCGATAAAACGTGCTAACGCCGAGGGACCAAAGATAAACGGATTTATTCATATGTTACAGGTATGTTACAAGTCAAGCCACGGGGTAAACAATCACAGAGCAAAGAAACGGACAGCGTTACCAGTACACGCGGATCTAAAAAAGAGAAGTGGGAGAGGAAAGAGCGATCGTCCAGAGCAAGGTGAAGAACAACTACCCTAAAAGCTATCTTACTTTTCCGCTGGGCTTGTAGCACGCTCTGACGTCTACCATATTGTTCAATAAACTGTGACTGTCATCCGCGCCATCCAGGCCCAGCTTCTCCGCCAGTTCCTCCCTCGTGCGTATCATATCCCAGCTCGCGATATTGTATCCCATAGAAGCTCCTTTGATCGGCCACCAGTCGTCCACCGTACGACACCTTCACCCCGTCGCGTCGGGTCGCGTCGCGTCGCTCAGTTGCACGTTAACACCGTCCTCTCGGTCCCTTTACTCGCCGAACTACTGTTCATCGATGATCTCCAAAGTCCATTCCCCTCTACACCGAGCCTCTTCTACCACCGCCTAACGTCAAGCCAGCAATAAACGTTCTAATGGAGCGCATACAGGCACGAGCCACGTGCGAACGCCACTATCCTACGATATTTCGTAACCCACTCACTGAGCCCCCGGTCGAACATGTACGCCGACGTATCGATTCGACGTGCGCGCAACATGTAAACACCGAGAGCACGCCGCCCCGAAGCAGTGGCTCTCTCGTTCACGCCGACGCCGATCGAACGAGCGTTGCGCGCTTCCGTTTCGCAGCTGCGACCGCGTCGCTTTGCGGCCTTTTTGCTGCCTTTTTGCTGCCTTTTTGCTGCGTAAGTATACGCGCGTGAATCGCGTTACTCGCGCGTGCACGCCGACTAGTAACGAACGACTCATTCGCCCGTGGGCAGAAAGCGCGACCTTTCTCGCACAGCGCCCGCTAGCCTTCGCCTCCTCCCTCTGGCTCGCTCGAACTCGGATGAGCACGATCTACAGGGTAGCCGAAAAGTCGAGCAAAGGTCGACGCCTTTTCGGGGACTCTGTTTATTTGTAGTCGATAATGCAGAGGGTAGATGAGAACCACAGTCGATGCATAACTCGTTATATCGCTGTTGCCTCGCTTCATAGCTTCGTACATCGTTCGCAACGAGAATTTAAGATTCATTTTGTTGGTTATTGAATAGACACTTTCTCTGATATGGAATTTTGAGAAGGTATCTAGGAGGGATGAGAAAGTGCTCGTAGACGTATGTTTTTATGAAGCTTCTTGAAGGATAGTAGAATATGATGGCGGGGTTTAAGGAGCACCCTGTATTAATATTCGCGTCATGTAATAACGCGTGACATGATGGAAATGTTCGGTGGTTTGCGGAGTATCGGGCAGGGAGAATGAATTTGTTGGTAAAAGGAGGAAATAGTATCATGGTTTTAAAATTGGCGGTCGATGTACGCGGTAATCTGATGCAAGCGATAAGCGTCGCTCGCAGCTTCGTGCATTGTTAACACCGATTTACATATCGATTTGGGGTCGAGCCGTGAACGCACCGAGGTGGAAGGAGGTCCAGAAGAGCTCGTAAGGTCACTGGACCGTGAATGGATTTATAAATCAAGATTAGATAAAGAAGTACCGTGTACAGTCGATTCTTACTGCTCTAATACAAATGCACATCGAAGAATGGCTTAACTAGAGACAATTCGCACTCGCTTCGCGAACTGTTCTACGAGCTCCCATAAATCTGGTTTAAAACAAAGTTGCGCCATAAACTCTTGCCCTAAACCATATTCACGAAATATTGTAGAAATATTCACGAAACGAATGCCAATCATTTCAAGTGGGCCTTTCATTGCTGTGCATTTGTGTTGCAATTCGTGAGACTTATAATAATTGAAGTGTTAGGAAAGGGGGATTTATTTTATGCACCATCATACTTTCGTAAAGAAAGTATCTCTACTTTTTAAAATATTAAAGCAGCATTTTTTATTCTTATTCACACGATTCAGTGTCCAAACGAAAGTAGAAATCTGTTGCATCACAGACAAGTGTAGTTACATTTCCGTGTGTAGGTAAAACCCAATTTCCATCGTATCGAGTTTCAATTCTAACCGCCAGTAGGATTGCAATCGAATTCCATTGTGAATCGATAAGGTTGCATGCGACACGAAAATGGTAAGGGATCTCCAGAGCCTCCTATCTGTGTGACGAAACTTCAGATTGGATGTGAAGTCTATTCTGTACCTCGTCTGTGGTTATATACGTAGGTTATAATAAAGGAGTAGGGTGTTGGAAATGTCCTATTGAAATATTAATACCGAGTGCTTTTAAACGCATTTTATTGATTCCGCTTGAATGATGGGTTCCGATCATACACATAGACGATGGAGCAATTTGCGAAAGGTGTTGGAGAGATTGGGTCCTTTCTGTAGGCCGGACTTCGAGCCGTCATCAGAAACTTTGCAATTCTTGCTGGAGAATTGTAAGATTCTTGTCATCGGAGCCGGCGGTTTGGGATGCGAATTACTTAAAGATTTAGCTCTGATGGGGTTCGGAAATATCCACGTGATTGACATGGACACGATAGAACTCTCTAACTTGAATCGGTATGGCAGAGGAGTCGTTTAATGAAATGCTCTTCGGAAGTTTGGTATAGAATATGATAAAAAGCTGTTACAACATTCCAGGCAATTCTTGTTCCGTCATAAAGATATCGGCTGCTCGAAAGCCGAGGTAGCTGCGAAATTTGTTAACTCTAGAGTTCCGGGATGCAACGTTATATCGCATTGTTGCAAGATACAGGACAAAGACGAAGACTTTTATAGGCAATTTCACATGGTAGTCTGTGGCTTAGATTCGATAGTCGCGAGGAGGTGGATCAACGGTATGCTGTTGTCCCTTTTACTTTACGAGAACGGGGAACTAGATCGAATGAGCGTGATACCGATGATCGATGGAGGAACGGAGGGTTTTAAAGGGAACGTGAGAGTAATCTTGCCCGGCGTGACGGCCTGCATCGAATGCACTTTAGATTTATATCCTCCTCAGGTGAATGCCCCGAACACTCTTCTCGTTCGCACATTACAGATTCTCTTATTTTCAATCACGTTTTCTTGGAATGTGTAGGTCACGTACCCGTTATGTACGATAGCGACTACTCCACGTTTGCCGGAGCATTGTATAGAATATGTAAAGATAATTCAATGGCCGAAAGAGAATCCGTTCGACTGTCCGATAGACGGCGATGATCCTCAGCACATAAATTGGATTTATGAAAAGTCCAACGAAAGAGCTGCACAGTTTAATATACAGGGTTTAACGTATAGGCTAGTACAAGGGGTAGTTAAAAACATTATACCTGCCGTCGCATCTACCAATGCTATTATTGCCGCAACTTGCGCTACCGAGGTATTTAAGCTTGCCAGCAGCTGCAGCGCATCGTTAAATAATTACATGGTAATTACTGCAACACCGAGGGTAGATTTCCATGGATTTTAACAGTACGATATAATTGATAAATATTCTTCTTCAAAAGGTCCTGAATGATTTAGATGGGATTTATACGTACAATTATGAGGCGGAGAGAAAGGAGGACTGCGTGGCGTGCAGTCAGATTCCGAAAGATATCGAGATTAATAATCCTAAGTTCAAATTAAAAGACTTGATAGAGCTTCTCTGCGAGAGGCCCGATTTGCAAATGAAAAATCCAGGCCTCACAGCATGTATCGATGGGAAAAATAAAACACTGTACATGCAAACTGTACCAAGTATCGAGGAAAAAACTCGTGAGAACTTAACGAAAACTTTAGTCGATCTTGGATTGGTAAACGGCAGCGAGATAAATGTCGCCGACATCACCAGTCCGAATGCGATTGTGTTGAAATTAAGACTCGCGTATCCTGACACGGATATGAGCTAATCATAAAATTCGTTCGCTTTGTTCATGAATTTATGGCTACAAATCTCATCATATATTTACAGTAATTATATTAATTTTTTTCTTTCGATTTAAAAAAACAATATTGAGACAAAAACTTGTCGGCATTGTCCTTGATGAAATGGTAAAAAATCAAAACACTTTCGATGTAGTATCATTTTAACGAACCTATGCTATAGGTATCACACGTTTGACGTCGTTTCGAATATACTTTTAATATTAGTTTGTTCTAATCTCGTGTAATAAACTGGTATTGCTGTTTGTTTTTCTTTATAGTACCAACTCTTTCGTCTATCCTGTTAAATGTAACAGAAGCGAGCATTGAAACTATATTAGTCGACACAACATACCTGTTATGTTAACAATAAAGACACGCCTGCGAGTACCGCACTGTATTTCTGATGTTTCGTTGTAACTTTCCTCAGAGACCATATACGGCAGAAAAAATCATATCGAGTCGTGATCGATAAAATTCTATCTTTTGCTTGTTCATAACGTTTTAATCGAAAAATTTTGTATACCCTTAAAATGTAGACAGTATCTTACAGATTATGCGTTAATGCGGCTACCTTGGAAGTGAAACGAAGAGGAGCAAATCCTAATTATTCGTGTAATATGCACGCGTCAAAGTCTATACTTGTTAGCTTGTCATTAATTCCTGTTTTTAATAACAATTCTATATCACCATATTAAATTTAATGTTAAATATGAATTTCTGTGCACGGTCCTCTTTTGCAAGTCGTGAACGGTATCGATAGCGATCTCTGTTGCGCAGCCCGGTTATATTTAGTCGTAATAATTAATGTTCACTGGTTAATAATGTAATGTCTCGTTAAAAAATCCTATCGAGGATAATACACAATGGATTCATCGTTCCCATACTCGGTAAATAATTTCATCGCAAGTGTCGTACGAAAGTAATGGAAAGATTGCTCCAATTAAGGGCAAATGAAGGACAGTGCACGATGACCCTAAAACATCTTTTGTTTTACAAGCACACTCGGTAACATTCGACATATGCACAACTTGAGTAGAAAAAATATCTATAACAGATACATTATCTATCCTCCTTATACAAAACTATTATTACATTGTATTAATATTTCATTATTCCCGCCTTGCTTTTTACGTCGGCAATACGTTCATTCTCCCGCGAATCTTCTGCTCTTAGATTCTTTCCTGTCCGCTTTCACTCGAACGTGAATAAACTCGAGGTGCGCCTGTAATTAATCTCGGCAAACGTTTACTCTAAAACGCGCGATAGAATCTCCGCGTAGCCAAATCGAACGAAGCAGTTTCTGACGGTCGGGAAATTCTTGCAACGAAACACTCTGAGGATCATTGGCATTTCAATTGTTTTTATATGTAATCCCAGTGCTGGACATTCATTCCAATTGTACAATTCGAAGTTGAATCATTGTTTCCGTTTAATGGTATTAATTTCCGCTCGATAGACGTGGGCTAGTGTAAAACTAGTTACGGCGTCGAAGTGAATCGTGTCACGCTTTGGCAGTGCATTCAGAAATTCCGACAACTCTGTTAAAAATTAATCTCTTTGATGCGATTCAATTTTCGAGTAGATACTATTGAACACAATCAGACTCGTTACAATCTAAGAACGTTGGCGAAATGGAAATCGTATTTTATTGTTGTCGCTTGCACGAAAGAAAACGCAACACGAATACACATGCGATTCACTTTTTTCTGGCTCGGTCCGTAATTCACGCGACACGGTCACGTTCTCCAGCCGTTATTTGCGAGGCGAGCTCGCAAGCTTTGAAAATTTAATACATCAACTGGAAAACGTCTTATGAGTAATCATCGTTCAGTGTATAATAATACCATGGTCCATTAAAAAGATACTCTGGTATAAAAACGTAAGTGTCAATAAGTGGCGGGCATAATGTGTCGTTAAAGTTCGATTAATTCAGGGCAGAGCTCGACACTTTCTGAACCGGTACAGATACAAATGCGTGTGGTAGGCGAACAGCAATGGTTATCGGATGTTCCGCGGGCACAACGATATGATGGATCACAATTCAATGAACGATGCGACCCGACGAAGGGTGGAGCGTTAAGGTACAGTGAAGTTAAAAAGTGTCTAACTTCTGCTCTGAAGCTGCTAAACAAGTAGTAACGTAAAGTGCACGATGTTAATACGTCATGATGAACGCTAAAATGGTTGTGTTAGGCCTTGGCGTCGACTTTCATCGCCACTTCACCTACAGCCTTTTCTGCCTTCTTTTTCTTCTTCTTTGCAGACTTCGGGTTTGCCGAAGTCATCAAAAGAGTCTGCAAGCATAACAGCCAATTAAAGGAAAAAGTCAAATAAGAATGCGAGATGGAAGTAACGTTCGATTCGTACCTTCAATTCAGGATTTTCCACGACGCAATCGGATTGATAAGTATCAATGTCAAAGGGGATTCCCGTAATTTTGTGTGGCCCATTGGGCATTATTAGTACTGTAAATTTGAATTGCGCAGCAAATTCACTCGGCTTCTCGTATAGTACCTAGAACAGCGATAAACGCGAGCTTCAGTGTTAAGTACACTTAGTGGATACAAGAGATTCATACCGGTAATCAGTACATACTTGGAAAGGTTCGATCAACCTATGATTCACACACTCCACCACTGCCATCTTTGCTTTCTTTTCGTCTTCGAAAGTACGTAGATTGAACGGCATGAGGCCATGTTTATGAGTGACTTCAGAGTAAAACATGCGCGACGCTTTTAGCTTCAGCTGATATGTCTCCTCTGTTTTCTTAAATATAGTAACTCGAGTGTCCTGCTCTCTACCTACACCCTCACCGGTGCTAACGAGTACATCCATAGCGTACACCTGAAGCAAAAGATCAGTGCGTGTGTTACATAAACGATCACTTTGTTATAATGGATCATGTGGGAAATCACAGGGAGCGCATCGTACCTCGTGAGTTTCGAGGGTGTACTTTTCGTGCTCCTTCTTCTGCGCATCATTGGGATTTTGAATTATAGTCTTCTCGCCGTCTATCTTGAATTGCTTCAACTGGTGGCTCAGCATTCCCTCGATTGGTTTACATTTGTACGATTCACACATCTTTTCTACCGTTCCTGTTATCGTATAAGTCTGAAAACGAAAGGATGCAGTTATACGGAAGGGTTTGGAAGAACGAAACAGGGGATATAGGAATCCTACCTCTGTGCCTGGCTTTAGAAGCCTCAAAGCAGCTTGAGAAGCATAGTGCGCGGCTAACACTACGTCTGCTTTTCTACCGGTAACTTTTCGCGTCTGCGAAGCGCCTATAACAATAGTATGGGCCACAACTGCTATGAAGCCGTCGATGTGCGCCCCAAGATCACTGAAACCATCGGCCAATAAATAATCTCGATAGCGAAAGGATATTTTGTTAATTAAACACATTGTATTCACAAACGCTGAACCTACACTTTCACCAGGTCCTCGTCTTTAAGTATGAGATCCGGTTCGCTAGCGATCGGCGAGAAGTGACAAATGCAATTATTAACCGATATGCACGTAGGGAATGCGATCCCCTTCTTGAATTCTTTCTCTTTCTTAAAAACCTTCCAGGTCTCCTCCAGCAGCAATTTATCCCCGTACTCGCACACCTCCCTCACCGACGCTCCAATGACACATTTATCTAAGACTTGCTTCAATACCCCTGGAATTACCAAACAGCAACGTGTACGCTACACCGAACGATACGATCTACGCGAGAATTTCTAGGAAATCATCTTATATGTAATTAGAGCCGATTTACGTGCAAACGTACAAATGATAAACCAGCGATATTCTTGAAATAAAGCTAAAGGCTAAAGTGAAACGAAGCTAGCCGAGGAGCGTGCAAATGTTCAGTGAACGTCCGATGGCTGGTCTTTTCACGGAAATGGAAACAGATAGCTGCGTGGATACGAGTGGGATCACGGCCACTCTTAGAAACGCTGAGTTATAATAAAATGAAAGGGGCCATTTTTAGGATCGGATAGAAAATGATTGATAAATCCTTTCTGATCGATCGCTAAAATGCCACGGAATATGCGGTTTATCGACAAATTATTGGAAATGTAATAGTCGATGCCAGCCCTGTCCCACATGGTAAGGGGGCCCGGCATTAGCCCGCCACATTCCATATGGCCAGCCGGAAAAGACAACATTAAGGGGCCCGTGCCGTTACGAGGCACCGTCATTTCTGATCCCTGGGCTTCATTAGAGGACGTTAAGTCGTTTCCTTACGATTCACGATCTCGCCGGCCATTTTATACTTGGTGACAACCAAGTCTTCGGCGATGGTCTTCTCAGTCTCCCCTTTGTCCGCCATGTCTTCAGCACACTGTGTTACGATCACGTGACTCAGAGACTCCTTTTGCAGTCGCTTCCTGTAACAATCGGCGCTACTGACCGAGCCGAACTAACCGAACTAACCGTGCGTTCCGAAATATTCTATAGATGGTCACTATTGGTCTCTTCCCCATTGTCAATAATCCACGCTACCAATGATTCACCCCTCGTAATCGCGCATCATTCTATTATCAATTACGAAGCCTTGGTTTTTAAATAAAAGACGCAGCATTACCCCGTTCTGGGACTTATTTATCGCGAGATTTTGGAAGAAAATTTCTAGTGTCAACGACGATTGGTCTCCGAAGGAAGTTGCCCGATTTTCTGTAATAATTCCTGTAACATCGAACCGGACTAGTTATTTTTAACTGAGGACTTCGAAAACCCTTTAAGATTTACTTATACAACTGGTTCGCACAAGGTATTTAGAAATTAAGCGGATACATTCGCCTACTCCTTTTCATTCTTGAATTCGTGATGTATAATGTTGGCCGACATGCATCTTTCTAAAACGTGTTTCATGCCTTATGGATCCTGAGGTTGGTCGTGTGGTCCATTGGAACGCGGATTTGATTTGCATTGCCTTAAATACCAGCCGCAACCATGTCTGCAGGTAAATTTCACCGTGCTGTAGAATTAAAACGCCAACCGCTTTACACGTTTACGCGTGCACTCCGCCCCGGAGCGGACGGCACCGTTGCGTTTTCGCGATTCTCCCGTCGTATAACCTTCTCGCAAAACGCACCATGCTTTCAATATTGCGCCAGCAAGTATTTAAAGGTCCCGTTCGCGGACGCTGACATTTATCTCGCGTTTATTCTTCGCCAGGCAAGAAAGGGAAGAAGAAGAAGAGCACCACTGTAGATTTAATGTCATTCCTGGCCGATGGGAGTGGGGCCCCGAGCGTGCCAGTGAAACCGATGAGCAGCTGGGTGGATGAAGTGGACGAGGAACACGGTAAACCGCATTCCTTCAATATGGGTTTGTTTCAATTTCAGCTATTATATTCTTGTATCACTCATTAATCGGCACTTGTACATGTATGTACGCGTATCCTATGTAGCAGCGATATGGATTGTAGAATTTGTAACGGTACAGAGTGTACATTGCCTGGTATTAGGGTACAAAGAAACTACCGTAGGAAATTACTTGGTTGTCCGAACTACAGTAGCTAATGTTTCGCGACAGGATTTACATCGAGAAGCAGCAAGGAGCCTGTAATACTACCCACTGCTCCCAGAGCTGCAAGAGATTCTAACATGGACGACGATGTTCCTACTAATCCACCTTTCGTAGCATATCTTACCAATCTTCCGTACGATGTGGACGAGTCATATCTAATGGAGTTCTTTGCGGAGATGAAGGTCAGTTCGCTGAATTTATCAAAGTCGATGTTAATACGTTCGTCTAGGCATTGGCCTGGTCGCGCCAGCTTGCAACATTGTCGCTTTTCAGATTATTAATATACGCCTGCCGAAAGACTCCAACAAACTGAAGGGATATGGATATATTGAATTTGAAGATCGTCAGAGTTTAATCGATGCTATCAGTTTGTCCAATACAGTAAGCCTGTTATGTTACATCGGAATTTCATACGCTCTTATTGCCGCCGAAGAAACTGTGTACGAAATAATTTGTATTTGTAGCCTATGAAAACGAGAAGAGTGCGAATCGATGTTTCTAATAGCGTTAACGATGACCGCCGTGGAGGGCGTATGGGCAGAGATAATCGTAGAGACAATTACGAGGACTCTGAGCGCACGTCTGGAGATTGGAGGAGTGGTCCGCGAGACGAGGTCCAACCTCCGGATGGAGACTCATTCCGGAGTCGATACGATAACAGGGATAGAAGAGACGATCGTGAATGTATTACGATAAATCTTTATATGTACATATCAGATTTGCCGGCAGAGAAACAGTTGTAAAGTTAATCCGTTCGTCTGTTAGCCGTCGAGTACGATAACAAGCCTGGTGCATGGCGCGAGAGTACCGACAGAGGAAGACCAACATTCAGAGATAGAGGTACCGTGAAAGATGACGAGAGAGAAAGAGGAGGGGAATGGTCTCGCTACGATAAGGGCAGCAGAGACAGAGACGGAGATCGAATGAGCAGTTTCGGGCCACGTCGTAATTACGGTGATTCTGATTGGGACCGTGACGGCCAGCGTAGACAGGCAAAACCTCCTGGACCCATGGACAGCAAACGTTGGTTGCATTTCTCTGATAGATGAAACACGTGAGCAGCATTCACTAACATTCTTCAATTACAGCATCTGAGTCAAGAACCAGGCCGAAGCTACAGCTGCAGCCCCGCACGAAACCTATTGATCCTAATGCTCCAAAATCAGAGCAACCCGCAGCTCCGCCTGCATCTGCTCCTGCGTCTGCACCTGTATCGGCTCCTGCATCAGCCCCTGCGTCTGCTCCTGCATCGGCTCCTGCTCCAACTCCTCCATCTGCTCCTGCTCCTGCTCCTGCTCCTGCTCATGCTCCTGCTCCTGCTCCTGCTCATGCTCCTGCTCATGCTCCTGCTCATGCTCCTACACACGCTCCGTCAACAAACATATTCGGTGCCGCGAAACCCGTGGACACCACTGCCAGGGAAAGAGAAATAGAGGAACGTCTTGCTAAATCATATGCAGAATCGAAATCCAAAGACGAAGGGTAGGGAACGAACAGAAATTGCTTCAACGTTTTAGCGCCGTTCGCTGTACCGGAATATTAATTGTCTGGTTCTTTCAGGGATTCAGAGAAACGTGGAACTTGGGGCAAGCGTAACGGAGTAAGTTCGCATTATAAAAGTTTATGAAACGTTACAACCGTACTGTGTTACTTACCAAACATTTCTTGTCCCTGATAGGAAGGCCGCGATGACAAAGAGAAGGAGAGGGGTCGCCAAACTTGGCGATCGGATGACGATAGTTCGTTGCGCCGACGAAACGAAAGATCGGCGCCGCGAAGTCAGCCTGCTCATTCTGGTTAGTTCAATTTAGAGTAATTATATGAGAAAAATATTTATTATTTATAACGCGTGTACAATGTGATGTTTCTTGTAACGTAGATCAGTATGGAGAGTCTAAAGGGCAACAACCAACAACCGCTCGTGCTGGACCACCACCTCCAAGAGGTCCACCAAAACCAAATGACACTCGTGGTGCAGACAGGTACTGCTTTGATTCTCTTAGTTCTTTACCGCTATGAATGCGGGCATGTTTTATAACGCCCTGTATTTTACAGAGACCGAAAAGAGAAAGAGAAAGATGATATTAGCAGAATGCCAAAGGCAAAGGATGAACAAGCTCCAGTAAGTGTAACGGTTCGAAATATTAATGATTCACCATAATGATCGATTAATAATGTTTATTCTTCGTTTTAGAATTTCGTAGCTTCCAACAAGTATTCCATGCTACCTGACGATGTGGACCCTGATAATGTTGATGATTAGTCCCGACCATTATACGTCATCAATTAAATTGTGCCACATGCATCGTAAATTGGTCTATATATGCATATTATTAATTTGTTTTATCCTCTATTAAATACTTATCAAATTGATTCGTGAATCAAGCACTAAGCTCTTGGTATTACTTTACAGGAATTATTGTTGATTTGTATTTAATCTATTTTATTATTCGTAATATAATTATCTATCTACGTACCTATATTTACTTTATATTTCGGTATGAATTGTCAATATGAATTAAATTGCCGTGGAAATTGGGAGGACTAGAATGAAATAATAAATTGGACCTTTTTTTCTTCTTTTTTTTCTTTTATTTGCTATTTCATTCCGGAGGATAATGTTGCATCCGTAAGACTTAGGAATTGGAACTTTATACGTCATACTTTATCCGCTGTACAGTTATTGTACGATACGTAACTCATTTACATATAATATAACAATGCCAATTTCGAAGGAAATGATTAAAATAATAAGTGTATGGGAACTTAAATAATGTATTATACTCTATTGCCTGGGAGATTTGTATCTTGTCGGATCGATAACAGAGGAAAAGAGAAGGCAACTGGCGGTGCAATTGAGCATTGGAAAATGAGTATTGCATGCAACAAAAACACAATAAAATGCGAAACTGTATGTCAAGACGTGGGATTGAATCGCTATTTTAATCAATCGTACTGTGACAATATAATGAATTCGAAACGCGACTGTTCGGTGAGAATCTTTTGTAGCCATTTTTATTACAATAATAATAAGTTTCTGAAGAATCATGCTTCGAGCGTATATATTAAAAATTATGTATTTACAATCTCTGTTGAGGTATATACATATTGACTTCAGTTTAATCTACTGCTGGGTAGTTTGCGCCAACTGGCGCAATTGTTTCAGTACCGTTTCCAGCAGCTTCTTCTTGTCCCGCTCGCTTTTTTTTAGCACAGAGAACACTGTCTTCTTATCAGATTCTTTCAACCTGCAAGCATATGCGTTACTAAAATGTAGATAACCGCGATACAACAGAAACAATTATAACAAACTAAACGAGACGTGGTACATACTTCTCTAACAAAAGTACAGCCATGTTAGGAGTTACCAGATGATATTTACTCGATTCGTGGCCATAATCGTGAAAATAAGTGGGCCAGTCCCAGCTCATAAATAAGTCTAGTAACTGTCTTAATTGCGCAAAGTGTTGGAGCAGGGCACCTTCGGGTAAACCGATCACAGGCTCCGAGGCGGCAAATTCTAAAAGAGAACAAACATCTTACCAATTTATATTCAACTCGACACGGCCGGAAATATTTTGTAACCATGCATATTGTACACCTTATGTAAAAATAAAAAACAAAATGAGACACGCACGTTCGCATTGTATGGTATCCAAGTTGACTTGTTGAAGAGCGCCCATAGATATCTGTTTAACGTCTTCGCTGATTAAGATCCCCAGTATAGCCTTCGCTATATGAGAGCAAGCAGATTTGCAAGCAACTTGTGCAACTTCGTCCTGAAATGTGATGGTTATTAAAAATTCCTATTACCGGGCACGAGCTTTCTAATCACGCATGAGGGTACGTACAGGTAAATTAGTGAAACACGTGAAAGTGCTACGCAAAAACGCTATGAGATCGGTAATAAAGCCAGACGCGTGTCCTTGGGGTTCCGCTAAGTTCCAGTCATAATTCTCTAACTCCAAGAACTCGTCAAGCTTGTTCTTCAACTTCTCGCAAATCTGTTTCTCCGCGTCGTCTCTTGCGACTCTGAACATAGCCGACTCGACGCCCATGCAACTCAATTGCCCCTCGTGCGGTGTTCTGTAAAATTAACGTACCGTATCGCGATATGTTAATTGCCAGTGGTTCGCTTAATTCTTACCCGGTGATGTTAGTCACGAATTCTTCCAAATACTTGGTAGATTTCTCGAGGTAACCCGTGTTTATTATAATCTGAACCACTTGCAGAAGTGCCAACGACGGCTTTCGGAACAGAGACGACAAGCATCCGCTGAATGTTCTCGTTAACAGTAAATTCGTCGATTTGCAAATCATTTCGTCTGTTTCCGTTTGAGTGAAGTTCAAGTCTTCCGAGAATTTTAAACAAGCGTAGATGAACTCCTTCACTTGCTGGTAAACTTTCGGCACCATGTCGGAAAATGGAAACTTCCTCGGGAATTCTGCTCTCTCTAATTCCTCGTCGTGATATGGAAATAAACCGCGAATATTATCGTACTCTTCCTGCGTGGTGACCTGAAAGATAATTGCACGCGTAAGAAATATATATTTAAGCTGTAAAGGAATAAAGAGACTTACTTGAATTGGTAGAAAATTATCTTCATCCAAAATGTCTCTGAACACTTGAACCCAATGTTGCATTAGGACTTCGTTGTAATGTACGCGAATTTCTTGCAGTAAATCCCAAAGTTGTCCCACAGAGTATCCATAATTCTGAAGGAAGAAAGCAACGAGAAACATATATACAACATTAACAATCAATTTATTCACGATGTATATACTTACTCTTAATGTTGTGTTAAACAGCATTATAAGATTCTTTATTTTTAGGATCAGCATTGCGTCCGTACAGTATGCCTGGAAGAACGTTAGAGGAAATATATCATCAGAACTAATTCCTACGCTCGTCGTAACTTACAGAGTGGGTGCGCAATGCATTCACTATGTTGCACAGGGCCATGGACCACAGTTCGTCTAAATAGGACCGTGTGGCCAAACTATTGCCAGTGTTCAAAATATGATCTTCCACTACAAAGAAACCGACGATACCTTGTAGGTACGTCTGATAGCCGGCTATGCTCTCGTGCTAGAAATACGAAATCAAGATGTACGCACAGACATAAAGAAATCGCTTCTATGGATCTTAACGATATTTACCATATTGATAGGAGACTGCAGAACTAATCTAGCTTGTTGCTTTCTCTGCTGTCTATAGTACGCTTTAAATGTTTCCCCTTCGCGAAGTACGGTGTAAATATGCATACAACGATACACCGGACTAAAGTCCATTAAATCTTGAGCGCTTAACTCCTCTTCCGCCTCATTCGACAAAGCGTTTGCGGTGTGCGATCTCTTCTTTTTGCGACCGACAATTTCAGCTTCGATAGTTAACTGCTCTTGTGTCTAACGTAACATCGACGCAATGTACTAAATGTCTAAAGATTCATTTAAAGGCTCGATAAATTTCACTCACATGTCTCATAGCGACTTCGCCTATTTTCGGCGAATACTTTCTAATATTTTCTAAAAAGTCTCTTAAATCGGACATGGAAGCATCCTTTATATTTTCACGCAGTCTAAAATCATTTGCAATCTATCAGTCACTTAATGTACCTTAATATCTGTGTGTAAATTACTCTTTAGTTACAATCTGCTGTAAAAATAAATGATCGTTTTATCCTGTTGCGTTACTCACTGCGGGATTTGCTGAGTAATTTGTGAGGAAAATCTATAATTTGTTACTTTTGGTAAATCATGATGCTCCAGCTGCTCCAGTGTCTTTAACGCTGGATAATAACGCTTATCCTTCAGCTGTTTCTGTAACTTTGCGTACGCGGCTAAAACAGGAAGGCACATGGTAAGACTGTCCACCGCCGCGGCCATGTTACTCTCTACTTTGCGCGCTTTAACGAGCTCCTCCCCTTTCTCTATTACTTTGGTGGCAGTGGCAGTGATACGTTTATCCAGCTCCAATATCTCCGCCTGCGGAGAATCGTTATTCCATTAGGTCGTGCTCCTTCGTTTCTGCAGAATGAAAAGGAGTCGAAACCGCGAACTAACGTTAAGTTGCTGAGCCTGAGAACGAACTTGTAACAGTTCCCGTATCGAGTCGATGAAACCCTGGTAATGATGGTTGCACATCCTTTCGATATCCTTGTCGTGCGCTTTGATACGCTCGTCGAGCTTCTCCATGAATTTCTGGTGCTCGTGGCCATCGTAGATAGCTCTAGAAAGAGAAGAAGCGACGTAAGAATGTCTATATCCCTCGCCGTCCCTTCTCAGCGCAAAATTGTCTTTGGTCGAGGGACTGTCGGTAGCGATGGTACCTGAAGACAAGGCCTATGCTATTAGTATCCGTGGATTCTATTTCATACAGCAGGTACTCGTGCTTTGGCACCATACTTGACAGCAGACTGCCAACTTGGTTAGTTGACAACCTTGACATGGTACAACCCTGATTCGATTTATCCTTATTTTATTACGGGGACAACCACCCCCGTTTCTCCGCCCTTCCAGTGCGCATATGCACGGTGGGAATTGCATCTGCGTGCGAAGGGGTTGCACCGGGGGGGCGCGTCTTTCAACAGAACCCCTCGACAAGGGATGAACATTACGTAGAAGTTACGTACCGAAAAGTCGGGCCGAGATAGTCGTCGATGCCTTCTATCTCCTGAATCAGGATATCGTATCGTTGCATTTTGATTAAATCCGCCGATAAGTCGCGGCTAGTCGGATTCATGAGTAATTTTGGCGAATCAGCTTAAGCACCCTTAACGTTCACGGGCATCAGGTAATTTCCATTTGTCGTTTAACTATATATACCTCGCCAAGCGCAACAACCCGAACCCGTCAGTTCTAATTTAAAACCGTATCGGCCATCGAAATTACCATCACGCGAGCGGCATTATCGATATCATTCATTTGAACTGCCATCTTCTTGAAACGGCGTAGTTCCGAAGCAACCTGTACAGTGTAGTAGTGTACGCGCGTCGCTTTGCTGCGGTCAGTGAACTATCCAATTTAACGGTATAAAACACAATCATATTGCATTATACGGTAGAGATTTAAAAGGAGCTTGCTAATTCCCATCGATTCGTACAAAATTCACGGCGATCCGCGCGTGACTATGCAGATTTCAATTGGTCGGTAGAAAGGTGGATAAGAATTTGGTATCGTTTAATCAGTGGACGCATCGAGCAAAAGGAACGATCCGTTCTCTATGATTCGCGAAAGCGTCCTTGCCGTTTGAAGATTCCGATATTCGTTGCGAAAAGAGGAAATAGCCGGTTTAAAAATACGAGGTATTTATAAATTTCTGATCGTCCATTACTCTGTTTATCGCATCGTTCCTGTTAAAAATGAAATTCCGAAGATAAACAGTCGGCGGGTACGGTCTGCTCGAACGAATCGTTCCGCGTTCCGCACGAGTTAAGCGGGGCGAAAGAAAGGATCCCACCGTCCATCCGTTCGGTTCCCTTCTGTGCCGCGTCTGTGATTAAACCACAGACGTCTGCCTCGCATTTGCGGCGGATATTAAACATTTAAATCCGGCAGGCATTCCGGGTGTGAGAGTGGCTGTTTCTCTTGTGAATATTCCCTTGGAAACGGAACTATTCGGCCCGAGCAGACCGTGCGAGCTTTTGGCGTCTGGGTTGGAGACGCCAAGACGTCGGTTGTAGTTTCTGTGCACTGTGAACCCCGGTTGATTCTCGCCTATCGATTGTATCGTACCAACGACGTACTGGATACCCTTTTTCTACGGAATTTCTCAAGGAATTCAATTAAGGAACGAAACTTGTAACGCAAATTAGAATACAAGTGTAAGTACACCGCCGCGGGGGATAATAAGCATTTTCGAAAAATCATTGGCGCGCAAGCACTTCGGCTTTCTGCCGTTCTGGGATTCTATTTTACGGCCCATAAAAAGGACCATTGGGAATAGGCATTATCTTAATGCGTTACGTCGCTGTTTTTATCAATAATCTTTGCGCGGAAAATGAAGATAGGTCGGGGTATCGCGTCTAGCTCCTTGTGCTGTTTTTGTTTTCGCTTATATCCGTAATTAGCCGATTACGGGGAATGGTCTCATGCAACGTAGAACGACGATTTTTAGGTAGAGAATGACACCAGAGGGATATACACGCGTCTACGTCGGAGGGCTGAACGGGAACATCAAGAAAGAAGATCTTCAGACAGAGTTCGAGAAATATGGGAAGCTGAACAAAGTTTGGGTTGCATTCAATCCACCGGGTTTCGCTTTTATTGAGTTTCTAAATACCAGCGAGGCAGAGCTCGCGTGCAGCAGTATGAATGGCACAGAGATTATGGGCGCCAAGTTGAGAGTGGAGATATCACGAGGTAGAGGTCGCGGCGGAGGCAGGGGTGGTATGGGAGGATTCAGAGGAAATCGAGGTGCTTCTAGTAGGGGCTACGGATCCGCGATCTCTACTGCTCTGAGTTACAGAGGAAATAATCCGTACGCAGATTACGGCGGTTACTATGCAGGCAAGGGTGGCGGAAGTAGAAGTAGGGACTACTATGGAGAAGATTATATGTCCAATCGTACCGGCGGGTATGTTACCCGGGAAGGATATGCACAGGATGTCTATAATAGCGTGGACTCCAATGCTGATTATTATACCAACAAAGGCACTGGCACGTCGAGGTATAGAAGTCGTTCTCCGGCTAGTCGTGGCAGGTACTAATGATACCAGTCCTTGTACAATGATTTTAAGTTATGGTACAGTTACGTCGGGCTCGTTCAAATCAATTCCGTCTTCGGACAAAGACCAAAGATAATAACCGGTAGCGGTCCACTCTAATTCGTTTCCATTATCGGTGAAAGACATTGAACAATCCGCTCTCATTCTCCTTTCGCTGACACCACGCGCGATAATATCTCTGAAAGACACCTGTCTATGTCTCGAGCAACCAAAAAGAAAAAAAAATAGAAACGAGCTCCGAATCGAAAATGGAGTATCAGGCTTAAAGTAATATAATCCATTTGTCTTGTATCGTTTCGCGGACGTTATAGACCGACGCGCGAACTGCGAATTGTATCGAGCAATTTCCAACGATTAAAAGCATTTAAGTTCGTATATTTGTTTCGGATGTGCGACGAGATTAATGTGTAAAATGTATGCATACGTAAAGGAAAATCCATTTATTGCATGACACTAGCATCGGCAATTGACGTTGAATAAAATATTGTTGCATGTACGGATTGTATTATGCAATTGTAAATATACTCTCGATGAGAGTTATCCGCCAGATGAAGGCGAAAGTAATGTGACATCCTGTTTTGCGCTTCCATGTTCACAGTCATCGTCATCTTCGTGAATGCACATAAAAGATCTACACTGCAATTGCCAATCTGAACTGCGGGCCAATCAGCTACCCGCCCTGATGACTACATTTCTATCCAATCTACGCAGCGACCTGTATATAGACAAGAACTACCATTGCAGATTAAGTTGTGCAATACCATTTATATAGTATAATTTAGTTCCACAGTTTGTAATCATTTTCAGAACATTACTCATTATTCATAGAGACGTGTTATTACAAACTTTATATACAATGAATGAAGGGAAGATGAAAGAAATTATGAAAAGGATTGAATCAGTAAGCTATACGATCTTAGGCTGAAAAAAAAAACGCAGTGTATTCATACACGTGTCTTCTGTCTTTAAAATTCGAGGTATTATATGTTCTATCATATCCAATAAGTTTTTTATACAATATTTTTTTATACTTTTTTTTTAGTTTCTTTTTACGGAGGAAAAAAAACGTTTGATGTAGTTATAAAAAAAAATAATATGAGATAAGGTTTTTCTACAACTTATGACCTTTCTGTTTTTCTTTCTTTTTAACTTTTAGTATGTTTTAAAGGGGTTCCAAT
Source organism: Andrena haemorrhoa (assembly GCA_910592295.1). Classification (NCBI taxonomy): domain Eukaryota; kingdom Metazoa; phylum Arthropoda; class Insecta; order Hymenoptera; family Andrenidae; genus Andrena; species Andrena haemorrhoa. The sequence continues at coordinate 29,745,248 of OU342946.1, forward strand.
GTAATGGTCTATGATTGTATGTCATCTATTATGGGCGTACTTATTGTTTAACGAATAGAGATAATTTCATTTAAAAGATGGAAAAAGCAAGAAAAAGTTTGCGCAATTTTAGCCAAATGCACACTACTGCTCGTATATAATTGATTGTGCAGCTTTGCCTTAAGAACTTTTATACATCCATGTGAGATCAAGATCGAAGAGCTGCAAAATTAATTTACTACGTATGATCTGAATTATGGCCTTGAAATATATGTGCAGTGATAGTATTGCATTTGGAAATTTTTGAGCATTTATCGCTGTGGATACTCGAATGAAAAAAAAAATATTGACATTATGGTAATAATGTTTGCCATTGCTGTAAATGATGTGGATTTGGAAGTCTATTAAATGATTTGCTCTCACTACTGCCCGCCACCCTGCCTGCCTGCCTGCCTGCCTACTTTCTTAAAAGTTTGCAACACTTACTGGGTTCTCACTTCGACCAGTAGAAAATCTTCCAGAAGACTCTTTTTCCACGGCAATTAAACGAGAACGTTCGGCGATTTCTTAAAACGCGATTCTAAATTCACCCGCATCACCGGACGGCCCCTCCGAATTTACAAAAAACTTCGCTCGACAGTTTGTTATTCATGCTTTATTATAAAACATTATAATCACTAAAATATGTGATTTTCGACGATACATGACGCTTGAACGTAAGTATTACAATATAGATTAACGAATGAAAGGTAAAAAAATCGTAAGTCGAAGGTATATCCTAATATTAACAGTACAGTCAGATAGTTCACTTATTTTATAGAAGCTAACAAATTGGACCTCCGCTCTGTGTTTTGGAATAGTGCTCTGATTAGTTGTTTCACTTGCGGGGCCGTAAATTCACGCGCTAGTGGCCCTTTGCCGCCTCCCCACCTAACTTCAATCTCGATCAGCGACGCGCCCAATATTTTGATCAATTCCAAAAAGTTCTCCCACTTGCGCACATGCTGACGGATTTCTTGAGGATCCTGAAAGCAGAACATCGTTCGCGGTCACCGCAAAACATTACCAAAGGGGAATAACATTATCATAGTTTCATTTTGCAGGAACAGCTCGTGGAATTTCTGACAAGATCAAGTTCCCGTTTGCAAGCATCGCGCGTACATTCTCTCATGTAATCGTTCTCTATTTAAACCAGGGCTGAATAAAAACCGTGACAGTATTGAATCGCACACTTTCTTCGATAAAAACTTACTGGAAAGATTACTGGCGCACGTTTCACGATCATATTGAACAGTATCACTAATTCGCTCGCAACGTCGGCAGGAATGTCTTCTACGGATGTGACTCTGATCACCAGGTCTTCGACCATGGAATTGGTGATGCATCCTGAAGTAATTAATGTATACAAACATCGTAGTCAATTAAAATAATTCATACGTAGTCTCGCTAAAAAGAGGAAACTGACCTACGGCTCTGCGGTAAATATTTACAGGCAACACGTCTAGCCAAACTGTTTTCAATAGTTCCAACTGCCTAATGCATTGTCGCAGCGCACGCTCGGTGTTGGAATGCAATTCAGGGGTTTGACCCAATGCCGATAAACCTTATTTCAAAGAGCTTCGATCGTTAAAAATTCGTAACTCGATCCACGCATTACTAACCGGACTCTTTGAGGATATCGAAGATAATATTCCTCTGGTACTTCATGTGCTCCAAGAAACAGGCCGATCCAATGTTCCTCAACACGAATACTTGGTCGGCGAAAGTGAGATTCAGACTTTGTAAAGATTTCGGGAGCTTGTCTCTGTACTCGTGTCCCAGTGTGAGAAGATAATGGGCGAGGTACATGCAGTTATTATGGAACACAGCTAAGCGAGAGAAAGCGAGGCTTAATTAGAAGGATCGTTAAATATCATTGCTGATTCAGAGATCAATGGTTTCCCACCAACTTGTTGCGGTATCGTTTCTAAATACTTCTTGTGATGCTCCGGCACCAGTCCCGAATACATTTCGAAAACGTTTCTGCACGTGTAGAACAGTTGAATGGCACAAGAGTCCGAACTACTACACGCTTCGTCCAAAATGCTCCGCGCCAGATCCAACGTTTCTTTCGCGCTTTTACTGAAATACAATATATTTGAAATTACTTTCTTCCAAGCCGAAGCTCTTGAGACAGCTCTCTATACAATACTCTCTACCTTATCTGACATTTGGGGAGTTGAAATGTATGATCGTTCAATTTCTTGCATATTTTCGTTTCATTACTCTCGTACGCATTTTCTGGAAACTCAAGTGGTTCCTGGAACATCGATTACCCAAATATCTTACAGTATCCCATTACGCGAAGATAATTCAAAGAGAACTTGCCTGTGGCTCGAATACCATGCAGTCATGCAAGTCTTTCTTCATAATGCTTCGAGCCTTTGCCAGCAAATCTTGACAAACCCTCTCGATGAACAGTTTGTCGATATTCTTCGTATACTCCGATAGGAACAACTGGTTGTTCGTGATGAAGCCTGAAACAAGCTGTACGATTACCAAATTGCTTCAGAAGCCAATAAGAAACAGGGTGATCGATCTAACTCTTTACTCGGCAGTCAATACTCATTCGAGTTCCATGTGAACAGTAAACATAAGTTACCGAAAGGGACGTCGAGTTAGGTGAACCACCCTGCGTAGTCACAAACATCGTACCAATATCGACTAAGAAATTCTGAAAGTTATTGATAACTTGAACGATAGGCGTGAAGTTCTTCAAATCCGCACTGGACGTTGGGACAATTCGTGAAATGCAGTCTGCTGTCAGGGACGTGCACAGTTGATCCAGTAAATAGGGCTGAATTTGCATGAGGAAGCTCACTTCGCCTATCGTTATATTGAAATGCTGGTGGAGGAATTTGAACAGCAGTTCTAGATTGTATAGGACGCTATTGTAGCTGGGCGATTTCTTTCTGTTCAGTATCTCGACAGTGAAAATCCGCTCCTGTACGACATAGATGGAACAGTCGTCGTTAATAATCGGACTGATCATGTGGTCCATAAGCGTCGTCGCGAATTTGTGCAGATAGTTGGAGAGGTTGTCGATGCAATGCAGCCCCTGAATCAAATCCTGCATATCCTCCAGCTCATCTTTCACGCTTAACGTCACCGTTTTCGCATCCTTCTCGATGCCGGTCCAACAAACACGCTCGTGTAACAACGCAGACGCACCAGACACGAACAACATGTACAGATTCAGATACTCGTCCTCGATTGCTGTGTAAATGTCGAGGTTGCGCAGCTCGCTTTGTGGATCGTACAATGTACTTTGCATACGACACAAACTTTTAGCCGCTTTGACGTACTGTTTCCTCTCTTGGTAGTTCTTTATAGACTTTGTGCATTCATGTAACGTTAGGAGCTGATTAGAAAGCTGCAACATCATGTTGGATTCCTTTAGAGCTTGAGAGAGAGCCTTGAGCTCCTTCGTGGAACCCGACAGCTCTATTTTCACCTGGAATAAACAAATTATCGTTATCCATAGATTCGCGTATCACGTTTTTACGTATTTCTTTCGTATACTTGGTTGTCTATTCTCTTTTGCAATGCGTTCATCTCTTTGAGCAAGCTTTCTCCCTTCGCTACTAAATTCTGGTCGCTCTCGAGCTTCGAGGTGAATTCCACATGATTATTGTCCAAGAAATCTTTAACATCGTACTTCAATCTTATCACTTCCTTTTGTATTTCGATTATCTTCTCGTGTAAGTTCACTTTTTCCAGTTTTCCTAAAGTTGAAAGCGAAAAGCAGCACTACCGTCAGAAATTTGAATTTCGCGGGCGGTACGGCCCGCGGCTGTATATACGGTGTGTGCGTGGACCTAAACCGCATATCCAATATGTGCGTTACACGCGTACCTGCTGTGATCAGCACGTCCGTTAAAAAGGATGACATGTTGGCTTCGAGATCTTTATCAGGTTAACGTTGAATATTATTACTTTGTATTTACGATACGAAATAATCAGTTGGAATTGAGTAACCTCTCCTTTGGTTTGTATTCCATCCACTCTTTACTACTGGTTTACTACGGTTACTGACAATACGCTGCGCTAGATAGCGACATCTGCTATTATCGTATTGCGCCACCGTCGACATCGATTTCTCACCATCGCACATTTCAAACGGCCTCGGAAGAATTCGTTCATTTGGTAATAAAGATGAAATGAATTGCTGAGTAATATGAATTCACATCGAATATGTGTCAAAAGTGGTTGTAAGCTTATATTTTGCAATACAGTTGGAGAAGCATGTAAATGTTTGCAATTGTTTATAGTTGTTATCATTTGTTTTTAAACATTGTAGGAACAAATGACAAGCCTTTCTTGGTATATATTCAGAGTTCTCTTCATTGCTTCTAGAAAATTTGATAGTAACTAATTATATATATATATAGGAAAATAGTCAAGGATCTATATTTTCATAACCAATTGCAAATGTGTATGAATTATTTGTAGGAAATGCATAATTTGTTGAATAAAGAGAGTACTTTGTAATGAAAATGACGAGTTGACCCATCCCTGTCCAAAATCTTTCAGGTGCGACTCTAAAAACTTTGTTCTAAGAATTTGTTCATTCATCGCGATAGTTTGATTCATTGAAAAGGAGGTTATGTTCGAGAACATACGAATTTGTTTATTTATTTGTTTCTTGAGAAACTGAGGATATAGGCCTTTTTTAGAGGCTCCAGGGATCATTATGCAACCACTTTCAGCAACAAAATTGTTTATTTATTGCTTGAAAAAGCCTTTTGAAAATTTGATCAGTTTATGGACACACAAATGCTAGCGGTGCGTAGCGGTAAAAGAAGTAACTACAATTTATGAATTTAGCTAGGACTGGCGTGGGCGCATTTTGACGCCCATTATTTCTACGTGCATGGTGTGAAATAATTTCTAATAACTGATTAATTAAGGGCGCAAACATGATCAATTTTATAGGGAAAAGTCAAAAGTGTCTCTATTTTGAGAATTAGCGCTCAATGTTTAGAAATACGATTCCAAAATGTCACAATTTCGAATTTGGCAACGGGGGTTCAACTTATTGCAGGAGTCGTGTTGCCAGAATAGAAATAGGGGGTTTATTTATTTATTTAAATGCAATCCGAAGTCCTAGGCCCCTTTACGAAGTCACTGTCGATCATTCTGCAGCAACAGTTAGCCAGAAAATTTGTTATATATTGGAAAAAAAGCAGTGAAAGAACTTGAAAAAGTGGGCATCAAAACACTACCGCGCCAGTGTTATTGTTAGTTGATTTCATGAATTTTAGTTACTTTTTTCACCGCTACGCGCCGCTAGCATTTGTGTGTCTATGAAACAATTATCAATTTCCAAAAGGTTCTTTTAAGCGATAAATAAACAATTTTTATAATTAATTTATGTATTCTTAGTCTCGCATATTAAAGTATAGACCTCTAACTACCTTCTTATATAATATTTATCATTATTTTATTTCTACTGAATTAGCAATTACATTTTTTGTACAGGGATGCGACAAACTTGTCATTTTCATTTATTTTCTCTATTCAACAAATTATGCATTTTCTTCAAACAAATTATGCACATTTGCAATTGTTTATGAAAATATAAACTCCCAACTACGTTCCCACACCGTATTCATAATTATTCCTCTCATACCTAATTATTTATCAACACTTTTTAGGCAGGGTTGCAAGTAATTGAACACGATTATCAGCAAACACACTTTATTCACCACACCTCGCATATACAATATCTCTATTCACCTACACATTAACTCTCCAACCCAAACGAATACCGATCTATCAAACACGATACGCCATAAAAAAAGAGTATCCCTTGAAAACCCATACAACACATTCCGGCACGTCGAAGCATCGCCAGGCGTTAATGACGGAGGAGACAGGTTTCCCAGAAGCAGCTCACCTGTTTCACAACCCGTGACGTACACCGTCCTCGTGTCACGTGACAGGCTTTACCTTTCAGCGTGAGTGGGCAGCGGCGGTAACAATACTGGCGCTCCGTGGCAGGCCAGCGGCAGGGGGCTGCGGTAAAACGCGAGGGAAGGTGAGTCGGTTGAGTCGTCTACGGGCAAAGACGACAGGCATACAGCGAATCGAGTCAGTGAAACCGCGCCCAACGTGACGCCAGGTGGCCATCGCGCCTCCGCCAAGCCACGCTCCGCGATCTACGCTTCTTTCGTCCGTTACGAATACCCCCACTATACCAAAGGTACCGTCGGGTACCATCGAGCATAAATAAAAAACAGACTATCCTCTGTGATCCGACCTGAACGTTCACCCACCCGTCGATCGGCGAACTGTGCTACATTTAAGCAGCAGTTGTGTAGCACGTATAGCTGTACGGCAGTCGAACCCATTGAACCGTGGCACAGTAGCTGAAAGAAGCATAATAAAGTAAACATACTCAAAGCGTCGAGAGCAACAAACGATAGAAATACGAGAAGATAACGACTGGTAGCGCACGGAGCTTCAACGTCAGCCAGCACCGCCGCTCGATGGTTTAGTTAACAAGCTAGCTACACCTTTACCAGCACCGTGGTCCCACGGTGAACAGACTCCCTTCTCCCAGCGGACGTAGCCGTCAGAATGAACGGCGTCTTCTCGATGGTCGCTGGCGAAGGGCTTCGTGACGGGAGAGCAACGGCATCAGTGCAGTCGAGTCGCCACAGTCTAGCTGTGGTCCCTGGCGCGTGAAAGAGCACGCCGAGAGGAAAGGTTCACGCTCGAATTTAAAATACAGCCCATTTCTACGTTGGCGTAGCGGTGCTGGATTATCCCGCGGGCAACTGATATCTACGTATCGATAATATGGGTCTCTCGGAGGGATTTCGGCCAAGCTTGTGAACGCAGCGTGTCGGTGTGTACAGATCCATGGTCGAGCGGTTGTAAGTTGTAACCGTAGATCCTTGAATGATCGTGGAACGTTGCGCGTTAGAATGCGGACGATCGTGGAGGACCGTTGGCAGTCTCTTCGATCAAAAACACACTTTTGAAGGGAAACCTAGCAAAGAAACGTGCCGACGGTGGGTCGTGGCAGCGAGGATCGTCGTAACGATACGTTCAGTGAAAGTATAGATTGAATTACGCACGTTGCCAGCGCGTATGGATGGAATCATCGTGTGACGCATTCGAGTATCGCGATAAAGGAAAGAGATTCATGAAACCTATATATATTATCCAGCGCTGGTGAAACGGTCGATGCGTACCTTTTATCTGCGAACAAATATCGTTATCTCTGTTGAAAACCTGGCGGATAGTTGGTCTATCTAAATGTTGCAACAAGTGTCATCGAAGTGTTCGAAGCCCTTCAACGAGCCTTGGAGCGAGCTCGTGGACGGGAATGCATTGATCGTTCGTCGATCCGAGATACATGGTACCCGGAGGGTTCTGCGTCGAGGTGTTTCGTTGCTCTAGTGAGAATTTCGTCGAGACTTGGGAGGCTTCGGTGCGCGCGGCAAGATGCGTTTTACGGGCCTGCTTGTGACTATACTGGCCGTGGTTCGGGGACAGTCGGACGAAGGGTTCGAGCAGTCGTCCATTTATTACACCGAGCCGACTTTCGTGAACGGCAGCAATGGGAATACGAACGGCGGGTTCACGGAGCTGCGCGGGGGGCACATCGTGCGGGGCCAGCGATTGCTGGAAAGATCGAAGAGCCCTTATCTGGTCCGTGAGGATCTGTTCGTGGAACGCGAGGGCGAACTGGTGATAGAGCCCGGGGTGGAGATCCGGTTTGGTCCGATGATCGGGATCACTGTTCGCGGGATCGTCACTGCGAAGGTAAATAGCTTGCGAAACGAGGGAAATGTATTTGGCGGAGGGAGTGGAGGAAAATAGAGATTCAGTCGAGGATCGGAGCTGATAAGTTATAGGAATTGTAGAGGGCGTAAGTTAAATGTAATTACGAGCAGAGATTTGATTTTTAAATTCAAATTTCTGCGGGATCACAAGCGCAGAGGTGCACAGCTCGCGAAACAGGGGACATGAGTTTAGCGGAAGAGAAATAGCGATGTGAATAGAAACTAATAAGTAATGAAACCTGTAGCGGGATAAATTAAATACAGCTTACGAGCAGAGATTTCGCTACCAAACTCATACTCCCGTACGCCCGTGTTGCATCAATTACGATGGCCATCACGTACACAAGAGAGATGAGTGTTTATGCATGTGTACGCTATAACGTTGAATGAACATGACTCATGTAGCCGCACGATTGCGCACGTGCTACTACGGCGACATGGCAGAAGTGACTGGTGCTAATAATTCCAAGTTCCTAGAAGCATTTACAATCCCAATCCCAGAAAAAATTTGACTAACCGAACGTACTCTTCCCGGGAATCGATATCACCGTGACACTGATAAGCGATAAGGAAGTAGAACACCCACGTTACTGACGCACCGTTTGGTGCCTAATTAGGGATACTGCTACACGTAAACGTTCTCCAAGAAGCAGCAGTATTTCTCTAATAAAATCACACCTAACAGACTAATTCTCGCTTTCTATGAAGTGCAACGTCCCCTTCCGCGTACATGAAATTTCATCTGCACAAAGTGTACTACTCTCCCTGTAACCCTATATTACCTTTAAAGCTGCGCTTCCGGTATACAGAATCGTAATCACCGCGGCTCTCGAATGCCCCCTTAGTTCGTTTCGTCTCTCGTTACGCGCTACTTAGTACTCGCCTTCGAGCATGCCGTGGTTTTTAACGGCCGGAGGAGCAGCCAGCGGTTCGCCGGCCAGTGGGAGGAAAGGCCTGGCGGTTCGCAAATACAGCTGGATAATTACCGCGCAACCGTTCCTCGTTCCACGGATCACGCTCGAAAGTAAACGCACCTACGGCGAGAAAGCGGGGTGTAGAGTTGCGGGGATGCTCTATCCCGCGTGATAATAAAACCAGTTTCAGCGGAGGAGCGTTTTAAACGATTGTTGCAGAGGAATGCACGAAGGGTTTCGGATGGTGTCTCCGCGAGGGACATCGAGTGACCGGAAATTCCAGAAACACGCGAGCCGGGCTGATTGTTGCTTTATTCGCATCACGTAGCGGCAGCGCGCGATTGTACCGCTGGCGTGATGTACACGCGCTGCTGCACAGAACGGGCGTTATTATATAGTATACCAATTTTCCTAGCGCGCTCTTTAGTAGAGACAGCAGCACTGTTTTGTATCGCGTAACCATATAAATTGTCTTTCGAAAACTGATGCTCCACTAAATAAGAATTTAGTAGAGGTTCTTAGAAGATGCGCGAGGGTACAGAATTACAGGCACTTGTATGTGACCACCGAAGAGGGTTGAAGGGGGTTGGAAGTTGGCGTTCACTGAACAGAGGTCGGAGGAAAGTGAGTGGAAGTGATCCACTTAGAAACAGGGGATTTCTAATCGGAGCGTTTCCGCGAGGGCAGAGGCAGGTCTAAAGCCCTGAACAAGAAGCCAGCTTAGCCAGCTAATAAGTCGATTAAAAGCTGGATGGGAAGAGCGCGCACAATGTAGAAGGCAGCGAGTGAATCAACTGCACGCCTCCGCCACGCGGTGCGTTTCAGGTCACGGATCAAACGGCGGTTCTTGGCCTGAACTGTTAACCTTCGGCCTCGCTAATCCTCTTACGCTGCGGACGAGACCTTCCTCCACCTCCTGCACGGCCACGAATTAGGGTGTTTGTGTTATCTTTAGCGTGGCGATCAGGTCTCGTTAGGTTGAGAATATTTTTATCTTTCGGGTATAAAGCTTCCCTAAATTTCAACTAGTAGATAGAGTTTTACTTGTAACTATGGAGCATTGAATACCGGAGAGAAGAACTCTGTGATTGACGAAACTGACCCACCCACTAATGGTAATTCCTGCTTTTAGGGAGAACCACAAGCCCCAATTTTACTAACGGCAGCCGAGGCGAACAGCCAAGTGCACCCTGTTGAATCGCCGCTTACGATACGGCTGGTCGATGGTCCCACTCCGTTCGAAGGTAGATTAGAGCTGCTCCATCGAGGCGAGTGGCGAGCTGTCTGCACAAATTCAAGGAAGTAAGTATCCGCCTGCCGCGCATCGTTAACGTCACTTTACTAATTCTTTAATGGTAGTTGGACTCGAGCTGATTTGGAGACAGCGTGCAGACAGCTGGGTTTCCAAGGTGGCCAATGGTGGTCGTGGATGGACAGGCTGTGGCCCGCGAAGCCACGGCTTCTGTATGAGCAGCCGGGCTGCAGGGGCACCGAAGCCTCTTTGACGAGCTGCGAGAGGTGGTCCGATAGGCAGCTTGGTGGTGGTGTTTGCGGTATAGTATTTAAATTCTTATCTAGAGTGCAGCTTATATTCTGAGGTAGTTAAAGAACTTGAGGCGCTCTGCTGCCTTGGGTCCACGAAGGAGCGCGCATTACCCACCATTGAAATCCCTAACCCCTTTCGATAGCAACTCCCTTCTTGGACCCGAGCCACAGAGGGAGTGGATCTTACTCGCGGGGGTGCGCTGTCATCGGGGACGAGTTAAACCTCGTCCTACCTGTTCTAAAGAAAGGAGTTGCTCGTTAGATGACCCGCCTCCTCTGGCATGGCGGTACTGCTATCCTCTCCCTTTTCGCGTCTCGCTATTGATCAGGAATCCATCTGAGCAACCCTAGCGTCGCTATCCCTGAGTCTGGCTGCTTCAGAACCATCTCCCTACCCCTATGCTGCCCGCGTATTCCGAAGCAGATCAAGTATTTATGGGAGGACTACATAGAGACATGTCCGTGCGGTTTCAGATTACCACCCTGATCTCGGCGTCTCCTGTCTGCCACACCACGATGGGGCCACGAAGGCCATCAAACACTGGAGGGGCATCCGGTTCGAGGACGCTCTGTACGATCGGCCATTGATCCAGGAGAACACCCTCTACGTACGAAAGTCCAAGTCGATCCTGCGGAACATAGTAATAGAGTAAGCCTGTCCTGTTAGACACCTGAGTCGAATTTCATTCGCTGACATTGGTGGTGAGCTTTCGCTAATACTGGTGTACCTTTAACAGGCATGCAGGAACAGGCCGGGAATATAATGTTACAGCGGCGATCGATGTGGAAGGTGTTCCGCCGCAAATGGAATCTATTTCGGTGCTCCATGCTGCCTTCACTGGCATCAACGTCACCATACCGAACGCGCCCGTGGTAATCAACAACTGCACCATTCAGAATAATAGAGGTGCTTTGAATATTAATACCCGACGCGACTAAAACGTAAAACCGCCTGTGTTCATTGATTCTACAAACATATCTGTTGCCAATAAACAGGATACGGGATATACGTGAACAGCTCCTCGGGAATGGCGCACATCAACGAATGCTCCATCCTCGACAATGGGGCCGACGGTATCAAGTACGTTCACTTCGACGAGCGACCGGATGACAAGCTGGATCGCACTGAGGTCTTCGATTTATGCACCTTTCCGACCACAGCTAGTCAAACCTTCCCTGTTATAATCTCCATGGAGCAGAGCAAGTACGCGCCGAACATGAAGCGCTGCCCACAGGTGAGTATCCTTACGAAGGTTGATCCCAGCCTCTTGGAGCAAAGCGCCGAGTTGGAATGTCCGAATGGATTGGTCGCAGCACATCTTCACGAGGCCGGGGCACGCGTTGACGATGCACTTCCTGCAAATGAGGACCGATAGGAACGACAGCGCGATAATAGAGGTGTACGACGGTGTCAGCGTGGCGGACAAGCTGTTAGCCAGGGTCAGAGTGAAGAATGGCACTTTACCTCAGAGCGTCACGACGACACGGCAGAATCTGTACGTGAAATTCATCGCTGAGCCGCGTACCAACACGATAGTCTTCGTGCGACTGTCCTCGGGCTACAGTAGGTTTCCGAAGGACCGAAAGGTCGTAGTGCCTGGTCTTCAACTCTCGCTTGACGGATACAGGGCCCATTTGGGCCCCTCCTAAGAATCAAAGTACATGTGTTAGTTGCTAGTAGTATTGCGTGCTGGAAAGGTTGGGGATTTTAAATGATAATGAGATGAGAAGCTGATTTGAAAGCTTATCTTGTAAATTATATGGACCCTGTATCCAAGGTCTGGCGAAACTGTTGTTCAACTGTTGATAGCGGGTGTTTCGTTTTAGAAAAAGTATACGATCTGAATGTGACTGGGAGCATCATAGCTGGGAATAATGGAAGGGGCATTGCTGTGGAGAAACTAAGGTCAGCTCTGCACGTTCATGAGACTTCTGTGTCCAGCAACAAGCACGTGGCTGGCGTGCACGTGCTGGGCGGTGCTGCGGACGTGAACATTACCAGCAGCCGTATATCTTTTAACGCGGGAGACGGCATTAACATCACCGTCACAGGGGGGAATAGGAACGTCTCCCGAACGAGCATTTCCTCCAATCAGGGATATGGCTTTGCTGTGTGGCTGAACGACAGCTCGAACACTGAATATGTGTACTTCAATCAGACCACCGTGGTGGAGTACTCTCAAATATTCCGGAATAAGGACATTGGTATTCTTGTAAGTGTGTATAACCCAGACCTTGCTCTCCTTATCGGGATATTTAGGGATTGGAAAGGATTAAGCCGGGAATCCACCTGAAAGTTAAGCTAAGCTATTCTATGCTAAGTTTTATAAAATTAACTTTAATGTTTCTGATATTTATACTCTCCGTAGGTGGGCAATGCGACTGGAAATTCCTACGTGAACGTAACTGGCAATTGGTTCAATAGCAGTGCCGAGACAGCATTGCAAGTGGAATCCAGTTGGAGGCAAAACGAGGGCCCGTTGAGGCTCCAAATCGGCCACAACTATTTCGTGCAGAACACCAAGTTCGGTATCAAACTCAGCCCCGCCCTTAATCTAGAAGCAATCATCGAGTACAACCTATTCAGGGAGCAATCCAGCGGCTGTATAGTAATTAAGAACCCTCTCTACGAGGAATTCAATGTCCTGCCAGCTGAAGTGATTGTCAGGCACAATGAATTTTACGGGAATCGCGGTGCTTTCGTGGTCAGCATTGGCCTCTCACCCTACAGCGACACGCAGAAGGCATTGTTCACCAGGAATTTCTTGCGCGACAATCGTGTTCGCGAGCTGTTCGACAGCAACAACGAAATGAGATCCAGGTTGATACCACGCTCTAGAGTGTCGGCAGTGGTTGTCGTTTCCTCGAGCAACGTGGAGATATTTCGGAATATATTGCACAATCCTGAGTCACGGTACGAGGTTGGCTCCCATTTGGAGGATCAGAGTAAGATAATCAACTGCACCTACAACTGGCTTGGCTTCGCAGAAGAGAACAGAATATTCGAAAGACTGTTCCACAGGTGTGCACTTTAATCCATCATCGTTCTTAACTTTCTTCTTATTTTGTCATTGTAAAATCATCCTATAAATTCACTCCCACCTTTGTCTCGTAGGAAAGACAGATACAATCTCGCGAAGATCGAGTATCTACCATACTTGCTGCACAGCAGCAACCCAGGTGCTACCACGATCATATCAAACCCAACGTTCGTCCCTCGATTCGTCACACCTGGTACAAATCTAGTCGGAGGCGAAGTCGATGGCCTGGAGTTATTGAACGCGGGGGAGTACATCGTCGAGCGTGATATCAATGTACGACCCGGCGGTAAATTGATTCTCCACCCTGGCGTCACGTTGCGTTTCCCCCCAGCTGTGGGGATGATGGTCGCCGGTCGGTTGGACGCCCGTGGAAAACGACCCAGTGACATTTTATTCACTCTGAAAGAGGAGATTCTCATGGGTGCTGATAATGAGACTCTCGCGGATCAGGGGCTCAGCCAGACGAGCGAAATGGAGTCGCCTGTGCGACTCCTTGGAGGGAAAACGAACCTTGAAGGGAGATTACAGGTAGGAGAGAATAAATCAAGAACCAAGGGACCATTGCCAGTTGCTTCTAGTGCTAAAGTCCTATGCGTGTCTACCAGGTGAAAGTTGGCGACAAATGGGGAACTGTTTGCAATTACGGATGGACTATTCGTGACTCGGCACTGGTTTGCCATCAATTAGGGCTTACTTTGGACCCCGACAATTGGTTAATGGAGCGCTCCCAGATTCCAAACGCGGGTATCAACGAGGATATTGTTTTAAGCAACGTTAGATGCACCGAGGACGACGACGACGTATCGAAGTGTCGAGCAGAGACAGGGCAAAGCTTTGAGAATTCTTGCACCCATGATAATGATGTGGGTGTCAGGTGTTCGGAAGCTGCGTGGGCAGGTCTTCGGCTAGGGCCATTGGCTCAGAGAAGCGACCTACAGTATGTGACTATAGAGAAAGCAGGGCTGCTAGATTATGCCACGAATTCTTTCAAGCCAGGTAATCTTTTAACCCCAGTAGCTAGAAGATGTACGTAAAAGGTGCCACGAGAGACACTTGAAATCTTTTCAGCTTTGCAAATCGACTTCGCACGGCACTCACTGGACAGCGTTAGGGTGATCGACAATCTACAGGATGGTTTAGGAGTCCTCTACTCAGACATATATTCCGCTGACGCAGTGAACACAGTCAAGAACAGCGATTTCTCGCAGAATGGAGGAAGTGGCATCAGTTTTAAGCAGTTAGGAATGCAAGTCATTAACTCCAGGATCGAGAATAATAAAGTGGCAGGGATAAGACACAACCCTGCTCTATCTGCTGTCCAGCAGAGAGAATTCGCTGGCTGGTTTATACGCGCGCCGGACACAATTGACTCGCCGTATGATCCGATAGTTCTACCGAGTTATATGCGAGACATCGAGCTTGCCAACGAAGAAACAAAGTATATGATAACGGCCAAAGTCAGCGGTGATTCCATTCAACAGCGTATCAACATTAGAGTAAGTTTATTAAATGATTCGCCGTTCTTCTGCGGCCTGTAGGAGTAGAAATTTTTCAATTGGACTTTGTGAACTTCACAGTGCAGACCAGGATACGTGATTGGTATCCAGCTTCTCAATCCCATTGAAAATCGCAGTACAGAACAGATTACCATACATGATTCTCAGTATATTGACCCTAGCCGAGATATTTGGCACCTGAAGCGAGATTTGGCTGTATTTCCAGTCACGTCCAGCTCCTTCGCTGTGGTCATGGAGTACGACAGCGGCACGAATGCACTTGGCGGTGCTGTTATGGTTATTACAGCCCTTCGAGCTCCAATCCAGGTAAATAGAGAAATTTGGAACTTGGGGTGGGTTCGAAGCTAATTTTTAAATTCTCGAAACTCGAATCCGAGAGTTTGTAAGGCTTTGAAACTTTCGAAACTCGAAACGCGCGACGGCCTTAAATTTTTATTGACTATAGTTAAAGAAAATACACACAAAAATATAAGACTGATTCTTTATTCATTGATTTTTATACTTTTTCTTATCTGGATTTCGAGAGTTTCGAATCATGAAAAGGATGCCAAAGTTTCGATTCCTCAGAATTTGAAACTTTCCTGGCTTCGAGAAACCACCTATCTCTACTTAAAACCCTCGCAACATTGCAGACATCATTCCTAAACTATGTTTACAGGACGTGAAAAACAAGATTATAAAAGGTCCGATTCCAACATTGCTAGTCACGAAGTCCAAGATCAAGAACAATAGAAGAGGCATACTCGCGTCATTCTACAATCGTTATTTAGATGAAATCGGCGACCACTTCCTTCGAAAAGCTAACGAGACCATGCAGCTGATCGGCTGCGAAGTGTCTCACAACCAGGAGGAGGCAATTTACATACACTCCCCACACTGGAACATCTTCAAGATGAATCTGTCTGAAATTGCCATTCACATCAACGACAGCTTAATCACGGACAATGGTAAAGGGATATACCAATTCAGTCGCGATGCCAGGCACTCCAACAACCTTTTCCACTGGATAATGCAGGACAGCACCATTGAACGAAACAGAAGAGGCGGCTTCGAGGTACTATTGCCAGATGTATGGCAGTACAACGAGAATTTCACGCACACGCTATACTTCGGCAACAACACCTGGCGGAACAACGAGCAATTCGCTTTCATAGTCGACGGCCACTACGCTACTTTAAACGTATCCCACAACCGATTCGAGGGGAACCGTTGTAAGACCGGTCTGATCTCTGTCCGCGGGATGGAGAAGAAAATGCAGATTGATAACAACCGTATAGAGAGTAACACTGGGATCTACATGGTGGAGTTCAAGGCGGACAGCCAGTCTGAGATCGTGGGAGACGTTGACGCCCGTTTCTATTACAACGAGATCAAAAGGAATAGCTATGATCTGGCTAGAATGGGACCGCGTCGTACGGATGATAGTCCAAGTTATGTGGTTGGTTTCCATGGCATCCAGAAGGTGCAGATAAATAGGAATCTTTTTGGCGAGAACTCCTTGGACTATGAACTGTTGGCTGGCATTAGGACAGCTAAGATTAACAATGAAGTTGACGTGACTGAGAACTGGTGGGGAACTTTCCAGGACATTGAGATAAGGTATTAAAGCAATCCGAGCTTTCAATAGTTATTTGCACGATCGAGATCTTTTAGATCTGTATACTTTTTTAGGCGACGAATTTTCGACTTTGATGACTGGAACAATCACGCGGTAGCGAATTATCGACCCTTCCTGACCAGCGACACCTTCGACTCCTCCGTCTCTGCGTCCTGGCAGATTGCGAGAGAAGTGGATTTGGATAATCTAGGCGGACGGATCATAGAGAACCTATCCATACACGCTAGGGACAGGCCTTACGTTGTACGATCTGACATCACCATCATGCCAGAGGCCACTTTACACATTTATCCGGACGTGGTGATGGAGTTCGCTCCGAACGTGGGGATCCTTGTTCTTGGTACGCTGAAGGCTGTGGGCGTGCCTGACCATGAGATTATAATGAGGCCAATGGAGCGTAATGATACCCACGACTCTGTGGATGAAAAACGAACTAGGATGCCTGGGAATGTAGTCTCAATATCGGAGGAAACTATTCGCCTTTGCAAGGATGGTCGGTGCTCCTCCTTGAACAACGAAGGTAGAGATTGGGCTAATTGATTTTCTTCTGACCATGGCCGGTGCGGGGCGGGTTCAGCGCGTTCATTTTGCTCATCGTAAATTTTGCGCGGCTCTACGCATAGATATTTATTGTTATAAGATTTACAAGTACATATAAATGCGTTTTTTTGGCCCCGCAAAAATTCACGACCATACCAACTTCATGTGTATCTAGATTAATATTTATTATGCCATATTGACACAGGATTTCTGGAGTTCTTCAACAAGACAACCTTGCAATGGATACCTCTGTGCGACACCAGGTTCACAGAAAGGAATGCGCAAGTAGCCTGCCGCCAGCTGGGCCACGACTCACTTAATGTCTATGTATCATACGACCGTAGATACGAACTTCATCCTGGTTCCCTGATACGTGTCTGGTCTTGGCCGGAACCGCTACAGGTATACTAGCACGATACTCTAGTTTCGCCTGTTTAACGTTCATTTTACTGTCGTTTCGTTTAATTTTTAATAAGAACCTTCTTCTGACCACTGTTTGAAATAACATTTCAGTGCACTGGGAAGGAGGAGAAGCTGGAAGACTGTCAGATCAGATTGAATGGCCAGCTGTACGGCCATCGACACGAATGCCCATGGGACAGCCAGTTCGTATTCATCAATTGCGGGAAACGGAATCTAGATGATGCGCACGACTACTGGGGCGGTATACGCATAGCCAACAGTGAATTCGAGCATCATCTGTACGAGCATAGGATTCACGACGTGGTTACCCATGAGACAGTAAGGCGCGTTGAGTCAGTCCTGAAGCATATCAGTATCATCGGTGCTGGAGTCCTGCATTTCGAGAAGTCAGCTGCTCTGCAAACTATTATGAAATCCCCAGCTATAATGCAGGTGAACGTAACTCGCAGCGCCTATCATGGTATCAACGTGATATCACCGACTCACACGGTTAGTATCTAATCGCAACGTCCCTCGACGACTACTGGCAGATGTGACCTCTTGTTAATCAATTCTGTAGGTCGAATTATTGTTTAACGCTGTCAACAACGTTCTTGGGAACGGCGTGAATATACTTTCGATAACGGGGGAAGGGCGCGAAGCCGATGAGAGTTCGTTCACTCCGATCAAAGACCT
Organism: Andrena haemorrhoa; assembly: GCA_910592295.1. Taxonomy (NCBI): domain Eukaryota; kingdom Metazoa; phylum Arthropoda; class Insecta; order Hymenoptera; family Andrenidae; genus Andrena; species Andrena haemorrhoa. Next base: position 29,763,335 of record OU342946.1, read on the forward strand.
CAACATCCCTTATCACCTGTTCAGTATGATCGATATATGTGACACCGCCAAGGAAATCACGCTAGAAGAGCGCGTGATCGTTTACTACAAATATGACAATCATCCCGTGAACTGTGTCAAGATTTTCCGCAGTGCTTATAGGGCCAAACCCTTTGGATTCAGGTTTGTATATTTTAGAAGATAGAGTCGTCGATATATCCATGATCGATCTTATATTTTCAGGCTCTTGCAGTTCAATCTTTTTAATTCTACTGGAAAGCCTGGCCGTGCTGATAGTATAACGTTGTATGACGGCGATATATATAACGTCACTGCCAAAAGTCTAGGTGATCTGGAAGCGAACAGCCCTGACGAGAAGAAGCTGTTCAAGACCCAGGGACCCAGCCTTAGTATAAGACTTTTCGCTAATGGTGCAAGCAACGCGCACGGGTTCATCGCCGAAGTAGTTACGCTTCCAATATCTGCCATTGGATTTAGTAAGTGATTGTAGCTTAGAGAAATTGTTGGTATAGTTGTTTCTAAATGTTATTCTATTCTTCAGATCGCGACGTGCAGCACAATATTTCGTACTCTGTGATATCTAACTGCCGCGAAGGAGCGATTAAGTATGCCAGCGCTGGCGAAGTAAATGCAATAATGACCATAGAGCGTAATCAGTTCACCAACAACTGTGAGAAACTTTATGGTAATTTTACCACTTGCAAGTCTGCCCTGTGGCTCGATGTTCAAAACACTCAATCGTTATTCTTTAGAGTAAGTACTCTCGCGTCTAGATACAGGATGTTTCTTAATAAGATGCTATTTTACCACACTGTTCTTAATATTTCAGAACAATTTAGTTCAGCAGAACCAAGGCGGACTTTCTATTCGAGCGGATTCCAGAGGCTCGGCGACTTCCTTGAAGGGATGGATCCATAACAATGTTTTCGCCGAGAACTTTAACAAACCCGCACTGTATGTAATTGTATTCAGTACAACTAACTGCCAAGAGAGCGCGTAAATGAAATTATCGAACTATTCCGTCAGGTACGTAGAGGGTCGTCAAAGCAGCCCGTACCAAGAGGTCACTATATTCAGAAACTATTTCACAAAGAACAACGCCCCTTACGACAATAACATCGTTCTGAAACAAGTGGTCAGTAACATGACTCTGAATTATCTGCACGCCAACCTTGGCGCGCATCTTTTAGAGATCTCAGGATTCGAGAGAGTCCGTTTGCCGATTTATCAAAGCACATCTCACAATGGGTTCTACAAGTATGTATTTGCGGTCAACGTTCGGTGTAACATTATGTATATTGCCTATGACACGCAACAAATGGTGTTGCAGAAATTATGCAGTGGATCGTGACGGGCGCAGTACAATTGTTGCTGGGACCCCTGGCCAACAGTACGTTGACAATGTATTTTTCAATCCGGACAATGATTACGAGATGCTAACAACGAACAGATCGCAGTATGTATCGTTCTGTACATCCACTAACACAACATAATACGTGAAGCGATGATAAGACAGGAAATGTTAATTAAACAGCCAATTAGAGATGTGGAGATCTCATGTGGATGCAAGGCACAATTGGTGGGGATACAATGAGACTCTAGCCGTAGCAGGCAGAGTCAGAGATAGAGGAGACTCCCCTGAATTGCTGCAAGTCGATTACCAACCCTTCCACATGAGCAACAACTCGGTCTTGAATGGAAAGTGTCCACCCGCGTGGGATCTCGTTGGCGACACGTGTTACACATACATCGGCGCTCCGATGGACTTCTACAGTGCTCGAGATTTCTGTAGAGTGAGTAATGGACGCGGCTAATTATAATAACCTGATCTATAGAATTTTATTCGACGATAAATTTACTTGCTTGTGTGCCCTTCAGTCAGTGAACGCATCGATGCCTTTCATTATGGGAGATTACTTGGAACTCTATCAATTTCTGCGGAAACAGCAAGAACGTTACGAATACTCGGACCGTGCGTGGATACAGCAATTGGATCGCGTGGATCAATGCACAACTTTCACGTATCAGACGATAGAGATCGACTACTGTGGTCAGCTCAGCCCTTTTATATGCGAGATTGGTACATTTTCTCATTTTTGTGGAGGTTATAAATTTGCTTGAACAAAGGCATTACTGAAATAGCCATTCTACTGCTTTAGATCCTAGAGTGAACATAGATCCACTGTCATGGAGGAAAGATATCGTCGCTGTAGCTGTGCTAGGGGCAGCGGGGATAGCGTTAGCGCTTCTAACAGCAGCCATTGCACTTTGGGTGTCTAAATCGAAGAAGAGAAACATTGAAAGACTGGAGAGACGAAATTCCATCAGACAATCCTTGCATTCTTTACGATCCGTCGGCTCTACCTCTGGATTCACGGAGCTCGCTTATCGACGCAAGCCTATTACGGTACAGACGCCACAATCCCAACATTGTTCTACTGTTCGTTCCACCTGTTTAATATAGTTGATAAGATAACATCATGGAACCGTTGCTTTCAGACGAAACATTCTACAGACACGCTGAACTCCAAGTCCCTAGACTACAAGAGGATGCTAAACGGTGGGAGCATAGACTCGATGGACAAGTCTCAGCTGAACTCGTCCATGGAAGACAATCAGAGCTATGACGTGTACGAAGCTCACAATCCAAGGTACTCTCCGAGCACCAGCGACTTTAAGAGCACCGCTCAGAAGTTCGCAGCAACCCAGAGCGGGGACAACCCAGTGTTCGACCTGACCTACCGCAACGAAGGCTTCAGGAACCACTCCACCTTCACGTCGAGAAGCACCAACGATTGGCCGGTAGAAACTACCACAGAGACTACCGCCGACGAGACTCCTGCCGTCAATGCCACGCATGAGAGTTCATATCTAAACAACGCCTCCACTCTTCCGCTGCACGCTAGCCTCGCCTTAACGGACTCAATTAGCGAATTGAAGCGCGATATCGAGGCATCAGCGTCCTACAGTCCCGTGGACTATAACGTGGGACGTAGCTACGACAACGCCACGCTGACGCCGAGCCAGGCCTCTGAACCCGTGCCGGAGTACGCCCCGGATTTCAATCCCCCTATACCGCCGCATCCCTATCACTATGACGAGGGTAGACCTAGAAGTGAAGCGCTTTTAGAGACAAATCTTGACAACGGGGAGGAGAAGCCTCTGCGCTCCAAGAGCGAGGCATTGCTGGAGACTAATCTAGACGTGTTTCTGGTGAACGAGCCCACGGAGTTAACGCAACTGTCTGCTGGAGCGCGGAGCAAGAGTCAGCCTTTGGAGACGGCAATGTGAACTACCACCAGGAGGTTGTTGGGAAGTTCTTGCGGAGATAGAGGAGCTGCCAAAGGTGCATGCACCTGGGATCGTGCAGCTTGACGAATTGTATACAGGGTGTTGAGGGAGGAGTTCTAAATGACTATCAACCCACCGAAGTTAACAGATACGACAGAGGAGTCTGAGAACGAAAGCGATGGAACGCTGACAATCGTTTAGAAAGATGCCGATATTCTCTCTGAGAAGAATTTAGTATTGCCTTGAACACCAGATCTCAATATTCACTTGCAATGTAACCTCTTCGATGGAAGGGACCAAGGGGTGTCTTACGTAGGACGTACTTGAGCACAATCGCGAGTTGTATCTAATTATGTAGCATAGTATGTTCGCTAATGTATTACGTAGAGTAGGAAGACTTATTTCTCGGTAGGGATCATGTACAGAACGTATTATACAACGATGCGAGCGATGTTTCGCGGTTTTAGGGTAGTTTGAAGAGTCAGTTACGTGTCTATGAATGGGCACAGAATAATCGGCATAATTTGTCCTCTTGGAGGGTTGTTCAGTCGTGGGGAATCGTGGGGAAGAGATTATTAAGTTGTCACAAATGTATGGGTATTACACTGCCAAACTGTTGAGGAGTATACATTCTATATTCGCACTGCGAGACACACTCGAGTGTGAACGTTGTGATAACTCGCCGGAGTAGAAATTACGTTTTAACGTGATCGCTGGTACTCATGGTTCTGATCAGGGATGGGGTTGTTCTCGAGGCGCCGAAATTTCGAAACCCAAGTGTCGAGTTTCGAGGCCTTACAAACTTTCGGATCCGAGTTTCGAGAATTTAAATATTAGTTTCGACCCCATCCCTAGCTCTGATGAGTCACAGGCGAATCGTTCATTAAGGAACGCTGTGTCTGTCAATTAAATCGGTATTACAAATTACTTGGCGGACATGGTATTCCTTGACGTGGGTGATCTCACCAAGCGCCTTTATAAGAACTTTATACACACTTTATCCGTCCGTATTCTATAAGTTCACTATCATAAGCGACAGTGCGTTTTCAGGCACGCAATATACATACGTGTGTATTTATGCAAATGTAGATATACAAGCACCAAACGGTGTCTCTCGGATGAACCAGTCTTACGACATTTCGTTCATATTTTTTATACCGTTAGTAAAGAAGATTTATGAAGAGTTGCGAATGATTTATCGAAGAATGATAGCTCGGCGAACAAGAGTGTTCTGTGTGAATTTATTCTTCCAAAGAAGAAGGATCGTGCGACCCGCGAAGATTTGATTGCGCTTCAACATTTCAATACGAATACCTTTATATATATATTTATATATTTCTACGTGTGAAAAGAAAGAATGATGAATTTCGAACTGGAGAGCAAGCGCCACTTTGTCAAATTCGACGGACTTTCGGGGGCATAATATATATTTTTCAAGTACACGTAATTTAATTTGTACATCGCTGACGCGGCGCAACTAATAAACAGATCGCATGAATTGAACAGTTGTATGATCGGCTTATTCGGCGGTGACGATTTTGGAATAAGAAAACGGAATTATATACTTTGATGTGTATATAATTAAATAGACACTTTGAAGCGTGTGTACAATATATTACACGATATAATGAAGTGGGTCGGCGAATAAATTATGGAAGACTATTTTAAAACAATATCGAATATATTAATATTAATATCGTTAATAACATTATTAAATATCGGGATCAGATTACTATTCGTCGTAGCCGTTTTCTTGGATCGCGGGAACGATCAATCGACAACGAACGCTCGTCTGCATTCGCAAACAGACGAGAAACAAATTTTTTTCGTTTTTTTTATTTTCTTTTCATAAAGCTCTCTGTGCTCGCGACGTGGCTCGTGCGCATTTGAAACTCTGTCCCATTCAAATATACTATATCTTATAAAAGTAGACTTGCGAATTTATATACAATAATTCATATTCTATTAATCTAATAAGATGGGAGAGTCACGTCGAGATCGGATTTCTAAGGACTTCCGTCAACCATGAAGTAGCTTAATTTCACTAGCAAGAGTCATCTAAGTAGTCTCCTCCAAACTTTCTCCAAATGATAGAATAGAACAAACATTACAAACTGATTTGCGCATCGAATTGGTCTCGGTCAGAAGTTCCCTGATTAGGTATAAATCACTTAACCTTCATATTACAAAAGATCGAAGCTATAGAATATACTGCAGACATCAGACGAAAAGAAACGAACTGGAGCGAGACTACCCGAACCACCCTTGCCACAAAGGCAGTAAAAACATTATTTCTGGAAATATCAATTGAGAGCAATACGTTCTTCAGTGAAATCGTGATCGATATTTGACTTATAGTACGAATAAGAGACGTATTGTCGCCTTGATATCCGTCGGTACGGAAAGCTCATCGTTTTGACCCTTATTGCACACGTTACAGCAGAAAGGCCAGGAAGGAAAGTTATTGCACCAATTGTGTGCGAGACAGTGCACGCGACAAGGAGCAGGACCAATTATATTCGTCCCGCTCGTTAACGGCGGGCACTGCTGCGCGCAGACGTTTACTAAAGAGAAGAAAAGAAACTTAAAGAACGTGCTCGTCTACTTACAAAGGGACGTCACCGATTCGGAGCGCTTTCGAATCACCCCGTCATCTTAATTGCACTTGATCGACAAGAATCGCTGAACAAAAAACACATGAAATCGCGTGCGTTTAGTAGCGGTGTCCTTTCGGCGCGTACGTTTGATGAAGCAACTTCAGGTACCTGTTTGAATCGAGAGTTCGATGGTCGGTCGTTACGCGACGGGATCTCGCCTCGATAGTAATCGATCAGCCTGCATGCGACCCCGTTTCTCTCACTTTGCAATCTTCGCGTTTATCTCTCTTAAATGTTACGCGCGAGGCTGCGCGCGGAAGTGTAGAAAAATGCTCGATTATCGAAACGCACGGATTACAACTACATTCCAAGCTCATTTCGGTACCTAGCTGTAATAATATTCGTAAGTGACATACGTATGTCTATAGTTCCGTATGATCCGTGTATATGTATAATATATTACCGGTAGTAGTCCTTAGTTTCTAGTAAGGGAACGAACTTGTTCATTACATCTAAAATTGCACCTTTGTACACGAACGCCGTTAGCAGGAACAGGAACACCGAGGGGAGGGACACGTTTCTCGAAAATCTGAGGAAATGTCCCCCGACTCGACTTTTGTCTGGAAAAATATCTACGTTTCACTTTTCTGTCCCTCCCACACCATCGACAGGCACTCGCGTCTCATTGGCGTCGCGTAGACAAATTGTAAATCCAATTTCGACTTCGAATATCATTGTACCACTGAATTTTAGCGACAAAAGGCGAGTGTACTGTTTAGATGGGTGGTTGAATATTTGGGAGGGAAGGCGAGACTATCATGAATGAAAAAACGCGCGGGAAAAGAACCATTGCAAGTTATGTAGTTACACGATTGAACGACCGGTTAATCACTAGTATTTGCACTCTCGATTGAAAGATTTAAGCCTGGATGAATCTTCATTCGAAAATCAATCAGCGAAGCTGCATTTTTGGGAAAGACATTAGGTGCGAAGGTTCCTTAGCCGCGCGTGGAACTAGACACGAGATTCGACTTACTGGCTACCATGAACGCGCGGAAATCTTGATCGTTAATCGATCAATAGTGCGAGTCGACGTTAGAAACTAACGGAAGACGTTCGTAATGCTCACTGTTTACGCGATTCAAGGAAACCGGCGATACGGAAGCTAACGTCAAGCTACGGTCGAACAGATTAAAAAAAATATATATATATATATATATATATATATTTATATAATATATAAAAAAAGAAGATGAAACGAGTCAACGATAATAAACGTATCGTTCGAACAACGTCCGGCGATCAGGGTATATATTAAATTTCATATTAAAACTTCACAATTAAATTAAGTAAAACTCTTACGCTAGAAGCGCGTCTGCGCGTTAATTCGTTTCAGAAACGACGACTGTTCGCGCGGCCATGTTGACGAAGAAGGAGGCAACATGTCTGAAGGGTGCTCGATCGCGAGGCCACGGTATTCGAAACGCTTGCAAAATATAAGTTTGTACAGATTCGAAGTTCCCAGTGCGAACCGTGCAGCCGCGATCGTTTCCTCCAAGCGGGCCAATTCGAAACGATTTAGGTTACTCTTAAAACCTATGCATCATCGACAGCCAGGTCGATCCTTCGCTCGCCCGATGATGTAACGTTTGGGCATTTTGAATGCCCGAGCGAGACAAGTGGGTATCGAGAAACGTAAGGATGAAGAAGGATGGGCGTACAGTAGAGGCCCGAGAATCACGACGATTAAAGGGGGAGGAATAGAGAAACGTGCCGTGCGCGTTCTGCTCCGCAATGAGCTGGAGCAAACGACGAGAAAGAAACGACGCCACTGCGCTATGCTACGACGACTTGCATCTGTCTCTAGACTAGAAAGAAACGCGCCAAACGATGGCGCGTCTGATTTACAAGGAGCAAGGGAGCTTTTCTTCGAAGATGGGAGGAGAATGAATCGTGCATCTGCCGCTCGGGACCTCGCTGGTGGTTCCTACGCTCGTATACGAGCTCGTCGACGAGGGCTCGACCCGTATAGCGCGCAGGTACGGGCGACGATCTTCTATGCAAGGAGCTGGAAAGACGTAACGTTAGGTTTCTGTCGTGCGAGGCTAAGGTATCACGCTCGACTCTGTCGCGGTTCGACTCGAGGCAGGCATACAGAGGGCGGGGTGTGCTCAACGGGGATGATGATCACACCATGAACACCTCGACGAACGGATTGCACTCGGCCTGGGGAGGCGCAGCGACGGACAGACGCTTCTCCAGTTCGATCCGAGGTAGGAAAGCGTCGATGCGTGGCGGTTCCGCGGATTGGCTGTTAGCCGTGCCCCCTGCGGCGAGCTGGAGGCACTCTGCTGGAGTTAGCTGTGGAATAATACATTTCTAATTAAACATTTGCAGATACAGAAGCTGGAGGATAGTCAAAGAGTTATGAATTGAAGAGAAGCCTTACCAACGCTGCTTGCTGTGGAATGGCTGCTATGCCACCGACGTTCGCTGGATTATAGTAGTTAGTCGGGCTGACTGGCGGGGATGGATAAGGCCAGTAAAAGATTGGAGGCGGATAGGGTGCCGCGAACTGCGGTGGCCCACGGGGTAGCATCGCAGCCGCTGGTGGGAATATGGCGACTGGTGGTGGTGGCAACATGGTGCCCCCTAAATAGAGTGAAAGAGAAAAGGGAGACAATCAATGTTCGATTCGAGCTCACCCTGTTGATCATACGTTTTAGATTGAAGGATGAAGCGACTGATTCAGAGCGACGATCTGCGAGTTCCTTCCTGTGTCGCAAGGAACTCTGTGGGTCTACATGGAAGGAACGAGCCCGGAATGTTACGCGTAAAGGGGCAGGCGCGAGATCTTTATCGCGACAACTTGCTCGTGGATTAATGACATTCCCCGATATATGTATATGTAAAAAAAGAGATCTGATAACACCCATAGATTCTATGTATGTACAAACGTAAAGAAGAGTGCCCCAACTATGATAACCACACCACGATTCGTGGCCCGATGACATCGTGCAGAAGTGTAAATCCGAATGCACCGCTTCTGACCCTTGCAATCAGATTCTTTTGTATTCTTCTCTTTTATGTGAACCCGCAACCTGCACGATTTCACGATTAACTCGACGATCCTCTACGGTCCGCGGGAAATTTTCCTTGTTTGTCGCTTCTCTTTTTTCTCAAACTTATCGCTTTGCTCAACAGTGATTAGAGGTTTCTTTTAGACGCTTTCAGCGGGGAGGCTTCACGCGGACCGTAGAAAGCACGTCGTCCAAAGGAATAATGATTTGGACTTGGCCTACCTGGAAGCACAGAAGTTAGTATTTGTAGATCCCGCTACCAAACAGCAATCGACACTGCACCATTGTAACACGATATATACGTATGTTTTATATATATGTAGCACCAACTTGCGATTTCGCCCCCTCTGCCAAATCACCAAATTCACTCAGACTCTCCCCCTCTCTCTCTCTCTCTCTCTCCCCTTCTTGCTTCTCTCTCTCTATATGTATATCTCTCCCATTTCTCCAACATATTAAAAGCCCTTCAGCGCGGTGATCCTCATCGACGAAACAAAAGAAGCGTCTCTTGGAAAATCTCCGCCAATATACTTTCCCCGTTACGACGCCATAGAGAATGCAGATTCTTATCTGGAAATTGATTTCCTTAGGTTCGATGTGGATCCACGTCGCGTCCAGGCGTTTGCGAACTTAGAGGATTAAAAGGCATGGCGGGGAGAGTTCGCGAGGGAGCTTCTCCCTCCCGAACAGAAGGCGGGAAGAACGGGTCACGTCGAATTAAATGAGAAGGTATGCACGTCCAAGCCGAGTAACAGTGTCCCGTGAATTAAGACCAGAACAGATTACGATCACAAAGACCCCGTCTCGCACGTTAGATCACAGCAGCAGCGGTCGCGGCAACGACGGTTAGATCTAATCGCAGGCTCGCCCGGGGACGCTGTGTTAATGTCCACACAGGGATCGTTACGCCCTTCGAGAGAGCCGTGACCGTTCTTTGGTAGGGAGAAGAGTGGGCGGTGGATGGATCGACCCCGGGATCAGGGGAGGCTGGAGACACAAAAAGAAGGCGAGAGACAGCGGGGAGAGATAGCTGTAGAGCCACAAACAGAGAGAGTAGATGAGAGAACCTATATATTTTAGCAAGAGGAAATAGAGAGAAAGAGAGAGAGGCAAGAATTACGGACACAGAAAAATCTCCAACTTGATCTGTAGACACCAAAGATACCTGCGAGCCCAGTGAAAAAAAATGTATAGAACGTAACAAGGTAGGGTGGTCGTAATTTTCACGGACATCCGCGGAAAGAGGGAGCGATCCCGCGAGATACTTTCTACGGACGCAACGCCCAGTCCAACAGAGTCCGGCTCCAGTAGCAACGTCACCAGCAATAGTTTTAACGCCTCCTTCCGAGGCTTAGTCTCGTCCACGAAAATTACCACCACCAGGCGAGGTAATATAATCAGGGGTAAGAGTCCACCAACCCGGCAAGCAAAAAGATATGTATGTCCACAAGGCACATTTATTAAACATGATCGTTCACCATCGATATAATCGTCGATATACAGAAAAAAAGTGTGTATACAAGGGGTAAAAAAAAAGATCAAGTATATACTCCTGTGTGTGCGTGTGCGTGTCCTGTGTGCGTATGAGTGTCCTACATCCCAAAAGTGGATAAAACGCAAATCGGAGGAGAGGATCGGTCCCGTCGTAGCGAATCGGAGAAAGGAAGAGAGAAAAACGGAGCAGTGGCGCACCCGGAGGGAGAGCCAAGGGTCCCTGGCACCCCCATAAAAAAGGGCTTTGTAAGAAGTAAAGAAACCTGGATTTTACACTTTAATTAAATTTTTATAATCGCCTTATCAATTTCATTGAATTTGTATTAAGAATATTTCGATATCCCTTCAACTCGGCTCCTCCCAATATTAAATCCCGAGTGCGCCACTGAAACGGAGCATGTGGGTGAAGGGAGGATCGCGGAGGATTGAACTCCGTTCCGTTTTCGTTGCACCTCTAGAGACGTGCACGCGCGACTAGGTACCGCGCGATGGATCATTAAACTTTCGCCGGGACAATCACGATCGGGCCGTGGACTATCGCGGCTGGATGCGGCGTTTCCTGGAGACCCTTGCCCTTCTCGCAACCCTTCCACCGTTCGCTTCTCAGTCGTGACTGGCCGATCGTCGGCGATCCAATGTACTCGGCGGCTACACCGTACGTGGAACGTTCTAGGATCGATATGGGGGAGCGCGACGGTTCGTCGATCCTTGGGAGGGTTTCGGAGCGGGGCAAGGAGTCCGGTGTCTACTTCGCGTCGCCCACGGGACACGCCGTCGTTCTTGTTCGCCAGTGAGTAACAGCGGTTTAGTTAGAGGCGTACTGACAATGATCCTAGTACTATTATAATGCGTTAAGTTGCAATTGGCGAGTGGACGACACTGTCAGTCACCAGGTTAGCGATTCACAGATTAACCAAGACAACACAATCAACGTATGGAAGAAGGGGGAGGAGGATGCCACGGTGTAATGCGATTCAGGGGTGGCTGGTTTGGAGTTATTAGTACAGGGGACGACATAGTCTGTTATAATGTGTATATACTTCTACTAATCTGGCTTCCTGCTTCCTACCACAAACATTCGCTCCATATCATTCTCTCCCCCTTTCTCTCCCTCAGTAGCCCGTGAGATACGTGTATAAAATACGGCTCGTGTGAGTGCCCAGCGAAAGCCAAAATGGGTAGTACACAATCGGACGACATCATGCGTCAATACGTTTAAGCGAACGGATCGAAAGACGGAAGCGCTTCGGGTACGCGGTGGTTTGCCGCTGTTGGGACAATGTATGTGTATGTGTGTGTGTGTGTGTGTGTGTCCACGTTACGCGTCATTAGACTGGAGTAACCGGGTCGAGCCGCAACACTCTGTTCCATCAGTTGCTTCGGTCTATTGGCGCATAACGTTGTCCATTCAATGCACGCGTACCTCGTCCATCGAGAAGGCGCATCTTAAGCCGCGCTCCCGCTCGCGCGAACGTGCACCCCACAGGGCTTCCTAGTCGGTCGACTCCCTTTTACAGCTCGAAACTCCAGTTTGGTCTTCCAAGAGCAACCCTTCCCGGGCGCTCGAAGCGTTCGCGCAGGCGGAAGCGCGGCTTTACCCGTACAGACCACAGTCATCGATATCGTAATAGTATATCGAGTAGGGAAATCGCGCAAGAGTCGAGCGCGTCGGGAAGTCCTGCGCGCTCTAAGGGCGGGTCGTAGTGCCCAGCTTCGATCGGAACTCCGGTTCGATTACGTACCTCGCGACGAAACGGGCAAAACGTCCCGACGCCCCCGACCGATACATTTGTTTTACGCCTCGAAACACACCAAGATGCGCCCCCAGGGAGGGCGGCCCAAAACGGAGAGCCGGTTAGTCGCTCTTGGTACAGAGTCATGCTCTTTAAGACGCATCAAAGCTCCGAGAATAACCGTGGCGGCTCCGTTTCGCGCCTCCCTCGCGAAATCTAGTTTCTAGGATGTCTATTAATGCTAGGTGAAGCCGAATCAGGAAGCATAATCCCGACGTGAATGCACGTATCGGCAGGCAATTACCCGATCGTCGAGTCACATCTGTCCGATTGGGGCGCAGAGTGCGCGCGCGCGCGTCCCTCGACGCCGGATGCACGGCAGTTGGTTTACACCAGCTGATCCTTGTGCATCCGCGTGATTTTGAAGGGCAACGCGAGAGAAGCGTCGAGGAGTGCGCGGCGCACTCTGGCGATTTTGTACCGACAAAACAGGACTAGGTATACCAAGGTACTACTACTCGATTCTATGTAATACGCTACCGCATCCTGTCAAACAGAGATAGGCTTGTGCGAGATTATAGGGATTACACGTAAGGTTACGGGGCGGGGAGGAGATTGTTACAAGGCGTAGAGAGTATCGTCGGTTCTCAGGAGGGAGAAGGAATGCTGGACGATGACGGAGGGGAAAAAAACGACAGATATATGCGTAATGAAGGTGGCTGCGCGGATAGAGGAGGGAACAAACTGTCCGACGCGTTGCGTAATCATCTGGTCGTGAACGATAGGTAACGAAGAAAGATTATTACAGGTACTTGTATGCACGTCCCTCCACAAGCCACGACATGCAAACCAGTCATCTCTATGCCCGTGGACTTTATACGAGCAGTAACGATCCTCGGCGCGGTTTCCGCGGCTCCGATTCGCCTCGTTATCCCGCTGCGTGGTAGACGGAAACGAAGGAGGTGCGGAGGGGAAAAAACGTGGCAAGAAGAAAAATCGTAATCACCGACGGCGTTACCTTCGCGGTAACGAGGGATCGAGCGTATCGAGAGAACCACGAGGTGTGGGGTCACAAGGCTCGAGGGTATCCCGTGATCACGTGGAGGACTCTGGAAGCTCTTTGTAGGCAATGGCAGTATGATCGTCCAACGGAGTTACCGAAATACACTCTGCACGCCACTTCTCCAGCAGCGAGGCCCGTTAGTTACGTAATCACAAGACACTTGGATACTGGAAGAGCGTCGGAGGGGTGGTACACCACCGACGCCAAGTCAAGAATTGGAAGGCACGAGGTTTTAATAATAATATTCGAACGATGAATGGACCCTTTCCCTCTGATCTTAGGATTCGAAAGTAGCTGCCTGCAGTGGAAAGAGAAAGGATCTCGTTGAACCAGGACTCAAGCTAGGGCGTCGATGAATTTATTCCCGAATAAGTCTGGGATTTGAATGCACTGATCCGCCACGAGTTCTTCCACGCCTTGCGTCGGTTTCTTAAACCCTCGAAGCGTCAACACACCTAGTTTAATTAACGAGCATAGCTGCGCCACTGGAAAATGGTCAGTTAGGAACCCTAACGGCGCGTTTCGAAGCTACTGTCTCGGTGTTCCTATCTCGAGCTCGGGCATTCTGCCGGGAATGAGGGGCTAGACATGGATTAATGTCCTGCCGTGGTACTTGTTCGTTTCGTAGCGCGAAACGGGCTCCTTTTATCGTGCCCTTTCTGAACGTGCGTATGTAGATGCCGCGCGGAGAAGGAGATACTCTCTCCGAAGATCAGAGCATTAAAAAAAAAGAACCGATAACATTGGATGGAATGTCCATTACTTATCGCTATATAATAAAAATATTTCTAGCAAAATATATAAATCATTCTTATATATATATATTTATATATAGATTTGTATGCTGTACTCCGATATCTTGTATATGTATATATAAAAACATATGTATATATTTACATGTGCAATGTAAACCGCGAAGCCGCGGGGAAGAAGAACCTAAAACGATGAGTCCTCGATTCGCGTTCACGCTAAGGCACTATGCTGTTGCACACGTCGTACGTAACGGTACGTACTTCGACGAGCTCCCGTAACGAAAAGCTATATACGGTCACGCGCAACGATTCCCTAAAACAAAGCAGCGCGATCCACGAAGACCTCGCTGTGCTCTATAATAACGAAAAAAAGAAAGTGACGTATCTAAGACACTCTAAGTACTGCTGCTCGATAATAAGTAACAAAATGGAAAACGTCTCTGAAAACAGATTGTATAACGTACACCCTAGTCGATGGAAAAAGGAAAGGGGGCTCGAGGATAGAAGACCTCTGAATAACAGCCGCCCTGCGCACGGTCGCGTAAACCGGGAGCCTTGCGCAAAGTTATTGCGCGGAATGTCGTCGAATAACTGCCTCTGCGAATAGAAATATTGCGCGCCGTGTGCGGGTTGAAGAAGATCGCAGCCTCGCACACGGCGACGATGCAACCGTGGAGTAAGTTGCAGCGTGCCTGGCGCGCGAAATGAACGTATAAAAGAAGGAACGATTACTGCGCCACAATGGGCACTCCGTGGTCAGTGATTTAAGAGATTGAACCACACGCGACTTGCCACCGTGCCAAAAGCCGCCCGACGGAGGACCTTCCTCGTCGATCCTAGGATCATCACAATCGACATCGTCGCATAATCGTTCCACGCCTATCAAATCTGAGGATAAAATTGAGCAGGATAAGGCAAGCCAGGAGCAGCGGTCGGGCCCTGCGCGAAAGCAGCTGGCGTGTGCCAGGCGGCTCGTTTCGCGACACCGCTGGACGTGTCAGGTGGGAATGCGGATTCCCAAGTCCGTTTCAGTCCCATTATAGCGGCATGATTGAGGGGGGCTGCCTGGACGAGGGGTGTGAGCAGGCTGTGAGGCGTAGGCCCCCGTAGAATCGGGATTCTGGATGGAACGTTGAAGAGCAAAAGAGGCGTTGGGCCCTGAGGCTGGCCATGAAGCGCGGCCGCGGCGGCCGCGGCCGCCGCTGCGGCTTGGGGACCCATCGCGTACGCGGGGATCTGGTGGTGCTGCGGATTTGGTCCAGGAAGGGCGAGCGTTTTGGTGGTGACCGACGAGGTCGGGGAGCCGGGTGTGCCGGAGGTGGGCGGTGGATTGGAGGCTAGGGCCATCAGCCAAAAGTCCTGATGTCGGATCGCCTGCACTTGAGCCTGAGCCTGTGCTTGTGCTTGAGCCTGCGCTTGGGCCTGCGCCTGCGCTTGGGCCTGGGCCTGTACTAGCGCGTGAATGTCCCAGAGGGGCGGCTGCGCCGTCTGTACCGGGACCGGCGTAGGCGGAGGCGCGTGTGTCAAAGTGGCGGGTGATTGTGTGGTCAACGTACCCGGTGATAGCAGAGCCTTGGTGGACGGCGGCGTTACCGCGCCCGTTAACACCAGATTCATGTCGTCCCCGCTGCATTGGAACACTTCGATATACCGTTGCTTCTTCCCGTAGATCATGTACCGGTGGTGCCGCTGCGAGGCGCACGCGTACGCCGAGCTCTCGCTATCCATCTGGATGAACGCCTCGCCGGATGGCTGACCCTGAACAGTCCAAGATGATCATTCGTTAGCTACGGATGCGCGAGAGATTTTCTCAGCGTCATTACCATGAGCACTCACCTGCGCGTTGTACACCATGTGCACACCTTGGTAGACGATGTTCTTCGAGTGCTCACCCATGAACTCGAGGATGTGCTCCACGAGCGCTTCGTAAGGGAGGCCACGCAATCGGACGCAATCTTTACGCGTGCCAGACGTGATAATGTGCTGTGGAAGTATCGGAGGAAGTTGCGGAATGGGTGGCGTCGGGAGTACCACCTGCTTCGGGTCAATCGCCCTGTTCAGGACCTGTATGCCGCGAACAATCGATACGCGTGTCAGTTAACTTCTATTTTTACTTCACCCCCTCGTCTCGTTATGCACCCGCATCGCTCGCGCGAGTACGTACCTGTTGCACCTCGGCGATCGTGCTTCGAAAAAGTTCGATATACCGGCTGCCGATGCAATCCCTGTGCTTGCTCAATGCCTTCACCGCATCCTCCTCCTTTGCAAACAGAACGAAAGCGTCACCGGTTGCTCTGCCATCTGGTTTCTTCACGAACAACACCCCGTCCTCCCCGTCTAATACGTGACAGGGTTTCTGCCCTGACAAAAAGAAGTCCAGCTAGAAAAAAGAAATAACGCACATATATAATGCAGGCATATTCAGGATGAAACGTAGAAAAAGGACAGGTCTTCCTGTTAGCACTTACCACTTGCTTAGCGACACAGTCGTACGGCAAGCCTCTCATTCTAACTATCACTTGAGCTCCCCGTGACAAAAATGCATGGGCCTCTCCGCTTGTTCCTCCAGCGACACCGACAAAATCTTCTCCGGAGGCCTTGTACACCTCTATGTACCGCCCTCCCATATGATGTTTGTGTCTCTTCAAAGCCATGTCTCTGTGCTCTTTATTAACAAATCGTACCAATGCCTCTCCGTTACGTCTTCCCATAGGACTTAAACACAGAGCTACGCCACCCCTGCGAAACAAGTAGAAGGAAATGTAAAGCATTACTTACGCCCCTGTGTCGAACAGCAAACAAGCAAAATTGGAGACCTCGGGAATCATTGGCAATATTGTGCGACACATGAGATTCATGACCCCAGATAATACTTATCGTTGCATAAGACAGACACAAACAGGCAGGATGTTTTAAAAAGTTGTTTACCACCCGTGTAAACACAAATTATTTCACCGAACTTGCATTTTCATCCAATCGGGCTTGGCAAAATTAGGAACATAAATTTAGTTACGCAACACAGCTGATTTTTACCTTTTTTACACGGATCCAAGTGGCTTGTACATAAACACCGCAGCAATTATTACACTTTATCGCACAAGAACTCTTAGACTCAACGCTTATATCTGCTCGTTCCACTTACTTGGCAACATTTAGGCCACGAAAAAATTTTGCTATGTCTTGATCAGACGACTGCCAGGGAAGACCTCGCGCTCTCACTACACAGCCATTGTCGACCTCTTCATCTTTTGAGCTGCACAGAACCAATACAGGATTGACGAACCACATATCAGGAACAACAGCGTACGATTCTAAGCCAGAAATGTAACTCACCATATACCAGGTTCTAAAACAATGTTAACTACCTCAGGAGTTTGAAAGACGTGACCTGCAACAAGAAGCACGCTAATTATAGTCATAAGTGCAACCTTGCTTCTTAAATTAATGTCAATATGCCAATCGGATCTCAATTTCCCACAATCTCCATCTACTGAAATTTAAATGGGACGTCACTGCATTTAGTAATTCCTAAATCATTCGATTCCCCCGCGAAAACACTTATCTTCATTCCACTGCCATGGACAGTCGCTCGCGCGTTTCCCTCGTAATCTTACACCGTCGGTTTGTCTCAAATTTCTCGCACTCCAGCGAAAATACTCGCGATTCGATTTGCCTACTCGGCGCAACGTGCGAGTTCACCTTCCGAGGAATTCCCCTACCACGCAAACCCGCGCTTCCCATCTACTTCGTGTCCGTCTAAATGTTGTAATTTATTTGCGAGAAAAGAAAAAATTAGAAGATCGAATGAAAATGGCCACGTGCTGCTGAAGAAGCGACAGCACTTGTTGCTTATCGAACGGTCGCGCAGAAACGTGCCAGGGATATTGAAATTCAAAATGACTGCTAGTTGAGCACCACTGTGATAAGGAGTTATATTATGGCCATCGCTGCTTATAACATTACACAGCTTGACCCGCGCTCGTGTACCACGCAAAAGGGACCAATACACGGACGTGACAGTACACTATTCTCTCTTTCTCCCTTTTCTTCTCTTATTATGTCGTTTTGCCCCCGTCGCATTCGCTTCTGCTAGCCTTTCGTCGTTTACTACAATGTAGACCGAGAAAGTTTCACGTTAATTCTAACGAGGGCCGAATCTTGAAATAAAGTAACTTGGTTCTGATTGACAAAACGCGAGGGACGAATCATAATACCATTAAAAGAGGAAGGGACTACAATTAGTCCGTTCACGTCAGTATTTAACAGTTAGCTCCTCTGCCAATTCATTGAAGTATTTAACAACGACTGCAATATGCAGTATTACTGACTCATAATTCCATTCGGCATGCACATCTAATAGAATTTTAAATTCGCCGTCGAATCGATTGTCACGCTGCTGAATATCGAATTCTAAGACGCTGTGCGCAACGAGTGAAAAAATAACGAAGCTTCTTTTAAGTGAAATTTTTTTTCCGCGAGACTGCCTTGAAAGTGGCCTTCACTGTTCTAGATGGAAAAGGAATGAGATTCATAGTCCAGCCACGTGCCAGCCGAAACGACGTTAAGAAGGAAACCGGATTAATTTGGAAGTCCGTATCTATTTAAACATGCCTCGGTCACTGTGTAATCGGGGGAACTCGAAACAATCACGATCAGGGTCCGAATTGCTGATTACGATCCCGCGGTAGTCAGCTCGAAGCTCGACGTTCGTTAAATTGCGTTACAATCCGAGGAAGATAGAAATATCGTGCATGGACCTTAATCTTTGAGAAATAATTAAAAGCCCACACTTTTTTTCACCCAGCAGACCAGAGCCACTCATTAATTACGAAAAACTGTCGCCGTCGAGGTCGTGAGAGTAGATTAGATATGAATTATTCTTTCATTTTACACGCAAGTCGAGTTAAGTCCGAGAGGAAAATTGGTGTACATTCGACGACTTACCATCCTTGATCATTCTTTGTATCACGGTGAGCATATCCTGTATTTCCTTCACGTGATAATCGTTTTCTGTATCCGACGGCAGACCGAAATCTGATTTTCGACGGTCAAGGATCAATAATTCTTTTACATAACCGCGCGCGGTATATCGAGATATCAGCCGGAATATTATCAGATCTATTATCGCTTCGAGAGTGATAAATTATACCGTTTCGATCCCCGATCTTCGACCTCTGTTTTAAGACACCGATTCGAACGGAACGGAAGTAGCGTGTACGCTGGGTCGATCAAGAAGTTCATGTATATCAAGCATCAATCATGGGAGCGAAAATACAATAACACGTCGAGTGCAGGAGCGACAGTTCGAAGCCGTGGCCAAGAAGAAAGGATGAGCGGCTGAAATGTCGAGGAATCGAACGAACTTGTTAGGCGCATAATCATCCATATATCTCGCTTAGTCGTCAGGCTGTTATATACCAGTATCTCCACCAGGTTGACCTTTAAACCGTGTTCAGCGCGTGATAAGACAGCGTTGCCCACTCGGTGGGACTTTCTTAAGTCTGTCGATCGATATTGCTGTCGCGCACTTCGATTTCGCCTTTCCTACGCTTTAACCCAAGCTGATAACAGTGGAAGGTAAGGGATCGTTTAAAACGCAGCAATGGTTTGCAGCGAGGAAAGTAGAGATATATCTAGCACACATTATTCGTGGCTTGTTTACAGAGATGGGAGTCTTTACGAACGAGGATGAAACTCGAAACAGATGAAGAATTATAGATACCTAACAGCGGTGTGTCCTTTCTCTATTAAAACGTTTCGAGGACTGCTCGACTGAACTAAGGAGTAGCGAGTCGAAAAGTTGGTTGATCCGAGAGCGGCACTGGGAACGATCGATACATTGTGTATACAGTATCTCGGCAGCCACAGGTGTTTTTGTTATATTAGCCACACGTACAACACACACGGCGCTGAGAATATAGACTGGAACGAATATAATTGCCCTAGCTCGTGCTTAATATCCCGGCTAAATTAGATCTACGACAGGTAGCCATTTCCATCGCAAAGCAGCGTTTCCCCTTTTGGATTAAATCGCACCCACGAGCGCGCGCGATTTCATGCAAATGTAAAACAGACCGTGGAAGAAGGCTGCGTCTATACGCACGGACGAAACAGGTTCCCTTTTTTCATTTTCATTCCCAAGGAAACGAAAATGCAATCTGCTACGCGCACGAACACACGCGAGTGACTGCGCATTGGTACCTGAACACTTATGCATGTATGTGAAAAAGCAAGTGATCCTGCTACACGGACAAAAAGCAGGGGAATACTTTGCACGTTCATGAATATAATTATATGTTCGTAAATACGTTCCTCAGATACAAAGAGCGATATTGAATGAAAACGTGATGAAAACGGCCCACAGTATGTTTTGATGTATGTGGATGTATCTTGGGAATAAGGAGCACGTTACCTCGGGGCTGGATACCGTAAAGTGTTTGATAAAATGACTGGAAAGGCTACCTCGGTTGCAGATAGAATGCCCGCCGAACAATTAATGGAACACACGCACGGATTAGTAAGTCTCGCGTTTGAAATTCGGATCGAAAACAATTGCTTTGCGTGAGTACCGTGTTTTGTTGTGCCCGAAGAGACGTGTACGCTGGCCCGCGAGAGCGCAATTACACGATATACGCACACCCTCCACTCGCCTGCAGACTGACTTTGGCAGCAACGGCCAGTTCGTCGTCGGGTTCGTCGAATATGTTGGATTCGACTTCTGTCGCGCCGCCTAACGGCCGTACGCCTTGGAATTCTCCTCGTTTCGAGCATAGTCGTCGCCTTGCGGCGATCGCGCCGTATCGAAAACCGAAGTCTCGACTTTGATCGGTCAGCGTGGGCACCGCTGGCGACGAAACGGCCACCAGAAACTATCGAAATATTCGTCTCCCCGAATAACAGCCTGTATACATGAACTTCAATGCGCGGTACGCGTCTTTCTTCCCTACACATTCATGGTCCTAAATTTACTGGAAGTTTTTGCGCCTCGACTCGAGAGAGGGAGTAACTTGACACTCGGACGGCCCTGCATGTGTTCCAGGCACGATAAACCACGGCGATTCGTTTTGGAAAAGACAAAGGGGACGGATAGCTGCCTTCCGAAACTTTGGCTGTAAGCGTGTATAAGGTTTATAGACGTTCCACGAGTAAACCACGATCGACGGCGTTCGTAACACGGCCCGCGGTGTCGGTCGATGGTTCGGCAATCGAAATGGGTTAACAGTATTTGTAAAAGGATACATTCCAGCATCTCCTGTATGCCGAACGTGGAGAGCTCCCCATGGGTGGAATAGCAGGCGACGAACTCCTTGCGGAGGTCGTGAAAGAGGTTGTACTGTTCTGGCAGCTCGATGTCTTTGTTGCAGGCCTCCGGGTGCAGGCATTGTCTCATCGGCGCCTGTCCGTCTACGACGAAACGTGGCGCGGAACCGGATGTCACGCACGACATGGACGACCACCATGCCTCGAACTTCCGTTAAAAAGGACATTTGTTTAAACAATCGCTCCCCCTTGGGTGGAAGCAGTGTGCATCACCGCGGCCGTTTATCGCGAAACCGGTGGCGCTGGTACACAGCGTTTCAGATTCAATGAGAATTATTCGATCGCAGAAAAGAGCGGGAATCGCGAGAAATTCAAAGCCCCGGAGTTCGGCGTCAAATATTTACTCGGTGATAGAACGGATTACGTGAATTTGGCGGTATTTATTCAACGGAGGTAGAAAGTTTCGTGGCCCCTTATCGTCCGTTATCGCGTGCACGGAACAAAAGGCGATTAGATAGTTTTATGTGCCCGGAGGCTCCTTAATATATTGTGCTTACCTCCTGGATAGCCTGCTCCAGAGAGATCCCTTGCTCGCGGACAGTTTTCTCCGTTAGCACCGGAGCATGCGCCAACGCTGCTTCGCTGATCACTCCGCTACTTCCGGCGACCGCCGGATTGTCGCTACCGGTCCCGGGCGTGCAGCTTTCGTCCATTACCATCGGTCGTACGATGAACTGTTGCCTTCCCAGCACCTGCAATTACCGGGTCCCCCGAAAAGTGAGTCTCGCAATGAAGTTCTGCGATTTATCTGTCTTATCTATTCGGTCTTGGGATCTACCAGGATGAAGTGGAACATTTGAATTTAGAACAGTTCGCGATTTACTTATACATTCGCTTGAATATTCAAAGCACGTTTCAGCGACGTTTGTCGCCCCCTTTCTTATCGGTTAATTATATGCCTCAGAGAATTGGTACAATTAATTGCCGGATGATAATGCCGGTCAACGCGTGCCGCTGCAGCGCGCCATGCGTGGCCACCGGGCTGGTTGCGTGCACTCAGGGGCGCAGGGAGAATTAGTAACGAAAGGCGTAGAACAGCGTTCGCCAATGGCCGAAGGACATTTCGTAAAACTACAATTTCTCTGACGTAACCGCGAGAAATTACACGGTGCTGGTCCACTGGCATCAAACTTTCCTGTTTCTTTTTCGCCTTTCCTTACGTAAGTGTAGATCCGAGCACCGAACCACCTTGATGCCAGGACTTTTAATGGCTGTTTAAGTATTGTGTACACTAAGGCTCGCTAGGTGATCACGCGAGAAATGTTATATCTCTGGCTACTTTCCCCTCAGATTAATTTAACGCCCGCTATACCATCAGCTACCTTTCCACATTCTTCGCTAAAAGGATGACCGATACTTCGAGAAGAAACACGAGTGGAAATCACTGATACTATTAGCACGGCTAATCGCCAGTCTACTTGATCAACCTGCGTCATCCGTTCAGAGGACAACGTACAATATTCTCTTTTTCAAACCGCTGGTTTCCGCCAGTGGCTTACTTACATAAAACCTTCCGGCGACGGAAAGTATAAGATTATCTGAACGAGCTTAAAAAGGCCACGCCGCGTGTCCTTGTAATTGCACCGCGTATTAATTATGACTGGAAGGAATTTCGAGTCATTACTTGTGGCACGCGAAAGGGAACGAAACGGACAAGGAACAGCGGAGCTGTCCTATCCACAAACCAAAGTATATACCTCGACTGGCACACATTGGATTCCTTCGATTCTCTGCCGCGAGTGCGTAACGAAGAATGACCCAGATTCAATCGGTTGCTATTCATTTCGCTAACTCTTCTACAATATTCTATTAATATTAGTCTAGAACCCAGAAGGGGGGGTACCACCTAGACCATATTCACGAAATGTTGCAGGAATCTTCGCGAAACGAGTGCCGCCCGTGCGAAATTACCCAATCACAGGCACGCGCTTGTGTTGGTGCGGCCAGAATCGAATCAGCCGATTGTGAACGCGTGCAGGAACGAATGTGACGAGACGGCACACAATCGAAGCCAGCGTAGCCGTGCAAGAAACTTATTTAATAGGCAGGTTCTTTGACGCGGGGTTAACGGATCAAGGTAGTTCGGTAGGCGAGCGTGCCACCGGTGCCGCGGGCTTGGAATTATCTTCGTCAACGTGTCGATAACGCCTCGTGGCGTAACTCGCGGCCTAAGCGCACCAATATTACCCATTACGTAAATGTTAATTACTATCCGATAATCGCCCTCTAACGCTACCAGCAACGGCGCACCGTCGACCATCAAAGGGCTCCGCGAGTCTGCTGGATTTCCTATGGAAACCATCTTCTCCCTGCACATCCTTTCGAGTTACTGCTCGAGTTATATACCCGCGAACTATTTTCGAACAGAGCTTAGGGAATAATGCCCGATTCCGTGAGTGTGAATGCACGTTGCTATTATCCCGGTATATACCCAAGGGTTTACAAGGGTTCTTCCTGGGAAACGATTTACATCGGGGGAAAAATACTACCGACCCTTCGGCTCAGGTAAACGCTTCCGGATACCTGTGCGTACCGAAAGCTCGTCCACCTGAGCTTTACTGTTTGAAGATTCTAGCGAGGGTCGGTAGTTTGTTCTGAGAGACAATATAGGGGGAGCAGGTATGATCGAGCAGTGTCGTAAATTCCCTGTTCGTGTGGATTCACATTGCGCGGGGGGTAATTAGTCTTGGGTGTCAATGGCACTCATTGGAAAACACAAAAAACTCTTCGTAGGTACCTTTCGTATTTAAGTTCCTGTTCCATAATCTAGGTATTAGTTATTCTGTAGAATTGCTTCAGGTATACCTTAATTTCTCCATTTCTTTCCAGGGACTGGGGCTGGTTGACTCAAGGGGTAGGTTGACTAATTGTTAATAACTTAGCACCGACATGTGCTCTATTGCGGAAAGATTCACTGTAAAAAGAAGACACTTCTACTATGCTATGCACCAACCCCGATTATGGGGCTGGTTGACCAGTACGGAAGGTGTTAGAAAAACATTAAAATACCTTAATTGTTGTGACATTGAGTCAACTTCAATAATTTAATCAGATAGCCAAATGTATGCCCTATCAAATATAGTACTAAGCCGGTTTAATGATATTTCGTCCAGATAATTAATTAAAAATGAAAAACTGAAAAATTGGCCTACCAGCTCCGGTTTCCCCTACCTATTTACGATTCCATACGCCCTGTACATCTAGCAGAGGCACAAACATTGATTGGCGATCGCGGTCAGCTCTGATAGCGACGAGATCCAACATCTCCGGGCAACGGTTACCCGACCACCGATAACGTCCTAAGATTAGAGCCGTCCTCGCGAAAAAAAAGTAGATGACAAATCGCGTATTATCAGTTTCCATCGATTGTGCGGATCTTCAGCCGCGAATTACAACTCAAGGATCGAGAAACCCGCCGTAGAGATAACGAGGACTGGCCGTACAGACGCCGAGGTAAAAAGGGACCTTCCATCGAACGCTTTGCGAGGGGAGTAAAGCCGGGAATCCACCGGGAAGCTGAGCTAAGCTATGCTATGTTTTAGCTTAGCATTCGGTGGAAACGGGTCCATAAGAATGTATTGAAGCTAATTTCTTTAAAACGTAACATGGCACAGCATTGCATCTCATAGCATAGCTTAGCTTCTAAGTAGATTCCCGGCTTAACGTCTACGATTTCGATGGGGGAATGGTTTCTCGCGACTACTAGCAAAATCACAGCGGCGGAATAAAACGACAGTCCGGGCAGTCCACGTGCATCCACGTCTCGCGGCCACGGGTGGCTGTCGTGCGCGACACAGCGACGTCGGGTAGAACGTAAAACGCGAACTCATAAATTGCAAATCCGTCAGAGCCAGGCCGCGAATACAGAGGCAGCCGATGACCAGGAGAATGATAGCCGCCGGGGTAAGTGGGGAGGGCGAGGTGGGGTTAAAGGTCGCGAGCCGTGTCGCGCACAGGAACTGGCTTGCCCTCTCCGCGGACGGCGATGAACGAAGTCCAGCAAACATGGCGGATTGCGTCGCCTCTTTCCAGGCTACGCGGAAACAGGTCTACTCCGAAGGAAATGATTACAGGAGGCCTTCAATAGCGATGTAAATTGCTACGTTCGAAGTTTGAAAAGAGGATTCTCTAGAACGAGGCATCAGATACGATACTGTATAGGTAGATAAGTATTGTATCAATGGTTTTAATGAATTTCTAAGTTATAATTACTGCAATACGTATCCAGATTCGAGAGCGCATTGCGCACTTTTGAATACCTATCAGAGTTGGGCAGTATTCGATTAAAACATCGTTATTCTCGACTAACTTCATTTTATTCGCGAATCTTATTCCAAATTATTCGAATAATATTCAACTCTCGTCTTTTATTATTAAACATTAGTCTATTCGAAAGAGTATATCTTACTGGTATTTCAGTATTTTTTACGAGACGTCCTTTTTTAGGCGCTTTCAGTGACAACTGTAGCTCAATGCAGAAACATCCAAAATTAAAAAATTGAATTTTTTTAGATAATATATGAAATTATCTAGACGCTTTGGGCCCAACATTGAAAACATGATTTTGAGGACAACGCAATTTTTGTTTGCTGCCCAAATTCAAGCGGCTAAAATTGGCCGCTTAAATTCCGGCTATTTTCCGATTTTGTGTTATAACTCGCGAGCTGTAAGAACTGTAAGTTACCTAAGTAAAAGAATTAATTTTTGTCTTGAAACTTTTTTTATCTCTTACAGTTTGCGAGTTACAAAATAAAATCAGAAAATAGCCGAATTTTTAGGGGTTAATTTAGAGCGAATTTGGGCAGCAAACAAAAATTGCGTTGTAATCAGGAAGAAATCCCCTACATAATTACAATGTTTCGGATTTTTATTTTTAACTATAACTATTATTATTTCTTTTTATTTATTTTCCTAATAAGCGCCGCCCGCGTGCCTGTATATTAAAGAAGTTTTTGTAATTGAGAATATCGTCGCGATTCCGCCGTGGATGTAATGGCGGCGACGCAGCGACCGATTCCGACTGCCACGGCCTTTTCAAACCTTTTTCCCACAGAATACATTAAGTCCTAGCGGTATTCGTGAGACTGCCGCGCGAGGACGAGACGCTGCAAAGAGCGAGGAGGGAGAAGGACGGAGGAAGGAGAAAAGGTACAGAATGGACGCGACCGGAATGGGGCGGCCGGACGCGAATAATAGACTGCACGCGTAATGTCTAAGCCCGAGGAAACCGTGGAACATGGAAAAAGGAGTCGGGCATAATTGGACGGTCGCCATAAATCACGCGCAGAACTTGTTTCGCGGAGCAGAGTGAACGCCGGGGCACAGTATCGGACGTCTTAACAAATCCCGCTGATTCTTTCCCAACTTCTTACAGACCCCGATACAAGAATAAATACGAAAGGTCACGCCACTGACTCGGCGCGGCTCATTAAATTTTGACTCGGCCGATGGACTTGAGACTCAGGAAACGAGTCACAATGGCCGGTGCGAGCTTTCCCCATACGAAACTAACGATCTGTGGTCGTCCGCTTTGCCCGAGACTTCCTCTCGCCCCGTCACGGAACTTACGCGCAATGGTGGTTTGAAATTGATCCACCGTTTCGTTGGGATTTACGAAGGAGCCTGAATTAACGACAGGACGCGCGCAGGTTTGTTTCAGATCGAGGGTAAGTTTGCGGTGTATAAAGCGAGGCAGAGGTTGACGAGCGTTTGCGCCAGGCGGTGCCCGTTTTTAAGTCCCCTAACGTAATTTTCGAGCCGTTGAAATTACAGGGATTACGTGGCCGCGCTGCTTTTATTTGCCCAAGTAAAACCACACGCTCTCCGTTTCGCGTCCCGCGAAACTACCGGCGAGCGCAATCTTGCTTTCCAAGCTGACGAGTCAACGTCCTCCCTTCTCACGCGGCTAGGTGCCGTTTCGTGGATCTTTGGGAATTCTATTCCAAGCGCTACCGAGCGAGCAGTTCCACGGGGAGAAATTTGAAGTCGATACCGAATTCCAGTCGAGAAATCGAATGGAGTGAACGGAGGTATGTAGCATTGAAGATTGACGACAAATATGCGACACTATTGTGTTACGAGTCTGCTGGTTTCGTACATGTTAATATGCAGTGTTTACTTGAGCATTAATTTAGTGTTTGGGCATCGTAAAATCTTTAAGAGGCTTCATATTCAGCAGGTACTGCGCTTCGGCCGCAGTCACGAGTTCCAGAGCAAAGTTCGTGGCAGCGTTCAGCTGTACCTCATCATTGTTTTTTTTTCATTTAGTCGTTGCTGTCCTATAATTTGGTGGTATTCTAAGAGGCACTCGATGCTTGCCCAAGAAACTGTTAAATTTATTATCTACTATTGCCAAGCAGAGATCCCGCCACGTTCATATTTAAATATTTAGATTTACCATTTTTGTAAATATCAATTACTAAGGCTTCTTTAAAACATTATACGTTTTGCTTTGGAACTGTGGTAATTTATACTATTTTAAAATGATGAGGAATCTTTGATAATAGTCTTTAGCGGTCAACTTTTATTTGCCCGGGTGGAAGTAAAGTAGGTATACATATAGTCATGGGTGTATCTACAAAGCACGAGTCCATCGCTTTGAATCGGCAACGATGCTGACGCGATTTATCGACGGGCATAGTAGCGAGACGATAGCGACAATACGGTATACAAGTCTGATTTTCTTGGAGGCCCTTGGCGAGGCGAGAGAGGAGCCTCGACAGCGGCCATTGTCCCCGATCAGAGATAGTCAGGTATGTGACTCGAGGGGAAAAAGGAAACGACCGACCAGCTGGAACTCGGGCGCACTCGTGCAAGCCGATTCACAACAAAGAATAAAGAAAACTAGGCGCACCTGTTGCTCGCCGCACTGAGCTACGCCTGGCGAATGCAACCCGATTTCACGAAGCAGCAGGCCCTAGCGAAACCTTCCCGAAAAGTTGACGCGAACGATTCTTTAAATCGAGCTACTCTTTGCCGATCTACTTTAATTCATTTAATAATTGGAATCTTTCTCTGCTTTAAATAGTTCGAGAAATAACGAGAATTTTAGTTTCTCTTCCGAAAGATCTGACAGAGGCAGAATTCTTTCTTTCTCCGAAATCATCAAATTCAAATTGTTGAGTCTGGGAAGTAAATAGAAGAACATTGAGCGCAAGTAGGATCCTCGAGACTCTCGCGACCTGGGTTCTTGTAGTATAGTACCGTTCGAGGCTTCCGGTTGCAAGCTGCGTTCCTTCTAGAAGTGGTTCCCGACGTTGGTCGTTGCAGGTAACTGCACCTAGGGTTTGGTGGTACACTGGTATTTAGACCCATGATAAAAATAGCTACGGTGGCGGGAAGCACTATCAAAGAGATATGGGTCGTACACGGAAGTCTCGAGCAGTGTTACTTCCGTAATTATTGGTCTACCGTCTATAGCGTAGTCGTTCTTTATCGACGTAATAAGAGTGGAGTATAGTAATTGTAATTAAAAATCAAAATTGAAAGTGATTCAGCTTACTCAGGAACGTGAAGATCTTGATTAGAAGACTCCAATGAAAGGAGTGAAAGGAAAGAAAACAAGCGTCGCTCTCTTATTGACCGAAAGCGTGACGTTTGCAAGTTACACGACGATATTGGTTACATAGAAACGTTCGTTGCAATCAACGCGATGACACAAGATATAAATAATTAATACTAAATCGAGGAACATGCTCCAGAACGCAGTTCACAGCCCCATAATCATAATGTGTGATGAATTAAAAGAGAAATGGAGTCCATGGCGCCAGATAATCTCGATGTCAAAGCTGGAGGTAATGGACGACCTTTCGAGGGCGCGACGCTCCGCCCCCACCGGATAATTCGAGAAACAATGGCAGCCGGAGACATGCAAAGGTATTGTCGCGCGACTCGCACAGAGATTGACAGTGCGCCGAAAACTTTCGCAACAGCTGAACGGAGTACCGATCTTTTCCACCCGTGCAGCTATCTTAATCCAACAAACGCAAACTTAACAATCGATTTTCAATGAAAACCATTGCCCCGATCCAAGGAAACCAAAGACGTAAACCTAGCCCCGCAACGACGACCGAAAGAAACCAAGGAATCCATCGCATCGTTAGTATCTTCCAAGCCACGGTTCGACATATGCGAATCGTTTCTCTGCGTTAGTTTCAACGCTCTCGTCGGAGGAAGATCGGCAACGTAGAAACCGGATATTACGAGCCAATGGATCGTTTTAATGTTTAATACGATGCCATTGTTCTCATATTTTCACTTTGTTCCTCGCTGATAGTTACCTTGTTCTGCAGCACATCGATGAGCACGTATACCAGCAGAGTGATCTCCTCCTCGTCGGAGCCGAGAGCGTTACCCTGGAGACCGGCGGTCGCCACGTAAAGGGCGACCAGGTGGCTCGGTCCCCTCGCGCCCGTGGTTTGCATCGTGGATTTCTCTCGTTCTCCCTCGTCCCGTTCGATCACTGACTATTCCACTTCTCGGTCGAATCACTGTCGAGGTGTAAATTACCCCTCGCACTTCACGAACGGCCGGAGCAGAAGCACGTTAACCGTCTCCCGATACTTCGCCGCGGGGTAGCAGCCACCGTAAAGCTCCCTGGTTACCCCTCGCACTTACGCTAAAACGTTCACAGACTCCTCGTATCCTGGCGCGGCATGTTCGCCTATTTACCGCAGATTTTGCGCTGACGCGCGCGCGCGCTCCCTCGCCTCCTGTGTGTCGCGTGTGTGCGTGCGTTTGAGGTTATGAGTGGATCGACGGGCAGGCGGTCGGATCGCGTAGCCGATCGATGCACACGCGTGATACGTGTCGGCGCGCCACGTTTGCGCAGGTATCGCGCGATAACTTTCGCGAAACGGCCCAGCGCCGGCGGGACGATTCCGTTTCCTGCGCGGATGTCTGTCTGACGACGGACCGTCGCGAGTGGCGAATCTTTTCGTGCAACACTAGTCAACAGCCGGCCGGACCGTTTCGCGCACTCGTCGTCGTTGCCTCACCTGGCGACTGCGCATCGAACCCGGCTGCGCTCGTTGGCTAGGTGAGACCGGGACCCTCTTGCTCGCTCGCACCGCTGGCGCGCTCGCTCGCCTCTCGGGGGCCCCGCGGCCGACTCGCGCGACGCGCTTGGTGGGAAAGAGACAGCCGAAGCTGGTAGAGCGCGCGCTACAAGGACGGAGCGAGCCACGGCGGAGAAAAGAGAAGAGGAAACGCGGAAACTCGGCGATAACGGCACGGAGCGTTTAAATTCGAGAAACTTCTTGGTCGCGACGGGAAATCGATCGGCGGCCGCCTCTCCAGTTCCTGTCGTTGTTTCGGTGAAAACGCGAAACTGACGGCCCCCGGGCTGGCGACGGCGAAGGGAAAGGCAGCTCGGAGTGGCGGCGCACTGGCCAGGTGCGCAGACATTCCACTCGCCTTGCGGTACGCTCACCCCGCTACACCCGACCGATTATTTTCCACCTGGAGAGCGCCACGTTTACCTCCTCATGGCGGACTGTCGCGATTCGATGTAGGCATGTGTGTATCGAACGAAACGATAGTTCCCCCCTCCGGTATGAATGAATTTCGTACACCGGGACCCGACTAGGTGAGCATACAGGGTGTACCGTTTTGCTAAACGTTCCAGCGCACCCTGGCTTTCATGATACTACGCCTGTCGTAAAGGATCACTGCACAGATGTCGGACAACGATCTCGCGTCTATTGTGGGACTATCGAAAGCAGATAGATCCCAGCGCTAGAGCGTAGTGCCGCGTATGTAAACAGTGTTTGACGGTGCCGGGATATGGTAATGAAATGCAAACATTGTAATGACGGTAGGAACCCGTGATGGATTAGGAGTCTTCGGTGTTAGACTTGAATACGAATTGGAGGAAGTCACGGTACAACTCGAAGCGATGAAGCTTCACGTTGCTGAGAACTTAAGCTAAATAGATTTTTAATTCAACAGTCAATGTTGGTAAAAATCGTTTTTATCAATGTCGATCATGGAATACACTGACGGAGTTTGGTGAAACGTTTCGAGACACCCTGTATAGGTGGCTGATGTTAGGAGGGATAGGTGTAAGTTTGCGCTCGGAAGAAAATGGCGGCTACCTTGCGCTCTCCCTCTGAGCATGAGCCTCTAACAACTTGTAAGAGATCACAGGTACGTACCGTCGCCTGTGCCCCCGTTTCGGTGCTCCCTCCATAACGTGATCACGGCCTTGATAGCGTGCGTGCGTGAGCCTGTCTTGCTCCACTCTTAACCTTTTTCGCAACCTGTCGTATTTTTCAAAACATCGCGAGATCATAGCTCCTCCAATACTTCTACCCTGCGTTTACCATCCGCTGCAATCGAAATCGATCTTTCTGATCGATCGGTCCATCACGATCGACCAATACACATCAGACCCCAGTTCAATCGAACTTGCTCGTCGCAGGCCCATCAACAATGACGACCGCTGGTTATTCCTAGCCCGCCTCGCCTTTTATCGAAATAATCTTACGTAAACAGGTTTCCCCCGTGCAACCCTGCGCGCCTTTCAACCGCGCGCGTTTAACGATCAAGAGAAGGCCCGAGGATCTTTCTGTCCATCTTTGTCGTGCCTCCGCGAAAGCGTTCGGAAAACCCAGACGGGGGAAAATTCGAAACTTGCGCGCCACGGGCACGTGTGTATATAAATACGGGCACATAGTCGATGCCACGTTAAATCGACTTGGGAGAACGAAGGAAAGCCGAACGAGCAACAGGTTGGCACGATCACGGCGGGAGTGTGGGCAGAGGAGAGGAGAGAAGAGGAGGGGGCATAGAAGGATAAAGAAGAGCTATGTGTAAACGAAGAGGCAGAGAACGGGCATAGAAGTGGGAAAGCGGCGATCGTGGTCATTTGGAGTTCGGTCGGGGTATCCGTGAAGCGAGATGCCTGGCCGCTACGTAAGAGCTTGTTGCGACCAGGGAGGCCCGATTGGTCGGCCACCTGTTGCCCGACGGCCGCGATTGGCTGGCCCCGACGGTACGTAACGACTCTCCAGAAGAGGACAAGTGCATCGTCGGCTGTTCCACGATGGACCAGGACCGCGAATGGGACGCTATAAGGACACCGATTTCGTGTGTACCTGGCCGCGTACACATGCGAGGCCCTCCGTGTGTATGCACGCGGCGCGTTACATGTCCTTCCTCGTCATCGGGTCAGCCGCGTGGCGATTACGAAATACATGTTTACCGTTTTTATAGGTTCGTCAATCCGCGTCGTTACAATTGTACGACGCCTGTAAACCGGAAGCCGATTAACCTTCGCGTGGAATATCTTTGCTCCGAAGATCTTGGGAGTCGTGCCTTGTACGTCACGTGTACAGAGTAATCGAGACATCGGAGATGTAAAGTGTACTCTGTTTTTAATAGTTAGCTCGAGGCTCTAGCTGTCAGCTTTGAAAGAGGATTATCTTTGTGTCTCGTAGCCTTAAACGATGGTAGATTCTAATATAGAGATTGTTTTTAGGCACAGTTAACGTTGAATTCTAAAGGAACCGTGAATACGCTGGCGTGCGATCGCACGGCCAGGGCGAAATCCTCGAACAGGTGCGCAAAAGCCGCGCGCGACCAAAGTCTGGAGAGCAAAGTCTGCGTCGATAATGGCAAGGGAAGCCGGTTTACGGATATCGGACTCTGAACCTTTCATAGCTGATCCTGAACAAGCGCGCGCAATACGCTGCAAGGTAGACACGAGTCCTGCGAAGCTCTTTTAAATACCATTCCAATGTAAATTTCGGGGAATGTCACAAAAAGCGGGGACCGTTACTACTTAGGGATAATAGTCAAGCCCATTTTTATGGCACTTAGGGTCGTTGCGTTTCGAGACAAGTGTCTCCCGAAGCTCGTAAATGACTTCGATGCAACAAACAGCGGGCCGGGCTGACGGTGCAAGGTCGCCCGTTAATATCGGCCACGGAACACGCGTTACTGTCCCGAGTTCCATTCGTGTTTTGGCTGCCGACGAGTCAACATACAATGGGTTGAGATCCTTGAGACTTTCACGGGCCCCGGCGTTCCTCCAGTTACCGCCACCGCCGCTTCCGGGTGCCGTGCCCTTCTGGAGAATATATCAGACCTTTCGCCAGCCACATCGGGGGTCTGAGTATCTACGCATGCCGCGGCGTTATTAGCGCTGCGAGGATCAGTAGACACGAGGAGCGTGGTATCTTCTGTCGCGTCTGGCATTTATCCGGCGAACCCAACGGAGGCGGAAGAGCACGGAAGAACGACGCGAAAGGGAGAAGTTCCTCGATGTAGAAACACCTGTCGAACACCTCAGAGCCTCGGAGGATTCCAAAGCTAAATACATATGAGCTAAATTTTAAGTCATCGCGACGTAACACTGTGGAATGATATATCCAGGGCCGAATTAAGACCTTTAGAGGCCCTAAACACTTAAAAGATTTTGAGGCCTCCTAAAGGCTGCCGTTCGAATGTGCGGCCGGCGACGGTCCCACTAGTGCAAGGGAGAAACAGATACATACTTCTCCCTTGCACTAGTGGGGCCGTCGCCAGCCGCAGTCGCCGGCCGCACATTGGATCTGGGTGATTACTTCAACGCAATGTAGATACGATTTCTTAGGTATTTCTGATAATTTGACTAACAACGTGTTTCTAACAAAAGCTACTTAGATCTTAACATTCAGAAAATGTCTACGGTGCCTCTTTTTCTCCTGATGCCCTAAGCGCGTGCTTATTTTGCTTACTGATCAATCCAGCACTGGATGTATTCTTAGAATTGATCTGAAACGCAAAAACTGTACGAGAAATTAATGCATGGTTAGAACCGATGTAGGTGCATATTTATCCATGCATTACCGTCCACTTGCTGTATGACTTAACCCACTGATAATGGTCATACAATTACTCTACTCCCATTAGTCTATTATAAGCTTAAAGCTGCATTTGTTTTTAAACGATTTTATTCAGCGTATGGTTCAAATCTGGCAACTCAACTTTCACCCAGTTCCAACTATCCAATTATCTTAAAACTTTGCAGGCGTGCATAGTTTGGATGACAATACGATATTTACAAAAAAATTAACCCCCGCGAGAGTGAATAAATTACCCAGTCATCAATAAATATAACCCATAACCACAAATTCAAACGACTTGAAATTAGCCAGGGGCGGATTTGGGAATTTCGGGAGGGGGCGCAGGGGCGAATTCAAGATTTCCTTGAGAGGGGGGGCGTAGGTTTGAGTAACAAATCAAGGAACTTTCCAATATTTTCCTGCTAAATGAAAAAGTGTTTTTTTAATTTCAATTTCTCATATTTTCCCTCATATTGCTAAGCTAAAATAAGTATTTTGCAAATTATAATAAGTATTTTTCCCTTAAGGGTGGGGCGCCTAAATAAAAGCTAAATTAAAATGTTTTTTAGTTTTTAGTGCATTTTTAATGAAATCGTTTTTTAATCAGAGTACGATCCATTCGATCCGCGTGTTTATTATTTAGAATACCTACAAATCAGTAGTTTTAGTACTGGAAAAGGGTGCAGTAACTTGTAAGTACCTTGTTCTAAACATGATCTATTATTCGATTCTCAAGAGCCGTCTGCAGATGCTTCGATATAGCGCCTGTATATCCAATGGACGATCCGTTTCGGATGCTCTTTCACGACGGGAGGAAGGGGAGCGGATTCACCGTTGCGCGGAACTTTCTCTCGGGACGAGAATTATGCTCGTGCCTCTCTTGCACGTAGCCTTCCACGTAACTTTCAAAACCGTCGCGGATCAAGATATTTAACCCTCTGGGTATTGATAATTCTGCGCCGCGTGAGGGACTCCTCTACTCGCATCTTTCAACCACAGTCGCTGAACGCCCGTTGCGCATTTCCCGCACCGAGCGAACGCGCATATGCGCCCGTGGCATCCGAAGGGTTAAGTCTTTTGGGAGGAAGAGGAGCCCGGTCCCGCTGTATTTACAAGGACCTCCCGATGGACGGGGCCCGATGAACAGAATTTCACTAATACGAGAAAAAAAAAGGAACTCGCGGCAAAGAAGGAAGAGCACCCGTGATAGAGGAAGGGACACGTGAAAGAGGAACGCCGAGAGAGAAGAAGACAGGCTTGGTCGCTGACCCGCTCGGAACGTTGACTCCATGTAGTCAGTCCCCTCTTTATATTTTCTTCCATCCCGCTTACACCATCCTTGCCGTACCTTCGATTACAGCCGCCAGTTACCTTACCTTACTTTACCTTGCGTTACTTTACTACGTCCGCCTTTCTTTAACCGCGATCATCGCGGACCATCATATTTCAGGCTCAACATCGCGGCGATGCCCGTCCCCCCACCCGATCCACATGTTCCTCGTCACGTTTTGCCGAGGCGTAGAACGAATAAAAAAAGAAGACAAAAGATTTGGTGATGTATGACGAAGAATTTGGGTCAAAAGTTCTCAATTCCCTTTAGATTACTTACCTTAAGATTCTTCTATTATTAAGTGACTTTATTCTCTAATCAAGTGCACGTGCCCTTCGTGTATTGCAATTAAACATTCCTGCAATGTAACAATGTACTTAGACAGTGTTATTGATAGTTTCGATTTGGTGCAAATGCAACAGTGCGACGAAACTGCCGTTAGGAACGCTATATATCGTCACTGTATGCTTGCATAGTTTCCGAGATTCGAAGCCCAGTTGGTAACGGTATATGCGAGCTGGTTCCTATAGACAGGTAATTTTTGGCTGCTGAAAATCTGACAAAGATCGCATCCGATCGTGTAATTATCGAAGGCTTTTCGCACCAGCGATGGTCTCGCGAAAACTCGCTTTGTCGCCTGCTCTCTCTCTCTCTCTCTCTCTCCGGTTTTTTCCCTCCACCACCATCACCATCGTTGGTCACCACCTCCTGATCCAGCCCTCCACTCCACAAACCACCCGAACGAGAACTCGGCTCCTCCCGCCGCGTGACTCAATTATTTCTATCATTACGACCGCCCTCTCGGGCTCCGGTCCAACTATTACCATATACGCGTGTCGAGGAACCCGCTGCACCGTTTCTCCGTTAACTAAATTACCGAAATGAGTTATAGTCGCTCCCAGCGTCCCTTTCGGACGCTATATTTGTCCTCATTGCTGTACTGGTTAACTATAAAGTTACGAATTAAAAGTTATTTATGTTCCGTATTTTTAGGGAATCAGAGCGGATGGTGGAAGGAATCATGGGATGGTTTAGTGCTCCAGAAACAATGTAATAAAAACACGTTTCTATGCAAAATATTTTATTTATGTTTGAATATTTGAATGTATTTTCCATAATTGGATTGAGGAAAATGCGCGTGAAATGTTTCATATATAAGCTGATAATGTTCTAGGAATTTTCTTATTTTTGGCGATACGTCGTTAAATGCTATTACATGGCTAGGTATTTTGTTTCTGTTATCATAATTGTGGCTGAGCCATTGCATTGGATTAGCGAAAAATACATCAGCTTCATCCACATAATTCGCAGAGTTATTGAGATTAGGTTCGCAAGTCAATATTTTTATGGGTACATTGTTGTGTAAATGGCTGTATAAAGGTGTGGCGTGACAAGGGGTCAGAAATAATAAGTTAGTTTTATTGTCCGAGTTAGCGAGCTCCTTGTGGAGAATATTCATTGCGTCTAACGATCCGCGCTGGTGCACTGTACAAAAGTAAAGACCGGGCAAGAGATTGGTGACTATTAATAATGCTATAAAAATTTTTCTTCCCGTCTTTGCGAACTTAACGTTCAAACTGTGTCTACAAGAAGTGCATATGTATAATAACATTGGCAAAAGGGGCAATAGAAACCTAAATTCTTTGTGAGACAGCAGCGAATAGACGCAGATTGTCCAACCAATGACTACCAACATGATTGCTTGACGGTGGAAAGAAGCAGGATGTCTCGTTATTTGCCAAACACACGATATAAAAGCGGGATAATATAATCCTAAAAGTACTGGTAATCCGCTAAAAAGGTACCACAGTAAATGCTGCGTTCCGTATGAATCTCCAATATTATGTAATACATTTACATGGAAGAATTCCCAAGGAGAAATGACTAATGTACCGTAACAGTAAGTGTCCAAAAGTATGCAACTCGAGCAACAAACAATGCCCACCATGCAGTATCGACATATTAACATTAACTTATTCCGCGAACTCGTACACAAATGATAGAAGCATAAGGGCAGCCATACAATAGTGGCAGTGGGTCGCGTCATGCATAAAAATCCTACGATCCACATGAAGTTTATACTTCTAATATCGCTGTCCCGCCATGGAA
The DNA here is from genome assembly GCA_910592295.1 of Andrena haemorrhoa. NCBI lineage: Eukaryota > Metazoa > Arthropoda > Insecta > Hymenoptera > Andrenidae > Andrena > Andrena haemorrhoa. Next base: position 29,800,931 of record OU342946.1, read on the forward strand.
ACATTGACAGCGCTATCATGGTACACGCTGTTTCTATGGTGTTGATTAGCGTGCGTGTGGCGCAATAGTACCAGTACCAATTTATGCACAAGCTGTACAGTGTCCATTTGTTTTTAGACCACTCGTAGAATCTAAACTCTCCATAAGCACTGATAAACGCTTGAAGTAATCGAGGCAAGGTCGTCAAGACTGTTACATAATCTAAAGACATCAATGCCAGTAGTCTATAGACAATAGATATCAGGAACGGATAGACGTAGCTGCGAATCTTTGCGATCCACTCCCACGTGAGATATCCGTATCCGAATGCTAAGCGATGAGCCACTTCTAATGATTGCCAGTACTCGTCCGGTACGTGGGCAGTTTGTACAAGAAAGACAGAGATTAACCTCCACAATATTAGCAAAGATAACGTTTTATTTCTCTTAGATAAATGCATCTCCTACGTCTGGGAGTATCGCATTGAAACTCAGCACCCTTCTAGGGAGTATCAAGAACACGTTCCTCGGCAAACTTGCGTGAAACGGAGTGCTTCCAAGTAACAGCAGGATCAAGCCAAATTTCAGACCTGCCTTCGCTTTAATACCTCTTTGTTTCTCTGCAAATTACTACTTCATGTTCATTTGTCTTCTCTGCTAGGAGAATTCACGTTCTCTTGGCTAACAGTTACGGCGATAATCGGAGAGTATCTAATGTCGAATCGAATCTAAAGGCGCATTATCATCCTTTAGGTTAGACACGTCCAATGTGTCTCTGCAAGTAATAATTAAAATTATTGCGCATACATATCGATACATTAATTAGTATTATAGAATTGCTTTTATTTCCCTTTTTACAAAGGTATTTTGCATGCTCCGTTTGAAGAATGAAATGCGGAGTAGTTTCGAGTAATCGATGCAGATGGAGCTACATGGAAACCGCACCATTTTGTGGGATCGATTAGTTGAGAGGTCTACGTAGCGATATTCCTTTGAACAAGAGAACCGAAGTCGATAGCATCGTTACGAGAGGTGGTCGATAACCGATCGTGCATCGTTCTTTTCGAAACGAGAAATTGAAGTTCGATATCTGTGAAATAATTCGTCAAACGCCGCTTTGAGATATCGTACTCTTCGCGGGCAAATTCGTTATCCCCTTTTAACCCAGCAGCCGGGTAAGTGCCCCTAAAACGGGCCATGCATCGCTGTAAACAGCGGTATTTTAAATTATGCAACGAAAATCCACCATTTTGATGAGAAACAAACGCTATGAGGTGGTAGAAATACGAGAAACACCGTACATCCGTGTATTTAGTACCTGAGAGATAAGACGCGCCGGCACTTATGTATTTTCATTCGCAATCATGGAAAGTAAATCGATAGCATTACCTAACAACGGCAAGACCGCCGCCGCAGATGAATCCAAAAGCGAGATGCAAATGGTGCTCGCTAAAATGATGGAAGAGAAGCACACCTACACCTACAAGAAGCTGGTGGTGCCCATGTCCATGAGAAGTATTTACTGGAAATTCTTCGGCTTCCCGGCCACGGACGACGGTGACATTCTCACCAAAGTGAAGATCGTTTGCATACTGTGCAAAACTCAGATCGCGTACAATCGCAATACCAGCAACTTGCGTATGCACTTGCAGAACAAGCACGCGCAAGAGCTGTTGGAACTGGAGTCCACTAATCCTCCGCGTAGGCAGATGCTCTCCCAGGAAACGAAGGAGCGGAGGGCGCAGAAGAGACTGCTGAAAGCTGGCTTATCACCGGCGCAGCATATCTACACTACCAACGCGGATGGCACCGTTCAAATAGACGGGGACATTCAGTTCGTAACGGACCCAAATATAAATCTGTCTAACATCGAGGATGATATTACCATAGGTCAGCCTTTACGTGTTATGATTAAGAGCAGCTCCAATATTGCGAACAATAGTCAGAACGTGGCCTTCCTCATGCCGGAAGATAATCCTATTAATCAGTCGAGTATCGATGGAAAGACTGTGTCCGACGCTATAGCCGAATTTATTATAATGGACCTGCAGCTACCGGAGGTAGTGGAAGGCCGAGGGTTCCAGAGGCTAGTCGCGACGTTGCGATCTCCTTGCGAGATTCCTAGTAAAAATAAATTAGAGGAGGAGATAATACCAAAGATTTATGATACCTTTCGTGAATCGGTGGCGACCACTCTGTCTTGCATTACCAGCGAAGTAGGTTTGACCATCGAAGAGTGGAGATCGAATTCTGACGAACATTTTGTCACTATTTCCGTGTATTACCAGAACTCCGGTGAGCCGGTTTTAGAATGCAAAGTATTAAGCACTATTCATGTACCTCTCGATTGGGAAGAAGCTCAGTGGGGTAATACAATAGATTCGTTGTTACTCGATTGGGACTTGAAAATAGATAGGGTAACGGCGGTAGTAGTAGCCACGTCCAGAACGGAATTATTAGCCGCTTTGACCAATCGAGGATTAACGTTGGTCCCTTGTTTACTTTATACACTGCAAGTGTGCGCCCAGGCTTGTTTCGAGAATCCAGAGGTTGCTAGTATATTATCCAAATGCAGAGCAGCTATTGGAGCAATTATAAGTCATCCAGCTGCGTCTGCGGCTTTAGCTATGCAAGAACAATTATTGGAGGTAAATCTATTAATCAAAGTATCCTGTTAATTCGTTGCGTCGTTGCTAATTCTTGTTTGATATTATAGCTGGAGGAGAATACCATGTTAATGGACTATCCTGCTGTGTGGACATCCACGTATAACATGCTCGAACAGATGGTCCTTCGTCGTAATATTGTAACATCCATCTTGGAAAGCATGGAAGGTGTCGATCACGAAGTAGTCGATTTAACTAACGATCAGTGGAAGGTCGTAGAGGATCTCGTAAATGTTCTCGAACCATTTAAAGTTACTATTATGACGCTTAGCGAGGAGAAAATGCCTTTAATATCTCTATTGAAGCCATTGCTCTGGCAACTTGTGTCTTCTCATCTGAAAGTAAAAGAGACCGATAGCGAAACAGCAAGAACTTTTAAGGAATCCTTGTCTGATATGCTCTGCGATAGATATGCAGACTACAATGTCACGCTTTTACTCCAAATCGCAACTACTCTAGATCCTAGGTAATTATAAGATTTCTATTCCAATTAATCTACAATGTAATCATAATGTAGACTCTACATTATGAATGTAACTAACACTGTGTTTCCCTTTTAGGTTTAAACAATTACCATACGCTACCGAAGAAGATAAGAATTTAGTCGCAACTCCTATAAAGGAGATGTTGACAAAGTTAATTCACGAAGAATCTGGAGATAATACGAACGTTAAAATCGAAGAAGAACCTCCGAATAAAAAGAGTCGTGTGTCAGGTATGAAGAAATATAATTCACCTAAAAATGTGTGATTCTTATAATTTCGTTGAAACTCAGTTATGCTGGAATCGTACATAGGTATGGAACTTTTACTCGGGGGTTTATGTTCAACCAAAACTGGGATGCCCGCAGAAGAGAAGGCCGATCTTGAGCTTGTACAATACCATTCAGAATCCACCGCGCCACTCGATTACTGTCCTCTTCAGTGGTGGGCCAAAATCTCTGCGAAGTGTCCGAACTTAGGGAAGCTGGCGTGTAGATATAATTGCGTGCCCGCGTGTTGCGCACCACCGTCTAGAATTCCAGCGGAAGTACAAGTTTTGTACGACACGAGGCGAGCTGCCTTGCCTCCTCACTTGATAGATAAGCTACTCTTCCTTCATGGTAATCATACGGTTTGAGAAGAGAATTAAATTCCAGTGAAACGATAGAAAGGTACTACGTTCTGGTACGTGAAACAATTTTAATAATATTCTTTCGTGACTAAGGCTCGAGATACGACCTAAGCGGACACGCGACAATGCATTCAATCAGTCGCTGACTTGAAATAATCTTTTTTAATACGATATTACATCGAAGCACTTTCACTTCGAGTAGGTATAATTTATTTACGGAATATTTCAATCATTCGTTATTCAGGCGAAGTTGTTTTGGCAGTTGAGTTTGAGAAATATATTAGAACATTTGTTAAATGTTTAGTTTTCATCAAAGTTTCGTGTAATTTTAATTTCGCAATCGTAACGAAATGGTAATTGGTGATCTAAAAATCTCTAAAGAGATATGCTCGTGTAAAATTTGTCTTGTTTTATTATTCATTTAAGTGAATGATAATATAATAATGTTAGTTTTAAAAGAATTGCAATATCAAAGCTACTGTACAGACATTTAAGAGGAAGGGGCGAAAGATATGAGGATAGTTAATAAAAGATAAAATGCTCTGTATAGAAAGTGAGAGGAATAATAGTTTTCCACTTCTAATGCATATAATGTATAAGAACATATAAACATTTTTAGACTTACTATCATAAAATATTGAGAACGAAAATGCAACGCGATAAGTTAGAAGTTTCGTGATCGACACTTTCCATGCTTTCTAAAATGGATGTTACAATATTGCGACGGTGGATCATCTGTTCCAGCATGTTATACATATGTCCATGTCCATGCAGCTGGATAGTCGATTAGCATTCTATTTTTCTCCAGCTATAATACGATTAAAAATGCTGCGCCTTTTACTTGTTTTTTGCACTGTTTTGCAAATAAATTTTATTCACCAAAGTTTGCTTATTATTAAAATCAAAGTCATTGTGTAGTAATCTAACACACAGACGCGCTATGCGAAGTTTACTTGCCTGCTTTAAAAAATTGTTAAATCGATGGCATCAAGAGCATCGTGCCTGGGTTATAGTAATTCTTTTATTAGCAGTCCCTTCTTATTAAGGATTATGATCACATTCGCAATGACGAATCGAAACATGAATTCGATGGAATATTTCCAATTTCTATGTTTGCGTTGTTACACTTTGAGAAGTGTATTCTTGTAATATTACCTATTATTTAAAATTACGAAGTAGTACAAACTCAGCATTTTACATCACGAATGATAGAAATTGTATCACGAATAACAGCTGTATCACACCGGAGTTGAACCTTTCCATTTATCTGTCTAATGATTTATAATTTACTGCTTGAATGTAATGCAACGCTGTACATAATATCGAGTTACGTATGCACATGTCTCATATTGATTTAAATATGATACCCATATTTATAAAGATTGTACAAAGTTTTACACTTTATTTTTGTAAAATACCAACACAATTGTAAAAAGTACAATAATAATTTTTATACTGTGTATATAAACATGAATTATTCTTCAAACGCATTGAGAGTGTTTAGTGCTACTCTCCACTGTACATACTTGAGCAAGCTTGTGTAAAACAAGAATGTGGGGTGCAACAATTAGGTACAAACGTTGCTTGAATTTTCTACTTCAAATCCAATTGTACAATTACCACAAAGCAGCGGCAAATGATTAGTACGAAAAGAGAAGAAAAAAAGCTGATGAACACCACGTTCTTTCGTTATATTATAGTTTTATTTCTCCTTATAACTTAATTCTATGCTTTTACAATTCTTTGAATATTACAGAGCTTAATTATAAAATGCTATTCACGGAAGACTGAACTGATTTTGCATCCATGTCGAGCTTTCGTAGAACCTTGGATCTGCGATTCTCAGAGATGCTCTCTTATAGAAATAGTAATACAAAACTGCAACTACGACAGAACTGAATATGAAAAGGTGTCTTGAAAATGCAGTACACGTAAATGTCTCTTATTTCGTTACCTCCTCTGTGCAACGAGTGTAGAATATGAAAATCTTTAGTCCAATAATATTCGAGTGGCGACGTCCAGTGCATTTTAATGTCCCATGTATGTAGAGTAATGCTTAATATCATATATGTAATACATAATATTAACGTGATACGAAATTTTGTGTACAATAATTGTATTAATCCTACCTGCATAAAAGAATCATACAATTGCTATATAATTTTACACGATAAATCGAACTTTCGTCGTTATAGTTCGTGCGATTACCTGGAAGATATAAGTGGAAAAGAAATTAACCAGAAGGACCGTGAGAGTCATAATCAGACAAACATCTTGAATCCTTAAAAGCAAAGATTAAACCACCGTTTGAATATAAATCAGCGTTATCAAATTAAAATACATAAATAGGTTGTTACGTACACATAGAGTGTCAGTAAATTAATTGGATTCTGTCGAGAAAAAGCAGCGAACGAATTTACGAATACATCGAACAGCAGTATTAAGTACTGCACGATTACAGTCGTCAGGTACTTCTTTGTATTTAATGTACTCATTTATCGTGGAGAGATAATTTATTGACAAATTGTAATTCATAGATTCACGGTTTCGTGGTGTTGTTACTGTATCGTTATACCCTAAACGTTGCCACGGCAACCTTAACGCATAAATACATCGGTGTGTAATTAACATAATTCTCGAGAAAGGTAATTATTATTCTGTTTGTTGAAAGTAACTATTTCATTAACTACTTAATACTAATATTATTACGTTTTTAACACCAATTTCATGCGCTCAATGCGTGAATTGGAACAGACCCTATGCGTACCTTACCGTTTCCGGTAGTTTAGGTAAATCCATCGAAATCTTCATATGCATTTTTGAAATTTGTTTTCTATGCTTTGATTGTTTAAAAATGCAACCTTCTCGTTTGTGACACATCTATTAATAGTTTAACTTAATTACAAAATTTATTTCTTTATTTACGTATGCAAGTTTTTCTGTACGACTTCTTTAAAAGGCACGGTAATTGGAACATCTACTCTATATATTGCGAGAATAAAATGTCAAGTTTTGGCGGGAATTGAATTTCAAAGCTGACAGTTCAGAAAGTGCTGTTAGCTCGTTCGAAATTGTATATGTAGTGTATTGAATGCATGTGAATTGTGTAATGATGTGAATCAACAGGCAACAAGTTATGCATCATTTAACTGTCAAAGTAGTATATAAAACTGGTTCTATATAACAGTGCAATTGTATAGCGCGTCAACGGAGCTGCAAATGCTCACTGAAGCATGAAACTGATCAGTATGATAAATATTTTTAGCCAGGCGAAGTAAGGAAACTGAATGTCCATATGGAGGTTATAATGGACAAGAATATTTGGGACAATGTGTGAATAGGAAGCATATTCACCATGACAAAAATGGAAATTCGAAATAATAAACATCTTCACACGCGGCAAATTATTGGTATTTTTCCTGTGTTAGAATTGGATAGCGACGATGTAGATATTCCTCTGAGGAATCCAAGTATATCTTACTTGGATATCTTCTTTCTCGTGTCCTCGATCTTCATGCATATCATCGACATGGGGATCGACATAAATCTGGCCGTAAGATATCTATTAGCGAACAAGATCACATATTTCGCATGGACCGCCACGTTTATTTTTCTACCTTCGTTTATAAACGTCATAATCAGCCGAAGAATGCAACACCAAGATGACGAGGTAAAAAAGTCCTGTCAAATTTACGGGTCTTTATCCTGATCGGCTTCTTTCTGTTGCAGGCCACTACACCGTCGAATACGTCTGAATCTAAATGCGTACATTCCATGTTAACCAAGAAGTTATACTGTATCGTAATCATTATGTTCCAATTGGCACCGGTACTGCGCTATTATCAAACATTAAAATACGCTCTTAAAGCTTATAGGTTTCAAAAGCAAGGCAATCGTAATGCTCAGAGACGTTATTACATGAAGATGCTCAAGGAAGATCAAGATGTGGCGCTGCTAAGAGTGTTCGAATGCTTTCTCGAAGCAGCTCCGCAACAGATTTTACAGTTAACTATATTATTGCAGAACTACCACAGTAATATTAATATAGAATGTACATATGTTTTCGTACGACCGTTAAACCGACATTGAAACGTTAACAGGCTCGCAGGAGTAAATCTTTCTATTTATATTCGTTATAGTCATTCATCAAGTAGCTAGTATTCTTAGCTCACTCGGAAGCATGGGATGGGCTATGGCCAGCTACCATCGTAGCATTAGATTAGTTCAGCAGGACAAGCTGAACATTGGGATTACGGGAACGGTCGTTCAATTTCTGTGGCATTTTTGTACAACAGGTATGTAAATTGCTGCTATATAAAAAAGGGACAAATAATTAAAAGCCTACAGGTGTAAATAAAATTTTCAGTTTCAAGGATATTGTCCCTAAGCGTTGTCGCGAGCGTCTGGCCGATATATACCGCCATTGGCTGTGTTTGTCACTGGATAGGTATGACTACTTGGATCATTATTGATTCTCAGGGTATATTAGAATTCTGTAGGAATTACAACTACGCTCCGCATTGTCCTCCGAAGCTCAAAGAACGCATTTACTCTGTGCTATTCTCTGTAGTAATCGGCGTAGTTCACGTGTTTATATACTTGAACGCTGTAGACGGTAGTACGTTCTTCAAGCACGTGTTCTTTTACATAGTGTGCTTCCTCGAAAATATAACAGCATGTGCATTCTGGATACACACTTCGTCAGACGAAGTTAAAGCTGCTTGGTATTTCAATGTCCTAATCGTACTTTGTATCGTACCCTTTCTGTTAGGCATAACCAGTATGATTGTTTATTACACGGTTTTTCACCCCTCGAAGCACCAAAGTTCTGTACATACTTGACTCGAGAGTGCCATACCGCCGGTCCATCTAGTAACATGCCCCGCGTTTATTCGCAGGTCGTTAAACAAAATTCGGCGAACTTTTATATTTATTATTCACAGATTGTACAAATATTTAATTGCAAACAGCAGTTGTATATATACAATTAATGTATATCCATCTTCATTATGTTTTCGACGTTGCTTCCGTTCTTAAAACTTGTACCAAGTACCAAGTACAAGATTTAAGAGGTGTTTTTTGTAAGTAACACTTATACTTTAGTTATACTTTTTGCGTTTAATATTAAGAAATCAGATACTGCTTTATGGACTCATTCCGAGCTGAATTTCAAGAGAAGAACAAATAGCACGAGACAAACGGTGACTAAAGGCTGATTCAGACACGACCGGTAATTTAGTCGAGTACCGAGTAATTTAGTAATTTATCGTGTGTGGATACTAAAATTTAGTCGAGTAGTTTAGTAAAACAATGGTAAATTACTAAATCACTCGCTTCTTGACTAAATTACTGGACGTGTTTGAAACATATATAAAAATGATAACATATATGGCTACAATTTAATAAATTAAGATTATATTGCTATAATTTAATAAATTAAGCTAATGCAATACTGCCATACTTAAGGCTGAAAAATTATCTGACTAGAGTATGCTATTTACAGTATACGATTTATATAAATTTATGCTCTCTGAATAATTATATATACTCATACGAAAGAATTATTTATCATAGTTTAATATAAGCACTTAGAAATCATAGGAATGCAAAGATCTATAGATGAAAACAGATTGCAATGATTGTAGCTGGTCGCTACGAACTTTGTACGGTTTATATACTTTTATATAATAAATACACTCTTACAAATAATATTGGAACCATTTTAAAAACAGACATCAAGATCCGTCGCGCTTTGTTGCAACTAAAATTTATTTAAAAATCACATTACGTAGTATGAATTATGTAACACACAAACTCGAACTTCATTAATTATATTAAATTAAGACGCTTAATTCGCAAGACTTGAATAATCAAAGCTTCCAACCAACAGCGAACGATAACCCATTTTCATGACTTTATAGCACAGCTTGCGTGTTCCTTTTTACTTGGTCACAATTGCAAAGCACGTCCTCCAAGCACGTTTAAGAAACAGAAATCAACGCTTCTGCAATATTTATATAGAGCGGTCAGATTTAAAATGGAATGTACTGCATAAAATAATTTACCAACAAATAATAAAGCATATATTTCCATATATGTCGCTTCTTTCTCCGGGGATCAATCGACTGGATTCTGTATTACTATAAGTATAAACTCTTTATCCGGGGCGACCATAATCTCGTGTTTTTTACTACGAATACGTAGGAAAGTCAGATCGTTTGTCGGATCCAGATCCCGTACCACGGAACGTGCCTTGTCCGACAGTTGACTTATCAAGCCGGCATATTGGACCGTCGTACTGTTGTCCAAAGTAGACTTGATAGGAATACCTATGTACATCAGAATTTCATTAAACCCTGCGTGACAGTATCGTCGACGAGTGATCCGTATAAAAAGACCGCGCACCTTCTGCATTTACTACAATCGTCCCGACTACTCCCTTATGCGACTGAATACGTTTCATAGTTTCTTCCACTTCTTGTGCCTTAAAAAGAATTGTGTCAATGAAAAGTGATCTACAAAACGGGTATACGGTTTGTCACAAACATACCATCTTTCAAAGTTCTTCTACTTTCCGTTAGATACAGTGCAATTAATTGATCTCCACGTCTGTAACGATTATTTATAATGAATCCGATGATAACAAAACGTCACTTCGATCCTGCCGCTTACTAATTATTCAGATATTTTATAAATAACTCTGAAGGTAGGGTACGAATACGTGTTGTTAGGTTTTAAACGCCACCTGGATATGGCAACGCGATACCGTGGCGGTAAATTCAAATTCTACGACTAAAATCAATCGCATACAAACTGTGAACTTGATTGTTGCAGCGCAAGACTTCACTTTATCAGAAATTGCATCTGCAGAATATCTCTGGACGGAATCAGGTGTGTAGGTACGTAAAATCTATTCTGTTTAAATATTTGCAGAAGCTTTATTACCAAGAATACATCTTTGAATAAAAATTGTAAAAAATATTGCGTACCAAAGGAACTTCTATGGTAAATGCATAAGGATTTAATGCAAAGGAACAATTAAGTCAGTTCCTGGATATTCAGGCAGACTGAGCTTATACTCAGTCTCCAACTTCTTAGGCACAAACCGGCCGCCCAAGTAGTGATACTTCCCCTTGAATTTCTGAGCACACATTTTGGGAGCGGTCAACGACACCAGCATCTCTGGCTTTATGCCACCATTCGCGGGTGGTCCCTTCTCGACGTCCCAACCTGATGGTATGTCTACGCTGCAGATAGGAATAGTTGCGTTTTCCAGTAGATGGATAACAGGGATGAATATTTCCCTGACGGGTGGCTTAAAACTAAATCCAAATACAGCGTCAACTATGAGACCGAACTCGTTCAAACGCTTCGAAGCGAAATCTTTCAGCTCGCCTTCTAACAAGGGGATGTCGTTCTCGATACATTGATGCAGCAGATTCTCGTACAAAGTGTTGCTTGTCCTTTTGGGGTAGTAGATTTCAGAAAAGTATCCGAACTGTTTCAAATGTCTAGCGCAGACCAGTCCATCGCCACCATTATTTCCTGGACCGCAGCAGACTAGGATTTTCTGCGCGCATTGTTTTACAGACGTGTATTCACGAGCAATGGCGAAGGCGCAACTCTGACCGGCGAGCTCCATTAACTGATCCACACTGAATTTGTAGGTTTCAAATAAACTTTTATCTATGTTAATGCTCTCCTGTTGGTTCAGGTATCTCACCATGGTGGTATACGATATTCTTCCAAAAGGGGAATTCAATTTGCCGCTAGATAAAATGGGTTTTATATAACTCTTGATATGTGCAATCATGTGGCGAGTTTAATAAGTAGAAACACAATGATGAATGATGGTATAACCTATATTCTATTTTGCTTCTTCACTCGATTAAAATAGGGATGAATGTTTATGCAAATGGAAAGCGTAGATTTCCTTTATTGTGCAATTTCTTTAAATTATCCAATTCGATATTGCACGCGTTTTTGCATCGAATTCCTCCAAGTGCTTGGGTACAATCGTGCATGTACTTTCAATTTTGCACGATAATTTACTGGTCGATTGATTGGAACCTGTACCCTGTACCCATAGCAATGTTTAAAACTTCGCTTCTTAATATTCTGGGATCTCGAAAGGACGTGGTAAATTTTTGAATGGCAACAGCTTGGACCGATTTATTTGTATGTAGGAAACATTAGTCAGTTGAAATGTTCTTTTATAATATATTTCTCGTTACTTTTATTGGAAAACTGAGAACTTAGCTGTCCACTGTTATAAAAATAATATGTATATACATATCACATTGTTTTAGAAACTCATAAGAATATTTAATGTATTTTGTTAATTTACACAGTAATGCAGAAGTGAAGAAATTAAAAGAATAGGATTCAAGTGGCACCGTCGTTTCTGTTACAAGGGAATATAATAAATTATAATGTATTAATCGACGCCATACCAAAACCTAGAAGAAGCATGTACAAAGTCATCAACACAGTTGAAAATATATCTCGCAATCTTATCAGCCATGTTTCGTGGTTTAGCTTGTTGATTATAAGGACAGTTTTTCACCACTTCGGTATATGGATTACCATCTTTTGTCATGTGGTATATTGATTTTAATCTAAATATAGGTTGTTCCCTAGGAAATCCTGGTGGAAGTTCTATGTGAAATATACACTTATAGGCCTGTTTAGTTAGAAACAGAGTTAGGTAAGTATAATTTATAGCGTCATATTCAATTAGTGAATTGCATAGTCTAGTTATCATTGCTGCAATGAACAATCTCCTACTGTCCAGACTTTGGACCAATGAATTTATCTGAAATAAGGATTTAATTAATTAACGATAACACCACAAATTCAGAATTTAACTAAAAAGTATTGCACACCTTTCCTGCTATACACTTTTTAATTTCCGACACATAATCCTCCAAAGATGTGTTGCATGAAAAATGTGGCAGGTGCAGCATATTTGGCCCACCGAGGATGTTCTCTAAAGACTTTGAGAAGTGAAGTTGTCGCGTGATATAATTCCAGTCCGGTCCGCGGAATATCACGAGAAGCATCGCCACGTCGGTCTTCGATTCGCAAGTTCGATGCGGCACCTCGGAGACGTCTACTGTGAGGTTTACTAGGAATCTAGCCTCTGTCGGTTTAGAAGCTAACGGTAACAGTATCATTTCCACATCCTCCGGTTTCACTTTCCCCACCTCCATTAGCATGGTGTATTCTAATTGTAGCCGATCTTGCTTTTGAAGTAATTGTATCTAACGTGAAAGAAGCGGTATTGAATTTCTTATGGTCCGAACATAAGGTGCTTCGTGACTGATAAGCTACGAACCTGATATTGTTTGTAACAGGATAGTAGTTCTGCAAGGACATTTAGCAACGCGTCTCCGTCGTTAGGATTCCAATTAGCAAGACTAGGTACATTAGTGGAGAACGCGTCGACGTCCATGTTTGCTAGGAAAGCGTCATCGCTGAATATGAAATCGGGGCCCATTTCGGGGCATTCGGAGTCGAAGAATACATTCCAGGTTAGATTTTGCATAGCGTAGGGAATAGATAATTTAAAACGATCCCCTTTCGCCATGCCATAGCTGGATAATACAGAATCTACTCCGACTGTCTCACGACAGATCCCTTGGGAGAATGAAAAATTAGGTAACGATATGGCAGACATAAAATGTTGGCTTAAGATAGAATGTAAGATGTAATATTGTATCTTACCAAGTTTATCAGTTTTTCGAAGCTGTATTAAAAGTGGCTTTATGTGTGTAGATTCGGGCGAATCTATGTTAGTTATCACGCCGTACTGTTGGCTTAACATTTTAACAGTCGCGTTTCGTTTGTCGAATGGCGCATAAACTGCGGTTGATGAATTTATTCACAGTAACGTTCTGATGTGTCAAGGGAATCCCAAGGAATCCTCGGAGGAAACAATGCACAATTAACTATTTACATTGTTTTAATGTCGTGACACAGGACTTCGTCGCTTTGAAAAGCAATTGTTTTCAAACACACATGCACACACATGGCAGCTTGACATTTAGGGATATACCAAATTACCAACTCCCTTGCGCAGCAACGAAGGGTTGGTTCCAATTCGCGCATTGAGCGCATGAAATTGGTAGCATCGTACAATTCCCTAGGTCCATGGTTTTACGCGTGGTTTTCTACGATGGACGGAGAGATCAAGAGATGTCTGCACCGTTAGGAATGGTGCTCGGAAAGTGAGCACCGTCGGAATTTCGATAGGAATGTTCAAGAGGGTTTTTGCAATGATAATACAGATTTAGAAAGCTCTTCTCTTTTTATTTGCTTTAAAAATAAGAATTACATTCACAATATAGTGTTACATTTTCATATGTAAATTTTACACAATGGCTACTTTCCTATGCGATATTTGTAATGAGTTTGTTCACAGATCTTCAGCAATCGTCGACTAATTTTCGGTCACAATTTATGTAAAAATAAGTAGCTGTAGTTATAACGAAAGGGTATAGTGTTAGTATTCTTCTTCCTCTTCTTCGCTGTTAGCAGCGTCCTCCTGTACTTCACGGTAATCCAATTCTAAAGCTGCTAAATCTTCCCTTGCCTCAGCGAATTCACCTTCCTCCATGCCCTCGCCGACAAACCTATAGCGAAGTACGCCCCGTTAGTTTATGATCATATAAAGTGAATCTGTTTAATCAGACGCTTAGGCAGTGGCGGATATAAGAAAAAAGGCCCAGGCGGCAAACGTTCCGATGGGCCCATTTTTCGGGAAAATGAAGACGTAGTTTATTAAAACCGGGCAAGTGTAGTAGTACGAAAAAAATGTGGTGTTTGGATACGTATACCTAAGTATTCATAATTTTTTGGGGGAGATGGGGCCCTGGGGGGTCTTCTGGGCAGGGGCCCAGGTGGCAACTGCTCATCAGCCGCCCTGTTAAATCCGCCGCTGCGCTTAGGGTAGAGATAGAGTAATTTACCAATGAACAAACGCCCTTTTGGCGTACATAAGGTCGAATTTATGATCGATCCTGGCCCAAGCCTCGATTATTGCAGTGGTGTTGCACAGACAACAGACGGCTCTTTCAACTCTTGCAAGATCACCGCCTGGTACTACAGTGGGTGGTTGATAATTTATCCCCACCTGTGAAAATGCACGAACAGACGGGGTACAGAATAGACGTAACGAAAGGAAGCGGCGAGAATTAGCCATTAGACAGGAAATTATGTGGGAGCGGTATAGAGTGGTAATAATTCAAAATTAAAGTGAACCCGGCGTGGTATTGGTGTAGAAATAATATAAAAATGTTAGCCTGAATCGGAAACATTGCAGACGACATAAAAACGAATTTGAACGAACGTAAGAAGCATACTTTAAAACCCGTGGGGCACCATTCAACGAATTGGACATGCTTCTGCCTTTTAATCATCGCTATCGCCGCATTCACATCTTTAGGCACGACGTCTCCTCTGTAAAGCATGCACACGGCCATGTATTTACCCTTCCGCGGATCGCAATTTACCATCTGATGATTCGGTTCGAAGCACGAGGATGTTATCTCCGCTACGGTTATTCTTTCATGGCCAGCTCTCTCAGCCGATACAACCGGAGCGTACGTTGCCTGCGAGCAGTAAACATTCCCAGCGTGAGGATTAGCTTGCCTTAAATAGCTGCAGCTGTATAACAAACTTACAAGTGGGAAATGAATGCGCGGATAGGGCACCAGGTTCGTTTGAAACTCGGTAAGGTCGACGTTGAGAGCTCCGTCGAAGCGTAAGCTGGCGGTAATAGAGGAAACGATTTGCCCGATTAAACGATTCAGATTCGTGTACGTCGGTCTATCGATGTTCAAATTACGCCTGCATATTTCATAAATAGCCTATAGAACACGATCAATCATTAATAAGCTATGCAGCGCGTGTGGCAGTGCCATTACGCTGCTCCGCGATCGAACTATAAGCGAACTTGAGACATCGCAGGCATTCAATGAGAGTACGAACTTGATTGTCCACTATAAAGGCCACCTCGCAGTGCTCCAGCGTCGGGTGTGTGTAAAGAATAGCATTGTACGGTTCCACGACAGCGGTCGATACCTGTATAAATAATGCAATCGTCAATGCGCGACCGCTACGCTTCTATTATCAATAAATCGTAGGGAGCTATTTAAATTTCGCGCGTGCGAAATTAACCGCGTTGCTTCCTTACCTGCGGTGCTGGGTATATGCTGAAAGTTAATTTACTTTTCTTCGGGTACTCGGCAGACAATCTTTCCATCAGCAGACTGGTGAATCCAGACCCCGTGCCGCCTCCGAACGAGTGGAAAATTAGGAAACCCTGTAAACCTCTGCACCGCTCGGTCAATCTATGAATTCGATCTAACGCGAGGTCTACGATCTCCTTCCCTGAAATTTGCGGTGCATCCATGTAAATACGGGGGGAACGTATAGAAATTAATTAAGCTTGTATAAATCGCTACCTATCGTGTAATGACCACGGGCGTAATTATTCGCAGCGTCTTCTTTCCCAGTTATCAGCTGCTCTGGATGGAACAGCTGCCTGTACGTGCCCGTGCGGACTTCGTCTAAAAATTCCATCCACAGCTTAGCAAATGTGAAGGACATTGAGTAACATCTTTAAGTAACTTGCCCACTACGGTCGGCTCGAGATCAACGAACACCGCCCTGGGGACGTGCTTCCCCGAGTCGGTTTCCGAGAAGAACGTGTTAATAGAATCGTCATCGTGACCGACGGTAGCATCGCTGGGCATTTGCCCGTCCGGCTGGATCCCGTGTTCCAAACAATAAAGCTCCCAGCAGGCGTTACCCATTTGCACGCCCGCTTGGCCTATGTGGATGGATATGCATTCCCGCTATAACGATTCGCAAATGAAACTATCGAGTGGCCGTAACATTTTTAATTAAGCGTTGTCGTGCTTCAGAATTCTATCGGATCGGCTAAGGGACATCGGAGCGTTTAAATTCAATCCGTAGCGCCATACCTTTTTCGCCATTCTGATATTAATTAGATCCCCGAGTTACACATGTAGCGCGTTTATTACTAAGTCCGCTTAGGAGTCACTTATTCTTTCATTCACTTGCACTTGTAAATTCTTCTATTTCTATCTTCAAACAATTAACTTAAAGTCCATGCGGTAGCAAGAACAAAAGATGCAATTCAGTTGTCGACATTAATGGAATTAATAGATACTAAATCGAATTCAGTATCTAGATGGTTTCCAGTATCGGTGGAATGACACCCGAAGGGTTGCAAAGACGGGCCACTTGGGCATTTGCTCGATTCGCTCGGCGCCTCTAACCGAACGGGGCAAGGTACCCGGCAAGAGGTGATTACAAACTGACATGTCGAAATTCCATCGACATCAAACGATCTTATGCCTGTCAGCAAGTCGTCATGCTTTATTACCTTGACCTACCGCGATGTCTTTTCCATTACTAATTCAACTGCGTTCTAAAAAGGAATGTCTCATTGATATAGCTACCATCGAGGGGTAGATTCCCTGTCGTGCATAGACAAAACTGTCGCAGACACTTCCGATATATCATCCCTTTACGTGTACGATGCTCGAGATCGATTTTTATAGGTTTACATACTGTAACCATAGCAGCTTCGACGAATATCAGCACGTGCGTGACACGATTCCGCGATTCGCTGAAGAGATGCCTTCCACGGGAGGCGGGGTCGCAAACTTATTCTATTTATCTACAATAATTCCTCCAAGTCCGAGGGAAATTCTTACGGACTACATAACTTCGTTGGTCGCAAAATGCTGATTGTAAAACGCTTAAGGGGTCACATGCCTAGTTGGCCGACGAAAAAGAACGTCATTTTCGGAAATTTTCGGGAAAAATGTGATGCGAGTGGCTGCTATTCGTTCTTTTTTAAATATTTTCCTATAACAAAATCACCGAGAGTTGCTGAATATATGTACTTTTAAAATAAGCAAATAGTTGCAAAAAATATACATTAGATTTTCCACAAAAAATTTCCCAAAATTTCTTTTTCGTCTGCCAACTAGACATTACCCCTTAAAAGAGCTTGCTTTTTATTTGCAAAATTAAGTAAGTAGTATCAGAAGAGCCGATTCTTCCTTCAGATTTGGTATCGAGCTTCGATTTGAATTAAAGTTCCGCGTCGCGTTCTCCGCATCGCAAGGATCGACTTGCTTCTTAAAATATGTATTCCAGCTCTAGTGCATCCACTGTAAGTTTCCGGTGACTTGGAGAACTCTCTTACACACGATTTACTATCGACAGTTCTTTGATCGGTCGATTGCGATAGAGAGCGCACTCTGATTACGGCAGACGCGATGTTCTAGCTATACGTGATCACCTAGTCTTAAATTATAGTTCAAGAACTACTGCCGAGCATAATAGGCACAACCAGGAAGTTCTACTTGCACAGTAACAATCGTCTTATACATCTGATACGAATCAGTTTTAATCTTCCTAGCTGGATTATGTTTTAATAAATCTACGTTATGTTTTCGTAATAAACGCGTTACATTTGAAAGCATTTGCGACGTTGAAAATTTAAGGAACTCCTTTATCTAAACGAAGTTACGTCGTGTTATCGAATAAATTTTAATAGTTTTAATTATTCTAATGAAGAAGTCCCTCACCATCGTTGTTCGCGGCGAGCTCTCGAGAGTAAGGCACGTGTCAGGGCGTACCACGATTCGACTACTGTCTGCCCTCGCGAACAGTCAGATCACTGTGATACACAATATTAATGCTCGAAGGTATATAACACCGTTCTAGCCTTCGCAGGTGTAAAACCTGACGCTATAGTAATTGCGACAGCGTGCACACGTTCACAGCCACATCTTTGCGGTACCACCGTGACCAGTTCTCTATGCTCAATAATTTCGTTAGATGCTGGGGCGAGAGTCTACAATCGTTTACAAATATAGCAAAATATAATTTATATTCCTGCGCTCGTATATTTGAGCGTACATTAAGCAACGGTATCATCGATTCACAATTATGATTATTTTAATTACGATCGTGCGCTACTACGTGGCGGATAAAGCTAAGAGAACAATTGTAATTTAAATGTTTCTTGTAATAACACGAAGTATAAAATAAAAAGCAAGGTAGTATACAAATTTGCGTACTTTATTCTAGTAGTATCACTTTCTAAGATTCTTCGGACTGGAAAGAGTTATTAATTGTACTCTTCGCGGAGTTTTGTTAGCAATTATCGAAGGTACCTCCAGCTTTTTGGGTGTAGCTTTTACATTTACTTTTGCAACGTCGTTAGTGCTGTCTTCGCTATAGACTAACATAATATCTTCGGTTTCTTCAATGTCCGCTTCACTGCTTAGCTTTTTCTCTTGGGTAGCAACGTGGTCTGATAATCCCCTACCTTTATTCTCCACGCTTTCTGCGCTCTTGTTGAAAACACTTTTTACATCGCTTATTGCGATATCCATCGCATTATTATCTATGTCAATGGTTGGTGAAAGACCTTCGGTCGTGCTTTTAGCGATATTACTCGATGACGGAGATTGTTTACAATTCTCATTCGTGGCGAGCTTCACCAGGGCATTATTATCATTTTTATACTCCTCGCCAAGCTCGCCCTTCTGAAAGTGTATTACAGAACAGTAGCCATCCGTTGAAGATGCGACTAGTATCATGCCATCGCTCGACCTACGAAATGATAACAACGTATATCTTTTTCCCTTTTCTTATGTGCTGCTTACAACAGACGAATTAATACCCACCATGCAACGTCAGTTAATCTGGTGTAATGTATATTTGATATCGCTGCGATTGGGGAGATTTGCTGAGTGTCATATATCAATACCGAATGCTGTGTGGCAACGGCGAACACTATTCTATACGGCAAAGATATTATAGGCGTTGGACCATCCTCTCGCAATTTAAAATAAGTGGGACAGCATCGGACAGCTATAGTGCATTCACTCAGAGAAGGTAAAAGCATAAGAGGCCTGAAAACAGGGCGACAAAATAAAATTCATTACAGGAAAAGACAAACGAAAGAAGGTAATAAAAAAAACTTTACTCTTTCAAATTGTATCTGGAAAAGATTATCGTGGCATTCGATATTGTCTCTGTAGTTTCTAACGACTCGATTATGCCAGACGGAACGATGATTAACATCCCATCTAAAGAGAACGTCAATCTCCTAAAGAACGATTTAAATGTATCATCGTAAAACAGTCGCACCATTTTATCCTTCAACGAGTGGTCACCTGGCGTGGGAATCCTGCCTTTATAAACCCGTTGCACCGTTTTCTTTGTATTTATATCGATCAACCGACAGGTCCTAAGAATATATCAGAAGCTGAGTAGACGAACACTTCTAGAAATCTTTCTAAAGGAGCTCACCAACCTATCTGTACTTATTGTGCATATGTACTGATTACAGGGGTCCCATGCAACTCCCTGGACGAACCCCTTATGATCTGACAATATAGCCGTGGAACGTCCTTTATGAATATCCCACAAAATAGCCGTGTTATCCACGGAACCGGAGACTAACATGTTAGAATCCGGTGACCAGCTAATATCGTAAACATCTTCAAGGTGTCCCCGCAATACCTTCCACGAGACCCACTGCTCTTTGTTCTCGGTCTCCTCCGAAATGAAGAACTCGCAATCTTCTTTTCGCTTCCATAAAATGATGGTCGACTCTGATAATAAAAATGCACCTTAACACCATTAATTGTCTATGTAATTAATATCAAGCGTACAGTTACCAACCATCATCTCCAGACGCTAAAATATCCTTCGAGGGTGAGAATCGCACGACGTTCACTGCTTTCTGATGACGTTCCAAATCTGCTACGCATTTTACCGTGGCTCCATCGTTCTCGTTCGTCGTTAAATACCATATCTGACGAAAGGAATTCTTTCACAGCTCTATCTCGCTTTTGCAGAATACTTTATTTATTAATGCTTTATTATTGAGATATTACCAGAACGTGAGAATCGGCACCGCCGGTCGCGACTCTCCAGAATGTTACGCCTTTCGAGGTTTCGTAAACTCCAGCTTGCACGTCGATGCTCAGAACTGGATCGCGGTTGTGCCATGAGATTTCAGGAGTCGTGCACCACATTATTTCTGAACGAAGACGCGATGCGTCTTATTGGGGAATTGTAAGAACGGTATTTAACGAAGAGCGACCGCATCTAACCTTTTCCAAGTTGTCACATTATTCCCGCCAGAAGATTTTCATTTTTGCGCAGGTCCAGGGTGGGCAGGAAACCCCGTACGCCTCATGATAATTAGCGGTGGGGAACGCCACGCATACGCGCGATGGCACCGTGACGTCAACCAATCAACGCCAAGGTGGGAAACGAAACGGCGCCACCGTCAAGCCAATCCAGCCAAGTCAGGCCAACCAGCGTCGCCGCGGAATCGGTTGTCGACGCTGGTTGGCTGTAGCCTCGCATGCTTGATTAGTTGACTTGACTTGACGGTGGCGCCGTTTCGTTTCCCATCTTGGCGTTGATTCGTTGACGTCGCGGCGTCATCGCGCGCATGCGTGGCGTTCCCCCATTGCTAATTATTATGAGGCGTGTACGAGATTTCCTGCCCACCCTGCGCAAGTCCTCCTCAGCTGGTTGACCTTCCGCTTCGGAGCAAACTTTGCTTCGACCGAAGAATGGAATTGTAAAATTTAGTCATGAATAATGAGTAAATCTTCATTCGAGACACATTCGTCCAGTTGTTATTTAAAATAAGAATAAGAGGTCGAATAAAATTCGTTCTTCCATTATCATGCAAGTCTAATAATTGTAGTTCGTAATTATAATTGTTTTCAGATATAGTAAGATCAATTTCAGGGACAGAATATTGCATAAAATTATGATGAATTCTGTTTTAATCCTCGAGTATAGAAGAATTCACTTTTTGTATAGACTGTAGTAAGTATACAGTCTTATTTAAAAAAGCGAAGTTGGCCTTCGTATCATTCATATCTCCTCTACTCCTCCAAGTAAAAGAAGAGTACTGAAACCAAATTGTGTCTCCTTCGAAACTATTCAATTTTTGTCTGAAGCATTTTGTATTATTGATTACTAACCAGTAATAAAATCTTGCGAGTCTCAATTAATTGATCGGAACGAAATTTGATAATACTCCGAATAATATCTTGAATAAAAAGGTAAGATGGTGTTTTGATTCCCTGGGACTGTCAAAGAGATACGAAGAATGCTAGTACCTTCCCAAAACTGTGAATTTTAATATGGTAATACTGCTCGGAATTGCGTGTCGTGAATATATTTCTTTCAATTAATTAATTGAATATTTGCAAGGAGTCCAAGTTCAGCATCATGCAACACGTGATTTAAGGTGTAAAGTGCTATATACATACGTCTCACATCCGGTGTATGTGACTCCCTCTGAAAGTGCAGAGGGATTCGCTGGAAACAATCCCAACACAAAAATGGTGGGTGCTGAAAATGATAGTCAGGATCGTAAAGAAGTCGATGTCAGAGAAAACACGGACATGGACAGCAACAGTCAACAGAACGGGGAGTTGGTTCCTGTGGAAAATAATGAGGAAAGAGATGTGGGTCAATTAACTATTTACCCCAGTAATTAATTTCCCTCCTTGAAAACGTTCGTCGTGTCTTGTCTGAAGTAATGGATTTAATTTCGTCGCTGCACGTCGCACGGTTCTTATTTAATCGAAACATCGCCGAGAAACATTTCGATTTATCATACGATTTATTAAACATGTAATTGAACCTGAACGCGATCGTTCAGCGATGCGACGTACGCGAATGTAAATAGTTACTGCAACCTGTTCTGCTCAAAGATAGCGTTGCGGGTTTCGAATTAAAATTCACGTCTCGCCAGACCGCCGGTCAGATATTGATTGTCCTTCTCAATTTG
Source organism: Andrena haemorrhoa (assembly GCA_910592295.1). NCBI lineage: Eukaryota > Metazoa > Arthropoda > Insecta > Hymenoptera > Andrenidae > Andrena > Andrena haemorrhoa. The sequence goes on from OU342946.1 coordinate 29,823,568, forward strand.
TTGCGCAGGTAAATGGAGAAATTGAAGAGCAGAGGAAAAAACATCAGCCTACGTTCCTCGAGTCGTTCTACTCGATAACAAAGTCTTTAGTCATACGTGCCCTGATTATTTATTTTATTAGCTATCTGTTCAGACGCCCTCAACCTGAAGTTAATCCTCAGTCGCCGACGCGTCTGCAAGCTGTAAATATATTTGAGAACGGAACATCGTTCGATATGCACATTTATCTGTCCGAGTTCGAGAAGTTTAAGCAGTTCGACGATCCGCGTACATTGATCTGGTTGGAGCGCGGATTGATATACGGAGATTGGTATAGCGGACCAAATAATGACGGCTCGAGGGTTGTACAATACAAATTCATTCCATCTGATCAATTGAAGAACAACGGATCCATATACCTCCATGTGTATGTCACGAAGAGTGGAAAATCTCCGAACCCCAAGGCGGGCAAGAATATTTACGCGGGGGATTACATGTCGTATTCTAAAAAGATGTTAAATAAATTTAAAAAGATCAGGTATCAGAAGAGGCATAACTTGTTAACCGGCGAAACTGCTATAAGTAAAGAAGAGACCGAAGTATGTAGACGTTAAAATTCGTCGCAAGACGCGTTTCTTTCGAACGGAATTAAATGTATTAATTATTTACCGTAGCAAGCTGAATTACTGAATCAGGACTATGTATCGCATTGGCACCCCAATTTAACTATTAACTTAGTAACAGACCAAACAAACTGGGTATTCGGGCAAGTACCGCCGCCTCTAGATACATGTAAGTTGTACAACTCTGCGAATCTCGTGAAATGCGATCGTTCGTTAGATACGTTTAACATGTTTCTCCAACAGATATTCATTTTTTACCCGGAGAGACGTTTTACAAACCTGTTATATACGCGAATGACTTTTGGAATATGCAAAGGGACTATCAACCATTGAATAGTACTGTGGAGGAGCTGGAACTGAAATTATCGTACCAACCTCTCTCATTGTTTAAATGGCAAATTTATGCGGCTCAGACCATGAGGAACGAGTGGACATCCTCGCTTATGGGTATGTTGTATCGTCGTGGGAAACCAGTAGCAGACGTACAAATAGAGTTTCACTTGTGCAATGATATTTTTGTTACATAGGAGAATCGTCGGATGAAGATGATAACATTCAAGATACTTTAAAGGAAACATTATTGGAAACGAATCCTTACTTGCTGGGTCTGACTATAATTGTATCATTTTTACATAGTATATTCGAATTCCTGGCGTTTAAAAACGGTAAGGCACAGGTTCTCTGTAAAACATACAAGTAACTTGTGATTCCTTTCTAATTATTGACCTATCCATTTTTTTTTCAGACATTCAATTCTGGAACAATCGCAACTCGTTGGAGGGTCTGTCGGTTCGATCTGTATTCTTCAATGTTTTCCAATCGCTCGTCGTCTTGTTGTACGTACTCGACAACGAGACGAATACCGTTGTGCGAATCGGCTGCGCCGTAGGATTATGCATAGAAGTATGGAAGATTAATAAGGTCGTAGACATTACCGTTCACAGGGATTCGAAACTACTCGGTATCTTTCCGAGAATAAGTTTCCACGACAAAGGGTCGTACGTAGAATCTTCCACGAAAGAATACGACAGGCTCGCCTTCAAGTATCTATCGTGGGTCCTCTATCCTCTTTTAGGGGGATACGCGATTTATTCGCTGATGTATTTAGAGCATAAAGGGTGGTATTCGTGGGTGCTAAGTATGCTTTATGGATTCTTACTGACATTCGGATTCATTATGATGACGCCGCAGTTGTTTATCAATTATAAACTGAAGAGCGTGGCACACCTTCCATGGCGCATGATGTCTTACAAATTTTTAAATACATTCATCGACGATATCTTCGCGTTCGTTATAAAGATGCCGACGCTCTACAGAATCGGCTGCTTCCGCGACGATATCGTTTTCTTTGTATTTTTGTACCAGAGATGGATATACAAGACCGATCTTACCAGGATAAACGAGTTCGGTTTCTCTGGCGAAATGGAGGCTAATGTCAGTAGCGATAAGAAGCCGCAAGCTATTAAAGATCGCCCGAAAGACGAGGCGGACAAAAAGAACGAGTAACGTCTGGGTGTTTAATGTTAGCGTTCAGTGTATTATTCGAATCTTCATCTGAAATTAATAAACTTATTTAGTACCAAAGGATATATCTGCACGCATCAACGTGTATCTATGCGAGTTCGATATAACTGTGTGTATGCATATATTCTTTTGGTTTCGAGAGATTTAGCCAAATGAAGCAGCCTCGCAGAGATATTCGCATCCTTGGACAAGGATGCCGGCGTCCGTTATAATAGGCGAAATGTCAGGAAAGTGTTTAGTACGATTATAAAGAACTATGTGTATTCTTTCAGGAAACGATTGTCACAAAGCTGGTGTTTCTCGAGCATGGTTTTTTATCTTGCGTTTGTTACATTGTCTTGTAATTATTATAATCTTGTACGGATACTGAAAGAAAATATAGTTTATTTCGATGTTTAGGGAACATTTTCGAATCTCCGTTTGTTTATTCTACATGCGTGAAACGGAATCATTCGAGCTACGCGTGTAAGCGTACACAAACACGTGGCCAAGTAATATGTACGGAAAGTAGTATTATATTTTAAGGCTTATACTGAAATCTGAGCAATTGTCATTCCTGGGCTAAATCTTTTATTCGTATACATATAAGATGCTGCAAAATATTTTTGCAGAGAATAGCAAATTCGAAACAGAGCAATGACTTCCGCGATTCAAATGTTAAAAATTAAATTGCGACAGTTCTTAAATACAATTATAATTATTGTTTTTAATAAATGAATGTCTCAAACTACCGTTTAATTTTATTCCACGATCTACCGTCCTGTCCACTCTCTCTTGTATACCTCGTGTCAGCAAACCGCTTTTTCTTTCATTTAATATTAGTACACGAAATTATAACAGGATAGACAAATTTGTGTGATTGTAGTTAGTATCTTTTTAATGTATCGTCTTAGTGTATAATATATAAATCGTAAGGAAGCACGTCGAATGTGGACTAATGCGATACAATTAATGAAAGAAGTAAATGACTTTACTAAAATGGATTGCTAATATTTATTGATATTATATATTATTAAAAAATAAAGAATAATGTCGCAGACATTATGTCCCTTTTTGTATACAATAACACTGTCCAACCCGATTTTTTATCCGCAATATCCGCCGGGTGATTCTTGTAGAGTTTTTCGCCCTGAACACGAATCCGCAAGCAGAATTGCTCCATCACCCTCAGTTTTTGAAAAACATGAGTTTTGTAACAAACACACGTGCTTGCGAATTCGTGTTTAGGGTGAAAAACTCTACAAGAATCACCCAGCGGATATTGCGGAACAGAAAAAGTTTCATTTCGTTGGACTGTGTAATACATTGGAAAAAATGGGCAAGGAAGCTATCTCACTTTTACATCGATTTGCTGGCTGCTTTGAAGAACATTAGCGTTGGCAAATCGAGTCTCCAAGGACCTGTTCGAGAAACCGTCATATACGCATAACAAAGGAAACTGATGCTATGTGTACCAGCAGCTACTATTTTCCTGTACAAATGCACTATGATAGTGACTATGTAATAGAGATATATATATAAACAATCTAAGGTACAAATTTTTATATACAGTATTTCCATGTCATGTTCAAAAACATCGATTACCTCAGGACGAGATCTATATTCCTTTTGCTTGCAATTTTTTTCATTTACCGCATCCTGTTTAGCACCATACCAACTGTATTCGAACCGCTACGTACTTACATAATTATTATAACGAGTTATTCAATGTAGCGCGAACGTGGCAAAGTATCTGACAATTAAAATATGGAAAATTAGTAAACCTTCTCGCGTTAACAGCACCACAAGATATTTCTTTCATTACGAGACGAGGAACTATATGGTAAAATGTGCAGTGATGTGTTTCGCTACAGCCTGGTACAGATTGCATGGCACTAAAAGAATCCAAGTACTGTGTATAATTAATGTACAATATAGTATCTAAGTACGAGATAAGTAATAACTGATTCGCCGATTGCAACACATAAGACGAACAGCAAGGGAAAAATTTATATACTATACAAAACCGTGGTTCCCTGTTAATATAAATATTTTATTCCGACCGATAAAATTCAACATAAGTAATAGACGTTCGACAAAGAGCAGAAGTAAAAGATGCTACAATCACGAACAAGTCGTTTCTGCGATAATAACTAAGAAAAAAAAATAAAATAAAAAAAAACAAGGCAGTGTGAGTGCAGTGATGTTTAATAGGAATTAAAAAAAGAACTAAAAAAATACTGTTCTGTTTTGTACGTTGCACAGGTTTTATATGTGAGTGTAAGCCTGAACAGGCAGCTTTTTCTTTTAAAATGATTAAAACTTTCTATATCCAAGAATCCGTCCCCCGAATCACTGTACACGTTTATAAACTTATTCTACGTAGCACAGAATGTGCCGCTAAAATGGCAGTACTTTAGGTAACGGATATCCGTACTACTTTTATAAATGGGCTGTGCTCAATGTTATTTAAAGTTGTCCTACAAAATTCCCGACGGTTACAAGCCTAACAGTGTTTTGTGTTTCTCTATATAATCGAGTTACCATATCTCTTCCCTTATCGTGTGTTCGCACGCGTTCTTTGATCGATTAGAAATGTGTTCTATTTCGTTTTCATTGCTAGCACAGTATCCGCGATGTGTCCCATTTAAGTTGCGAGGCCTGCGTCTTTAGCTATACTATGAAATAAGCTGGACGAATTACGAAGTAACGTGTCCGGAGAGTCGTATTCCTTAATCAGCCCATTATCCAAGACAATGACCCTGTGGAATACATTACATGTGATGTTAGTTGGCCGATCTCTGTAGGAATTCGTATCGTAAATATTTGCGGGACGCACCTGTCCGAGTCAAGGATTGTGTTAAGCCTGTGAGCTATCGTGAGAACCGTGCAATCTTTAAATTCTTGCCTAATTGTGGTCTGGATTAAGTCGTCTGTTTCTAAGTCGACGGACGCTGTTGCCTCGTCGAGGATAAGTACTTTCGTTTTCCGAAGTAACGCCCTTGCTAAACATATTAGTTGTCGTTGACCTATACTTAGGTTTTCGCCGCCCTCGGTCACTTCGTGCGAAATACCGCTTGGCAGATCTGAAATAGAACGAAAGCGTGGTACATTCATTCACTCGGCGTTTCTAATCGGAGCCGACGAGGTTGTAATTTACTTTTTACAAAAGATTTAAGATGCGCGTGCTCCAAAGCTTTCCACACGTCCTCGTCGTTGTGAGAACAGAATGGATCCAGGTTCATTCTTAAACTTCCTGAGAACAGTATAGGATCTTGAGGTATGATAGTCAGTCTGGATCTGAGATCGTGGAGACCCAATTTGGCGATGTCTACATCGTCGATAACAATCTGCCCTTCGGCTGCTTCTATAATTCTGAACAGAGCCAACGTCAAGGAAGACTTGCCCGCGCCGGTTCTACCGACGATGCCAACTTTCTCGCCTCCTTTGACGGTGAATGTTAATCCGTGGAGCACGAGGTCCAGGCCTTCCCTATAACGAACTTTATAATCTTTGAAGTCAACGCGTCCCTGTATAGGCCAATCATTAGGCGGTGTGTAACTTGGATTCTTCCACGCTGCTTCCTGCGGGGTCTCCGCGTACTCTTTTATTCTCTCTACTGCCACTATGTTTGTCTCAACGTCAGACGTCATTCGCACCAACCAGTTTAACGTCTGAGTGATCTGGAGCAACAATCTTTATTAGACATTCTCCTAAAATTGAACCATGCGAAAAGTTTAAGTGCCGGATAGAATGTTTTATCTCACTTGTAAGGCATAAGTGACGGACAAGCCGACTATACCAGACTTCATAGTGTCTCTACTTAATACTGCAAAGAGCGCAGCGAAGAAGATAATCAAGTTTCCAACCATTTCCAAACGCACTGCTAGCCACCTATAAGAAAATCATTAATCGTGCTGTTGTGCGACTGGCATTGTGTCTATTCTGTCGTTCAGAGAAGACATACCTGTTTGCGATTATACTAGGGTAATAGCACACTTGATTGAAATCTACTTTACTCTCGGATTCGTAAATAAATCGTTCCTGCACGCCGAATGCCCTAATCATTTGTGCTCCTGATGAATAAAATATTAATACGGATTGAAATATTGTATTCGCTCGAGTTATGAATTATTAAATAGAGCGGCAGAAGGCTTCCATCACGTACCAGATACTGATTCACTGAAATGCGAATATATGGGAGATCTTGAAACCGACTCCAGACGTTTCAGTTGCCGTGAGCTTGCGACGTACAGTCGTTGAACTAAATAATAGATTACACCTATCGGCACAATTACTGCCGTAAATATCGGCGTGCTAAAACTTATAACCACTAGAGTGGCTATGACCTGTAATACGAACGTGTTCTTTAGAATAGGCGGAGTGCTTTTTTTAGAGATTCGTTCGGTACATAATACCGAAGTCAATAAAGTATTATCTTATACAGCATAAGAGACACAGAACAGAAAATAAATAACCGTATATACAAACAGGTACACATGAGTTTATGTATGCAATCATAAAATGATAAACAAAATAGCTCTGTAAAAGAAGAATTTAGGAACTAATGACCATGCAGATCGGCAGATGAAGTACCCATATCTAACTTTCCACCACCATTATGCAGCCGAACACTAACAATATATCTGTTTTACCCATCAATATATATATACCACGATAAGATTAGTAACTAGCGTTTAAATAAAACAAATGTACACAACACACGGGAATGAGATCTTAATTAATGTACATTTACACAACCATTTTCTATTGCTCATTACAAACACACTCCTATTGTATTCACATATTACGCTATCGTTATAATTTATTGGAACGGACACAATTATACTCAATTACAGCTTCTAAAACTCATTTAATTTACGCTATTCATTTGCAATTAGGCGTATGCTTTCGTACAGTCGAGCCGGAACATTCGGAGTCTACTAAGAAGCTATAATTGGAGTATGGAAACTGTAATACTGTTATTTTATCTAAGATGTTGCCAAATAAACAAACGGCCATGATGTAGTTAAATAAGAAATACCTCAGCGAGAAACCAATACAAACCCTTTGATGAAATGGAAGGTACGAAGGTAGACCCAATGAATCATGACTGAGGGAGTTTACAGGAGGGAAATAATAAGAACCGATCGTCTTAATCTGGCTCAGGCATATCCAAAAATTACCTCGAACAAGCAATAGATGCTATCGGAAATTTGCTGAGGAAGAGATGTATCCAGTACGTCGACGTCTTTAGCAAACCTGGAGATAATGCGACCAGTAGGAGTCGTATCAAAGAAGGTCAATGGAGCACGCATCACAGAACGCAGCATCAACATGTGCATCTGGCGAGCAGCCAGCCAGCAGCCCAGCTGCGGAGCCAAATCGCAGAAAAAACTCGCCATCGCTACAACATCAGACATGGTTGGCTTTCATTGTAACCACACTAACAGAAGTTTGGAATTTTAAATAACTGCGAATGATACAAATGTGCCAGAACTTTGAGAATCTAAAACATTCGATAAATGTTTCTTTTTCTTTTTTTTGCTAAACATCTCTATAATACTTTGTATTTGCTACTATGAGTTTGCTCTCTTTTTACAAAGTACTTCGCAAATACTATTTGCTTCTAATATGCATGAATAAGGAGAAAGACTTTCTCGAAGAATTTTAAATTAAGAATACTTTCCTGTCTCATGTTATGCGAGGAAGTGAAGTTTGCTGTGGAGAGGCATGCCAGGCGCATGTAATGCATATAAGTCAATGAAGCACTCGCAGAGTTAAGTACACAACGAGGAAGAATGCAGATGCAGTAATACATTCAAGCGCAGGCAATACTGTTTTCATACACACAGAGACTGATTGTATAATTGTGTCCATTACCTTACTGTTTATGCTGTTACTATTGCACTGTATCTTTGTACACCATAAATTACTGACGACTGCATACAAGGAATACTACAGACAAAACTCATTTCTCTCTTCGTACGTGAAGATAAATAATCAAAACGACCATGTAAGTAACATATACGATAGACAGATACATTAAGAGATACAGATACAATACCACCAGGTACTTTTAAAATTAAGAAACTAAGAATCCCGTTGTTACGTGGCGACAAGAATCTGGGATATTCTTTCGCACGTATCTTCGCAACAAATTGATACGTCTTGTCGACCAATAGACATATTTCACTGGATTAGTACATCTACGTAAACCTCTAAACATGCAATAACTTTCTCAATTGATTTTCATACCTTCTAAGTGGCATTAAAGGTTTGCATTTCTTAAGTGAAAATTGAATTAACAGAGTCGTACGTATTATCAGAATCATGATTGCAACAACCGTCGTTGACCACTGTGCAAGTGAGCGTAGACTTAACTCCTAGTACTTTTACGAGAAACGATAATACGTTAAACGCAGTATTTACAACGTAAAAAATATCATACCGAGAGGAGGCAAGCTATCCAAGAACGCAGAATGGATGGTAGAGCGTTATCAATAACATCAGTGTCTTTACCGAGCCGACTAAGAATTCGACCGGTTGGAGTTTTGTCAAAGAATGACATTGGATTGCGGAGAACACGGTGCAGCGTACTCTCGAAGAGACGCAGGGAAGCGCGTATTGTTCCTTTTGCCATGATTAACGCCCCTCCAAGTACTGTCAAGCCTACAACGATTGGTGATAACTTTGGTATATCGTTAAACTTGATAGTGATGTAAAATCAGGAGTTGCATTCATAGCAGCATGTGCATTCAACATCGACGAGAATTAATTGGTAAAAGAATCGTTTGTATTCGGCGACAATGCTCATCTTCACTGTCGCCCACCGTCTGCCCGACTCACCATAGTGCAAGTTCCTTACCGCAGTCACACATGTATTGAGGTGCATTTATAGTTAAGGAAAAAGGATTGTTACGGCGTAAGTCACTAATAAAATATAAATAAATCCAGCTTTTCTAGGTGACATAAATTAAGCAATAAACATGCACTATGTAATCTTGTCTCACGAATCGTTGCCTTAAGTATCCTTGAGTCTACTAATATATCCCCTATGTAGCGAAACTTAGATTTTCTCACAATTATTCCTCTATCTTCCTATCAGTCTATCACAATTTCACTCAATTAATATTCTTTAATATTCTTCTTAGAACAATGAAGCATTTGGTCTACTTTGCGACGAAAGATCTTACATGAAAGACACCCGGTATATGTGTCGATGTCGCTACCGTGTATCTTTACTCGTCGCAGTATGATCTACTTGCGCGTAGAGCTGTCTCATGATCGATGGCAATTTAAAAACGTAAGTACTTTACGGAGAACTATACTCTGGTAATGAACAGATATGAAAAAAGCTTAATCGTTTTGCTACTTCATGCTGAAATGTTGTACTAACGTTAGTATAATTATCCAATCTATAATTCTACACTGTTAGGCCTAAGAGATTATGTACATTTAAATTAGTGGGTGGACGAAAGAATAAAATACATGCGAAATTGAAATTAGTTAATTTTGAATGGTAAAGGAACTGAGATAATTGCATTTAAGCATGTATCACTACAAAGCTTTACTTTGTTCATAAAGATTCTTTAGACACAGCAAACCACACTCGCACTAGCATTTCGAAATACCAGTGAGATTCTGTTAATATTTTCAGCATTAGATAGTATGCAACGCAGAATTTTAGAAATAAGAAAAGAATTATGTTGTACATCTTAATGCACGGATTATCGGTAGCGGACTCATACAATTGGATGTTACTCATTGTTCAAAATTGACGGAAAAAATATTCGATTGCCCCAAAACTGTGTAATCTGTGAAGGAACATGCTTTTTACACAACTTTTATATTATCACAAGTGAAATAGTCGCTTCAGTTCATATATAGTAACAGCGTACTTCACGAGTTTATATTTAAGTGAAGTTTATATTTGAAATGAATAAAATCGATTTAATGTAGCATTATCAATAGAAAATCCTCCTCAAATTCATTCAACTATTATTTGTCCAATATATGGAATTGCTGATAATAAATTTGTAATTACGGTGGCCCCTCAAAAAGATATTTGACCTCATGGTAAAACATATCCCAGAAATGCTGTTGCTATTGATATTAATATAATAATTACTCCTATAATTCATACTGGGGTTGATTTAAATGAATGATAGTAAATTCCTCGTCCAACATGTAGATATATAGAAATAAAATATAATGAGGCTCCATTTATATGAATTAAGCGAATTAATCAACCTAAATTTACATCTTTTATGATATGAATAATTCTTTCGAAGGCCAAGTTAATATTAGGACAATAATGAAGGGATAGAAAAATTCCTGAGATGATTTGAATTATTAAATAAATACCTAAAATTGATCCAAAGTTTCATCAAGAATTAATATTTACTGGAGATGGTAAATTAATTAAAGAATTATTTATAATTTTTAGTGTTGAATTACTTTTTATAATTCTAATAAAGTTAGATTTTTTCATAATTGATTTTACGTAGAGGAGTATACTTGGAGGAACAAATTTTGATTGTTAAAATTAAGCAATATAGAAGATTTAAGATTGTTGTTATTGTTAATAAGTTTAATGGATAAATATAAATTTTATAAATATAAATTTGGCTTACCTTATACAATCGTTCTTTATAAGAATTTAATTCTAAAAAAAGGCTAGCATACTCTATTTCAATAAAGAGGGATATTGAATATTGACAAATATTTATATATACTTTTAGAAACATACCCTGTCCAAGGCCAAGTCCACCATACACTCCAAGATACATATCTTGCTGAGATTTACTGTACGAAGAATTGTAGGCTGTTAAATTATCGTTCGACCACAAGCTCAGCCAAGAATTTGATCCTATGCTAAATCCTTGGAATATAGCGTTCATTATGATGGTGGTTATTGATAAAAACCATCCAATAGATTTGAAGTAATGGGAGTACACTCGCCACTTGACCTTACGAACAGAAACGATACATAGCTATAGACTACAGACTTGAAAGCTAGCTGCGGTAAAAAGAGCAACTTACACTTCCAGTTTCAGTTTTCTCCACCTCTATTAATCTCTCCGCCAACTTTTGTTGCGACCTTCGTTTCTCCGTCACGCTATTACTTTGCAAATAGCTTTCGGATTGTTGGCTATCCGTAGAATACTGCCTGAAAAATTTCCAAGAAATATGACATCGAGATGGAAGCTACGCGAAATAATAATACCGTAAGAATTTTACCTTCTCAATGAGCCGGTTAAGGATTTCCTATCGACTATGGAACCAGATTCACTTTGGCTTTCCCTTGATCTGGCTCTGATTAATTTCTGTTGCAGTTCGCTCGATCCTATCGTTGTTTCCAGTTGTTGTTTAATTTCTTGTAAATCTGCTTCAGAGTCATCATCGGCATGCACTGTTTCAAATTTATCAGAATAGATTTACAGTAATATGACATGTTTTAAAGAAATATGGATTGTTAAAACATCAAGAAATAATGACAAAATTATAGTTCAACGGAGCAATCCAGATACCACTCGCGGGGATAGGAGCGGAGAGAGAAATTATGAATAAAGGGGGAGTTCGACTCCGATCTTTCCACTTCTTTATTCGAACCTGCATATTCAGCTGTTTGGTCTACTCCATTGAACTATACACCTTTTATGTTAAACAAAGGAAATTTCAAGTACATCCAGCAAATCATAGCGGTTACTTTCAATACTTTAAACAAAAGTCGTAAAGGCAATTAATCATATTTATTCAAGTATTTTAATCACGTTCTGGCCGAGGTTCGACATGCACTATTAAAAAAAAAAAAAAAAAGAAACGAAGTCCTACATGCGTGTCTTTCTCTTTTGCACATTAACATCATACTGTACTAAGAAGACAATAAAAAACTGTATTAAAATAGCTTCGTACTATAAGCTGGTCGATAAGTTTTTATAGTGGCGAATTGCAAAAAATACTAACATCCTTGATACTCTAATATCACAAGCCAAATGCAATATAAACCATTTTCCGGACAATCACACAAATCGAAGTATGAAAAGGAATCGTAATTACTTTTTTCACTGACTTACGATTTCCAACTTAGATCCATGAAAAATATATATTTAAACGTTAATAAAGAACATGAATGTAGAAAGTGAAAGTGGAACAGAGGAATTGATATGTACCTTCCTGAAGATGTTGCACTAAGAATTCAGAGAAGGCCCCCCTTTTCTCTAAAAGCTGTTTGTAAGTCCCACTTTCTGTTATCTCGCCGTCTTTAATCACAATGATATTATCGACCTCCGGCAGATATGTAATGCCGTGCGTGACGAGTATCCTCGTTTTCTTCTTGAGCAGACCGTTCGGGCCGATTACATTCTCAAATATGTGCTTGCCAACGTGCGAGTCTACTGCACTCAGCGGATCGTCCATGAAGTACACGTCGGAATCATTGTACACCGCCCTCGCTAAAGCTACCCTCTGCTTCTGCCCGCCGGACAAATTTATACCCTTCTCTCCGATTTCAGTTTGATCACCTGCAGGTAGTACTTTTAAATCTGGACTCAATGCGCATGCTTCGATTACACGATTATATGGGGCTTTATGCAACTTTTTTCCAAACAGAACATTATCTTGCAACGACGCGTTTTGTATCCATGCTTGTTGAGACACATATGCAATAGAGCCCTATTACGTATAAAAATAAACACATGATTACATACATGCAGTAAATATGTACTCTCTATGTATCTCTAAGCACCTTCGTGCCATACGAATTATAGAAAAGACATTCACCTTTGTATTAACTCTGCCGCTCACTTTCTCCATTTCTCCAAGCAGCGCTGCTATGAGGGAGCTTTTACCAGATCCCACAGTACCAACAACGGCTACCAACTGGCCTTGATCCAGTTGCATATTGATGTTTCTTAATGTCGGCTTATCAATGTTTTCCATATCCCACGCAAAGGTGCCATTCTCAATTAATAACATATGCGCTACATCATATCGGTACATTCAATATATTTATCGTATAAATCTTGATAATGATAAAAAAAGCAATGGGCTTACGCTCAGATGAGTCATGTTGAACATTGTTGGGATCCAGTTCTTCTGCGTTCATGAATTTGTTAATACGTTTTACAGAGACATAAGCCTAGATATTACACGTTTCATTACTAAATAGAGAATTGTGTGCGATAGGATTGAATGTTAAAAAATGTTGATGTTCCATTACCTGAACGATGTTACCAATCATCATGGGTAATACAGAAAGGGGGAACCTTAATATATTGAAAAGACTGAGTGAAACGAAAGCAGTTGTGCTGTCTAATCGATTGTTTTCATCTATAAGTACATAAGTTGCGAAGGACACCAGTGACACCTGTAAAATTCATAAATGAATATTAAGCGAGTCATTCTTATGTTTAGCGAGCTAACTTAATCTAAGAATGACTTACTAAAAAGGGAGCAAAAGACCAGATAAAACTTATTCCAGCATTAAGATATGCTGCTTCCTTTAACACTTTGATCTCTTTCATACGTATCTTCAATATCTGCTCTTCAAACGAAGGCTCCCATGCATATAACTTCAACACCTTTATACCGTTAAGAACTTCATTCATTAATTTCACTCTTCCGTCTTTGTTTTTCATTTGTCTGATTTGTAATGTTTTTACTCTATTCGTGATCAATACATTTAGGGGGATCAGAATAAGTAAAACGGCCAAGCCAGCGAACGCTGCCAGCCCAAGCGTCTCCCACAGGAAATATAAGGCTATAACTATTTGCAGGGGCGCGGACCAGATCATGTTTATATACGCTGTTAAATCCATGAATCTTTGCGCATCCACAGACATTAAATTTACTATCTCGCCGAGCGTCGTTTCTTTCCTGGCGGAATTCGACATTCTCAATGCCTTCCGATAAATCGCAGCTATCAGGGCAGTACGCACGCGTAATCCAACTAGGAACATGCGGTGAAAGTACTGAGATAAGATTAACGTTTGAAATATGGCTGTGACTAGAAGTAAAACTGCATACAAATAGCCTTTCCACATTGATTCTTGTCCGTCGGTAAAACGAATGAGCAATCTAAATTAAAAACAGTAGGATTACAATACTGTTCGCTTCCCAATTTCACAAATAATAATAAAATCTATCGAATCATTTACTTACTTCAATATTTGCGGGCTAACGAAAGTCATGATATCTTGCACGAATTTAAGTACTGATCCGAATAAAAAGGTGGTACCAAAAGCTTTGCAAAGGGGTGGTAAAATTGACGATATCTTCTTCTTCCGTCCACTGTTAAAATCTACATGACCGGATGCCTTTCTAAATGACGCCTTAGTACCTTGTACACTGAAAATATATACACTCTCATATATATGCATATATATATATATATCTCTACACAATCTACTAAATAAATTTACTTACAAACTATAAATATCTTTACTCAGTACGAATCAAACTTACCTAAAGTAAGTCCAAAATACTCTTGTTAGCAAAAGTAGATTGACATATTATTACTAATGTAAATTTTTACACAACTTCGAATAACTTATCCTACTAATTCCTCCTCGCTACCTAATATCAAGTATTCATAAATGTCACACTCACTTGTTAGTTTTTTGCAAACTCTTATTCCAATATTTATCGAACTTTGGTATAATTTCTGTGGCCGTATCTTCCGGATTCATAGACCACAAATCCGTGGTCTCCAATGGCTTTTTGAAACCTTTCCACGCCATCGAATCGAACCATGTAAATAAGATCTTCGCAGGGAAGGAAGACCTCTGCTCCGGACATGGTTTATCGACCTATTCGTTTTAATAAAATAAAATTAAAGCGTGGTACGTCGTTTAACGTATACCATACTAATGCAAATAAAATCTACATATATCCTATTACCTTTGGATATTCAGAATACGTAGGCTCCGCGTCCACCAAAAAATTCAACAACCATGAAAGCACCACTATTGGATAATATATCATGTACGATACAAACGAGTAATTATTTTCCCCCTAAAAGAGAACATTGTATTTAAAATAAAATTCACAATAAACAAGGAAATTAATTTGCCACGAATACTTAAACAGCGGAATAAAACTACGTACCTTGCTAATGTACAGCCTTAATAAACTTCTGTACTGAACGACTCCGCATAGCACGAGAAGGAACCAGAACATAAATAACAGCCCGGAGGCACACATTCCACGCTTTTTGTTATATGTTACTAAAACAGACGCGAGAACCTGCGGCAAGCCAGAGAGATCACATTAGCGTCGTAGATCTACTTTCCACAATCGTTCGAAGGGATCGCAAATACTTACGAAAGTAATAATTTTCACGATAGGCGTGTAATAATCAACGTTATAAACAGTGTCGTAAGTACTTCTATGTATAGCCTTCCCTATGTCAACGATACTAAGTAAAATCAATGCCCCTATAAGTACTTGTTTAGAAATGTTTAACCACGTATACGGAACATTCCTCTTCTTGCTGTTTAACAGATAATAAACCTCTATTTCTGAGAATACCCACAGGAATGCGCACGGCACCCATATCAGTATCGTTTTCTGAAAGCATTCCGGGATATCTGGATCCTCCGAGTTCCAGACTAAATCATTATCCTAAAAGTACAAAGGCATCGGACAAATGTTAATAGGAGAAAGTGTTCCATTTACTTCTAACGTCTTCTACACTTAACAATTGAACACTACTGTCTGTAAATCGATTGAGATGTCTGTTAATTTGAAAGCAGGAGAAAAGAAAACACCGTCAGAGATTGAGGGTAGAAAGTGAAGGAAGAATCCTTACCCAGAATTTGGTGCCACAAAATTGATCCATAGTTCGATTCTCCATTACGATACATTTACTCGTTCATTGGTTCTTTTTTATTCGATTGAATTTTGAATTACACTTAGCGTATCCGTTTGCACAGGTTGTCTGTGAATGTCGGCGACGTGGTGAACGTTTAACGGTAAGCAGCCTCGGCTTGAATCGGCGGGTTCTAACTGGCCACAAGACACTTGATCGTTGAAATGCACAATTACACGATAGATTGGCATACACTGGCATATGCCCAAGACCTGATGGTAACGGTCGACCGTTCGCTTTCTCGAGCAAACGCAAACTGTGCCCGAAGGGAGTTCGATTCACATTATAGCTATTCTTCGTTTATTCGCCTAATCAAGATGTATTGCGTCACGATCGCCTTGCGCCTGTGTGCGTAAACTCTGAAAATATCAGATTATCTTTCGAGAGGTGCCGATTTTCAAATTAAGGACGACCGACCCTTATATGGCGAAATAGCCGAAAAACTCACTGAAACATTACTAAACCGATACCCGTTCGAACGAGATCGTTATCAATGAAGCAGCGTGTATATTTATATAATGATGTCATTTTTATATTGTCGTATAAATATCCTTTTACACTATATAAAAACATGCGCCTCTGAAGTTGCTCATAGATTGTTGCAACGATACAAAAGTGTACTGGTCATCCGACGACTCGTCATAATGCAACGAATTGGCTATATTTTATCACGATTCGTTATTCGATATGACATGTTAAGCAGGACTTATCTTCGAAGCGCAACGAAAACAAATAAATCGCTTTTAAAAGTATGTAGAATATATTGTCGTAATTCGCATGACTCGAGTCATTATACTACGTTCCGCGTGCCGGACGGACCCTTTGATGTTTCATAAACCATGCTTTAACTTTCTTCTCAGGCTTCTAGAAAAGAGGAAATGAGTACATACACTGTTGTACTACAGTAAAATGTCTGATAAATTTCTTTTTACATTACGAAGATCTTACGAAAAATTCTATATCTGAAATAGCAGCGATTTCTGCGGCGCAAATAATAATTATCTGAGGCCGCATTAACGGCATTTACTGAATTTGCCGGCAACCTTGATTTTCTTTTATACTCGAGACAGGAGGAAACGTGCTAGACAACTGTCGACACTGTCGTATTTCAGCGAATTCTGCCATAGTACTATAATCAGATAACGTGTAGCATGACACGACAAAATTTGGCGTGGCGTAAACAACCATACAATGTAATACAGAGTAATATTATGAAACTCTTGCGTTGACTAGAAAAAGTACATTTTATACAATTATTATTTGTCAGCACTTCGATCCTTCTATAAATGAGGCTATCGGCGCAATATTGGCGTAACCCACAATTTTTGGTGAATTGACATTTCAGCCTAAACCACTTCTTATAGTGCAGAATTTGAATTCTGTAGTGTCCTGAGCAACCTTAGAAAAACGTACACAAAGTGGCAGCTCAAAAACGTCGCAAAACATTGGCCTCTGTGCAGCATTGGTCGTTACTTTATATTATTATACTAATAATACCGCTTAGCAGTTATATTTTGTAAAAAAAATCATACCTATGTAGTACCTAAAAGTAGAAATTTTAAGCAAAGATTTTAAAACGTCAATAATTTTATTTGACGCGACTATTACGCCACTAATGCGCTTATAGCCTCAAATATAATTACAAGCATAAATTAAAGCTCGCGCAATCTATAAATTAAATCTTTATTTCTTGTATCTTGAAGTTCAATTTATCAATATTGTTCAAATAGAAAAGCGATTTCACAATGTGTAACTTTGAATTGGGGGGGGGGGGGGGGCGATTTCGTAACGACTTCGCCATTTCATAAAGCTGTGCAAGAGGAACAAAGAATTCGTTTGTTTTAATATAAAAAAGGCGCTCTATTGGGATGTTCTTTGAACACTGAGGAGTGAAATTATGCGTACACGTATTCCTTTATAATCCGCCGTAGCAATGGTGAACTAAGTATCATTTGTAAAAGTTGCTTGCCTGCCACAGATCGTAAGGCAATTAATTATTGTTTGCTTGCAGTCTATCTTAGAAGCATGAAAAAAAATAAGGCTTTATCGTTCGATTGCGTGACAAGACCTTGTGTTGCGAAGAATCCCGTTATAAATCAAATTGACCCCTATTTTAGTAGCCAAAGGAAATGGTTATGTAAATATATCAATAGGGGATAAAAAGAAGGGGTAAGAGAAGTGTGATGTAATGACGTAATGAGACTGTATCACATCTGCCCATTCTTCTTCATACAGCCATTTTCTTGTGCACACGTACTAACACAAACGCGGCCACTGCCGTGATAAGTCTACAATGAATTATGAACGCAACTGTTATTACGCCGGTTATCTAAAAGTATCGAATCGAACTTGTAAATACAATAGAAACTTTTGCCTCGAATTACTTTATTTAACAATATGTAATAAAATGTGATATGTATCGTGCAGCAAACTATATTATTACTATGTATAATAAATAACGTATAATAATCCTTTGAAAGTTGTCAATTACCTTCATTAGAATTTCCCCCTGTTCGTTACATTTTTTTTCATTACACGAGCGATGTAATGCTTTCGACTTTTCTTTACAATATTATTATTGTATTCTTTACAATATATATATATATATTAAGTGTTGTTGTCAAACTTATGGTCTTCAAGTACAAAACTTAGGATTATAGAATATAATACTGCGATGATAAATATTTCCTACTCAGAGAGAGAGAGTTTCATCAGAACATATGCGAGTTGGCGTTAATTTTTATTTAATTTACAGTGATATTGTTAAACTTGATAAGTCTGTGTGTTACTAAATAGAAGTGTTAGTAATTCCGGATCAGTTAAATTTTTTCTATACTTTTGTACCATTTCCTGAATCTTTAAACGCCTGCGCACGTGCGGCGGATGGTAGCTGTAAAATATCGGAAGTATTACAGGCATTAATGTTATCAGAATGCGTAATAATTGTAATCCCACATACCTATCGTTGTCGAGCCGTTTCCTACGCCCCATATTTAACGCCGTTTGTCTAACAAGTGTTCCTAACACTCTTCTGGATACAACCATACCATCAATTAACGGAGTGGCTAAATTGATTCTGGAAACTGGACCTTGCAATCTAACTCTCATCAACCCATTACCGAGGGCTTGAAGAAAAATCACTTGTACGTCTGCCGGCTGTATCACTCTGGAGTGTTCGAGACCAGTATACGTAGAAGGAAGAAGATCACCTGCGCTCAGAACAGAAATCGTAAAGTCTCGTTACTCGACGAAGGAGAGAGATATTTATTAAAATGGAACTACCAATTGGAAACTGAGTATAATCTTCTAAACTCTCTAGCCAAACGACCATGATTTTGATATCAGTTTGTACAGGTAAAGCTTGTTTGGTTGATCTCCTCGGCTTGACTGGGTCTGCACTGGAAGAGCTGGAAGGACTAGATCCTGTTAAACTCGGCGGTTGCTTTTCTAAGTCCAGAGACATCGCGCGCGGGTTCTGTATTATATTCTGCCCTGTTCCATAATTCCGAGAGGTAGTGCTTTCGCTGATACTTCTCTCGAACCAAACTACAAATTATTACACACGTTATAAACCCGTACTCTTTCATATATTTCGTATTGTCCTTTCTCGCGCGTGGTACCTTGATTAGCACTGATGTCACTGGAATAGCTTGTTTCCTCTAACGAGTCCGAGTTCACCATATTGCTCGATTGAGTCGGCACAACGAAAGCGATTTCTGAGCTAACGTCTGCCCAATAAAGCACGTGGGTATCGCCATTGTACAGAGCCCCGCCGTGATCGCTGTGAGCTGGCTGCGGCACGTTCAAA
Source organism: Andrena haemorrhoa (assembly GCA_910592295.1). Taxonomy (NCBI): domain Eukaryota; kingdom Metazoa; phylum Arthropoda; class Insecta; order Hymenoptera; family Andrenidae; genus Andrena; species Andrena haemorrhoa. The sequence continues at coordinate 29,843,354 of OU342946.1, forward strand.
TGCGGCGTAACTCTCCACGAGGTAGAGACGTGCCCAGTCCAACCTGCGTGCGTCGACACAGAAACCGGCCATCCAAGAGAATTTAGAAACTCCAAAAAATTTGATGATACATTCGCTTCGTGTAACTACAAATATGTTTCTTTCAATGCGAACACAAATACGTCACGTCAAAGCATTCCGAAGTGATGTGATTCTTACCACGTTCGACAACACTTCCGTAGGAGTTTTCTGACCAGCTTTCACATAAAAAATATATACAGTGTCGCAGGTCCTCGGACTGATGTTATCTAAAGTTTCTAAATCTAACCAGAATCCTGGAATGATTGGATCTAAAGCGGTGAGGCTACTGTTCCTGGACTCGTCGTTCTCTTTGGGCTCCATATTGAGGAACCCAAAGTGGCTTAAAAAGAGACGCGCGGTTTGGAACTCGTGGCAGATCTGAGGAGGCACGCATTCCTCTGTCTTCTCTTCCGAGACTTTGTCGCTCCCATCGCAGTACTTCGATTCGATGTTCGTCTGACGTTCCAGCAGCTGCGATAGAATCTGATGCTCGCTCCTCACTACGTCGCTGTCGTTCATCACCGCCTCAAGACTTGGTATAGATTCGTCTCTGTCAAGAGAATTCGGCCCCCTTGGTTAATGAACTCTTAATTACTTCTAAGTACATGCAAAGATATTTCCATACAATTCCACGTACACTTTACAATGAGGAATCCTATCCACGTTATCGGGAAAGAATTTAGGTTTATAATCTGTTCGCGGCGCAGCTTCCGCTAATGGCAAAGGCCGACCTGGATTTGTATTTACACTTCTTATGCTAGATCTGTGTCTTGGCAAATGCCGAAGCTGCATCGTCCACGCGTGTCTGCCGAACGGCCCACGTATTAATACGGTGACGGTGGGCTGTGGATCTTGATCGTTTCCAAGAGGTTCCTCCAGTAAAGCTAACATGGTGGCATTTTCGGCGACGAAGTACCGAAATCTTTCAACCGCTGCTTGGCGCGGCACGCGACCACCCGTCCAACTATTGCAGTGCCGAAGAAGAGATACCTCGTCCAGCAAAGATGATAATGACTGCGCTCCACACGCACTTGGGAAGTAACCGACCTGACGGAGAAGTTGATTCAAGTATTGCTTTGATATCATCGAAGCCTGTAAAATTATAATAGATTCTCTATGTACTTGTTCTAGGATGACCGTCAGAAGTGCATCGGCAGCATCTCTAACACGCATAGACGCTGGCTTCAGTTCCTTCTCATCTTTCATTTTGATAGGTTCACCTGGTTTCCCTACACTCTTGGTTCCTGATACGCCAAGTTCGACTACTTCCAAAACTGTCGTTAAACAGTCCTTGTCCTGAAGAAACAGTTGCAAACAGATACTTGTTGCAAAGAATACTGTCGCGCCAATAAGGTGTAGACGGAATACTAACTTGCAGTAACTGTGGATGAGCAGTTAACCAAGTCGTTAGGCAACTAAAAGCAGCGACGATCGATGAATGAAGGTCCTTCGAATGAGCCGGTGGCGGACGCCAGCACTGATACGCGATGTAATCGCAAAGCCATTTCACTGCGCGTTTACATTCCAAAGCATCTGTAAAATATACAAATTCTTGTAACACAGTTTAAGTTCGCATTGTAGTTTACAGAACGGAATAGAAGTTCAACCTGTAAGCTTCCTCGCTGCATATAGAATATTAAAAACTTTATGAATCGATATGTTTCGTAAACTATAGCCTCGAAAGTATGGCAATTTACCTGTCTCGCGAATGCGTGTCCTTGCTAATCCCGATAATATTTCAAGAGCTGCCAGGGAAATATTTAAATCCGTCTTCCACGATGATATTAGTCTGTGGCAGACTAAGTATGTTGCTCGCACAAAAAGAGCGTGAGCCGAATCTGCAACACCACCCCCGTATTTTCAATCGTTAAATCCATGCACGATCAACTATTAATTGTTGTGGCACAGTGTGTGGTACATGTTTTTCAAAACGCAAGCCTGTGTACAATGTTGTCCAAAAGAAGCTTTAACGTATAACAGAAATACGGTAATGAGATAAGTAGGATGATGTTTCCACGATATTTTCGTGTGATGTGCACGGTAATTAATGGCGGGGCTAATTGTAGAAAATACTTGTATTTACCGAATGCAATATACTCCTCCTGAAGAGTTGCAATATCAGAGGCTTCGCCGAGCGATCGCTGATCACTGGATATACTTATTTGACTGGCTGAATCGCTGGTGACTATCAAGCGATGATGAGACGGTACAATGGCGCGAATGCACAACAAAACACAACTCATAATAATAAAAACGGATGACGTCTCACAGAAGCACGCATAAAGCAAATACAATTAAAAAAGTGATGTTAAGCATTATGACCTTACATCATATAATTATGCCGAATTACTAAAGTTCCAATGTACAAGCAACTGGTAAATGTTAACGAATAACGGAGCATCAACTCCGGCTGCCATTACTGGAACGACGCCACTTACAAATTACTTCTCAAATTTAAATACAAACGGCAATTAATTCCAAAGGATTTAAAACAGCGCATTCGATATTTATATATGCGAGAAGCTAATGTCAATTGGATTACAAAGGATGACAAACCTGATGACAATAAATTAGCAGTGGAATCGTGTACCACGGTATCGGGTTGCGTAACTTGCTCGACTTCTTCTGCCGCTGCAGAGTCTTGTACGCTCAATAAAAGCGCGCCTAAAAAGGAACAGCGAATTACGAAAGTTTCGTTGCCATTAACTTCCGACTTACCCAATAGCATGTGAGTGTTTTGAGGATCTGTTTCGACTTGTAATGCGTTTATAAGCAAATTCATAAGTCTCGATTTTAGCTGCGCGAATGTTACGTGGCCCTTTTCTGCAATCATTGGATTTGAAATTGTTGGAAGTTCCTTGATAGCGAGATTCTATGAAATAATAGTGATACCGTCAGTGGAATATTTGAATAAATATCTATATGTGCTAGTTACCTGGAAGTGAAGTGGCAACGCCAGCATTGATATTAACAAATGTATCGAGGCCCTTCGTAGGTCTGGTTTCGACACTATGTTAGATTTAAGTTTTAAATCTTTCTCCGGAAGTACAGTTTCTAGAGCCGATATCAATGCAGGTACTAATACTTGCACGCCGTTTAAGTCTAAACGGAATAAGTCTGCCGAGTTCAAAAGAATGCTCGCTAGTGTTTCGCCGCATTCTCTAGACTGTAAGTAAAATTATAAAGATGTATATATAGCGATTCTTATAGTCACTATGCTCGCAACGTTTCAGTAAACAAGTTATTACTTCGTCAACTTTAAGACCATGATTCATCGCTTGGTAAAATCTGGCTAGATAGACAGGTAGAATTTCCTCGCCAGTTTTCTTAGCGCAGAATATTCTACAGAGTGCGCCTAAAGCTTCTGCTCTTCCAGACTCGTAGCGATCTATGCAGAGAGTTGGTGGAACGTCGTTAACAGTTTCTTGCAATGAACTAGGACCCTCGACAAGAACAGAAGATGGACGTTTCGTCGCGCCTGACGGTTCTGTTTGCGAATGAGATTAATGATTATTGCTTTTACTCAGTGATACTCGATGCTTTGTAGAACACCTACGCGGTAAATTCTGTGACCATCCATCAGTGCCTATAAATGCAGCTTCAAATAACCATTCTCCAAAGAGGTGCAATATGCTGTTGCACTTTGGACGTCCTGGAGCTAAAGGTGGCCTGATATCTTGCATTAAGGAAGTCATAGCTGCGAACATAATGATTTCCTGATGCATTAAGCAAGTTACTTTGTAAAGCGTAAGATTTTTAATAGTGTCTTACATGTTGTGCTCGAGGCGGATGAAGGCCCTGAATTAGATATCAGCATAGGTGGTGTGCTCGAGACACGGCTCGTTGTTAAACCGATTAAGGAAGCTTTTGGAATTCCTATAGTAGAAATCGTAAAATAAAATATAATGCTTAATTTAAAATCGCTTCTTAACAGGGTGGTGTTAAAATAGAATACTTCTTTAGGGTAAGAAAGTTGAGAAGCCTGAACAAGTATTTGCGAAGAATATATACAATTTGGAGAATATAACGAGACACCAGAAGAGAAGTGCTGAAATACCCTTAGTCACTGCAGAAGGAGTTACACTGAAACTTTTGGCAAGTCTGCGTTGTGTTGGTGGCGTAGGAGAAGGTTGTGTCGAATCCTTGCCACTTGCTTTGTCCCACCCTACACCCCCGCTTCCAAGGCTAGCAGATCCGGACGTGACAGTGGATACGCAACACTCTTCCCAGCAGCATGCCTGTGAAACTCCTGAAAAATTTGTGACTGTGTGCAACCATCACCCAGAAAGCAAGCTGAAATGCGTAAGTGTGTGTATGTGCTACTTTGGCAAGTAGGAAAAGTGTGCGAAAAGGCTATCCTCGCTTTCTGTAGAAGTACCATACAACTTATAGTTTGCATATATAACTTGTATGTGCACACCCCGAAAGAACATCTTATCTATCATATATCTGTGTTATGAAATTGTGTGCGATTCAATTGCCGACTTACCAAGGAAAGCATCGACCTGACCAGCTATACCTTTTATGGCCTTTAAAAATATTTGTGGTAAACTTTGCAAACATGGATGCTGACATGGATCTATAACGTTTGTACTAGCTATGGCGTATTGTAGAAATGCTTGCGTTTGCGAGACGACAGCGGGCCTGCATAAATCAACTGGATCGCCAATAGTTCGTAAAAGTCTGTACCATGCTTGCGCCACTGCTTCGTCTGACATTGTAGGTGGTACAAGCTGAGAATCTTCCTCGCCTGTAAGCAGAGCTATGTGTTAGAAGCTGTTAGAAGCGGAAAACATCCGCTTAACGATTTCTTAAAAAAAATTCCCCAAGAATCGCCTAATTCCTAGCGTCCTAAATAGGACTCCTCCTTAACACGAAAAGCAACGCGAGCAATCAACGAACGGAGCTCACTTATTTTTAATTCCGGGAACATCGGGCCATACATAATTTGTAAAAGTCTTGCTGTGAGGGCAAGGCAGACACGATTCCATTGCTCCACCAATGCCAATCTGTGCCTCCATCGAAGGCAGGACTCCCGTAAAGTACGCCATAATGGTGGAGAAGGGAAGTTACGCTCGCACGCCACTAGCCACACCTAGAAACATTCTCGTCCTACTATCGATGCATGAAAATGTTTAACAATATACAATATACCTTCGTATAAATATAATACCTCCAATAATACACCTAGAACTCTTTCGCACAATTGTTCACCAGCGTCTTCCCTCGTCGCTGGTGGCGCTAAAAGTGCATCATTAATTCCAATGAGAAATAACAACAAGCTCTCCCACGTTTCCCTTTCTAAAGTCGCAGGTCCCCTTGCAATTTGTTGTAATGTCCTAAGTACTCTATGACACAAAACAGCTTGTCGATTAATTGTATCCGTTCCTATAAATAATATTCAACATTTTATAGTCATCATTTATTTTCACTGTACGCTGAAATAGAAATTTTTCATACAGAGAAATGTAGTCTTTCAATTGCAAATTACCTAAATCCTGATACAAAAATGGCCAGACTACGAAAGAAAAAAATACTTATATAAGTCGTTAAACCTAAATATTTCTAATATAGTTAGTACGAGAATTATCATTTTCCCTACTGGCTCTTAAAGTTATCGCAAGAAATCGTATCTTAGACACAGAAGTAGGACGCAAAGAGGATGTATAAAACCAATGTATTTTACCTTCTCCTTTCCGCGGGACGAACAGATTATGAAAATGACTTATTATCCTCCTGGCATAAAAGTTGGGATCGTCCACAATCGGCCTGGGTACACAAATCTTTGGCGCCGAATACAACGCGGACAGCCACTCGCAGTACACGTTAACGCAATCTCTGACAGTGTCGTGCTCGGCCAATGGTAAGGACAATCCGAAACATATCACTTCCATACACCATTGCACTTCTTTGTCTGTGCATAACAGACTAGCCTCCGCCGCTTGCGTGATACCGAGATTCGTAGCGAGCTGACGTACAACGGATAGAGCGACTTCTTTCCCCGCGATGGGAGAAAATTTCTCTAGGACGCTCTGGCTCTCTTCCGAGCCTTGTTGGACTAAGACACTTAACGAAGCCCATTCGGAATACATTCCTCCTTGGGAATCCTGTGCATAGGCAATTTGTGCATAAACATTTAGTAACATTATATAATTGTGGGAAACATAACATAATGTCATGCCGGTGATAACATACCTTAAGATTAACTCTGTTAAATACGCCTAAATTCATAGATTACTAGACTTTGACGCCCTGCAACAGAGAACTAGCAAAGAGAAAGTAAAATCCTCATGTACATATATCCCTTTAACCTTCGTTAGCATAGAAACCGTTTCATCTTATAAGGTGTTCGTTAAAGCGGCACAGTCCAGTGCAGAATTATATGCCACTTTCGAAGTAACCAACATTACGAAGTCTGTACGGACGTAGCTAATTTGACAGTATGAATCTCGTTTGACAGGTAGTCGCCGCCATGCAGTTTATGTATATCAATGTATATGCCAGTAAATGCACACCACTGACGAGATTTCTATTGGCTACCATATTTGCAAATCAGTAGCAGGGCTTCCTTTTTCCGTACGAAAATATCCCTACACAAATATTAGCAGCAAATGCAACAAATTCATAAAACTAAAGAACTCTTATCTTGCCACCGAACATTGCATTTTCACAAATACTATAAAATGTTTTACAATCGTCTGTAAAATATTTTACAGTCGTCCTCTTTTAGAAAGTAAAACTTTGAGTCACAGTTTCAGAAAACTTTGAATGCTAGTATAGAAGGAAATGGAAAAGGCTGCGAATGCATACTGGTTCTAAATAGTCGGGTGTTTTTAGAAAAGGGGAATATTTGCAAATGAGAAATGTAAATAAAGGAGATGCAGTTTATTTGTTCCGTAAAATAGATTTTGATTGGACGAGTCCCTGCCGGTAAGGTAGATCATAAGGTAGAAAGCCTAACTCTTTGGCTCTACCTACTGGATAGGCCAACAAGTATTACAATCTTGTGTATTGTATTACTCGTTTTTTTTTGTGTATGGTATGTATCTAAATCTTGAAACGAAAAACATCGACAGATGGCTCAAGATCATGTTATGACTAATATTTCTAGTTGAACTCATGCGGACGTAGAAAAGAAATCCATATTACTTAAAAGCCAAGTGCGAAGATACAGGCTGGAAGATAATGGATATAAGGGCAATGCTTCCGAATATGAATTGAACTTGAAGTTACAGTTTCGTAAATTCGTGCATCGGGGTAAATAGCAAATGAAACATGGCGTTTGTTTCTTTCATATGTTCCGACGATATTGCCTCTTGATTTTTTCTAACGGGTTTACAATTATCATCGAGGACAGCGTTTACACGCGCCGAGGGCTCCCGTCCTCTTTAAGAGACTCCGCTGCAAGCGTGCGAACAGTCGATGCCGATTCCCTGTAATATACCTGACAAGCTTGAAAAAATGAAGAGGGACATTCTGATCCGTGTCTTTTGAGATGTGGAGCATCCTTTCAGCACCGAGGAATACAACATGACGTCCCGCAGTTACACAAAATCTTACAGCCGTAAGGTGAACAGTGTGACGCCTGGGAGCATCCAGTTTGATAAGCTCTTTAGAGAGAATAGCAATCGACCCTCCGCTGCTAAATCGGCAGGCACTGTTGGAAAATGGGGTATAACATCCTTCACGTCTATCAGGAGTACAAATATCAATGGTATGTGTGTCCTTTGTCCATGGAAATTATATATGTTATTGTGCCTGTATGTATTCTTAGTTAACAACTCTCACCTATGTTTCCAGCATCCACTGACAAAGATATTTATGTGAAATCGCTGCAATAAGACTTTGCTCCATTTTGCGTATTGCATTCAAAATGACCTGCTCTCAGAAAGATAGTTTCTTTCAGGATGTAAATGCATGTTAGTCGCATTATCCTTTCACAAGCTGTTCTTAGTTCCTTAAAATAATGATCGATTCAATGACAAACATAAACTCAACTCGATTATCTTGGGGTTTTGTGTTGAGACAACATAACTGTATCACGTGTATTCGGAGCAGAATGATAACAGAGAATTTTGTTCGCAGGAAGGAAAGATGATATTCATAACACGTTCGGGGCGAAGAGAATAAAGCTGGATTATGGAAACCAGAATGCTCGTGTGAATTCTAGTAAAGATCCGTTCTCGTTTGAAACCGATCCTGACAATAAGCCAGATGTCGCACCACCAGTCGTTAAACCTAAGAAATTTTTTAAAAGTAGAAATGTTTCACCCGCGGTAGAGGAGTCGCGCCAGGATGTGGCAATATACAGACAAGTACCTGATTCACATTACGGTAGAGCTCGTGCTCAGAAAACCCCCCCGCAGCCGCCACCAAAACAATCTCTAGCGAAAGTGTCCAGCGCCCCGGCTAAGAAAGTAGTGGACACTTTGGAAGCAGCAAGTAGCGAAGCTCCTATCAGAGAAGAAGGCAAGCCTCCCATTGTATTGAGAATATGCAAAGGTACAGCGCGGCTAGTCTGTGGAAATGTACAGAACGCGCCGGAGCCCGAACCCGAGACGTACAGAATTTCTACACCACTAAATAGCCCCACGAAGGTAGACCTCGAGCGTAAGAATTTTAACACGGACACGCTGAAGTCCGATCAGAAAGCTGTTCGCTCTCATCAACCTATGATCTCTACCGTGTCGATACCTTTAGAAAACTCGGAGATGCGACGAACTACTCGCAGTCGGGCAAAGAATCTGCATTTAGATTTAACATCGTCTGTCGTGTCTACAGCGCCAGTGACCCCCAATTCGCATAGTTCTGGCCTCTCTTTAACTCTTAGAAAATCTGTCACCGATTCCAATAACACGTTGATATCTCATTACGATATTGTTAAGACTGACTGTGGTTCGACGTACTCCTGCAAGCCAACAATTGAGCCATTAATTGGGCGTGACCAACCACTGCCAACCACGACCCAAGAGCTGATCGACATATTGTCAAGTGATTCTGACCCGATGCAAGCGAGACCAATGATAATAAATGCTTCAGAAGCCGGAGAGAACACAGAGGTTCTTCCAGACGAAGTTCAACACTGTTCAATAGATATTCCGACGAACGAAGTAATCTCTAGACCCACTGCTGAGCCCGATCCAGAAGCTGAAACAGAGCCGGGATTGGAAACCGAGCCCGAACCTGAGCCAGAAGTAGAAGCAGAAGCGGAGCCAGAACCAGAGCCGGAGGCAGAGGCAGGCCCGGAGGCCGAGCCAGAGCCGGAGCCAGAACCGGAACCCGAAACAGAACAAGATCAAGAGCCAGAACCTGATCCCGAAACAGAGGCAGAACAGCCAGCTCGTGTAAGCGATAATGACACGGCAACAGCTAAAACCTTAGTCGACCAGGATTGGTTTTCTGGGAGCGACGACAGCGAAGGTGTAACTGGTAATACAGAGAGCGATACGGCGTTACATGTAACTAGTACAGTCTCGGAATCGCAGCCATCAAATGCACCATCTACAACTGTTCAGAAGCCTGCCACTAAAAAGGGCAGCATTTTCAAGAGTCGTTCAACAGGCGCGACAAATGGAAATAAAAGGCGAGCACTGTACAAACACAAATGGTGCGACAGCGACAAGGAGTCCAGCGTTACGGACACTCCTAACGCTGGAAACATTACACCGACTATCGCGTCGGGATCCCACAGTGGTACAGGAGCCGACGCGTACGACGAAGAATTCGACACTTCACCGCTGACGAGAATCGTAACTTATCCCGAAGCTGATACAGGCTTCGAAGATGAATCCGACGCTATAACGAGTGTCCGTTGTGGCAAGAAAGTTAAGGGCGTATGTATATCAAAGAAGGAACTTTTACAGCCTGTAGTATCATAGGAGGGACTGTAGATAAGTATCTTATCAATTCACGATCATTTATGTTGCAGTTCTACACTGTAGTGAAAAATGTGAAGAAAGCTCATCAGATACAGGAGAGTGGAGAGTTTCAAGAGTTTAATGATGATGTTGAATATATATTAGACACTTTAAGAGAAAACAATCCAAATGCTACTCGTTGCCTTTCCGCTATACGGTTAGCAAGCAAATGTATGGCGCCTGCATTTCGCATGCACGTGCGTGCACACGGGACCGTTGCTAAGTTCTTCAAAGCTCTTCACGACGCAACCAAGGACCAGGTATAGAATTTTATTCTCACGAAAGAAACTGTCCATAGATCTGATTGATTCTATTAATACGACTTGCTTTTTGTTTCAGAGCCTTGCTTTATGCACGGCAACGGTAATGTTCGTATTAAGTCAAGATCGTTTAGCCATGGATTTGGACCGTGATTGCTTGGAGTTAATGTTAAGTTTGTTAGAATCTGATGCCAGTCATAAAGACGCACTTGACGATTGTGGCCTTAGTCGGGCAGAATTGTTGAAGAATAAGGAAAAGGTACGTCAGCTGTGCGCTGACATTCAAGCTCAAGGACACGCGAAACATTTAAATCTTGATAATATAACTGTGAGTATCTTGTTCGTAATTGGAGCTTAACGAAGCGAGACGCTAAGAATACGAATAACAAATCACTTTCGATTAGGTTGGTCAACTTGCTATGGAGACGCTTCTTAGTCTCACATCGAAACGTGCTGGCGAATGGTTTAAGGAAGAACTTAGAGAATTAGGAGGTCTAGAACATATTGTAAAAACGATCAGAGATTGCCATCGTCATATTAATGCTCAGGATATTACGAGATCTGGTTGGTCAGATCCATTATTAGATAAATTACGTAAAGTTGATAGATGTCTACGTGTATTAGAAAATGTGAGTCGGAAAGTGTTTACATGTAATTCAGATACAAACGTTCCTTCATCGAGATTTGTAATTAAAATGTCGCGTTGTTTCAGGTTACTCACATGAACGAAGAAAATCAAGTATACTTATTGAAATACGAGAATGGAGTTTTAGTCAGCACATTAGCAAATTTGTATCATCTTTGTGGGCAAGAAATCCCTGTTTACCCAACCATAGACCCAAGTGACAAGACTTCCACTGGTGCTGTTATTAGAGAGTGTCTGTTTGCTATTATTAAAGTTCTCATTAATCTTACACATCGATTCAACAGACAATGTAAGGTTTTCTTAGATCATATCTTCGGTAAGATTTTAACGGAACCATGTGTTCTTCATAGTGTGTAAAACGCATTGCTTAAATCGTTTCAGCTTTCGGAAGCAAATCGGTAGGATCGCAACCAGGTGTTCTAGATTGCAGTCTATATCTTCTGTTGCGTGTTCCCGAGTCACTTCCCGAAGAAAAACGTTTCGATATGATGATGCTAGCTTTGATTCTGTTGATAAACCTAGTAGAACAGTGTGACGATAATAAACAACTTCTCATCGAATCTAAAGCTCCCCCATCAACAGAAAATATTTTTGATGGTAAATACATCGCGCATTTTAAATAGTGTTCATTAAATATATCGCACAATTTAATCTTCTCTTTTTCGATACAGCCGATGAAAGTGGGGTAGAATCTTTAATCGACCTTTTTTACAAACAAGAAGAATTGGCTCGCGCCGAAGAGCAGAAAACGGATGCCATTTTAGATGGTAAAAAAGATTCCGAACAAACGGAGACCGTTTCGACAACGACCAAGTCTCAAGAAGAATTTATCGAGGAAACTGTTACAAAATGTATGTACCACCTTCGCTTGGATTATTATGAAATTAGTTAGATTGTTGCAGTATATCATAAAACATCTTTCTCTTTCAGTATTACAAAAGGCGGGACGCCACATGGAACACACATTAATAGGGGCATACGTAGTGCTTTTACTTGGTTACTTAATAATGGATAATAAGGTAATAAACTGTAATCAGTTGATACATGATATACTAAACTATTGGTAATACGATGTATTAAAACGATCCATATGCATCTCTAGGATTACGAGTCGTTGGTACGCAGTAGACTTCCGGATAACAATTTTACTACTATGGTGTCTGTACTTCAGAAGTTTTTCAATTTCATGAATTTAACGGCATCGGTAAGTAATCTTAATTATTCCTTTCACTTTCTACGAGCGTTAAACAATTAGAGGCTTGTTCAGCCGATCCTGAGTAATCGAGCGATATATTTCAGAATGAAGTAAGTAGCTGCGGTATCGCCGCTACTGAAAAGGTGATTAAGTTCCTAAAGCTGTCGGATGCCAAGATCGAAGAAGAGAAAAATGAATTACCGTTATCGGCGTTAGAGGATACCAACATAATGCTCGATTTATCTTCGTCTTGATTGATATCTCATAAACACATTTGACATTTTTTATTACCCTGGCATGCGAAGAGAGCCAAAGTTATATGTGTCCAACGAAGGAAATCCTTTTTATCGCAGTATGAATGGACCTGTTTCATATTGACCATATATTTTGATATATATTTATTCACTTACGTAATTTATTGCTGTACCTTTCATTAAATTGACTTATTTCCCCCACTAGCAGTAACACGTTGCATATGTAAGCGTAAGTTGTTAATTAATATACGGGGAAGCTGATGCGATAAAGAACGCGCCTTGTAATTACGCATTATGCCTCACTTAAGTTCGCCGCCGGCGTGTATGTATTATTATCAGTTACTTGATTCGCCAATCAGTATCGCGCTTTTATTTCTTGTCGGTTTATCAATTCGTTCGCTGTACAATGCTGCATAAATTCCCCCGAACGTTTCGATTAGATTGAGACTCAAACTTGTCTAACTTCTAAGTTCTGATAAACGAATTGGCGCGGCTCCGGGGTCGGTCGCGACCCGTGTCGAAATCTGAAATAGCGTTATTATGTAAGTTTATTTTAATATTAAAGTTAAACTGTACGCCTTGTAAATGTAAATTTATAAATTATAATTGTATCTTGAATTTGCAGTTTCAAGTTATTGGATCCCATTAACAGGCATAGGATTTCGTAATCCTCTAATCACATTATTTAGCCTGGCAAAGTAAAGAAACGAATCAGAGATATATTACATTGTTATGTATATGTAATAAACTAGCTTTGAGCATTACGAATCTGTACAATAAAGCATTTTTTAAATAAAAAAATCAACTACGTTGTACATTATAAAAGAGGATAGTTTTATTCTGTATTGGAAACTTATTCCAAATCTCTATTTGAACAGTCCATTTCTTTGTAATCCCCGACGCAAAAAGGAGGGATATTGTACGTTTGATGCCTATGTTTGTGTTGGTCTGTGGCTCCGCAGCTCATCAACAAGTGATTCGATTTTGATGCGGTTTTTGCTTTAAAGTGTATATTTCCGATGTTTGGTCAAGATCGGTTCAACAGTTTCGAAGGTCTTCAACTTTCTTCACAATTTCTGAAGAGATCTCAGCCACGGTTTTTGTACCTCGAATTTGGACTCAAACGTTTAAGTTCATGGTGCCGTTCCCACACTCGCAATCTTGAGAGTCTGATAACGACCAGGAAGAGTATAGGATAAGGAAGAATCTCGGGTTTAGGTGCAACTATTTAGGCGTAGTGCGTGTAGTGATTTTGTTCCGAACCGGTTATATCATATTTACAAAAAAAACTCAAACTTATTTTTAACAATTTTATTGTATTTAAAATTGTATACATTATAATTATATATTATATATATTATGTATTATGAAAAAATAGAGAGTTTTCAAGCTTACACCAGTCCATATTCAGGTACAAACTACAAATAGATTTATGATGAAAATAAGGTGTGCACTCAATTAAAATTTTTTAACATAAAGCGAGCATCGAAAACAAAGCATACAATATTTTGTTCTTTTTCTTTCTTGATTTCATTTCCGTTTCGTTCCAGGTCTTTGATAGTGAATGAAACAAATAATAGATTACAATTAAATAGGTTTTTTAAGCAGTCTCATTCTTTCCAACTCTGCCAGTGCATCTTTATTATGCAGATTCAAGTGTTCCGCTGTATCAAGAGCACATATTGCGACGTCTTTTAAGCTTCTTACGCGGCTCAAAGCCACGTATTCTTGACCATATGCAAATATCTGATCACCCAGATATATAACTGCTTTCTCAATAGTAGTGCCCTGCACCTTATGGACTGTTACAGCCCAACTCAAAATCAAGGGGACCATTGTTCTCTCTATATTGCCGCACCTTCCACATCCCTGGTAAATAATTCTTTGAGGTTCTACAGCAACCCAACCGTTTTCATTCATAAAACTCCTTCCTATCGATTTGTCGTCAAATTCAACATATATTGCGTTGAGGTATCCGTTGAATCCCCATTCGAATCCCCACTCGAATCCCCTAACAACTCCCATGCTACCACTTACTAGCCCTTCTCTAAATTCTATGTTCTTGCATAACATTACTCTCGCGCCAACGGCAAGTTCAACTGAAGTTAGCAATCCTCCCGTGAGCCTTGGATTTCCTGGAAAACAATAACGATGGAACCTCTGACGCATAGTTGCAGGTCCCATAGGTATATCTTCAGCCATAAAAGTGTAAACTTTGATGTTTGCAGGCATATCTGCGATCATTCTGTCATTGTATTCGTCAACTAATCTGTTTGTAGGGAATATACGGATTGCTTCTCTATCAGCAAATCTACCAGTCAAAGGCACGAGACTTCTTTCATACAAAAGCTCATATTGCTCCATACTCATCTCACCAACGCGAAGCTTATTAAGCAAGTCTATGAATTGTATATCATTCTGCTGACGTACATTAATCATCAGTTCACGAAGAACAAAGTCCTGCCATAAATGGGGCTCTCCTTGAAAGTTTGGTTGTTGAAAACACCAGTTTCCTCCAACAAGCCCCAGTTGCATTATGTCACCAAACACTAATACGTTGATTCCTCCAAAATTATGTCTGTTGCCTTTCAGCGTTTGCAAACGAAGATCAACTGCACGCAAGATTCTATAGGACACCATTGAAATCCCGTCTATTATTAGCCAACGTATAGTATCAAACTTTCTCATATCTTTCCAGCACTTTTCTGTCATTTGGCTACAGCGAGGTAGTTCGTCTGTCTCTATATCTAACGCAAAGACATTGTGTAGGGTCTTCCCATGGGCAACTGCTGCTTCTACTCCGGTCAGAGCTGTCACCACAACAAACATCGCATTCGATAATGGATCTGCCTTTGCAGTATAACGTTGCTGAATCTGGTGTGCTATAGCTTTTAGTACAAACGTTTTACCGGTACCCGCCGCTCCACTTATAAACAATTTCAAGGGACCACTTGCATCAGACTGTTCTCCTGTTTCCTGATCGATTCTTTCGGTAACTTCATCGAACAGTCTTCTTTGCTCGACATTCAAACTTCCCACCATAGTAGTGAATTCTTCATCACCTACCTCCATATCGATATCTGCCATTACTGGATGGAACTCCTCAACTATCGCCTCTACTTCGCTGTTTGCGCGACTAACTCTTTGTATTTTATTGTTATCAAACGCGTCAGGCTCTCCAATAACTTGTTGGAGTTCGCGTTCTACGTCTTAAAACTCTTCGACAGAATTACCGTGTAAAAGCCGCAATCAGTCTCGCTGTGCCGAACGCTTCTTCACATGTTTCCTGTTTTGTAGCCTTCTAACTGCTTCTAACAGTGCCTTCTCTTACACAGTACGACCAAAGAGAATATATGTATTACGACCGTCAGGACGATCCCTGACAACTTTGGATTCCAGAGTGATCCAGAACATACGAATCGCGCGCATAAAGTAGTTTAATGAGAATGTATCGCAATGAAACTCGGTCGAGGTGGCGCTCTGATCGTAGTGCTCAAGATAGCGTTGATTGGCTTCCCATCATCTGCCATCTTGACGTTGATTGGTTTGACGTCACGGCGTCATCACGCGCATGTTCAGACGCTACCCAGAGCACTACGATCAGAGCGCCACCTCGACCGAGTTTCATTTGCGATACATTCTCATTGGTCCTTTCCTTAGTGACAATTAACGCCCTCCGAGAGCAGAAAATCGATTTTCGATTCTTACATCAAAGAATCGATTCTGAGAAAAATCGAATACCAAAGAATCGATTCAAAAGATCGATCTTTGAACCAAAAGTATCGATTTTCTAAAGAATCGAATCGGAATCGAACACCCCTAACTTGGTATCAGTGTATAGAGCATTAATTAGTGTTTATCAAGTTTTACATAGTAAGTTCAACAAGTATAATAAGAAAAACTGCAATAGGAAAATATAAAATAAGCGAAATGCTACCTAAGTGTCTGTTTTCAAAGTAAGTATTAATTCACGTGGTTATAGTGCCCGATAACCTCCCAATAATCTTCGCCACACAGTTTGTGAATTAAATAATTCACCTTTTGATAATTGTTGCATTTGATGAAGAACAATATTACTGACTCGTAGAAACATCAGGACTCAGATCGCATTACCATGTCAGTGGTTAAGTATGACAATCAATACAGTTAGATCCAGTTCTACTTCATCTTCTGGGTCAGATTCCGATAATGATGTTAAACGCAAAATTCTGAAGGAACCTACCAGGCCTGCTAGCAATAGAAGCACCGCCAAAAATGACACTAATGATAAGTTCAGCGAACTGATAAATAATTTACTGAGCGTAAGTATTTTCTTACTTTCGATTCAAAGGTTTCTATAGGCGTTCATTAATTCTGTATACATGTTATTTTTTAAAGACTACATCTTCTAAAACTGCAGATGTCAGGGTGAATGTAAGGGACAGAAACAAAAAAATAGGTAAGCACAAGATTCAATTTGAAATCAATAAAAATAACACCTCTTGCTACTCGTGACGAATTTATATTGGAACTAGAAATTCTGTTATCGTAGAGAAGCAATTGTCGAAAGCAGCCGATACACTGACTACTGTAGTTGGAGGAGATAAAGAAAAGATTCTGTCAACATTATTGGAAAGTCTTTCCAATATTGAAAAGGAGAAACCTTTCACAAAATTGTCAGATACAATGTGCGTATACAATTTTTTTTATAAATCAGATAGCACTTATTAGCCTGTACTATCCATGATACTTATTAACAATCACACATTGACATTGTATGTTTTGCAGTGCGTCATATAGGCAAAGCATCGAAACCAGATATGGTCTGAAAGAGACCAAGAATTATAAAAATATGAATGGAAAAAGGGAGAAACCAACAAAGTTCGATAGTCAATATGGAACAAAAGATACAAGGAGATTCGATAGTAATCATAAGACAGAGAGGTTTGAAAATAGGGAAACTAGGGAAAGTAGGAAAAATAGGGAAAGCGTAAATGTAAGAAACGAGACGAGGAACGTTGAAAAAGCATACAAATCAACGCAAACGCAACAGAGAAGTAACTCTGTAATTTATGCACTGTTGAACAAGCATAAAGATGAAGAAAGAAGTAAAAGGTTGTGTACATCATTTGGAAAGGAATTAGAATATTTATTAAGGAATTTATTTATTAAGGATTTATTATTTAATTTGAAATTTTTAGGTTTGAGAAAACTGAAGTGGAAAGCTATGCTACCATTTTTACCCAAACAAACGCACCGCTTCCAGATGTTCCTGAGTTTAAAGTATGGAACACATGCGAACAAAGCGAACTGAAAGTACATCAGTCTCACTATCCTGAAACTGGATTTCAAGAAATGATACAATGGACCGAAGAAGGAAAGCTGTGGAAGTTCCCTATTGACAATGAGCAAGGTAGTGATGCGAAGGATATCGGAAACCAATTTGTTAGCTACTCGTTACAAAACGTTTGGGAATAAAAAATGTTTTATAATACAGGCATGGAGGAGGAGCAAAATGTGCATTTCTCGGAACATGTGTTTTTGGAACGCCACCTGACAGGATGGTGCCCCACCATAGGCCCAATCCGGCATTACATGGAATTAGTGTGCGTCGGGCTTTCGAAAAATCCGTACATGACAGTTCAAGAAAAATACGATCATATAATGTGGTACAAAAACTATTTTGGCGATAATCAAGATCTATTAAAGAGACTGGGGCTTATCGACGCGCCTCCATCTGATGTACAGAAACAAATCGACACGCCTGCATCTGATGTACAGGAACAAATCGCTGCGCCTCCATCTGATGTACAGGAACAGATCGGCGCGCCTCCATCTGATGTACAGAAACAAATCGATGCGCCGTGATGGTGTTAATGGTTTTCGCGTATATCAGTTTTTGAATATAGAAATATGATAAAATCACAAACTTGTAATTGTGTACCATGTACATAGCTTCTAAAAACATGTCCTGCACAGTGTAACATTTGCATAACTTGTAAAAAATAGTCAACAGTGTACATTTTTAATTGCATTTGCATGTTTATTGCAACCCTATCCAAGACCTGTCAGTAACTAATTAACTATGCAAGAAATCATCGTGAAAGTCCCTGCGGAAAGTGATAAGGGTCTACATTTTGATATTCAACCTTAATAATATATGAATTATTATTATTAATTACGGGACAAGCCTAATTTCTACAATAATGAATACAGTAGCATTAATTAATTTTGGGAAGCTACAATTCCAAATTTGGCATTGAGAATTCAGTTTCGCGTGAGAACCATGCTGCTGGAATTCGAGTAACTCATTTATTTATTTATTTGTAATCTGAAGGTCCTAGACTCCTTTGCAGAGTCGTTGCAGATAATTATGTAACCATAAATATAATAAGGATGGGTTTCTCGAAGCGTCGAAACCTCGAAACCCAAGGAAGTTTCGAGAGTGTATTGAGTTCCGAAGCCTTCAATGTTTCGAGAATTTAAAAATTATGCGAGATCGAGTCGGCAGGTGAAATAAGGACTTGTGAGAAGTTAGTAGTAATCGGGAGACCTCTGGTGGCGCTGCTGCGCACTAGCGCCAACTAGCGCCGAAGACCCAAGTGGAGCGCAACGGGGACGTCACAACATAAACCTCAGCAAAGATGACAGTTATGGATTTCTTTGGTTGCGCCTTTTTGGCTTTTGGTCCACCGTTAGCCATGTTTACGTTCACAGTGGCGGCTGAACCGATTAGAATTATCATACTAATAGCCAGTGCCTTTTTTTGGCTTATTTCGTTGTTGTTGTCGTCGGTGCTCTGGTACGCTGTGGTGCCTTTGCAGAATCACCTAGCATTCGGATTGGTTTTCTCCGTGCTATTTCAAGAAGCCTTCAGGTAATTAATAGAACGATCGAGCATAACTTCCGTGTCATATAGCGAAGAATAGCGAAGTCTGATTTACCCAATCCTTTCTACGCAGGTATCTCTTGTACTGGGTACTTCGGAAAGCAGAGAGGGGCTTAGAGAAAGTGACGACAACACACGTCGCAGATAGCAGACACGTGTTTGCCTACGTGTGTGGCCTGGGCTTCGGTTTCATGAGTGGAGCCTTCGCTCTAGTCAATGTCCTAGCGGACGCAGTTGGCCCCGGGACGATGGGCCTTCGGCAAGGCACAGAATACTTCTTCATAATATCTGCGGCCACGACTCTGTGCTTTATTCTTCTGCACACTTTCTGGGGCGTGGTGTTCTTCGCCGCTCTAGATAAGAAAGATTGGGGACAAGTCGTTTGGGTCGTCGCCTCGCACTTGTTCGTGTCGTCTATGACATTACTCAATGCATATCAAGCCTATGTGGCTACGACTCTGTCCGCTTACGTAGTTCTGATGATCACGACTACTCTCGCGTTCAGAGTCGTGGGCGGCAAAGCTCAGAACATGGCTCAGTGCTTTACCAGGAAATGAGAGTGAGAACGTGCTGGTGACTGAAACTAAATGGCGTCCGACAGAGACGGACGCCAAGGAATGTCGGAAATTTCACGGACGTCAGTCCACGAAAGCTGTTCGGTACCCTACACTTGTGTCCGAGAAGGTGTGACGATAAGTTAGCAAACTATACCTTATTTGCCATTATTTAACCTTATTTAACGAACTTTTGTACTTGACCAAAATTAATTGAGAAGCCTACGAGTATTATCCGTGGTTTAAGCTGTAAATATCTTTCGCATCTTGTAAATGTTTGATTCAATTCCACTTCGAAGACGCTTTCCTGAGAAAGCTCGCTCCGTTAAGTCTTAACGCTCTAGCACAGAATTGATTGGTCAAGCTGCTAGTCCGTCCCTTATCCCATCGAACCGATGTATAACCGAATCGAGATAGCATTTCAATTCGTAGTCTAATTGTATCGAAGTGTACAGTATCCTTTCGCGTCGCAAACAGAAAGAAATTTAAAATGTGTGTGAATGTACATATGAAAGAATGTATGTATGCATATATATATATATGTATGTATATACATTGTACATGTTTCTGTAATTGAGGAAATTTGTTTGTCGATTCGCGCCTTACAGTTAAAGAGTAAATCATTCGAAAGGGTTATACAACTGACGATAATATTTAAGGAATTGTTCATTAGTTTTTGTATGTATATAAGAGAACTTCATTGACGATTGTAACTTAAGTGTCTACTGTACCATCTGCATACTTGGCATTCTGTTCCACTTACCACTTCACGATTACTTTATTACTCAATTCGCATTACATTTCGTATGTCATTTCAAATAAAGACCATTTTTGTACAACAGCTGGTACATTTAATGATCCTTACTTGATACACCGGATCACCGCGGAATGAAATCATTCGCACGGTCGGGGCCCGCAAGAGTAGCGCTAAAAGTAATCGCCGGGATGTTTGAAATATCATTTTATTAAAAAAAGAGAGAAAAAGAATAGTCGGGGGAAAAAAAGACGAAATCACAGACGGGTAGACATCACCCGAACAAAGCCATCCATCGTTCCATTGTACAATTAAGAAATGTGTCTCTATGTATCAGATGCAAGATAAAGTCTAAATGTACGATCACGAATTCTCAACCTGCGGAATAATTGAATTCCTAATCAGTTATTAATGTACCTAAGAGCTCGTTAGGGAAGCCATGAGCAGTTCCATTTTATTTAAAAAGTTCTTCCCCTCCATTTTGTCCCATCGAACTTCTTTGAAAGACCCGCCCAGATTCTCCCACTTTCTTTCGCGGACTAATTGCCCCGGGAAGAAGTCCTTCCTGGGCGAATGAGCGATCGCGACTTGTACCCCGGTTTGCGGCTCGCACCTGACGGCTATCATCCTGAAAGCAGGAAGAATTACTTTAGAATCCCGAAGTTTGTACGAACACCTGTTTTCAACAAACGAAAGGTACCGATCGCCTATTGGTGATGCCAGAATACAACTGCTGGCGTTCCCCAGAGGTTCCACCGCGCCTAAACCGAGATGCGAGCTATTGGCTAAAAATTGCCAGCCCATACATTTCGCCAACGCTTGCACCGCTGTTATTTGGTGCTGATAGATCTGGAACAGTGGTTATCCCTAAGTGAGCGATCAAAGAGGCTTGAGGCAACAGCGAAAGTAATGCGCTCACCTGGCAGAAGATAAGGTCCCGTAACTCTTGAGGCTCGTAGCTCATGTGCATCACTCTGCCGTCCCTGCAGACGCACTTGAGAGACTTCTCCCCGACGTGGACGACCAGCGACGTTCGACAGACACTATCGTATCCGTGCGTTAGAATGTTGATCTTCACGCAGGACTGCGTGGGCGAGTTGAGCGCGTTCCAGTGAGAGACGATTAGAGGGTCCTTGACTTCTTTCGCTATCGTGTCTAGGACGTACTCGGTGCGCAACCGCATGAAGAAATGTTGAGCCTGCTGGATGATCTGCTCCAGCAGAGTTTGACTCTTTGTCATCTCTAAAAGCTCGTGTCTGTCAGCAGCCGTTGGGCCAGCCAAGCATCTCCGTTTACTGGGCCCGAGAGGTCCGGAGGAGGGATGAGGGAACGGATGGTGGGTGTTCTTGTGATGCACTTCGCGCAACAGCTGATGCAACGAATGTTCCAATACGTGATCGTGATCGCTCTTATGAGGCGGAGGAGCGGTAGGCTTTTTGTCGTTTCCTGTACTGTGACAGAGACCTATGATTAACTGAATTCCAGGAAGTACCTAGAACCAGATGAAACTAGTATGATTCACTGTGCGACGTATTCATCGATTGTAAAAATAGGAAACTACCGTTGCCATTATTTGATTCCCAACGACCATGTGAGGTATCGGTGCTCGTAAGTGCACCGCTTCTCTCGCTAACTGACTGAACAGCTCTTTACAAAAGAGGACGTTCTGCGCGGCTTCCAATTTCTGCTGCCAATGCATGTCCGCATTCGAGCTATGCGCACTGTTGTTAAGTAGACTAATATTCGCGCTGCACAGATCCTCCTGATCTGAAAGAATCAAGCCGAATGAAATTTCTGGTCCCTGCAGTATGTATCGCAATGAATATATGCTTACCCTTTTGGCATAGTACCTCTATGTAGGCAACACCCTGTAATTCGCTGGGTATAGTAACGCGTAGCGCAGAAGCCTTAGGGTTCGAAGGATGGTGAGCCTGCACCGACGTATTGTTACTGGCGCTCGGAGAGGCAGGAGGGCTAGTACTACTCTTCTCCTCCTCCTCTGCTTTCGTAACTTCGAACATACCCGTCTGAGGAAACTTGGAACCAGCTGGAAATTCGTTCAGCGTCAATGTAACACTCTAAACAGCAATTTGAAGAATGCCGAGTTGAAAACTGCGGACCTGTTCGATAACTAAGATCGCCGATGATCGAATTGGAGACTTTCTTTAGACGCCAGTTTTGTCTCAATCTCAGCAATTCGATGTGGAAGTCAGGCGTCGACCTGTTTCTGGCTAACTCGTTCTGACAGTTCTTTAATCTATCAGCGCCCATCATAATGACGGATGCGGCTCCGGCCAATGCTTTCTTCCTGGCGTACACTTGTACCATAGGCTTCACTTCGGCTGGCTCTTGCGGCACAGGATCCAGAACCATGTAATGCTTCTCTTTAGCTATCGTAAGAACATCTTCCAGTACGCACACCTCCGTTAATGCGTTCCTGTAAACGAGAGCGAGGTTGTGGATCGGGACCGTTATAAAATCGTGATACTAAGGCGGCGTGTAAAATGCAACCTCAATTTGCTTCTGACGCTGTCCCAGGGCCACAAGGATGATTGAAAAGACGCAGAATCTTTTGGATCTTCCTCTCCCTTCTCTCCACCTTCGGTTTCCTTTTTAACGTCGTCTCCATTGGTCTTGCTGAAGTCGATCTTTTGCGCGATCTTCGCCAAGTTCTCGGACAGTGTAAGGGGTCTGGAAAGCGTCACCTCACGTTAGATGACTATCTTACGATGCGTTATACCACAGAACGTAAATAGAATTTCAGGTAAACAGCGAGGTTACACGAAGTATATAATAAATTCATTTAGTGTTACTTTAATTTTGATATTCCATTTGTTACTATACGGTTGCAAGCAGTAACCGAAGGAATTACGTACGCTTGATAGATTTCTTGGCCATCGTAAGTGATTTCTTGAATTTGATTCTCGATCGGTGCTTCCACAGAAATGTTCACCGAATACGCCATTATTGTTTTCCTGATCCAGGGTTACCGGCGCAAACGACTGACAGCGGATGTGAAAAAGTCTCTGGAAAAGAATCCCTAGAGTTCCCAAACACGATTAACAAAAATATATAAAAAAACATATTTAAGTTAAACGATTTTATTTAATTTGATCAGAAACGCACTAAAAATTAAGGAATAGTTATTTTCTCGTACTACAATTACGGTGGTAAAATAAAATTAAGCCAGGATCAGAGTATTTGTACTCTTCATTCTGATCGAATACCTCACATTTCTTCGGTATTTATTATCCAAATTAATGTAATTAATTCCATTCGATTTATTGACGGAAGTAGCAATTTTTCAAGACCGAGTCGAATTTAAGAACATGCAAGTAAATTTGAATGCGCTTAGGAAAACCAAAGTTTTGCCGGGATTTTGATCCATCCATGAGCATCCGTCGCAATTGTTACGAAAGAAGTTCGAAAGAAAGGTGTTTTCATATAATTTACAATTCCCTTGGTATTTATTGCTGACATTATGTCAAAACCGAACACGCTGTTTAATTATTTCACGTCACCGAGAACTCCAAAAGCAGACAATACATCAGTGCCTGAGAAGAAAATTGGGACGCCGAAAAGAGGAGTCGTAGAACAACAAAGGAAGAAAGGTATTTGACGAGAACAATTCACCTGTGAATAATTAATTCCGTATCGCATGCTGTGATAAAATACATCAATTGAGAAATATAGAAACGTGCGTAGCAAAGGATTCTGTTTTATAAACGATCACATTGCCTGTATTGTGTTTTATTTATATTGAAACTACCCTTACATTACTCACATTTGAAATTGTAAGTTGGAAGCAAATATTAGTGGATGAATTAAATTGCTAGTAGCCAAAACTCCAAGCAAAGGGAGAGAAAATAAGAATCCCGAGGAGAGGAAACGAGTTTATAAGGATGACGAAGAAGAAGAGAAAGAAGAGGAGCCAATACAGCTGAAGAAACGAAGGCTGATCATCCCCGATGAAGAATCTGGAGAAGACTCTGGGGACGAGTTCAAACCAGGTCTGTGCGGAATGTTGGTGCAGCGATGTTATTAATCGAATATCAACGAAGAAATGATTTAATTCTGCTATAGGTCCAGAGGACGAATCAGAGGAATCGGATACAGGCACTGAGGAAGCCAGTGAAAGCCAGTCGGACATACAAACCGAAGAAGAAACACCGGAGGTAAAAGACTAGTCGTTAAAAAGTTCTAGATTCGACTTATTTAACAAGCTGTATTTTAGAAGAAACCGAAGGTGTCCAGAGGGAATGGAGCAAAACGTGCGGGTGGTGGTCCAAAGAGAAATTTGAAAATAGTAAGCTCGTGATATGTAACTCGCGCCGTTTCATTCATAATTTCTACCAAAGTCACTGAATTTGATTGCAATTTTCTCAGGAGAAGAAAGAATCGAAGCCACCTCAACAAAATGAAACTCAGGGCCCGAACAAGGTCGCGGAGTCCTGGCCACACTTAAAGTACGATTTCCTCCAACCGCATAAAATAAGGGATATTAATAGGAGAAGACCCGACGATCCAAACTACGATCCTAAGACTCTATACGTTCCTAGGGATTTCTTGAATAACCAGACTCCAGTAAGACGCAAACTTAAGTGTGCTTAACGCGTCGCGATAGCACTGTCAGGTTTCTGAAACATGATTTTTGCAGGCGACCAGGCAATGGTGGGAGCTGAAAAGCAAATACTACGACAGTGTCCTTTTCTTCAAAATGGGGAAATTTTACGAATTGTTCCACATGGACGCTGTCACCGGAGCCAAGGAACTTAATCTTTCATTCATGCGAGTAGGTTCAACGATCTTCCCTCTCATAGATTTACGAGAATTAAACGCATTGATTGTGATTGATTACAGAGCGAATACGCGCACTCTGGATTCCCCGAAATCGGCTACGGTCGTTTCTCGGCGGCACTCATAGAGAAAGGGTACAAAGTCGCGAGAATAGAACAGACGGAGAACCCAGAAATGATGCAGCAACGATGCAATAAATGTAAGATACTAGAGGGATGTTCTATTAGTTTTACGATTAGTTACCACGATTTAGTATTTTATATTATTTCCAGTGACCAAGCCGACGAAATTCGATAAAGTTGTTAAGAGAGAAATCTGTCAAATAAGCTCCAAGGGCACGAGGGTTTACACTCCATTGGATGTAGAAGCCTCTACTCCGAATTCCAATTATTTATTGTCGCTCGTTGAGAAATGCCAGCCTGGCGCGAATACATCCCACTACGGAGTGTGTTTCTTGGACACGACGATCGGAGACTTCTATCTCGGACAGTTCGAGGATGATGGTTGTAACTCCAGAATACTGACCTTGCTCTCCCATTATCCACCAGTTCACGTAAGCGCTTCTCGACTACTTTAATTTACATCAAGTAAATAGATCTAAGTTCGCTTGATCCGCTTCAGGTGTTATACGAACGTGGCAATCTGTCTCAAAAGACATTGCAAATTTTAAACAACGCTCTCGCAGCGTGCATCAAAGAGCCGCTTCTTCGCGAAACACAGTTCTGGTCGCCTACAACTACGTTGAAAGTAAGCATCGCACAGCTACTCCAAATGTTCTATTCTACCCTTTATCCATACAAACCTGTTCTATGATCCACAGAATCTTCACGAAGGAGAATACTTCAAAAAGTCAGATTCTGGTTTTTCATGGCCGGAGGGTTTGCGCCCGTATCTCAACGAAAGTAAGCATTTATTAGCATTTAAGCATTCAACACAGAATCTGACTTCTTCCCTTGTGCTTTAGGAGACAGTTTAGGCTTAACCCCAGCTGATGACAAAGAGCTAGCTGTGCACGCTTTAGGAGGCTGCGTCTATTTGCTGAAAGAATGTTTGCTTGAGCAGCAATTGCTGGCCCACGAGCGCTTCAAGACGTACGTTCCGCCAGACTTTTCACGCCAATCTTCCGCAGGCTCGAGATTTGCGAATAATATGGTATTTATAAATAGCATTCAACTTGTGCGCATATTATACGAGTAATTTAACATTGATAATCCATAGGTTCTGGACGCTGTCACGATTAACAACTTGAGAATCTTCGGCGAAGGCTCTCTCATGAAGGTTTTAGACCGCTGCTGCACTGCGTTTGGAAAGAGGTATGTTCCGAATAGAAATAATCCCTTCGCATCGCTCTAATCAAACGTATCTGATTGCAGATTATTGCGCGAGTGGATCTGCAGACCGTCCTGCCGCAGAGACGTCATAATCGAACGCCAGGAAGCTGTGCAGGAATTAATGAACTCTTCGGACGTGGTGCAGACTGCTCGCAGCATATTGGCCGGCCTTCCCGACCTCGAAAGGTTGCTGAGCAAGATTCACGCGCATGGGAATCTAGCGAGAATGACTAATCACCCCGATGGCAGGGCAATCATGTTCGAGGGCCCGACGTACTCCAAGAAGAAGATCGTAGACTTCATTACCACCCTCAGTGGTTTCGAGGAGGTCTTAAAATTAATCGCCCTATTCGAAGGTAAAAGCCGTACTAAATATATTCCGCGCAATCTTTAATCAGTGCCAATAAACAGCGATCGAACGACGTTCCGGTTTCGCAGATTTCAATAGCACGCTGATAAATCGGTGCGCCAAAGTGGAACCGGATGGCGAGTTTCCTTCATTGAGAGAAACCTTGGATTACTTCGAGGTAATCAATGTTATTCCCATTTTACGATCTCCAATTCTTCTTTAATTATTAAAGAGGATGCAATCTCGCAATGTGAATTCCAGAGCGCGTTCGACCACGAGGAAGCCAAAAAGGTGGGCTGCATCGTGCCAAAGAAAGGAGTGGACATCGAACATGATTCCGTTTTAATAGAGCTGGAGGAACTGAAGAAGGATCTGGAACGGTATCTTCAAAAGCAGAGGCAGCACTTCGGCGTGAAAGTCACGTTCTACGGGTCGGATAAAAAACGTTATCAGATTGAGGTCCCGGAGTCGCAGACGAGGAAAGTCGGTTCTGGGTACGAGCTTCAATCGCAGAGGAAAGGATTTAAACGTTATTACACCGCCGAGGGAAAGGTTCGATTTTTCTCCGCGTAACTCCTCGATGAAGACGTAGGAAAGTAGTCTTGACTTTAGCTGTGCTAATTCTTACCAGGAACTACTGAGCAGGCAGATAAACGCCGAAGAGCACAAGGATAAGGTGCTGAAGGATTTGAGTAGAAGGATATTCGCGCAGTTCAGCGAGAAGTATGATATGTGGAGCACCGCTGTTTACAAAGTGTCAGTCTTGGACGTTCTCATCTCCCTCGCAGAGTATGCCCTGAGTGGCGACATGTGTGTGCCGGAAGTTAACGACGGCACCGACGGAAAGGTAGCTTAAAGGCCGTTGCGCATTTTGGCGAGGCGCGGCGAAGCGAATCGACCGAATTAATAATAATTAATCAATTGTCGCTGCGCTTCGGTCATCAATAGCTTATAAACTTTTCTCTTCGTATAGCCGCGCTTCGCCAAAATGCGCAATAGCCTTTATACCAGAGATGGGCAAAATTTTGTTTAAATAAAAGTTTTGAGTTCGAATAAAAGATACAAATTTTATTCGTTACTGATAGCGATACAGGTTACGGATAAGGATACGTGCCTTGTAGTCGATTTTTTATTTAAATAATTTTGTATAGAAACTGTTGCACAAAATCTGTTCTTTTCGCAGATGTTTACGGAAATACGAGATGGACGACACCCGTGCATCCTCTCTGACAATTTCATCCCCAACGATACTTTATTGGCGACCGAAGATTCTGCGTCGTTCATGATTCTCACTGGGCCCAATATGGGTGGTAAATCGACGCTGATGCGTCAAGTTGCCCTTCTTACGATAATGGCACAAATAGTGCGTTTCCTTCCTGCGTATAACTACCACCGTGTTAGACTCCAACATAGAAATGAAGAAACTTTTTTTTACGTACAGGGAAGCTTCGTCCCAGCGAGTTCCTGTCGCTTCACGATAGTGGATCGTATTTTCACGAGGCTGGGAGCGAACGACGATATTATGGCTGGTCAGAGCACTTTCCTCGTCGAACTCGGTGAAACTGCGGCGATATTGCACCACGCCACGCCTTATTCGCTAGTCTTGCTGGACGAACTGGGTAAGAGACTATTTTAATCCAGTGTTCCCAACCTTTGTCGAGTCGCGATCCCCATTTAGGTAAATTGAATAAGGTAAAGAAAACGGATTAAAAATAGGTAATTCAGAATATAATTCGTTACTCCTCGGCGCAACTTCTTTTCGCACTTACATATAGGCTCGCGTCGCCTCGGTTTTCCGTACTTGAAGTTACTTGAGCTTGCTTCGGTTCATGTGTTTGGTCAGTTGCTCAGAGAACCTCTTCTTATGCAGTGGCATTGCATCCACTCTCACACTACGCCTCGCCTCTCTTCCTCAGAATATTCTCGAGGAAGAATCCGCGGCTCGGAGTCGCGCCTCGCCTCTGCGCAGTGCGAGCCAAATTGTCAAACTACATAAGAAAAGCATAGGAAGAATAAAACGAGCAGATGCGAGGCGTAGTGAAAGCCTGCCTTTAATCCTACTTTTAACGACAATCGTTGCCGCCAGATTACAAACGTTGCTCTTACAGGCCGCGGCACGTCGACGTACGATGGCACAGCGATAGCAGCGTCGGTCGTGAACGCGCTCACGAAATTGAAGTGCCGCACGTTGTTCTCAACTCACTACCATTCTTTGGTAGAGGACTACAAGAACGAGAAGGACGTCACGTTGGCTCACATGGTGCGCATGAGTTTCGAGAGTATCATCGACGAATTATACGCATGTTATTCAGTTTCTTTGTACTCTTTCGTAGGCCTGTATGGTGGAGAACGAGGAGGAGGAGGTCTCTCAAGAGACGGTGACGTTCTTGTACAAGCTCAGCGCGGGGGCTTGCCCAAAGTCGTACGGTTTCAACGCCGCCCGATTAGCCGGCGTGCCGCCTATAATCACGAGCAGAGCCCACGATATATCGAAGAGACTCGAGCGGGAGGTGAATCAGAAGCACTTGTTCGTTGCCCTGTGCAAAGCTGATGGGCCAAAGATAAGGGAGCTAAGCGCTGTAATGTAAAGTCGGAGTATTAGCGTAAGATCCGTGGAAGACCCACGTCTCGCAGTAATTTATAATTGTAGTTACACCGGCACGGTGTGCCTTTTACTATTCTACATATTTATAACCATATTTCGTTATACCTTGCCAGTATTCGTTCGATATTTCCTACCCGCACATGTATTTTGGTAATAAAACCACCTGAAAGCATTGAGGAACGGTTAAATCATTATCGAGGAGAGACGAGCTTGGGGGTTGTTGCTTACAAAATTTTATTAATTAATGCCAGAGTACAAAAGGGCTACTTATGACGAGTACGAGATGCGATATACAAACAATGGTAATAATTTTAGTCACACCAGAAAAACCGACGAGGGGAAATTACGTTTCTAGTCCGGAAAAGAACGTAAGACGGGGAGGAATAATATCGCGCGTGCACGAGGGTCTTGGCTGTGAAATAAATACAATAAGAATCCTTATGCGTTACTAATATATCCGTGGAAACAAAGAAGAAGCAAAGGGGGGCGTGAAGAGTTTTCGTACCGCTATCTACGAACGAATATACCAACGAGCCTCTCGTATCGTTTAAATGGGTCCGTAATGGGTGTGTACGGGGGCAGACAAGAGGGTGGGCAATTAAATCATTTACTCGTTACGATAAGAATAATATCATCTTGCGTGTAACTTTCTCCTACGTACGATTAGTTGCGAGTTACGTATCTCCTGCTGCGTAAATATGGAATAAACGCGCATTGTTGTTGCGCGTAAAATGAAAATAATTAAAAAAAATAGAAGAAGGAACCGTGCTCTCTCTCTCTCTTTCTCTCTCTCTCTCACACACACTTTCTCTCTAAAATAGTGGCGCATGGCTTAGTTCGCATGCAGAAGGAAACTATATACGAGTCGTTATAAAAGGCACGGAAATCAAGAAAGCACTTGGCTGGTTTTTGTTTTTCTTTTTTTCTTTTTTTTTTAATGGGTTACAATATGTTGGTACTTTTATTTTTTTTTGTTATCCTTTACTTCGAGTAACATATGCCTACGTTCTAACGTACAATTCCGAGGTTTCGAACGAACGTGTTTCTATTTAGTTTTATCATTAAATATCGTGTGTTGTCGAGCGCTCTCTCTTTGGACGTTCGCGTTTAAATTCCTTTTCTAAGTGTCGTCGATTACGCGCGCGGGGGCAGGGGTGGGCTCCGTCGCTCGCCGAAGAAGAGACGAATATCGACGGCGGTCTAATTTTAAGAAAGCGTGCGTACGCGCGCTTCCTGGCGCTCCCTCCATCGGGGGACCCTCGGCAGGATTCTCTTTGCGTTGCCGAGTTCGATCCGAGACGCGCGCGAATCGCCCCTCTTTAACGTCACCTCTCTACCTGAAGCTGTCTCGTTTCCGCGCGGCCCGGCGTCGAGCAAACACGGTCTCAGAATGTAATGTAGGAAAGGGCTTGGCTGGATGCTCGGAGATAAACGGCCTGGACACCGGCAAAAATCTCTCGAAAATAGGGCGTCGATTGCTGTGTACCTTACACCCTCCTTCCTCCTTTTACTTTTTTTCATCTCGCGATCCGAAAAACGAGCTCTGTTACCTTAAACGTTACTCATTTACAAAACTCCGACGGGGGAGAGAATTCTCGATGGGGGGAGGAATGGGGGGGGATGATGTCTTCTTTCCATGAAATGAGTGACCATTATACATTTCGGCGCTTCAGAATCGATCGTCGAGGGATGGGGGGGGACACTGCTCTTTTCCCTTTTTTTCTTTCCATTCTCGCGTTTCTTTGGCCGTTAGCCCTTTCAGTGCCATCTCTCCCGATTTATCAAATCTCCCCCCTGGCCCGTCATACAATTTCCTTCGAACACCTAATGCGTATCAGCCTCGAACGATAAAAAGAAGAATATAAAAGAGAAACGTTGGGGAGAACGAATAAACTCGGTAACATGTTTCGAGCTTCGTGCAGGGTTTTTCACCGGTGCCTCGGGGGATGAATTTACTTGGAGAAACGAGGGAAACTTCGAGGTCCATTTTCCAAGCTACAGGAGATCAAGAAACAGCGTTCCTCGATCCGCCTGTAATTCGAAAACTACAGCCTCCACGATCTACAACCCCTTCTCAATATTCTTTCCTCCCCTATGCTGCAGATACAGTCTCCGAGGTCCGAATGGTGCCGGCGCGAAGCCCGAGGGCAAGCAGGAAACAGAAGAGTTGAAACGTAACTCTAGAAATCAAGGTCCCGCCGGTGCGGGAGTAAAAAAATGGCCCTCTTCGCGAGAAAAGAAGCTCCCGCGAGCCATGGCTCGAATCAAAGGGAAACCTCCCTTATGTAAGTGGCGGAGGCGACGTCGAAGAGCGCCTCGTCGTAAAAAACGGGGAAAGTGAAAAGCGAACGCGAGAAAAAGGGGAGAACAAAAAGAGGAACGCTCTGGTATGATTGAGAGGGCGGGCCTAGTCGCGAATTCTCGGGGCACTGAGAGGGTGAACGGTGCAAAGGAGGATGCCGAGTGAGCGGTAACGATCCCGATCGCAGACTTTTTACCAGAGGCCGGACGAGTACCCGCCGGGCGGAACGCGCGAGCGAGCTGGACCTTTCGCCGCTGGCGACGAGTCGGTCGACTTCTCGCCGATGCTGGAGTTCGAGCTGGATGTCCCGTTCTGCACCGTCGGCCCGTTGTTCTGCGGCTCCGTGTACCCAGTTCCGGTTACCGGATTCCCATCTGTGGAACAACAGGGGCCATAATCAGTCGGACGTTCGTAGGATCCGAAGAAACGAGCTCCCTCTCGCCCTTCCAGTAGAGAAGTGTCTTTCTCTTCTCTTTTTCTATTTTTCCCTTTTCTTTATTAGGGAGGAAACTCTTGATCGATCGAATTTACGGAATCGCTTTGAGTTTGTATTATTGAACAGAGAGCAAAGAAATCTTGAGGGTCATTTACTTTTGTGGACAGACCCTGAAGGATGATCCACGTGAGGAGAAATTGAATTGCTTCGTTGCTATGATTTCGATCGAAATTCCTTTCATACAGACGCATGCAATCGTGTGTCGGGGGGTATAGAAACGTGACGGGTTTCTTTGTAATTAATTGAAAAATAAATGCTTCGTTCTCGACAAAAATGACTGGCTAGTATTCTTAAAAAGGGGGGACTGAGCGTAGAGTCACGTTTTTATACGATTGATGATGCGTGTTTGTAATATAGTGTTGCAGAGGTATGTAAAGATTTCACGGGGAATATTTGCATGCTGGCTTTTTTCTGTTGCCTTTTTTTTGTTGGGGAACGATCGAGAAAGGGGGACAGGGACAACACGCAGGGTAATTTACTTCGGGCAGGCAATTAAGCGTAAAATGATGCAAGGAACGGCCAGTTGCCTCGATGCATTGATAAAGAACGATTGATTGTCTATAGATTGTGTGTTTGTGTGAGAGCTACTCGAAGGGGACTCAGGCTACGCAAGACCAGAGCAATGCGTAATCTACCCGTGTAGAAGTCAACTTACCGTTCTATTACTGACTAGATATGCTGACCTATGAAAACTGGTCGAAGAATTGCTTGAATCGCGTTTGCAATTTTTTTTTCTGCGTGGTTGCAATACTTTGAAAGTAGAGGGAATGTTCGACGGTGGTCGAAGGGGTGAGATTCAAGCAAGTCTGGGACGTGAAGGTGGAGGATGTCGGAGGTAAGGGGTGGATATGTGTAGAGTGGGGCAGGGCGCGGGGCAATTGTTAATTATACCAAAGTACTTTGCTGTTGCGCTGAGAGTGGATAGAAATTAATGTTTCGCGCTTTGGATTATTTCCAATTGCCTCGTGTAAATCAGGTGTTATTGGTGGGTTTCAGAGAGAGAGAATGAATTGTAATAAAACCCAAGTAATTGAACGCTAACTGTTCATAGAGCAACTAATACTAGCCAACACAAATAGATCACACTCGCAAAACCAAATCAGTAAAGATATCACAATGAAATCCAATCCTCTTCTTCTGCGGCAAAAGAACACAAATTAATCGGTGAAGAAAGCTAAATAAGGAGAGAATGAAAGGTTAAAGACACTAAACTATAAATAAATCATTTCGTGTAGCATGGCTCATTGCCTAAAACGGTGAAGGGATCACTTACGTAAACAAATTTATCGCTAAAGCAGTCCGTACTTCGAATTCGATAATTTATGGCGCGCCGATGACCTGGGTCAAATTTATCGAACTCTTTAATTACAAAATGCATATAAAACAAACCAATTCAAGCCATATTATCACATTATACACAGATGTCCTTGATAATTCGTTGGGTATTTAAAAAAGATGTGATGAAAGAGCAATATTCTCCCAGAAAAGAAAAACAGAATGCACTTCCATCATAATATTTAACTACACCCATCGCTCAATTTCTCATACCTTTAAAACACTACTTTCCCTTCACACTCTTTTCTTAACTCTAAAACAATAAATTAAAGTAAATATAAAATAAAATAAATGTAAAATTAAATTAAATAAAATAAAAATAAAGAGATGAAACACGAAATAAAAGAAAATTAAAGAAAAGAAATACAAATTTAAATAAAACAAAATTAAATAAATAAAAAATAAAATAAATTAAAATCGCAAAACAAGACACCCCAAATCCCAATGGCTCCAAATGCACTACTATTCATTAGGTACTTCTCCAACTCTAATTAACCCCAAAGGAGTATCCTCCGCGAAACAGCGATCCCCCGACAGTTTTAGACAGTGGCACGTTCGCCCTGATTTGCATACCGAAAACAAATGGCGAAAGTTCTCTGGACGCGCCTCGGGGAGAAAGAGGATAGTGGGTAGAGGATCGGGGCGGGGCACATCGAGGTGCATAGATCGGGGGGGCTGAAAGATGCAAACGAGAAAAGAAGAGCTGGGCAAACGTTACCTCGACACCTTCGTGCGTTGCGCCTCAGGGGCGTCACGGCAACTCCGTCTCCGGTGACCGGGTTGCGCGTAATGCAGGATCCACCTGCCAGGGTGGTTTCGAGCGGGTAGGAAGGCACAGAGGACGACAGTTCACAGGCCGGTGCACGCAAAGCGACACGCACCAGGATTCACCACCACCACCAACCACCATCACCATCATCATCATCAACCACCACCCCCATGCACCGACATACCGCGCAGCGAGACCCACAACCGTAACCCAACCCGTAATTGTGTTAGTGCACGCGACTCTGTTCTGCACGGACGAGTCCAGGATACCATTCTTCCTCTTAATAATCTTAAATTCCAAAAAAGCCTGAATGCCACTTCTGAATTTTAATATACACTCTTTGTTGCAAAAATTGGCGATCATTTTTTTAAGAGCTTTGCTAATGCCTCCCCTGGTTGAGACTAATATTCGTGATAGGGGAAAAGAGAATTTTGAAATACAGGGGAAAGGAGAGTATAGTCATTTTTTAATATTGAATTTATTTCTCTATGCAAAATCTTTTCGTAATTATTCTTGGGATTTTTGATGCCAGTAATCTTTGCAGTAGAGGGTAAGAGAAATTTGGAGAACAATACCTAGAAGAGATACAGCGAGGTCGTAAAAGCTACTAGAGTTCCAAAGTTTACAGCTTTGAGGTTTCGGAAAAAGAGGTCTGGAAACCTGACCTGCCACAAAAAATTCCCAACCCTTTGTTCTGAAAGCTCAAAGTTTGTAACTAAATTTTCAGGCTCCCGCAGCTTTTACGACCTCGCTATATTCCTTCTAGAGGGCCAGAGGGGAAGCTTGACGTTCCACGGTGCTGTCGATTTTGCTGCCACGACCCGAGCGATGAATATGAATAATGAATCACGGCATCCGCGACTCGTCCGTGCGAAAAGGAACGTGTACGAGAATGAAACGGAAACAGAATGCTGTACTATATTCGTGTGAAATAAGGCAAGCAGAAGCGAAAGTAGTCGAATTGCAAATAAATCAGAGTTCTGTGTTGGGATGTGGTGTTAATTGGGATGAAAGAAACGAGGGGGGAAATTAGTTGCTAGCACACGAGTGAAATCGTCGCACACGTCAAACCCAAGCAATATAAGTCCTGATGAAATCATAGGAACAATTCAAGCATCATTAAACGCTTTGTTAATCGTGTCAAAGTGTTAAGTTTATGCAACTGCAGAAATTAAAGAAACGAATGTAGTTGGACTTTAACTGACACTCGAACGATAAGGCTGTAAACCTTGAGTGAACAATTCTCTTCGAATCT
This sequence comes from Andrena haemorrhoa, assembly GCA_910592295.1. Taxonomy (NCBI): domain Eukaryota; kingdom Metazoa; phylum Arthropoda; class Insecta; order Hymenoptera; family Andrenidae; genus Andrena; species Andrena haemorrhoa. The sequence continues at coordinate 29,879,101 of OU342946.1, forward strand.
CGATGGTAATAAGTGGCATTAATTGCACTCACAATGAAAAATGAAAAGATAAGAGTAAGTATCTTTTGTCAACGTATTCTTCTCTTTTCACACATTACAAAATCCGTGGCTTGAAGGCTGTTGACGTGAAAAAAAAAGGAAACCAATGGAGAATTATTTGTCGCAAGCAGAGAACGTGTGTTAATAATTTCAACTTAACAATTAAGGGACGAAAACAGACTAACTCAAAATATGTGTATCTAGTTTCGTGGGCAGGCCCTGTATGCAAAGTCGGGATGAACATCGAACGATCACAAAAAAAGCCTCGTATCTTAAATTTACGAGATTCTTTAAGGAACAGCGAACGTTTGGCTGTCTAGCTTCTACGGATCCGAGTGAAAGGAATTAAACAACGGCGAGAAATAAAAATGTTACATGAAATTCTAAACGCGATACTTCACGAACTTATCGATAACTCACGATTATACAATGGAAAGTCGATCGTGTATTAATGCTCACTGAAATGAGTCGAACGGACTTGGCTCGTTATTTAGAGCACTGAATAAACACGAGCTGTTCAGTGAATCGTGGTGAAATTTTATACAAATATTTATCTGTCAAAGAACCAAGTAGAAAATGTGGAGTAAAATGTTTCGATCCATTGAACAGTTTTCAAGAGAGACAATTTCAAACTTAATTTAGCGAAGTCTATTCTAAGTGATCTTTGTTAACAAGTGCCTCACACATTTACAATACAGTAATTTTTCTTCGAAACTACTTCGTGTGCTACTTGTCCAATCAACTTTCCCGTGCCACGATTCATCGAACAACGTATCCGAGTGGACCGCGACGAGATCGCGAGCAAAGCGTGATAATAATGTAAATGAAGCTGAAACGGTGACGAATCTTGGGAACGATACGGTTCCACGTAGCAAAACGCGATCTCTACTAATCAAAGAAGAATGTGTTGTGGGAGGAGTGTCGTGTGTCATCTACTTGAACGTGTCTCTTTTGCACACTTACGAAATCGTTTGATTCTCCTAAAAGCTGCTTGCGAACAATTCAAGAGGATGACTTTCTTTTTTTTTTTTTATTTTGGGGTGGTAAAGCCATGGATTAGTTATACATAGAAAAAAGTTCGTTCGTGTCTCGCTAGCTCCACGTACCGACAAGAAACCAAGCGTATCGAATTTTTGTGCTTGCTTGGCCACAGCCGTTGGTAAAAAGAAACGAAACGATGCGATATGCTCTAGCGAAATCGTCGAGCTGTGCTGCGAACCGAGAACCAAGCGTGACGCTTAGGCAAAGGTAGCCTGATTTAAATAAATTGCCCGTGAGAGCCGATAAGGCAAGCGCAATTACGCGTTAACCCCGGATAAGAGCCTGCGACACACAGACACATATTTCAAGGTAGGTCGAATACAGTGCGAGTTCAAGTGTACATTGCAGTTCGAGCGGTTGCAAAGTTGTCAGCGCTGCCAGGATCAACGGTGTAACGAAATAGTCAATCGAGCTTCGTCGAAACCGTTTAAAGCTACTCAACTCGGAGTAATTAACAACGAACGTAAATGAAGGAACAGAATTTCAATCCATCGCAGTGTTAAAACTGAAAACAGAAGCCAGGAGCTTTTGTACTGAAGCTGCACCCACGGTGTTACGGTACAATAATGCCTGGTGAACTATGGTTGGAGCAAAATCTACTGCCCCAAAGTGGACCCACTCTCATCGCTTACCTAAAAAGTATATGAAAATTTCAAGATACTTCTCAAAACTATCCCCCACATCACCGATGCTAACAAATAACTTTATAAGTAACGAAGCAGCAGATCCCTTAATGTTTCCAGAAGAATTAAGTGACCAAACGATTTCGTTCCAACCATAATTGCCAGGCATTTCGTGCACAAGCCATCTCTGGACCGCTGTCGCGTGTAAAAACTCGCTGCCGCGTTCCCCCGCGCTCGCACCGTACACCAAAAACGTATCACCTGACGACAGGACAGTTTACAAAGTTATACAGGGCGAGTCACATAACATGTCCACCCCGAATTGCTTCTCCATTCTGAAAATTTCAAAGAGCAATGAATCTTCTATGGGAAAGTATTAAGCTGTATCTGTCCTAAAGCTAACGATAAGAACAGGTGTATGAAAGTGAATGGCCACCGCTTTTGGCACCTATTATTGTAGCTAACAAGGGAAGATCCCAAACCCGGAAATTCAAAAAATTCTGAAACTATGTAAATATGTGGGGAATTTGTTGGGGAGTTCGGGATATCTTCCCTTGTAAGATAAGTAGCAACGCCATGAATGTCTAGGGCAAATAAATCTTAATACTTTCCTAGAGAATAGAGAATTCGCTGCTCTATTAAATTTCGATACATTAACGTCACGTGGAAAAATACCTTTTTAGTATCATATGTTTTTGACACCTCGCCAATTTCTACAAGGGTGATTTGAGAATTTCGCGGCCTAACAGAGGAGTGCCCTGAGAATTTTTTTCCTTTATTATTCAAAATTAGCCTCCTTTCACATTGGGCCATTACTGTTGTGATATTCCATTAAGGCAGCAGTGTTCAAATCACCCTCGGATATAAAACACTTGTTTGTAGAACACATATTTGGACAAGTCACGCGAGTCGCCCTGTATACCCTTCGAATCTAGGGGTGAGCAGGGAAGAAGAGGTGATTAGAATAGATTGGCCTTACCTGTGACATCGTTGGTCAGGTTGTTGCCATTGCTGGCCGGGTATCCGTTGAGAACGCCCGCGATCGAGTTCGAGCTGGCGGTGCTCTTCGCGGGCGACACCGACGAGGAGCAGGAAGACGACGTGTCCCCGATCAGGGGTATATTGCTGCGCATGTGATTTTTCGCGTTTGGGGTGGTGGGTGGGGCTTCGGGAGGGCCAAACAGGCGATTGTATGAATCATTACCGGGCTTGCCGCGCGGCATTTCGTTGCTGTTGTTGCTGGCAGGGCCCTCGCCGCCGAACAACGCCGAGCCCAGCTGCGACTGGTTGTGGTTCTTCACGCGGCGGGGGCTCGTCTCTTCCGGAGCTGAGCCGAAAATGTCGCTGCTTCCGCCACCGGGGGGTTTCAACACCCTGAAAAATGGTAATAATTCCGCATTAAACGACTGTACACCCCTATCATTTCAATTCTAACGGATCAAATCGCGGATTTGCTTCAGTGGCCTTCGATGCTAAATTCTACTTAGGGTTTATACAAAAACCGACTTTTGATAAAACCGCTTTTCGAATTCAAGTATTCCCCCATAAAACATATAATTAAAATAGAAAATAAATAATTGTATTTATTTTAAGAATTTTCATTTTTTTAATATTTATGGAATTGCAAAAATATAACACAATAAAATACACTGCGTACAAAACCAAATGAAAGAAAAACTTAAATTCTAACTCAATAATATTAAAAAAGAAATAAAAAAAACCGTGGCAACACCGTGGAAAGCCCTTCGCGACCCACCATGTCGGGGATCACTGAGGCATTCAATGCCCCCAATTTTTGAGTTTCGACGTTTCGAGAAAGTTTAGCGCAGCGGGCAATTTTTTTGTAGAGCAAGTATAGTCGCGCCCGTCGAGTTAAGTATTTTCGAGGGAAAAGGGTTGGGAAGCTTTGTTCCCCAGCGCCGGGGGGGGGGGACAGGGACCGCCGGTCCCCACGGGCGGAAGGAGTCGATGCAATTTGCTCGATAAATCTGCGCTGATTTCTCCGTAACGAGGGTCGTCTCCCCGCTTGATGCGTGGCACGCGCGCACTTTGTCGCGTGCCCGCCTGCACGGGTCAAGAGAAACGGGGAGAAATAAAGAGCTAGGGGGGCTGGCAGGGCACGCGGGACGAGTCGCCGGCAATTAAAAGCACGGGGTCCATTCTTCCTCCGGCTCGACGACCGAGGGGGGCAGCATTTTTAAAGCCAGCTTCGTTAGCAGGAGCGGCTCAATTAACGAAGGAGTCGCTCGCGCGTGAGGATTCTTTCGGGGACCTGAAAGGACGCGTCCTGCTCGATGGTGAAAAATGGGCGTGAGCACAAATCCTGCCCATATGGGTTTAATACGAACGGATTCATATCTGGTGACATTTCGAGCTCCGCGGTGTTCATAAATGATTCAGGAATAGTGCCCTATAGGGGTGCTGGTAATTCCGAGCTATAATTTCAATTGTGCAACCTCCGAGCAGACACGGAAGACGTACGAAGATGTATATAGAATACTAAACATAGATTCTATTTGCAGGGGCACCTGAAGCTCGCCGCAAATTGTCTAGGAGTTGCGGGAACAGTCGAGTAATAAGTCTGACACAATCGTCGAGGGCAGACCCGACAATAGAGACACTTCGGAATAAGAATACCATGACGAGGAGCGATTGTATCTTTGAAACAGAAGACTCTTACGTAAGGAGGAGAACAATGGGCAAAATCGAATTACTGGACCGGAAATCGAGGCTCTGCCCCCTCGATTGCTGAAACCGCTGCTCCGCCGGTAGATCCTAGATCCCCGAGGCTCCTCTCGAGTCCAATCCCCAGCGAACCTCCTCATCGTAACCCGCGATCGCAACTTGTTTCTTACATAGCAAGCTCTAGGTACAACGTGGCTGTAAATTCAGCGACTTGGATTTCGAACTTAAGGCGGTGGTACACCCAAGACACTCGTTTTCGAAAATAAAAAAAATCGAATTTTTGGGTGTAATACCCCCTTAAAGCGCAAGCGTCCCTCAGTTACGTCCAATCAACATTTCTCGTCACGCCGTTACGAATCCTTCGCCCTGGCGAGAAGTCGTTAGTCGGCGATCGATCGAATAATCGTTCCACTCTAATTAACGACACGCGCGCGCTCGCAGCTCGCCTCTGCCGGGAGACGTATCATACCGTGCATTTCATTCACTCGGCGATAAATCAACGCTTCCTCGTTACTGTGTCTCGGATAATTGAACTCTCGGCGCGGTTTGATGGAAACGATTCGAGGGAAGAGAGCATCGAGGAAGCTCGATGCTCAGCGACCATGCCTACATACCGGAGGGGGGCATGATTTAATAATTCACGCTCCGTTTAACAGTAAAAATCCCCGGGCGAGGGGTACGCGCGGAGTTGGTCCAATAACGAAAGCAATCTAATTGCCCAATTATTGCTGGAGGCTCGCTACGAGACTTTGGAGTTTCTCCTCGGAAGAACAGTCACGGTTCACAGCCGCGAAGTGTTCCTTTGGTGGCTGGCGATCATTCTGGTTGCCGAACAGCCCTGCGCTTGAGTAACCCACGCGGTGGATATGGAAACGCGGAGAGGAAACGAGGGAGCGAATAACGAGGATAATCAATCGGCCGTAGGATGCGAAGAAGGTCCTGGGGGGGGACAGGATGGGCGCGCCTGGAAGTATGCAGCGTACGGCGACGCCTCTGCTGTGTTCCTTTGGACGCCGGGCACAGGCACCGGGGGTCGTGTTAATAAGACTGTCAACCTGTTTTACGCGCCGCGTCTTCGGTTATGGGGGACGAGGCGCCGCTCTCCGACGCGGCTGTTCGTCGATGCGCGGATAAGAGGCGCCCTGGACTCTGATATTAGATAGTTAGCGCGGCGATACAAATCACGCGGTAAATGGGAAGGCGCGAGATGCACGATGTTATCATTATATGGCTTCGGTTAATTAAGTTTGTATGAGGATGTGGTAGGCGAAGGTAGGAGGTAATGAATCTTCGGTATAGGGCTCGGTGAGCGAGCTACTAGGAGAGTTAATCTCGTTCCCGATGTTCCGTGTCTAAACGACTATTACTTGCTATAGTTAGAGGAAGTTAGTAGCTGAATGGAAATTTTAAGATTGCAGAAGAAACTCGTTGCAGGGGATTTGCAAATTTTCAGTTATAAAATTACAGTTTCTAGGAGAAACATATTCCAAGGAGACCGCTGTATCTTTATTTTTCAGCTCAATATCAGGGCAAAACCAAAGACTTTTTATAGACCACTGTATAATAACCTCGTGTGGCGCCACTTGTAAAATAGATATGTAGACAAAAAAATATATTTTTCTACTCTACGTGATAGTTATAAACATTGTGCGAAAGGAAAAGTCTCTGCTTGCTTTCGTCTCCTTGTAATTTCGCAGAAATTAGTTGACTGATAGTTAAGACCTTAATTTTCTTCCTCGTGTTTCATATCTAAACGACTATTACTTTGCTTACGGCATCTCTGCAACGTGGAAAAGATTCGAAGTTGGCATCCAAATGCAAATCTTCGGGTTGCAGAATTAACTCCTTTTTCCAGAGAATTCCTGCGCGCGAAGATTTACAAATTTTCAAGCGGAAAGTTCCCCGCTGCGCGGATCTCTCTCAACTTCCCGTGAGCATGATGTGGGCTGTGACCCCGGTTGCTGAACCCACCAACACCTGAGCACCACGTACCTAGCTCCTAACGCTTACAAAACCGCGCGACCCTTATCTTCGCCCAGAGCCACCGAGGGCCTGAAAGCCTTGGCGATTCGCTGTAATCGGTGAAAACTGCGCGCGGCGGTGCTCCTAATAGCGCGGAGCGGAAGCTACCGCGAGCGGAATCACCGGCGGTGTATGTTAACCGCGTCTAAACTTGTTACACGCGCACTCTGCTGTGCGCAACTCCCGGCCAAAGTAGCTATCAACTTTTTCTTCCAGTCGATGGAGATTTTTTGCACGACATCCATATGGGAAGTGGTACATCTATGTGGAGTAACGAAAGCATCTTCCATTGCGCTGGACGCGACGTTAATGTCCATCGCGGCGCCAATTTGTGTCAGTTACGAGGCTCGGCGCAGTCGGCCAACGACTGGCGGCGGCCAGCCTCGCACTCTGATAACCGTTCTCCGCTGCAAAACGACAACGAGCAACGTATCCTGGCAAGTGTGACGAGAGCTCGGGAAAAGTGGACCAGGACACGCTTTCCAGAGTAATAATCGCCGAGATTCGCGCGTGGCAACAATGACTCGACGCCTCGGACGCGATTATCTTGGCAGGCTCTGCCCCTGCTCGGTGTACGCGACGACAGGGCAAGATGCCGGCGACGTCGTCAACCACTTACGCACACCATTTGACATAACAGCGCAATTAGATTATCTCGAGCTATTCCTCCGCGCGATACGTCGCGATAAATCGATTAGGCGACACGCGTGGGTGTCGGCGCGCGGTGATTAACAACTATCCTGGATGCGCGACTAGTTTTCCTTTGGATGAATATAGTTTCGCGAGCTTGGAGGATATCCTTTGCTGCGGTTCGAACGAAGTTGGGAGCGAAGTGGTTGAAAACGTGACTGGCGGAATTTCAACTCAGGAATTTTTTATTCTCGAATTATCGATTTTAAAAGTAATTTAACTGCACTTTGATCTTACGGACCTGTATGGTAGGTACTTTATTGTAATGTAAAATTGTAGGAGAAACAATGAGCCTGGGGTGATGGGGCTCGAACCGATTACCCCAAAGCCGACTCCCCGCATTGGTGAACTTTTACAAAACTATGTTCATACTTTCTGTGTACGAGGACGAGAGATGGTAATAATTGGTGACTCGCAGGCTTCATCATCATGAGATCAGGATGCTAAGTACATCGCACACAACTCGACCGAACATGCCCAGAAAATAGGGCACAAGGGCAATCATCTACTTTGCGAGTCGTAAAGTCTGATGAAGGAGAATTAAGAGGAGCCTGCGTAATAATCGACGTGACGCGAAATTCTGCGCGTGGGCGATGCCCCATTACAGAAATATCCCTCTTGTCATCGCTTTGCTCTATGGAGGACCCGCACGAGGAGGGCTTCCAACTTTTTCGGGGTACCTCCGATTCCGGCCACTGGCTGGTACGGAATTTATCGAAGGTAATAAGATAGAAGGGTGTCGGTGCCATCTTCCGCGACGTCACCCCCCGTTGGACTCCGCCTTGTCACGGTATCTGGTCTCTCGGTTCGACGAGCAGCGATCGACGAGGTCGAGCGGAGCGTCGCCGTGACAGATCGATCGCACGAGCACGCGAGCGATGAACTGAGAAATGCGCGGCAATAATTTATTTACTACTCGAGCTATCCATCAACCGGGATACGGTTTATCGTCGCGGATACAGTAGGTCAGTTGCATCCCTACGTGAAAGCAACCCTCCTTCCTCCTATGCAAATGCAGACCTTGCAGCAAGAGGGGTGCAGCTCCAGCTTTACCAACTTTACCAACTGTTTATAAAATTATTACTCTGACTTGACATTGAAAAGAGAACACTAATTGAGAAATATATATTTTCACGCGATAAGTCAGTGTTCCCCAACCGTTTTTGAGTTGCCCGAGGAAAATTTAATTCTAACTCTAATGTAACTGTAAAAATATAATTCTAACTTAAAACAAAAACTCCAAAAACCGTGGCGACATCCCAATAAACGCTCCGCGACCACTGATTGGAGAGATCACCAAAATAAGTGGTAGTTATTAAAAGTGATAAGTTTGTATTTTTATTTTTGTCGAAATTTCTAAATCTGGAGCTGCACCCCCTTTGCTGCAATGCCCTCAAATCTGCCCGCGGAGATTATGCGGAGGGTGCGAAAAGGGGAACGTACCTAGAATCTCCATTTCACCGCGAGATGCTATCGCCACCAGCCGCCGCAATCTGCACCGTGTTCCCTTCGGTTATTCCCATTAATTCTTACATCGGCTGTTATCAACGGGTACACGCAGCTCCACTTGGCCCGATAGCGATGCCCGACCGAGGAAACCGATAGCCGGCGTCAAAGTTCCCGTGGATAGGCTCGACTCGCGAGAGGAATTCTTGGGGGATAGGGGCGAGGGATCGCCGCGCAAATGGATGGTTTTTTAGCGGGATCGGCAATAAGGAGTCACGCTCGAGCACTCGTCCTAGCTGCCGGCAACGCTCCGTGTGAGGTCCAGGAGGTGGATGCCGATAACAAGGAGCGGCACTGTGGCCGATACAACACCAATATCTTTTATCGCGTTTCGGACAATGGTCATTGTTCCAGCGTTTAATTACCGCGGTCTCGGTGCAACCTAATACTTCCTCGAGATCTCATGTACGGCTAAATAGTTCGCCGCGGAGAAACCTCCGCGTTCATCCGCCTATCTGCTCTTCTCGTCGGACCGAGGCACAGTTACGCGAATCAGGATAATTGCCCGAAGGAGGGGTGGTTCTGCCAGCTTTCCCTCCCTGTAGGTGTTTCTTGGACATCCGAATGAAATTCAATTAATTCGCCAGTTTATCATGAAAGATACATGTCCTAGGTTTTAAACATTTATATAGATTGTACTGAACGTTCTAATGTAGGAAACAGGTTTCCAAAGGTTTAAATAATATGATAATGTTTAATAAAATAAGTAAAATAAGAACATCTCCTACACAAGGCTCTCCACACACACGTGCACTCGACGTCTACGGCACCCCAACTCTATACAAACGTCTACCAGACAACAACTCTATACGTGTTCACGCCATGTACGCTTTTTCAGTCCCCTCAACATTGTGTCCTTTCACCGTCGCCAACGCCTCGACACGCGTTTCGCTTTCTCTTTTGCTCTCGCTCCCTCGCACCCTCAAACCTCTTCTAACCCCATGAACCGATCGTCTGTTTTCCCGCGACCCAAACCGGAAAACCAGCAAACCTGCTCTTATTATTACCACTTAGGTATACAAGTCCGAAAATGTATTTTTTTCCAAAATCGAAGAAGTTATGCAACGAAGGGTTAAGTATTCTATTATAACATTGCACCCTTCGTGATTGTACAAGTGTGAAAATGCATAAATCTTTAGTCCTTTTCCTCTTTTAATACATGTTAACTGACTGCCAACGTTCCCTCAGTTTGCTGTAAAAGAAGGGATGCAGTACTCGTATCTAGGAATTATAAAATGAAGTTATAGACAGTGTAAGAATGGCACTGCCGTCTCTGTATTGAATTAAAGAAGCTAATCAACCCTTTCAAGCCCGACTCCTTAAAATCCAATTACACAGGCATGGAATAATCGAGTAAATTATCTCCAATGCCCATCACTCTCGTGAAAATACCAGCGTCCCTCTAGCATCACTATCATTACACAACAGAGGCCAATTAGGTTCAATCTACCCCCCGAATCAATCCCATATTGTCCCCTTACATAATTCCTAGCCGCAGCCATCCAATCGGTACAAACGAGGAGAAGTCACCGCGCGGTCATTGAATCGCGTTAATGATCGCGCGATTGAATTTTTTTCCTACGTGTCGACGACGGTGGATCGTACATATATCAAGGATCAGGCGCGAACGTGACAACGCGTTTACCGATATTCACACGTGCCGGTTCGCGCCGCTGCGACTAATTATCATGGACGACGGCTGTCCCGTTCCCCCTCGCCCAACGGACTCCTCGTTTCGCCCCGTCCCTTACGTAACGCGCGTGATTCCGCGGAACAATAGTGTCCACCGCGTGAGAGCCTCCGCGTGCGCTGGGAAGAAAACGATTAAGTGATTATCAAAGAGCGCGGCTCGGAGAGGAAACGACGATTATCCCCCCGCAACAGCCCCGTGTCGTCGACTCCAGGGGAAAAGGAACAATCGGACGATTCGTTTCTGGAAACGATCGCCAGATACTCCGTGCGCCAAGGATTTCCCTCCATTATCGCCCAAGGATAATTTATTCCCCGGCGTGGCGGCCGACGGTTGCCTTCAACTCGATACCCTCTCGCAAAGAAAGCTAAACCTACTCGTAATTTCCGACGCCGATACCTAAAGCTTCCTCGCTCTATCCGGCTGTCTACGCCAACGCACGGCGCGCCGCCCTGTGCCCCCGAGACGTTCTCGCCGGGGAACGGCGGAGCGCTGGACGTGTGCTCGGCTAATCGCGTACAGCCGCCTCGACTTCCTGAATCAAAGTTAAAAAGCCCGGCTCCTAATTGAAAGGGGGCGAGATGGACGTGGGCTAAGTACGCTCCACCGATGTTCGAGTCTAGCGCGGTGCCAGATCCGGGTGATGTATGGCCCTGAAGCGGGGAGAAAGAGTCCAATGTCTCGGGCAACTAGATGATACTGTGGGGGGGATCTTCGGTGTTTAGTAGCAAGGGATATGTGCTCGGATCCACATATATTCTGCTACGATATTGTGGGATCAGGAATCCCCATAAGAGGCAGCTTGGAATAGGAAACATTGGAGGATCAACTTTGGTGGAGTTGGTTAAGCGGTTGGACAGTAGGCAGAGGATCGCGGGTTCGAATCCCGTCACCCGGAAGTCATTTTTCCGCGGGTCCTGTAAATAGGTAGGAATCACAAAACCTATTTCTCCAATATTATTATATATTATATTGATTCCTTCGTGTAGAGATTGATTAAGAGTTTGACGCGTTCAGGTGACGCAAATCCATCAGTGATCGGAGTTGATTAAATTATAATTGTCCTCCGTTTGGAAGAACACTTGAATTTCCCGTAGAGCAGCGTTCAACGACCCGCCAGCGTATATCAAAGGGCAAGATCTGCCTGCTTTTACTCATCAATCTAGCAAGCGAGGATCGAAGGGTGAAACTCCCATTCGCGAGGCATTGTTCCGCGGACAAAGTGTCCCGTGGCAGCCGACAGAGGCTTGCGACATCGTCGACGACACCCAACGCCAAATACAGCCGTCCCTGATGGACGCGGATACGTGTAACACATATCGGTAACTCGGAAAGCCTAAGTGGATGGTTAAACGATGGCCACGCGACTAACGCACGATGCAGGATCGATTAGGGGAACGATCGATGATCAAGACGTAATCGGCGACGGCAGGGGGACCTAATTGCGTGGTTTCTACCAGCCGCGAGACAGAGGAAGCGCCTCGTCGGTGCTTATAAGGAAGCTGGATCGACCGGGTAAAAGAATCGAGGAGCTTTACGTAATGGATCGGCCAAGTAATGGACGAACTTTACGCGAAATTAACTAATTGCCCAATTACGCCCCCGCTCCGGCGACTGTGCAACGTGTAATCGATCGTCTCGTTCGGTTCCGGTGAAATCGTCGATTTATCCCCTTTCGGCCATAGACGCGGCTTAACAAGCGGATAATCACGCCAACTACGAGCCACCCATCAAAATTCAGTCCGAAGTCGTTCGTTTCAATCGGTCCGCGATACTCGTTAACGCGGTCCCAGGGCTAGGGACCGCGATTTTCTACTTCGTTGACGTGGATCGTTTTACTAGACTAGAAATATCGCCTCGCCAGTTACGGAGGAATAAATCACGATCCATCGAACTCGTCAGGCTACCTTCTAACAGTGAATTTTACATGATGGGAAGACTCGGAAACATTAATTCAAAATAATTCTTCTAATTTTTCGGGACCTAAGGACCTGTTCAAATCGTGTAGATTTTTTCTTCAATTGCTTTTTCCAAAATCAATCTTCTTCAATCGATCTTTTCCGATCTTAATAATAGTATTTAATGTAATTATTTACTCGAGACACCTAAATGAATTTTTATACAATTTGGTGGAAAAAGTGGGTAGCTCTAAATTTCAAAAATTCACCCTGCCATAGAGGAGATATACTTTTGCTCAGTAAAAATGCCAAATGCTGCGTTAATGTGTACCTTTTAAGTGGGTAAATATTTTGAACATAAATCTAAAATTCTTTACTTAACACCGTTTTAATTAATTTTCCAAAAGTGAATAGAGTCGGAGCTGCCAAAACATATCTAGAATATTTCAGTGACCGGCTGCAGAATCGTCCTGTGCCTGAGAGGGGCCCAAGACCGCGAGCTCCTAGAGAGAGCTGCTAGGTATCGCGTTTCCCCGTGGAACTATTCACCTGGGCGCTCGAAGTTCACGTCTTGTGGCCCTGAATAATACACAGGAAAGGCCGCGGAACAAAGTATGAATTATCGAGCGCCCCGTGCGTCGTACAAAAGGCAGCGATAGCTGATCGTTATCGATCCGGCTTCTAGGCTTTAGCCAGGCTTATCAGCGAACGTAGGGGAAGCATGGATAGACAGATAAGAGTCAATGCTCCGCCAAGAGAGACGGGCATAAATAAGAGCGTCGAGGGTGTGGGTGGTGTTAGGAACGAGGCATATCAATGGAGCGAGGAGCAATCGAACCAAGCGCGCAAACGTTTCCGTGTTTCGTGCCGCGGCACCGACGATCGGTTCGTTATCGTGTCCCTGGCGAAATTCCACCGCTTTATTATCGCAGCAACGTTTGTCCACGGTGAGTCAGCGTTTCTGACGATCCCCAAGTATATAAATTGCATCGCGAGCACGGCGTCATTTGGTGAATCATGGAGATGGATACTCGAGGCTTTCGTGGATCCATTGGAAGGAATTGTTTCGGAGGCTTTCTGGTGCTGAGGATTCTCAGGGGGGCTTGATAAAGTAACAGTAGTTTCTGAGAAAATTAATCTACATGGAAAGGACCCTTTTCAAGATTTTTGATCTGTGAAAGAGCAATTTTGAAAATTGAAGATAGGTTCTATTAGTAAATACACCATAATTGCATTAATTGGGGAGAACACATGACGTCGAGGTCCGGGGTAGGCTCTACTCTAAGTAGACAGCACGGAGATTGATCCTGGAGGCTTTCGTGGCTCCCCTGGAAGCTTCACGAAACTTACGTTTGCGAGAGAAGGATTTACACTAATCAATTTAAAAAAAACCCTCTGTCCCGCGATGGTGTGAATTAGAGGGTTGCAGCGCGGTGACGAGGTTGAAAGGGGGCGGTCCGACGAAATGCGCAGGCAGAACCACCGAGGTCCAGACGGAGTTAGCCCCAACGGGGCTTCAGCGGCGTCACGCGCTCGCGAAATCCGACTTTTCTCGCAGGAAGCCCCGAGGGGACGGTATCCACAAAAGCCCGCGGCGATCGCGAGGGGAGGGAAGCCGCGACACGATGCGCGCACCCTTTCGTGTCCAAGCCGGACGGCGAAAGGTGGGTGAGTAACCCCATCTGTCCAAGGGGTGGGTGGACGTATCGCCAGCCCGGAAAGAGCGTCTCGTTCGCCTGGTAACGCGATACGTTTCGATCCACGTGGAACTTCGAGACCGGCACGGGGCCCCGCCGACTCGTTTTACACGCGGGACACGCGCACTGGTGGGACGAGTCGAGGAAGTCGATGCTCGGGGCCTAGCGGGGGAGGATCAAGCCAGAGAAGATACTTCGTTACACCTCGATCCACGTGGATAATGCTCGTCGACGGCAATCGCGGTCTGGTTGGTGCGATGGGTTCGAGCGGAAGCGATCACCGTGGAATCCGTGGACTCGTTTCGCGAGCAGGCGCGTCGATTTTACTCGAGAGCAGCCGATGACTCGGTAACTGGGCCTGCTTCTCGGTGCTTTTATTCGATGGAGGAACGAGCTTTTGAGTGAATTTATTGGGAGTGGTAGACTTATGAATTGTTAAAATAATTCCACTAACAAGGAATAATGAGGATTAACAATTCCAACACGCCCCACAGTAATTTGCAAAACAAACTCGCAGTTGCGTTCGCTATTGAAGCGAGTAGGAGGATCAGGCAGAAATCGAGGTTGGAAAAAAAGACGTGTCACACCCACGCGACCTTAAACCGGCATACCTCATTATCCTCGTTTAAAGAGGGCCTCGCCGAGGAGGCTAATCATTGTTTGATAATTGGTCGAAAATTAGATCTACCCTTTTAAGTGGCCCCTGGTCGCCAATGAAACCGACATTGCCACTTGGTTTCGTGTCCTCAAGAGTCGATTGTCTTGCCGTTAATTAAACAGGCTCGCCTACAATCTGATCGAACTCGTCTGTCAAGGTTCCTGGCGACTCTCGTTCGACGCATAGCGTTCTAGGTGACATAGTAATCGAACCGTTGGCAGTTGCCAGGCTGATACAGCGACTTCACCAGCTGGCAGTTGTCCCAAAACAGTTTAAGACCCCTCGGGGCTAGGTCAGGACCGGTCAACCGTATATAGGGATACTCAAGTAGGGCATGACACCTAGGCACGTTTAGGAATTCCATCTGACCGATTCGAGGATCGCGCAGACACCAATTCCCTTCATAAAACACGTGTTCCTGCCTCCTACTTACTGGTAAATCAGCGAGGCGAGACGCGAGTACGGATGCGACAATGGCGGCTCAAGTGGGTGCAAAGACACTGAGAAGAACACCGAGTGTTGCGTCTCTGGATTTCTACCGCCTCGAGTACAGGAGGGAAGCACCAAGTTGTGGACGAAGAGAATTGGTGCAACACTTCCTTAGAACACGTGACACATTGAAAAATTAATGCAATTCCTCTTTACAAATTTTGATAACTTCTACTCCGTCCAGAGTGGGCTCCAGAAGATGAGCTCCAACTCGCGAAAGAAAAGAATTAGTGCAATGCCTCCTTACAAAATCTCAATAACTTGTATACGATACTAATCGCCGCGGAATTAATTGAAACTGACCCAGATGCCAATCGAAGTCTCTAATGAGAGAAATTCGGAAGTCTCGTGGCGAACCTGGTTCCAGCGATGAAGCAGCTTAACGAGAGAAATCCGAAAACTTGGCAGTCTTAATCAAAATCTCCGGCCAAGAGAAACTCGAGCACACCCCAGAGTGGCCTTCAAGGAAGTCCCGTCACACTTCCTATTCGCCTGAGATTTTTCAATCGCCCCTTGTCATCCATGGAACCTGTTCCACGGACGCACGGTGAGATGTTCAAGACTCCTCAGGGATGGGCCTGTTTATCACTCGAGGACAAAGGGGGCCACTGTGCGGCAAAGGATTCCACAGGGGGCTCCTACAAAGGAAGCATTGTAGCAGGCCGCATCGATGGGAGAAGCACACATACGCGGACACTTTACCCTTGGATCAACGGATGAGCATCGATCTCTGAAGATCAGATCGCCACGATCAACTAGACCCTCGACAGGCTCCGCGTACCAAGTGACACTGCGCGCGTTGGCACTAAGCACAGGTGCGAAAAGAGGATTATAGAAGCTGCAAGTGGTCGTCTTTAGGGAAAGAAGACAAAATAGAGGATCTCAGGGATAAGTCACCACTGTGACGTCCCCTAGGAAACGAGGATAAACCCTCCTGGGATGTATAGTGGCGCTCAAGAAGGAGTTTAAACTGTGGTTGGTGGAGGAGTACCAGTAGGGGATGAAGGTGTAGGCAACGCAAAAAATGTATACAGGATGAGTCACCTAAGACAAGCCATCTGAATAGCTTCTGAAATTCTTGAGATAGGAAGAAATGTTTGAGGAAATAATTATTCGGTTCGTGGTGGACAGAGCTTTTCCTCGGGTCACTCACCCTGTAAGGTAGTTATAGTGGAAAGGTTTAAATTGTGAACAGTGAAGATAGTTTCATTAGCAAGAATTATTCTACCCTAATTATATCTCAAGATCTATATCTCCTATTATTTAAGGGTCGTTTAGAATGCCCCAGCAATACCCCTAAATAGTATCAAGTTTATTACGCAGGCGTGTAAGAATACGACGTTCCCAAAGTCTCCTTTGACCACCACTGCAGGATTAACCACTTCTCCCTGATTTCACTTAACTGGAAGGCCACGTAGGTGTAAACCTTGCAGAGGGGGGGCAGCAGCGAAAAATCATAGCGACGGCAATTAAGCGCAAAGTGCCCGGAGGTGACATCCGTATAATTAAAACCGGCGTAGAGGCGAGTACACGTCAATTACACCGAGGGCGTTGACCACATTCTAACGAAGCTCAATTGCGCGAATCTTTGTGGCTTGCGCCGACCTACCAACCACCCGAAATTGGTCTCTTTTTTTTTATATGGTTCTTGCGAGCTTCAAGAAGTTCTGGGAAGGCGATCTTCAAGGTGGATCGGTATTGGAACGCCACTCGGAGGCGTTGCTTCGTGAAAGAGGAAAAACGCGCGAGAGGAAAAAGAAACGATTAAATAATTAGACGGCTAATAATTTCTAAGGAACGTAAGACATTCGTGGAGCGACCGTCACGCTTTCTAAACCTAACTGTTTTCCGCTCTGCTCCTCTATTTCGGCGCTGCCTCGACTTTTGACACGAGACGCGTCGCTGGTGGCTGAATGCGGATTGTTAGGAATATATGAGAGGTGGATTTCTCGCCTCTGGTTTTCAGCTTCGATCCTCTGTTTGTTTGCGTCTTGTATATTTCTGTAGACGAACAGATGTATGAATGCAATTATTCCCTAGGCCAGTGGTTTTAATTTTAATAACCCATGTTTCCGAAATAAACTGTTTCACTGTAGCTTCACCTGTGCCTTTGGTGCACGGTGTATATAAAAACCCTAGGTATCACACATAGAACGCACAAGCCACTAGCACTGTAATTTGCAACATATCAGCAAGAAACGCGAATGAACGGTAACGAAGCAAAGCTCTCTCTCCCCTGGTCGCAGCGCCATAATCATTAAAAGCCATCGAAGGAACCTGGTCCCCGAAGAAATTGCACCCGCCGAGGGAGTATTAGCCAGGCCGATCGGTTTTTCCGAGCGCAGCGGCCGTTTAATAATCGTTCAGATTTACGCTCACTGCCTTCGAGGCCCCGCGATACCAATTACAGGATGGAAATCCTAAAGGATGCGGCGCTTCCTGGGAAGCATCCAATTTTTATCACAACCAAAACCGCTCGAGTAATTCCGCAGATAAAGTGCTCGGCGGAAAGTACCGGTGTGTAACAGTTGTTTATCCTCTTTGCGCGATAACCGCTTGTACGCGATGCCCGGCGATAAGGCTGCTCGCAGGAAATTCAGGATGACAGTATGGAAGGTCAGTGCGGCGGCACGGGAATGATCACGGCTCGACTTCAACCGCGAAACGGAGCATCGAAGGGAGAAGACGCGGACGTTTTGCAACGGTAGAAAAGACGTTTCTGGTGGCTGCGACAGTGAACTTGAAATTTCCCCGGATTCCCTGGGCGGCTGCAACGTGGAGGCGCTGCGGCACGGGTTTCCAAAGCGGCGTCGGGATTCAAGGACCGCCTCGCGAGATGTAAATCGATCGGTCACGGAGGACGCAGATATACGTCGCTCTTAGTCTCTTGCAATTTCGATGCACGAAGTGGTGCAATACTTTGCTGTTTAGAAGCTACTGACTGTACAAGCTGGAGGAGGTGCTTCGGATGGGTAATGGGCACAAAATGTAGGAGTTAAAGAATATCAATGATTGCTAGGGTGTCGGTTAATCGTTTTCGTGGAAAGTACTGGCTTTCAATATTAAGGTTGATAAACGAGACTATCAGCGCAATAAGTGGCATAACCCACAATTTTGGGTGAATTGACATTTCACCATAAACCACTTCGTATACAGCAAAATTTTAATTCTATAGTGCCCCGGGCAACCCTACAAAAACATACACAAAATGGGAGCACAAAAACGCGCTGATAGCCTCAATTATTACTAAGGATACGAATCCTGTATCTTATTTATAATTCCTAATTAAAAGTAGCAGGAGGTCTCCGCGAAGAAAACTCGCCTTCCGATGTCCAGCCTGGTAAACCTACCCTACATTTCCTAAATCCAAAATCCAATCTCCCTAACTATATCACACCCCAGCTACGTCCATTGTGCCTCTCGAGAGCCAGCAAAATTCTGCCAGAACCGATCGAACCACTTCAGAACTCAATATCAATCCAGAAAGATGTCTGACCAGCACCTCAGAAGCTATCAACACCCTTAATTCGAAACCCGCCTGCCACCCAAGCTAGAAAAGGGGAATCCCGCCCCAAAAGATTCGGCGTCCACCTTCGCCCGGACTTTAATTTCCACGCACCGCTGTCATCACGCCCGCGGAGGTGACAGCTCTCGAGGGCAGCCGCGCCAAAGGGAATCGATAAGCGTTCGAGCCCCGCGAGTCGCCACTAAAAAACTTGGAAACCGTCGGAGCAGAGGGAGGACCGGTCGTGGGGGATCGCGGAAAATCCGCAGTGCGGATAAGGGGAGACCGCCTCGCGGAATTTACCTTTTCTTCCCGTATCCGACGTTGTCGAGCTCGACGTGTCTGTACGTCGCGTAGGTGGCCATGGTCCTGGTGTCTGTCCCGATGCTCCCTCGAAGAGGCCCGCACGTATACGCCGTGGCTGTCGTCCTTCTCCCTTGGCCGGTGCACAGAGAAATAGCCACGGGGTGGGTTCGGAGGGGTGGAGAAGATGGAAGACGGTGCCGCCGAGGAACTGTGCACCGATGCTGCGCGTCCTTGAGATGTAGGCTCGATCCGGTCTTCCCAAGAGAGCAACTCGCGGTACGGATCCTCCCCCCGGGGTTGGAAAAAAAGGTCACGATACTCGAACGCAAGGGAGCGCGGGTACAGGCAGCGTCGCGATCAGCCGAGAAACTGGCAGCCGAATGAGGATCCAGCCGGTATATAATCCCTCCTCCACTGGTGCTTCCCTACTCTCTCGCTCGGTTCGACGCCGCTCCCTTCTTCTTCTCTCTCTGTCACCCTCTCTCTCTCTCTCTCTCTCTCTCTCTCTCTCTCTCTCTCTCTCTCTCTCTCTCTCTCTCTCTCTCTCTCTCTCTCTCTCTGGCGCGCGCGATCCACCTCTCCAGCCACTAATCTGCCCGTCCTTCTCTCTTCCCCGCAAGCTCTTTCAGTTTGATTCCGTCTGCACACAACTGTCTCTATCCCCTTTCGGGTCACTCTCGACCCACCCTCTGTCTCTCTGTCTCTCTGCTTCCCCGCAGCCAAGCTCTTCCAGTCCGATTGTCCCGCTGCATCCACCCCTTTTTCCCACCGTTCCACCCCCGTCAAGCTTCTCCTCTGGCGGAGCGCGACGCTAGCACAGTGGACCCGCCATCCTGCCGCGGATGTAACCCCGGCGGAGTGCTGTATGTGCCTCCACCCTTCCCCTGGTGGAAGGCCGACGACGCCGACGCCGACGTTCGTGCATTCACCTCAATCAATACGGCCGGCGAACCGGACGGGCTGCGGGCACGGGCGGCGCGACGGAGGGACGCGTGGGCGCACCGTCGTCGCTGCATGTGCACGCCGGTGCACGCCGATGCACGTGCGGCCGTGCACACGGCGCGGATAATGAGCGGGAGAGGGACAGAGGGCGGAGGAGAGCAAGATCCCTGACGGCGGGGGGGGGTGGCTCCGGCGATCGTTAGGGGTAGTGGCTTTCCGCGGAATTCGCGAAACGTAGCGATGCTTTCTGGGTTTGTTGACGGGGATGGTGGGCGGTTGTTGAGGGTGTTCTGTCGATGGATGGTTTCGGCGCACTGCTCGGTGACATTGAACCGGGTCGATGCCTTGGGCAGGTGGCGATGGGCAGCGTTTCTTGTAGGTTTGCACTTCGAACGGGGGTCGCTCGGTCGGGTATTCGATTCGAGGTCAATTTTAACCGATTATTTTATTGGTAGACACGTTAAATTGGGTAGCATAACTTCGGTGGTACATTATAGCAATGGTGTTTTATAGTAGACGCGGATCTTAGTGAGATTTGAAATACTTATCGCCTTCGAGAAGTGATACTAATAATAAATAACACGTGTAGTCGTTAACGAGTGATGGGGTAATTGGTTGCGAGGGACAGTGAGTCACGAACGTACCCGCGCGATTACATTTGAAGGTTTTAAGGAATGAAATACCTACTGGACCAATTCTGAAAAAGTTATGCGATTTTAAAAGTTGTAAACTTTCTTTCATCCGCCATTGTATACGGGGGTTTTTGTAATATATTCTGTTGCTCACAAAAGTATTCGAGTAGTTCGTAGAAACATTTCTTTCAGAGATATAAACACCTATGTTTACGACGGAGCGTGGCAGTCACGCTCCTCCAAGGTTCTTCCTATTAAAAGCAATCCTATTACGGCCTCGCGTAACAGAAGTGAAAATGCTTTGGGAATTTTCAAACACGTTTCCCAGCCCCTGAGAAAAACCTTTCTACCAATTTCTTAACTCAGTAAAGAAAAAATGTTTACATCTAAAAAAGGGAAGAATTTTTCCTCCTCCGTTCATATGACATTCCTTCATTCTTTGGATCCACTACGCCCCTAAAATGCCCACTTGCGATACGAGTACTATAGAAGTATTTTTACCATAAAATGTAGGAAGATACCACCCTATATGTATACCAACGCAAAGTAACGTTGGTTCTGCTCGCGTGCTGTGCACGGATGGCTTCAGTCTCCACCTCCGCGAAGAGGAAGAAGGAGGATGCTCGTCACCCCTCGCTAAATCGCACACGGATGCACACGAGACGGGGATCTTGCGTTGCAATCGATGCGAAATTTTAAGGGTTTCGACGGCTCGTTTCCAAAGGGAACACGAGGGGTTGCCCAACAGACAAACATGGGCAGGGGGTTGTTTTTCGACCGGGCGTGACGCTCTTTGAGTAATCGACTGATTAAATTGCCTGACCCCCTGCTGGTCTTTTAGGGAGGCGGACGAAGGCATCGGGTTACTGGAAACCGAGCTGAAAGGATGAACAGCGAATTTTGGTCACTCGATAACATCGACAACCCTAAACTATATCTAACATACGCTATAAATTGGTATTTAATTCGTCGTTCACACCAACGTCATGGCACTAACGTAACGTGCCCGTTTTCAAGAACTGACCCAGTATTAATTTTACAAGCAAGGACCGGCCATAACAAAATTACCCGCCGTTACCTCCTCCAAAAAGAAAACCCCCAACATGTCACACGTGTGGTGCCATAATATTAAACTATTGACCACATATTTCAACAACGTAGGAGATACTCTACCGAAACAATTATTCAACGTAAAAATTAATTATCAATTCAATAACACAAAATTTATTAAATTCTATAATTAGTTGTGAATTCAAATAGTTTCTTTTTTTTTCTGTCGCTAATAACTCATATAAGTGGTTGATGTGACTTAAAACAACGGAGGAGGGATGCATTAGGAATTCTAACATGGTATTTGGAAACCCATAAGTTCTGTGTGGAAAATTTATGGAGATACTTTTAGGGATGATGTTCGCGAGTTTAATGAAAAAGCTGGAAGACGGCGACGATACGTGGGCGACAGGGGGCTGCTACCCCTGAGTCAGCCTCTTTTGTTCAGTATCTAGGACGAGTGCTCGGGGGGTGAGAAGCCCGACCACGCTTTGAAGTCCTTCTCGGGATATTTATTCTAGAACGTTCTGCCTAATGTATGCAGTTTTGGGGTAACAGTTCACCGCAGTACGTATGCAGAGTTGGTTAAAATCAAGCAAAATATTCCAACAGCAGTAGTTACATAACAGCAACACATATTTTCTGAGCATTGTATATACGTCGCATTGAGAATAAAAACGGACTAACTCACTTTAGAAACAAATTACTTTTTCCTATTTTATATGATTGCTATTAACTCAATTTCGCAAAAAATGTGGATTAGCCCGTTTTTACTTGCAATGCCTCACGCACAGTTATTAAATGTGTAAATGCACAAACACTAAAAAAACAACAATAGGTATGCATCTTCTCAGATCTCAGAAACTCCTTTGTTTATCGAGCAGCACGTACTTGTCCAAGTTACCCTGTTCGCAAAATTCAATAAACTATTCAATAAAAACAAGTACGTGTCAAGAATACATCAGTACTGACATACGAATGATAAATTCAAGTGTCTCGATTCATCCATTTTCTACAACGTCGATATTCAATTCCGCAAGAAAACCAAATCAGAAAATCGATTAAATATACCACTAAAGACGGAAGGATATTTAACGAGCCCCAAATACGCCACATAAATCAGCGATTGAGCACAGATATTATCATATTACGTGCACCAAATTCTACTTTCCCGATACTTCGATACCTGCTCTCCGGCTTGAAGGCCGCGTAGACACGCGATTGGCCTAATTGTCCGGAGCAGATTGTCGATAAATCGTGCTCATTGGTTTTTCTGGTACCACCGATTTGTTCGCTGGACCGAGGTAATCGTGCAATGCGCTACGCGAAAATCGGACGCTAATTGCGTGCTGATTTACTGGCGACCCGCTCGGACAGATTGTGGAAACAGCATTATTTATGGACAATTATACGAGGAGAGATCCTATTTCGTTAAGGAGCGGCTGAGCTCGGGCTTGCTGCGCGCCACGATCGTTTTGCGTGGCGAACCTTGTTTCCGCTGCACGATGAAGAGCCACGCTGAGCTCTTCCATTCAACGCGACGAAGCGTCCGCAGATCTCCGCAGCAGACTCTAAGCTTCATCCTCCGAGAGGATCATTGATCTTCTTGGCAATTCGAGCGGCGCCAGGTTTCGAAAAACGTCCCTTTTGTACGAAGCCTTTAGAAAGCTAACTCCGAGCTTCGTTTCTCTTCGAAGCAAACACTCGCGGACTTTAAGATAACACCCTTGACGCATTCTTAAAAATATCGACGTGAAAGCGCGTTAAAATCCAGCGTAAGTGCAGGGTTAACGAGCTTTTTGTTATTCTCTATCGCAAGTATTCTTCATTCTGTTTTTCATCAGACTGACCATATTTGGACTGTTTATTCGCACGGATGATTTGTTGAGAGGTAATGAGGAAATAATGGAAATCACGACTTATTATCGTTAATAAGGACAGTAGCCATTAGTTGAACGTCATTAGGGACAATGTACTTTCACTTTTTAATCGATCAGCTGATCGATCGGTAATTCATGGCTGGTGATAAATAACCTGTGAGTTGAGCAGACTTAGATGGATGATGGGTGAGTTATATAGAGGATGCACCTCGAGGAAGACACTATTATCAGTGGATCAGTGAGAGCTTCGAATGAGCGTTGAATATTCTCAAATGGGAAGACTTTGTATAACTGAACTGCTGCATGGTTCGCAAGTTCCTGAGTGAAAGGTGACAAATAATTGATCGCGCGATGTGTTTGCTATCCAATCGCTTAGCAGCTCGCGTTACGTCTCGAAAACAGAGCGTCAGGATGGACCCAGGGCAACACAGTGAAGAGCATAATCGTAAAAATAAAATATCGCGGATGCCTTGCCCTGTCTAATGTTAGCTCGCTGTATTTTAGCTCCGTGGCTGCGTTCTGCTCGTTTTGCTGCGCTCTGCAGGCGCTGGCCACGCGCTGCTCGCCCTCCTGTGCGTACACCGCTACGCGCGTCCGCTCGAAACGGAAACCGAGTGTATAACCGCGTTTCGGTACCGTTTCACGAAGAAACGCTCCGCCCATCGGGGCAACCCATTAAAACAACCACCGCCGACGATCGCACGGAGCGTGGCCGCTTGCACACGTCAATGGGAGGCCGCTCGCCGCCAACTGATTACACTTGGACGAGTTACCTCGAGAAAGTCAACTTCGGGGCACTCTGTACTCCGAAAAGTAGCAATTTCTGTTGGAATATAAGATCACTTTTTGATCTGAAGTTCAGGGACTCTGAATTCTAAGGATTCTCAAGTATAGGGATCCGGATTCCAAGAATACACAAGTTTAAAGATTCTGAAGCCCAGGGACTCCGAATTCCAAGGCCACCGAAGCCCAGGGACTCCGAATTCCAAGGCCACCGAATCTCAAAGTTTCCGAATTCCAAGCCTTCCGATTTCCAAGCTTTCCGAATCCCAAGGCTTCCGAATTTCGAGGCTTCCGAATTTCGAGGTTTCCGAAATTCGAGGTTTCCAAATTCCAAGCCTTCCACATCCCAAGCTCTCCGAATCGCACCCTCCCTGATCCACCCTCCTAATTTTCATTTCACTACCCTGCGATCTCAAGCAAAAATACATACAACACTCGCAATTTAAGCCGTCAGATACCATTTCCAACATTCGTCGCAAGCTCACAGCAGCGTTACTAATTACTGGACGACAGGTTTCTCGAATACCGAGGTAGCCCAGCATTGACAATGAAAATTCATGAGGCCACGCTGAAACCGCGCGCCTCTTATCAGTGATAAGCGCAACGGGACTCGGGCAGAGATTAATGAATCGTCGAAAGCGTCCAGGAGGCTAGTCACCCTTCCTTTTTTCCGCGGCGAAACATCGAAAGTAAGATAAATCATCGGTCGAGATTGCGCGCGTCCAGCCAGCATCGAGCGCTCGAATCCAATGGCGCATACGGAAGAAAGAGTAAACGATGAATTATCAGGCTAACCATAAAGCAAGATGCGTTATCATTCCACTGCTTCGATGATAATACCCCGTCGGGTTTAATTATCATCCGGGGGATAATTGATTCTACGATCGATTGGACACGTTCGAAGCATCGTATCACCATATTTTTCAAGCTATAAATTCCCAATCACGTGTCATCGATTAGCTGAATTCGCACCTTCCAACCCATCGGGCGTTTATTATTCAACACCCTATAGGACAACCCGAAGATTATCTATATGATCGTTCTACCATCAACATTTATACATGCCCACTTCCCTCTGCGCGCCATTCTACGACCAACCGAGCGTTAATGGTCTGGCAAAATGGCGTCCAAGTTGACGCAATGTCCTTCATTTATATGCTCCGGAGATAGATTCGATTTCCTGTTCATCCGGTCCAATGAAGCATTGCCAAGGCCACCTTCCAACGATTCTTCTCCCTGGTGGTCTTGCAACCAGCCAGGTTCACCGTCCAGCATCTTCCTTCGATTCCTATGACGTTGAAATCCTTGAAAAAGAAGTCTCCCTCCCATCAGTGTCTTCTTTTACATTCCAAGTCATCCACACGGCGAATGCCAACTTAACTGTATCCGGGCATTAATCCGCGCTAGCCCGAGTTCATTAATCGTCTGGAATAACTCGTGGCTCGTCTCCTTTCCCGGCTATCCGTCGGGATAAATCCACTCGATTTGCATAAACTGCAACGAAATCGCGCGAGATACGGATCGACGATAAATCATGCATTAGCGAGCGTTCCGAGTGACCGTCTTCGTCCCTCCCATCGGGGATAGTCGATCCTTGTGCCTGTCGGGGCTCGATAATACCTTCTGAATGACTCCTGCCACCGCTCAAAAGCTGGCGCATCGAATGTTTACCCAGCGCGGCTGGCTGCGTCTAAGCGAGCCTCTTCATGGGTGGCGATCGCCACGAAAACGGGACATTCTCACCGGCTGCTACCATTCAGAACGAATGGGCACATTGTGCACCGTGGATGTGTCCCTAATCACCTCGTCTTCGTCGGGCAGCTCGAAGTGCACCATCACCGAGTCCACGTTTCCTTGCAGTAGAAAGCAGACCGCGTTTCGCGGGGCAAACTTAACGAATCTGTGTCGATTTCAATTCTTTCTCTCCTCTGTTCGAGGATGCCAGCAGGTGACTAAATATTATCCTGTTAGAGCTGCTTGGGTCGAAAGCTTGAGAGATCCAAAGTTCAGAAGTCTGGAGCTTCAGAAGTCCGGAGCTTCAGAAGTCCGGAGCTTCAGAAGTCCGGAGCTTCAGAAGTCCAGAGCTTCAGAGATCCAAAGCTTCAGAGATCCGAAGCTTCAGAGATCCGAAGCTTCAGAGATCCGAAGCTTCAGAGATCCAAAGCTTCAGAGATCCAAAGCTTCAGAGATCCAAAGCTTCAGAGATCCAAAGCTTCAGAGATCCAAAGCTTCAGAGATCCAAAGCTTCAGAGATCCAAAGCTTCAGAGATCCAAAGCTTCAGAGATCCAAAGCTTCAGAGATCCAAAGCTTCAGAGATCCAAAGCTTCAGATATCCAGAGCTTCAGAGATCCAGAGCTTCAGAGATCCAGAGCTTGGATCCAAAAGGACCCATCAGAAGTGGCGGAGGATTAAAACACCTATGCTTTCTGTGTATAAATCGCGACCGATTTATCGAACGCTCTTAAGTGGCAACAAATCAGAGGTCAGCGATATTACGGAGTGCTGAAACGCAGCCACGGGGGACACATGGGAGGTGTCCGTTTAGCGGTCGCGACGCCCACGGCTGCTGAGGCGAGTAAATTCGCCTGATTGTCTCGGGGAACACACCCGTGGCGCGTGGCGGACGTGTTTGTTGATCGTTTACAAGCACCCACGTCGCTCGAGAGATTAATACCGTCGTCTGGAGGAACGAAAAGCTACAGAATTGATGATCGCCGCGATGAGCACGCTCCAGCGTGTCCCCGGTGAAAGCCGCGGCCCGAGCGCGCGGGTCGCAGTAGTTTGACAAACGATAAAGCGAACGCGAGCGTCCTGGCCCATTCGACTGGGGCGACCCGACTGGCCCGGGACTCGAGCACTGTCCTGCGAATGCTCTCTCGTGTTAAGAGAAGCCACGTCACGGGAGCATTCGCCAACGAGTAATCGTCCTTTAATAACCGCGGCTCCAACGCATCGATTGAAATTAGCGGAGACGATCCACTCACGTTTCTCTGCGGGCTCGAGTAATTGGAGAGCCTGATGCAACGGCGTCCTGAATGGCGGAGCATTGCCTCGTTAGCCTCGTATAATCCACTTCTTCTACACAGGTTGCCACAGGCCAGGGTATCCTCGCGCTTATTTCAAGCAATCGGTTCGAGATTTCCCTAGCTAGAGCTTCTTTTCCACTGGGTCAAGTGTGGGGCGAAGACGGAGCGCCGTGGTTTAACAGTTGAACGGGTAGCAGCACCGCGTCTCGGTACGAAGTCGAAATTGCTCGCGAAGCGGGGGTATCAGCGAAGGAGTGCCTCGCGATAGTAGAAGCGCATAGAGCGAGCCCCCGCATGCGCGGCAACAGTAAAAGTGAGATTTCTCAAAAGTGAAATCTCTAATAGGTGGAGTTTGAGGCGTGCACCTGCCAAGTGTCACTGTTCCGTAATTACATGTCGCCGGGGCACGGGAATTAAAATTTATAGCATCGCGGCGAGTCTAAAGCCGGACCCCCTCGTCGCCTCGCCGTGGTAGGCCGTAACTTTCTATCAGACGCTCGAACTTTTCTTCAAATCCTTGTTTGTCACGCGTGAAAGTGCACGGTCTTCAAGCTGGACACTTTGGTAGCCGCTTTGCTTCATCCTCCTGGCCTTTGGACGCGCGAGCGCGCAACAGTCGGATGGAAGAGCAGAAGGATCGATGCCGATTAATTTCCCCGGCGACCCTTGGATCGTTCAGCTTGCCTCCTACGCTCGGACTTGCAGCGGAGGCCCGTGCTCCGCGAAGATCCTGCATCACGCCATGACGAATCGACAAAGGGACCCTCGGACGGGCATCCGCGGCTGCGAAGCGCGCGGGCACGTAAACGCGGGCTTAATTAAATGCCGCGTGCGTGGCCCCGCCGCGAAATAACAGCGCAAGTAGCGTACCGTCGTGGGAAACGTGGCTACAATGTCCCTAATGGACGGCGGCGCTGGATTCGCCGTGACGAAATGACGAGACGAGCGGCGGCTGGGCGAACGCTGGAACGTTTCCCCGGGAAACGACCGGGGAAATAATGATGCAGAGACAGGGGCAGGTAATCGAGGGCGAAGGCCTCAGGTCGGAACGGGGAGCGCGGGACACCCTGCAGCGAAAAGATTTAATGCCACGTTAACGGTCGTTTTGTTAGCCGCTCGTCAACCTGCCCCGGGTTCCGAGGCGTTCCTAATGGCCGATGACTCGATGAGCGTTAATGGAGCAAGAATGTAGACCGAGGGAGCAATATTACTACTAAGTGACTTGGAAAGTCGAAGAGGTACAGTAGATGCTGAAGTCTTAAAGTTTAGGTACAAGCTTGGGACTTTTTTGAGGGGTCTTCCAGACTTCTTGTTTCGAAACGCCAAAGCTGCATGCTTCGGGAGGACTTCGGTAACTTTTACACTTGGCCTGGGTTAGGTTGTGACAGTGGGAGTGTACCACCTTCTCATGCTTGCATCCGCTAAATACTTATCTAATATTTCGAGAATGCACCCAACAGAAAATCGCAAAATATTGTGAAGGAATTTGCGAAGGAGAGGACAACTCTCCACTCTCTTGCACTTGTAATAGGTTGAGTGATATTTCTCACAAAGATATTTCTCAGTAGAAGCCTTCACCCGTGTCTTTGAACTCACAGGGAAAGTTACCATCACAAGTGGACTGAAGCTCGCAACTCAAATCTGGGTAACAAGCGCAGCAGTAACAAAGCAGCAACTGCTTTCCTTTACACTCTCCCTTATAACAATCTAAAACCTCAGAAGCAGAAACGGAGTCACTAATATGCTCCAAATAACCATCAGGTTCGGGGACAACCATGTGTCAATAATAACTAGGACACCCCGCACGAGAGTGCGGCAGGAGAAACGCAAATAAGAGAACCATAAGAAATCATCCACCCTCGATTTCTAAATTAACAATTTCAATCAACAACCATATTTTAATTTGAAAAAGAAACACCATCATGGAAGCTTCGCTGCTTTCCACGGTTTTCGTGGCCGCGGAGACGTCGACGTCGCTGGATACTCGCGGAGATTATGCGCCGCGAACTCTTTGCCGATATACACGCTCGATCGAGCGTTCACCCGCATTATGCATGCATTAATTTCTTTCGCGGTGCACGCGCGCTGCGTCATGGCTGGCACTCACCTTTTTCCCGTGCTGCGGCGGAAAAATTGGAGGGAGCGGGACGGATATACGAAACTGTTCGGTAACGAGGAAAAGTGAATACGTAAGGAGCGAGACGGTAACCGGAAGCGGGCACCAGACCGGCCGGAAGTGTCCCGCGGACGTTGCTCGTTCTCGAAATCGCGGAACCGTTAACCACTCGTTTAGCGGGAACAATAGGCAGATGAATATGGGACAGAATTTCGACTCCGCTTCTGAATAATAATGCGCTCATTACACCGCTTCTTGGACCATAAACCGTTGAATTTCGGAGGGAGGCTTTGGCAAGAATAATTCGTTTTTAATTGCTTGATTGGTTATTTAGTGATGCATTGGGTATTCCTCTGAAAAAAGGTAAAAATAATTTTTTTGTTTTAAAGTTAAACCAAAACTAAAAATCATTTTTTAGTTTTGTTTGGGTGAGTGTGCGAGGGATTTTAGGGTGACTTTACGATCTGTGGCCACTTTTCAATGATCCACGGAGGATCTTGAATTTCACGCGCCAGTGGACTGCAGTGTTTCCAGGGCCAGTGTATTTTCATTTCGAAATCAGTTCTAGAGAGAAGAATCTAAAGTCAAACGATGATACTCCGATGATCTCTGATTCAATATTTAGCTCTACGTGACTCACGGTGCCGGCTGAATTGAACACTTCACAAACCAATGGGCGATAAGTGAAACACTCCGTGCGCCTCGATAAGTTCTATCAAACTGTATATACGTTTTCCTGTCGGGCGTAAATATTGGAATAGAAAGCAGAACAGGGAAATTATATTTGCGTCAATGGTATATCTCGACCCTATCTACTGCTTTTATGGAACTTTATACGAGCACCTCTGCTGCGGACTATGCACGCTGTGAAAAGCTAGAAAACATTTTCCGCTTGACGTCATCTGCACTGAAATTTCGATATTCTCAAGAATATTCAAGTTCCCTGCGATGTAACACTGGAACTACCGATAATTAATATGTACCTATTTCTACCATACTAGTCAAAATGTCTGGTTATTTACAAACTACATTATGCAACGAAAATAAACTTTTATCTCATATTTTTTAATTTTTAGATTGTTAGAAAATATATACATAATATTATACATACTTATACTACTTAGAAATACACTTTTCTCATACTTAAAAATGGTACATTTATTGCCAAATTTAAAAGAATCAATATTGAACTAGGTTGTGCTTACAAATTTTTTCAAAGCGACGCTAGTCTTCAACGAGTACACAGTTCAATAGCAGTTTCACTGTGTAAGAAAGTAGAATAGCAAAGGAGAGCCGATGATTATTCGCCGCGTGCATCGATCGCGTTTTAATATTCGTAGGAAGATATGCCCAACCCCGTGTCGAAGCGTCGAATATCGAAGTGCATGAACGGTGAAATTCATTAAGATTCGTGCGATGCACCGTTCCGTGCTCGACAACGTTGCACGCGGTCATATTTGAAGAACGGTACTCG
The DNA here is from genome assembly GCA_910592295.1 of Andrena haemorrhoa. Taxonomy (NCBI): domain Eukaryota; kingdom Metazoa; phylum Arthropoda; class Insecta; order Hymenoptera; family Andrenidae; genus Andrena; species Andrena haemorrhoa. The sequence goes on from OU342946.1 coordinate 29,909,854, forward strand.
CGCTTGCAGGAAGTTAGAAATCGTGCGTGCAAATATTGCGTCCCCTTTCTCAAATAGCTACGATGTACGGAGAATAATAGATAGTCTACAATCCCAATTGAAATAATCACAAAATAAAAATCGAAGTATCCATCAGAAAAACGAGAAATGCAATTTAAAGCAGCGAAACTTGCCTCAGTCTGCTTTTGTTTGCCTACTCACTGTTATCACGGCGAAAAGTAGCAACGCTTATCGAGGACAAAGTTGCGTGGAAATGGGTGGAAAGTGTTGGAGCAAAAATGGACACACCGAAAGCTGACGCTAAAGTGGATGTTGACTGGCGGATTTCACTCGCCCTCGAAAACCGCCAACTTCCACGTGGACTTTCCGCGTTTCATCGATAATTAACAATCCGCCGCGAGCGATTCGTGGATTTTCCTTCTCCCAAGCGTACCGAAATAATTATAAAATAAAGAGAAAGCGCTCGGGGCCACGGTTCCGCCGCGGAATCGTAAATTTGCGGCTGGTTCTTGGAACCCACGGGTTACACGCGGCGGAGATTTGCACCATCGTTTCTCCGCGATTTACGGGCTGCGGAAAACGAGCCCCGAGGTTCAATGTCGGCGAAAGTATCACGTGCCGAATAAAAACGTCCCTAACACGTAATCCGTCGAAGCCGTTCCGCTGGCAGCTCCGACAGATCGGTTTACAAAGACACGTTAACTGTTTAACCCTTGACGAACTCTGGAAACATTGGAATTCAAACGTGTGCCACGAAAAAGTCCCATCTTCTCCTCCCTGTGTGCTCCAAAGATTTTCGAACTGACGTATGAAGGAATAATTCTATCATTACTATCATATCTTCGCAGTTCACTTATGTATTAAGTTTGGAGAATTTTGCAACGGAATGGTGTAAAAACATTACTCCCTCGGCTCTGTGCAATCTAAATGACTCTACCTCCCCCAAAGGGAAAAGCAAAAATGGTCCCCCGCAGGTCGAAGCGATCCCGTTCCCCTTTTCTACGAACGAGCGCATCCGTCGAATAAATAGGATTGCAGCCGATCTCGGAAGTAATCGTAAACCAACAAAGCTGCGGCGGAAACCGCGGACGCGCCGATTTATCGCGCATTGTAATGCGCAGACCGCGCGTATCAATCAGCGGGGATCGAGCAACAAAAGCCGCCTAGGAGCGATTCATCTTGGACGGAGCCGTTCCCTGCGTCGACTTCTCCACTCGAGGGGGAGGCTTCTGCACGAGACAGGAAGAGACGGTCGGATGGCAGCCTTGAAGCTGCGCAAGGGAGACACCGAGGCGACCGGTGGACGCAGTAACGTCTGCTTATGTCTCGTGCCGCGTTATTGTTCCCTCCGCTCCTCGGTTCAGCAGGCCAGCGGACGATGATGATGATTTGGCCGAGGCGAATGGACATCACCGCGCCCAGGTCATTCTTGCGCGTCATGGGCGGCGACGAGCAGGCATTAGCCGCTGGAAGAGGCGGGAAAGGGGAGGCCGAAGAGAAGGCTGCCTGGAAGCAAGTGCTGGGGAACTTTGGCTGAGAAACTTGGCCGATTTTCGATTCCGAGGCGAGTGGAAAGGAGTTGGGTTTTGGGGAATTTTCTATTTCAAGGCGAGTAGAGAGAGGAGTTGGATTTTGGGGAATTTTCGATTTCAAGGGGGGTGATTGTCGATTCTATGAGAAGCGAGGGGTTATACTTGGGGAATTTTTAATTGCGAGAGGATTGGGGAGGGAATTAGGTTTGGGGAATTTTCGATTTTATGGAGAGTGAGAAGAAGTTACATTTGGGGAATTTTAAATTGCAAGGGGAATGGAGAGGAGTTACGTTTACCTAATTTTTAATCGCAAAAGGAATGGGGAGGAGATTAGGTTTGGGGAATTTTTGATTTTATGAGGAGTGAGAAGGAGTTACAAAGTGGGGAATTCTCAGCTCCAAGATAGTCGAGGAAGAGATTAGATTGGATATGACAGGCTGCGATGTTGATTTCTATGACTTCTTATTGTAATGGGTTTGAAGTCGGGAATTGATAGAGGGTTTCCAAGCGGTGTTATGAAACGCGAAGGCATTAGTGCTTCTAGGATCAGATTACCGGCGACGAAAACTTCCCGGTGTACCAAACAGAGCATTAAAACGCAATAGCGGCTGGGGTGTACAGGGGACCGTGAAACACGTGCCGTTCAACCCTGATTAAAAACGAGGTCGCATGGGACAGACATGTCCCAGACAAGGGGATGGGACTGCAGACGTCCAGGAAATTACGACGATGGGAAGTTTATCGATTCGATCACCCACCGATATTATTCGGGGCTGGGCTTCTGCCGTCCAGCAATACAATTAATCGTCCTAAATCAACGCGTGTCCTCCACCCCCTCGCAATACATCACCACCCTTCTCTCTCCACATTTTCAAACCCCTGAAAACACCAGTCCTGCGCTTCGAAGCAACAGCAAAGTTCATTTGAAATTCATTTCGACATCGACCGAACCGTCTGGCCAGAAGAATCTACCGTTAACCTCGGTAATTGAAAGAATGAGTCTGCAATGGCCACTCGAAATGCGTTCCCGTACCAGTACACGCTGCGATACAGCGCTCCATCTCGAATTACTGAATCACTGAAAGACGCCGGGGTGGCCTGTCTAGTAGAACCGCCCTGTATACTAATTTACGTGTACACGTAGCTGTACCGTTAAGCAATCGAACGGGGTACAATTGCACGCCGATGGAAGCGTTCTCTTCGGAGGACAAGAAAGACGCCGATTTAGACGCCACGGGGCGAGGGGAGCTGGGCAGGGGAAGGGAAGCTGCTGCGGTCAGGTGGAATGCAACCGATGCAATTAGTATTGGCGAGAAAGGTGCACGTAAGAAATGTAGAACCCGCGCATGACTGATATCCGCTAACCCGAATGAGCCTCGCTGCTGTTTCATACATTCCCACCGTTCCGATCGCGAGGAATTATCGAGGAGTGGATTATCCGAACTGTAAGCGGTGTGAATCGCTGATATCTCAATTAGGGTAAGTTACGCGGAAACCTACCACCAATCCTCGGAATTAATTTTGTGAACTTTATTTTGCAAAAAATCACCAACCCATAGAAGAAGCCTTACGTTAGTAGTATTAATTATAGTACTCGCTATTAAGTAACTCGTTAAAAATATTGTAGAATAATAAGAAAAAATAAATTATACCCCATAGAAATAAAGCTACTTTCCTTTAACAGTTAAAATCTTCAAAGTAAATTCACTCAATCTCAGATCATTGAGGGTTGGTAGCTTTCTGCATAACTTCTGTATGCAGAGTGGATATAATCGAAACGTCAACTTGCAATGAAATTTTGCTCGAGGCAATATGTAGGCCACCGTTTTACTTTGCGACGAAGCTGTCGTTTTAATATGATTATGACTGCGATCCTCCTTTTGTAAGAATGCCTGTGATACACATATGCGAAGAATACTCGGATGCAATCGGAGCATGAGAGTGCCGACGGCGAGGAGCACAAAGGGAACAGACGTCCATTCGATTTTCTCGGAGAAAAGAAACGCGTTCGCACGGGCAATCGACGCAGGAAAACCTTGGCGGCTCAAAGCGCGCTCCATTGTGCTTAGAAAGTGATCCGCGGGACGGCGAAAAGGTGAAAATGGATACGAAAGGTTTCCAGACGCGAAATTCGAGAACCAACCGTCGGAACTTTCGGTTGTCACGACTGATTGCCAGAGGAGCTCTTTACCACTGCGCAGTTACCTCGACCAAGCACCCTTCTCTCTCCAGCACCGTAACCAATCGCATACTTTCATCGAAAAAGCACGGACAACAAAAAAACAATCCACCACTTTGCAAAAGAGTGCATTACAGCGAGCGTGGAAAGAACGAACCGTTACGTTATCACGTATCCTTCCTCTATTGCGAAATCATTAACCAGCAAGAAATCGCGCCTTTCATTACCGCGCTGCTTCAATTAGCGGCGGAGGGGCGGAATTCATCGAAGCCAAACGTAGCGAGCGAGAGATCTTGTCAGCCACTCGCCACAATTATAAATTCACGTCGACTGGGTGTCCGCGGAATTATTGAAGCATCGCCAGCGATCGAATCCTCGAGGATTCCACGGCGATCGAGTGGTTCGAGGCGAGGTGGTATGCCCGCCGTTACCGCAAATTAGAATTCTTTTCGTGGCGGGTGCAATGGACCGTCCCGATGGCAAGTGGATCGCGTGTTGCACGTCATTAGATGCAGCTCGCGATGCACCCTTCCCCCCGTGCCGCGGCAGAATAGGGCTCGACGTCGGTGAAACTCTGCTGCTTGCCACGTGCAGCTTTCCTCTACCGACGGTATTATCATTTCCCGGACAGGGAGAACGGATCGCCAGCTTTCAGTGTCACTGTGCCTTGGAGCGTTCGGTAGCCGAGGAGGAGCCGCGTTAACTGCAGCGTGCAACGTGGTAATTCAAGCTGGTAACCCAGTAGCGTCTGAACGTGACAAATCTGAACGGGACGATACCAGTTCACTGGTGATTGGATTTCTAAAATATTCACAAGCGTGTGTTTAAACGGGTGGCCCAAATGCAATATGCATTCTCTTCCAATTAGAGTAATTCCACGTCGTGGGAATAGAGCAGAGAAATCGCTTGGAAAGTGTTTTGCGAATTTTGGGGACGGAGTGGTGCGACGGGGCCAGAGAGAATCGCGCTGTGTAAGAGGATAGCAGACAGAGGAGAGTGTTGACCGCGAGAAACGGCACGGTCTCGGGCACGTAATGCTGCGCGCACGAGCTTAAATGTCCGCCGTGCCACGGTGTGAACGGCATAAAGGTGCTCGCTGACCGAAACGTCTGAAACGCGCGCGCAACTACAGTCCTTCCTGCGTCTAGCCGCTGGCAAGCAGAATTTAATACCATGAATCGTGCTCCACCTGACACCTTCCAGCGTGCCCGAACTGCAGCGCACTCGACTGCGGAATAGAAGAACCGCTTGAAAACACATTATTCTCCGGTCTTCCGATACTTTAACACTCCCGCCAGCCACACCCCCGATAGCGGGGCGACGCTTGCACAAGTGCAGGCTACCAGCTACGTTAATTCCCTTGTCAGGAAGCAAGTGGTCGCGCGGCTCCTCGAATCGATGAGAGATTAGAGCAACCGTGACTACCGAGAAGCCGTAAACAACGCCACCCAGCTCCATGGAAATGCAGAAGCTTCCCGGGAAGAGGAATAGGATCCACCCGTTCATCGGGCATGCGCGACGTGTTTTTGAATTCCTAGGAGGCACGCAGACGTGGCACGTGATAGCGCGGTTTTGCGCCGGCCTCTTCTTCTCCGAGAGTGCAGCCGAGAGAGAGGCGGTCATCTCGACCGCATCGGATCGTTTTAAAACGACGCCACGGTGGCCTGGCACACGCCTAAAACGCGCTCGAACAACGGTTCACCGGTCGATTCCTTCTTCCTCTCTCGGCCGAACGAAACGGTTCTGTTTTTAGGCGGGAAGGGGGTCGTTCCAGGGTGCAGCCTTCCGTGTCGACCACTAGGACACGGAGCCTAAGTTTCCTTTGTCGTGGAAAGCGTCTCTGAACGCCCTCCCTACCTCGAGCTTCAAGGCTATCGGATTCGTAATGGAATCTTTCAATCGAAAAGAAGTGATTAGGCTAGTTAAATTATTCTACCTGTACTTTCAGAATATTGCCGGTTTCAAATTCGGAAAATAGTGCACATAGTTTCCACGTATAAACTTGAATTTTTTCCAGAGTAATGAATATAGAAGATTTGTGTTGAGTACACCTCGCGTGAAGGGAAGGGAGCTCGTGGGAATGTGTACTACGATACGAAGGGATCTGGTCGCGCAGGGGATTCGAGATAATCATTGCATAGGAAGGAATTAAATAACAGGGCAATCCGTCGCCGATTATCAGATACCAATTAAATAGCACAGGAAAAGAAGCAAGGAGATGGAGACCTGCAGGTGGAAACGGGGTGTTGCCATCCCTGCCCATTATGCATCGCCGATAATTGCTCCCGCGGCATCCAACCAGCGCCTTTACCGTTTACCATTAATAGTTTACTGCGTTTCCGATGCTATCTTCGCTGATAATCCCGGGAGGAACGCGCGTAGATAAAGAGACGAAGGAGCAAACGGAGCCCTGCTGTCTGAGGAGGCATCCATAAAGTGCTATTACTCGAAGATGCAGAGGATATTGATCGTCTGCGAAGCGAAATGAAGCGGCAATTTTTAACTTCACCGCGCTCGTCACTCTGCTTTAAAGGGGAAAAAGTCTTGCTCGGCAATCTACGGTGAAATTCTCTGGTTTCGAGATTCAACTGCTTCGTTGGAAGCGTTTAGTTGATTAAAGGATTCTGCAGGTGTCTGAAGGAACTGGAAACGCTCGCGTCGGTATTTGCGAGCGGCCTGCCGCATAGGAAACTATAAACTTCGCCGCGGCACTCACTGCCTTCTGCTTATCAGTGGAACAAGCTACATAGACTTTTAATACGCAGCGGACAGACCAGCCTTAATGATTATCGCCTTCGGTAACGAGAGGATTGATCGATAAAAAGTCACGCTTTTAGCAGCCCGCGCGATCTGTGTCAACAGATAACTGGCCGGTTGCGACTTCTTAGCGAAAACTCTAATTACCCAGGGTTACTTTCTTAATTGGAGCAAAATCAGGTATCCCTGGAAAAACGTTGTTCGCTGTACCGTGACTGGAGATTGAGTAATTGAATCGAACATCTTCATTCGCCGAACAATCAACGTGGAAGGGAATTCTTCGAAGGCCTTCGATCACTGGAGCATAAACTTCCAAATTCCATTCTCGATTCACGAGAGCCTCTCCTTGTTACACATTCGTGACTGACAACCCGATACCTCCGGCCTTCAAAACTAACTAAGCTTTCCCTAATCAATCACCCTACTTTCTACTTCAAACTTCGAAGCGCAACCAAACCAAATGCATCCTCTTTAATGTAAATCAGATCATAGTAAATCCCTCTGTACTTCCCCAAAATTATTCGAATAATCCTCGAATAAAAATTTCGAATGAAACGAAGTTATTCGAGAACAACGAATAATATTCTACCGAAATAAATATCCCCCGCGTCCCGGCGCCGGCCCGCTTAAATCGCCGAAGTACTCGCGGGATTATCGAGCTGGCCACTTGCAGGTCGCTTTGCCTCCGACACGAAAGGCCGGAGTTTTACGTCGCGCCCCTTTTCCTCCCTTATCGTCGCCCGTGTGTCGACGGCCGTTACACTGGCGACGGGCGGGCACGGGCGGCATTACTCAGGGAAATCGGACACACGCGCGCCGTGCGGTCGCGTCATTGTCATTACGGCCGGACCATTGTCGTCCGATATAATTATAAGTGAAACGGCGCGCGATGGTGTCACGCGATACCCGGGGCCGGCCACGTGTCATTCCCGATAGTCGGACAACCGCGGATAGAAAACGTTTCTCGTAATCGATGTTGAGCTTGCCGCTTCCTGCTGGCTTTCGAGTTACGATAACACTGCGCACGGTTACGCGGTCTCTGTTACGAGCGAGGAAACCTCTTTTAACGTGTTGAATAAACAGCAACAATGAAATTAGCAATGGGGAGGAGGATTCTGGGAAAAAGATTGCTCGAAAATTTCGATGTTTGATAAAAAGGGGGAAGCTTCTTACTTCGCAGCTGAATTGTATGATTGGAATCGATATTTACAATGATGATGCTAACTAATGTCTTTTGGCAAAGATGGGCGCGCTGTCGCAGCGGTTCTGTCTCATTCCGCTCGATTAAACGCGTGGAAGACGATCCCGATTGCTGATGAAACGCAGCCAGGTAGCTCCCGACGCAGATACCCAGCGTGTAATTAGAACGTTTCCCGTCGTTACGGGGCAGGTAAGCGAGACGAATTTTCATGCGACTTCCGCAGGACGAATCGTCGAATTCGTTGCTCTAATGAAGAGGCTACGCGTGGAAAATCTGCAACGGACAATTTACCGCACGGTACGGTGAACAGATGTTGCGCTATATACAGGGTGGGACCATTGAATAATGCCAACGTTATGACCAATTAAAATATAACCACTGTGCTTCTCCTCTCTGGAAGACTTCGAGTGATAGAGTATAGATACGCTGTATAAAAGATTCTACAGGATGTTTTGATAAATTCCATTTAACAGGAGAAATCTACTGTGAGCCGTGTTTCAACTTTTATCGGCTTTCCTTCCTGTTCGAGGGCGAATAAAATGAGGTGCTCCGATTTTAATTGACCACCCGGTGTGCACGTTGCATAGGAAGAAAAAGAGATTATTAACAGTTCGTCTGACCAGCGCGCAAGGGATTATACGAGTTAATAATATAATTAAAATATAATATAATAGTCGGACGAGCCCGGCAACTGGCCGTGAGCGGTTATGATATATGCACAAGTTCCGTAACCGATTATTAGAATGATGGTAATCGCCCGGGGAGAAGTAACGCGATACAAATTACCGGGATTATGGTCTATCGTTCGCAAGAGGAGGTACAAGCTTCGTATTGAAAACAACAATTATATTCCTCCTCTGTGGAAAGTTTAAGGATGGCTCGTTCCTGACTCCGGGCAGACTCCTCCCTTCCCACTGCGATTTAGATTTAGAAAAACAGATTTCCTCGAGCTCTGAAGAGGTCTCGGGATCTATTAACTTGAACGGTTTGGATTTGCAATTCGCGACGCGCTTAAAATTGCACGCAAGATAATCAAAGTTTGCGTATTGATTGGTCCTCCCGAGACTCCATGAAATTACTGTTAAAGTTTCTCCTAAAAAGAAAAAGGAAACAGTTCAGCTGCGTAGCTTAAAAGATTGGAGGCTTAAACTGCGAAATTTCGATCGAAACTGTGAAATTTCTGTTTGCCCACTGCTCTGGTTCCGTGACAAGGTGGATTCTGTTTCATCACGGCTATGGGCGGGGAAATTGTATCGACGCGAAGAAAATACTCCTGTTAGACACGAATCTGGTTGCGCAACCGCCTCCGGGGCTCTTTTGTGAGACGGTGCAAAGCAGAGACGAGGGAGATTAGCTTCTTCGAACAGTTTCTTTTCCTCGTCACGGTGGTCGATTGATTCACTCCACTTTCGAACGAGCGTCACGACAATGGTATAGCTTACTATCTCGAGGGATTCGCTTGGCCCCTACGCTGTATTTAAAAAAAAAACATGAAACTCAAGCCAACCAGCAAGTGGGATTCGAGTTTTGCTTGAAACTAGGTAAGAAAAATCGAAGTCTTGAACGTGACTTGACTTTCGTACAATTTTTCACAATAGATATGTGCATTATTTGATGGAGGAGGGGATGAGTCTATTTTAAAATTAATTTGAATTAATTATTAGTTTTTAGAATTTTCAGATTTAGATTTTTAGATTTTTAGAATTAATTATTATTATTAATTAGATTAGTTTAAAAAAAGAGAAACAATGCATAGGGGACTAATTTTCCCTTGCCTCGGCTAGCTCCACTTATTAGAACTACTTAATGACTCAGAGATAAGATAATACCGATCACCAAACATCCACCTCAATAAAAGCTGAAGAACAAGAAAATGCATTCACTAGCAAACAAGTGGAGATCGATCATTCGCCCGGCCTCTACAGAGTGAAACGCTACGGCTGATTAATAAGGTGTGTTCGCCGGAAGATTTTATTTAACAGACGTCTGACTGAATCGTGGAATTCATAAGATCCGCGGCCTATCATTTATGGGATCGCTGCGAAAGCCACGGCAAGGGGAGCACACTATCGGCACAAAGAAACGGGCCTCGCTCCTGTATCGCTCTGAAACGATCGATAATCGCGCCTCGGGATCGGGGAACGGTGTTAACTACGAGGAAAAAAGCTGTCCCGAGTAACGCTCGATCGATCTGGCCTCTTCCTGACGAGAGAAAAAGAGATACGTGACCGAACGAAAGTACAGAAACACATCCCGCAAGAAACGCGCCTTGGAAGGCAGAAAAGCACACGTCAGGCAGGGCGAGCTTGATGGAAAGCACACACACAAGCAGAAGCATATGCTCTGGAGTTCTAGACAATGTATAAGTTCATTAGGGTTCCCTTTCTGGCATCCAATCACCACCGTGGAAAATTACAGGGAGGATAGCTGTTAACGCTCTGACTGGCGTCGGCAGGCTTTCGCGTCGATTCGTCCTGCAAAGCGAGTGTCCCTAAATATTTGTTGATCAGGGGGAGTTAAGGGGTTAGGCCACCCTGGAGGCCCGAAACCATATGTAAGTTTCAGATTTTTTCCCAGCGAATTTAGAAAAATAAATGAAAAAACCTTTTTAAGCACTTTATTCTACATGGTAAATAAAAAAAGAATGACGTTGCTCTTCTGTTCTTGCAGTTAGAAATTCCGCAGATTATTTTGTATCGCCAGAAGAGTTACAGCCACCAACAGACATCAGTATTAGATAAAATATGCAAAAAATTATTGTCTTCAATTATGCAGAAATACAGCCTAAAAAGTTTATAACACTGAGATTTACTTTTTGTTTAAATAAAATCCTAAAAATTACCTATTTTAAAGTGTTTCGATAAGAGGGTATCCTTAAGTGAAAGAGAAGCCATTTCTGAAAACCTCGTGCCATTGAAAGCGCCAAAAGTATTTGCCTGATAAAATCTGATGGAACGTGGAATATGGGAAAGGTGATGGTTTTATATCAGGTGTATCATAAACATAGCAAATTTCACGGTGGAAGGTTCGCTCGAATGGAGGTAAGGAAAGAAGCAGAGACGAGCTCGCTTTCGTTCTTCTTGCACCCAAAACTTGATTCTAATCGCTGAATCAGTTCGAGCAGGAAAGATAACATAATGAAGATAGTAATGACGGTGATTATTACGATGGTTTTGCTGCGATAGCAAAAAAGGTCATCGCGTGGCCGTTATAACGGCCCACGGTTCGAAAGTTCACTTAATCGCGGCGATAAAAGCGAGGGCTCGATCCGAATATCCCTAGATATTCCCTGGAAGAGAGTCGATCGGGGACACCGCGGCTCACGAACCATTTACTTCCAACGTCCTCCCTATTAACAAACAATGCGATATGATGTAATCTTAATAAAGCCCGGAAGGGACGAGCCACGGACAGCTTGATGCACTTAATTAGAGCTCGTGGTGCATTTAGAACCCTCGGCGAGTGCGTTTACGTTTTACATCCTCGGGGTGGTGTGCGGTGCGCGCACGTGTGCCCGATCGATCTCGCGGACGATTCGATCTCGCATGGTTTATGAATCACGCCGATGCTATTAGCATAATTACGAGCCGGTCTATCATTCATTACCCACCGATGTTTACATGCGTGTAAGCTGCATTTCAAGACGCGGCGGAACAGATCTGCGATATTTCAAACCTCCAGCTAGCTTCCTGGGGTTCTAGTCTTCGGGAAGAGTGCTCTACAGCTCCCTAGTGATGGATCCATCACTCATTACAGTTGGCTACTTATGGCCACGTGAAGGATCGAGCAAGGATGATGAGCAAGCGAGGGTTCCTAATCGATCAGCTGATCCGTGGGGGTACAGTTTTAGGAGCCACTGCGATAAAATCTCAGAAAAAGCAGATCGACTGTCGAATCGAATCGAAGAAATGAATGATAATTAATTGACATCAATTGTTTATAACCTTTTCTCTTCGTATCGCCGCGCCTTACTTTGTAAATAGATAAGGGTTTTCATTTTATAAATAAATCTTGATAACCACCTAATGAATTTTATTGAATTTCGAGATGAAATCCCGAGGTGCACCACTGATTTCGAGAATAATAAAGATAGCAAAGCTTGCAAATGAAATTCTAGGTATGTTACAAGCTTAAGCTACAGGATTCTTCAAAGTTTCCAGCAAAGACGGCGCACGCGACCCACCTCGCCTTCCATGTTCACAGGCCCCGTGAAAACCACCCCCGAACGGAGCAGAAAGAATGACAGCGCGTAAAATTAGCCCAGCCTCTGCGGGCAGAGGCATAATTCAGGCCTCGGCGGGGGATGTTGTTGGACGCGCGTGCACGTGCCCCAACAGCCACTTCTAGGCTTCCAGGCTGGTGCTCGCGTGCGTCGTGGAAGATGAAATATTTTAAGAGAGCAGGCCGATGTTTACAGTTACGGTAACTAGGTGGAAAGTTCGCGTACTGGAACGGTGTGACCCGCGGTACAAAACGATCAGACACAGAGAGACCAATGTATTTTCTAGCTCCGCCGGTGATTAATGCCCCACCGACTATTCCAGCTTCAATAACACGCGCGCGCATAGACGCGGCCTTTTATTTCACCTCCCGTGCTCGCTAATATAACTGTTCCGTGTCGGTGGACTTTTCCCCGATCTTCTTGCAACCATCGATCGAATAATAAATCGCCAGACGGGCCACGGGGGCTCGACGTGACCGCTCAGCGTTATTAATCCTCCCCGCGATAACATTCGCACGGACAGGCAAGCCTGTGACTTACGCAAAGGAGATAGTAACTACGGGCTTGATAAGAAAACGCGACTGATCGCGAGGAAAGTGGAACGCGCCGGATCAGAATTCGTGCCAGTTCCCAATATCGAGAAATTGCTTCTTAGAACAGCGAATGAACAGTTAGTACCGAGCTGTTGTGCCCCGAAATGCTCGACAGTTGCCAGGGCAGCGCCAGGGGGTGGAACTCGCGAGGGTTGCCTCGGCCCCTGAATACAAATTTGATGACTAAAGAAAGAACACTTAAATACTGTCCCCTGGTTTCTCCCTGTTCCCGCAAACACGCGCAGCTTCGATCCGAAATATCCCTAACAATTGAGGGGCTTAGTGGAAAAGGAGCACGCGGCAGATTAGGGTGGGTCTTATTTTTCGACATCCTTGCAAGGAACCCCTGCCCCAAAACTAAACCGACCACCTGCTTCATGTTGCCAACGCAGACAGAATCGGCAGCGCCTCGACTCGTCGAACCCCCTGCAGACTGCAACCAGTCCCACGCCCGATATCTCGAGTTCCCTTGGAGCATGAGGCTCGCCCGCTGAACGAGCAGAGACGATCCCTCTGGATCCTCCGATTTACCCGATCGTTCTTCTCCGTGTCGCGGACGACACCCCCGGCTTGCGGCAATAATACCGCGACCGCGTTACCGGCTGCCTAGCGTCGAGGGGCACGCAGCGGGCGGACACGCGAGCGCTAAGTACACGGTCGCACAGTCGAGCGGACACGCGCGAGGCACCGCGGAAATGTTGCGTGCGTGCTGCACGTGAAAAACGCGTGCGCACGCACCTGGGGCACGGACACGCGGGTCAATCCCGGTCGATATCAATTCGACGTCGGACAACCGCCTTTCACGTCCAATATCCTCTATCCCTAGGAAACGATCGACACGGCGTACCGTAATCATAAGCGTGCCGCGTGTACTTAATGCATGCCCCCCTATTGCCCCCTCGCCCCGCCGAATGCATGTCAGCCGAGGGATACATAATAATTTATTATAATTCGAGCGGTCGAGTGTGTCCCCTTATCGATTATTCGAGAGCCGATGTAGGAGGAGGAATCGTGACTCGCGAGCACGTAAAACACTTTGTGCAATAGAGTGTCTAATCTTGTACGGCTCGTAGATTATTGATTGATAAGAATTTCTGGGTGATAACGCGGGAAAACCTTGGGTCATACACAGAATTAGTTATAAGGAGATGTCGCCATCTGCTCCATCGAGATTAGATCCATTGATTTGTAAAGTTAATTGTAAATTGTACGTTTGAGAACGCAAAAGTTCGAAGACTACCATATACCGAAAGAATCTTTGTTTTACTTACTTTTAAAATTAAATGTTAAACGAGAGCGGAATGTTTAATTTATACTTGCTATATTTTGCTCTATATTTTGCTAGTTATTAATAAAGAAGGAAATGGACTTGGGGGGAAGATAGTCGAAGGTTTAGAAGTAGTGCTAATACGAGATGATTATTTATGAACCTAGGAGCTACTTTAAATCCACCCCTCAGTGTTAACATTTGTGCGAGGTTGAAGAGGAAACTATCTAAGGATCAGACATGCTTTTTCGCCGATTAAAAGCATAAGTATAATCCGTACGGACGAGAGTCCAGGGAATGTTTGCGCGCGCCTTAATTCCCAACGCGAATTACATGCTCGCCGCGGAGGAGCGTGGCCAAAGGGAACTGCGAAAAATCGCATGCACGCCGGAGCATGATTCCGGCCTTCCCTCCGCGTATCCTCCTTCCGTGTCTTCCTTCGCGCGCAATTAACGCAGAATTTCGCCGATTCCAGGTGGAGCAGGCGGCAATGATAAAGGGAATAAAAGCGGAAACGGGAGGTGTATAGGATATCAGAAATAAATAAAAAAACAAAGGGACGTGGTGAGCGTCCTGGGGGTGGAAGCGAGGTGTGCTCGCCGCGTAGAATATGTACAAGTGCCATTGAAAAGCCGAGGAATGAAAAAGGAAGCGGGAGAGGAGCTACGAAAATATACCGCGATCGCGGTCAAATCGGCTGTAACGATTAAAGAAACGAAAGCGATTACCCTTTTTGCGCGCGGCGCGCTTTGAGAATCCAGGTTACGTCTCTCCATCGGCCGGAGAGATCTCGAAACGAGCCAATTCAAAGATCACCTAGCGCGAGAGATGGCTGAATCAAAACCACCGGTGGTTTCCCCGTTTAACCAGCGTATACAAGGAGAAACCCCGCCGCGCCGTTCTTGCGCTAACGAGCGGCCATGCTTTTTCCTCCGGTGCATCGCGCATTCCGTGGTAAACACGTAGGGGCGTGTGCAGCTCGCGTCCGGCGCAGAATTTCGCTTAAAAGAAACAGAGAAAGATCGACCTTCCCTCGTCGGCACCAGAAAAATAACTCTCCAATAACATGTTCCGATACTACCGCGCATCCAGGGCTTTCCAGCTCGCGGAAGAATGGTCCTGTGCAAGAGGAGTGCTTGCATCGCGGGGCACGAGTCGAAGCAGGGCCCCCCGATCATCCACCGCGTTGAGCAAAAATGATTTTTGTTTTATAAAAAATTTAATGTTCATATATTACCGATTAATCAATTCTGCTGCCGCAAAATTGTCCGCTCCGGGCAGTTGCCCTGCTTGGGCTCCTCTAGATCGGGCCCTGAGCGAAAGAGAGGCGACTGATCGATCGTCGAAACGAGAAAGCCATAAAATCCGACGATTATTGGAACGGACAGGGGCTCTCGGAACGACGCTCGAGATTCGTTCCACTTCTCCGCGGCGGGAAAATTTAAGATCCCAGAGACATTTGCGACCGGTTAATGTCCACGATTCTGTCCGAGACACCGCGTACCGTAATCCCAGGCGATCGTTCTGCCGAACATTAATGCGATGCTTTCCAGCGGCCGTGCACCGCAACGGGACACGCGGCTGCGGCTCGGTGCTCTGTGTGGTCCCGGCGGCTTTATCTCCCGACAATCGGCACGGCCGTAATGCTCGTAACGATAAATAGGGAACAGGGATCGAGGCGGCCTGGTCGATATTCGAGGTCTGGGGAGCAGGAAGCGGCTCGTCAACGTGCGAGCCGAGCATTGCCTTGAAACACCAGGTGTTTCGGACACCTAAGTGTATAGCGGGTGAGAGACAGGTGAAAATAGTAGTGAGCTTATACAATATTCAGCGGACCTTCGCACAACGGTGACTGGATGAAAATCCATACTCTGAATCTTTCTAATTTATATCTACTGGAAAAGGGGGAAATAAATTATTAACCTTTATTATTAACCAGAACTGGCAATATTGATACAGTCTAGGATGGGACCACGGGGGCATCTCTTAAGATCAAAAGCGGTTCATATGCGGGGACAAACCTAAAAAAATAAAAAACATACGGGTCGAATCTATAACCTCCTCCTTTTTGAAGTTGGTTAAAAATTACCCTTAAACAACAGAAGAAGCGAGCAAGCTGCGGTCGGGTCAAGCCTGACCCGGCGCCCGCCTCTCCCGAGGGACAATTTCTCTGGCACTCGTCACCGAACACATTTTTATCTCCGCATTCTTTCGACGAGCTGCTTGGACAGCTCGGCTCCACCTATGCGAGTGACTAACGTCCCACCGCATACCTCGAGACATGTTTACACGAAGGAACTCCTCTAGTAATGGACAGATAGCCGCGGGCAGCGCGATTCCGATTCAACTAGCCGAGAATCGGCGATGTATCGGCGAGCCGTTGCACGGTGAAAATTGAACACGAGCTCCCCATTACGACGCAATCAGCGTGCAATTAAGTCGAAGGGAGGGGCGGAGGAGCGGCCAAGTAGGACGATGATGGTAGTGCGGCTGTGCAAACAATACAGTCATTACAGCGACTGATAACTGATAATGTAATCACGTCCCTGTAACGACGCCGGTGAAACGTTCGTGTACCGTGATAAAACAGAGCCGCTGGTTTACGACTCCGCGAGCCGATAGAGCCCGGAGAGACTTTCCTCCGATTTTGCGAAATAAACGAACGGCAGGGGAGCGGGCAAGAAAACGGCTCTCTCGCCCGCTGGTATCCGGCTCGGGAGCTCTGCCTCGGCGCAATCAAGATCCGTCAGGTTTTGCGCGGCGATCGGCAGCGACTACGATTACCTATTTCAATCCGTGGCAGGCCGCGAACATCGGACGCCGGAGGATCGGCAAGAAACGGGAATTTTTTCGAGGGGCTACGGTTTATAAACGGCCTCGACGTTGGGGGGAGAGACGGGTTGACTAGGTTTATTTAATTCTGGGGCACTTGAGCGACGATTGGGGTCCAGCAGGTCTCGTGCGAGACGAAAGTGTCGCGCGGAGGGAAGCAACGCGCGCTTTCTTCCGTCGCGTGGTAGATACTTTCTATGGGCGTGCTCCGAACGGAGGTGTGGTCTGCTAATGAAATTTTATTCCGCTAGAATGTTTGTTCGAAAACTACTGAACGAGGTATCGAGTTACTTAAGGGGTATTCCACTTTGAACGGTCGAAAAATGAAGCTATTTTTAAAGATTTCTTTCTCAGTAAATACAACATATAATGAAATAAATCTTCTTGGCTCGCGTGAGGGGTCTAGAAGATTAATATATTAAAATTTATGCATGTTTTTCTATTTATTTTTTTATATAGTCTCTTAAGACATTATACTAAAGGTAGGTAATGACAATTTTACATTAAACCCGTAAATTATTTCTGAAAGAAATTCTTAAAAACAACTTACTTTGCCGGCCGTCACAGTGGTGTTCCCCCTTAAGCATACGAGGCCTTTTTAACGGGTTCGATACTATTGTCACGTGAATGAGCAGATCGCGCGGGCCCCCGAGTCGAGCGTCCCGGAGCATTTAAGAGGAGAAAGGCCCCGGTGAACAAACGTGATCGCGTTGTCGTGAACAATAGCGATCAACGTCCATTCGCGTGGACATTGTGGCCGCTTATCAGCGGTAATTGCATTCAATCCGACACGCTGTTACGGCCCGCCAAGTACCTGCTCGTGAACGAATTCCTTAATAAACGTCGGGGGACCGCCGCGGAATAGAAGAGCGCCCTATCTGGCGGATGGACGAGCGTGGCCGGGAGAGAGCCATGCAAATCCAGAGCCGCGGAGGTGTTTTTAATATTCCATCTGAAGGGCAGCGCTGGGAGCCCGCGTGTTAGCAGGTATCGTACAATCGGCCGTAAACTTCGCCGAACAAATAGTTTTCCATCGCGTGCTTCGGGACACGGCCATTGAGATTCGCGTGGCCGCGATACGCTTGTATCGTTCCGCGTGCAAAGTCCATCTGAATCAAATACGCTTTGCCTAGTTAAATACAACGGGCCAAGGAGTATTGAATTCTTCACGAGGCTGCGAGGGAAGACTTTCTTTTAATGGAGTCTCCGTTCGGCACGCTCTTGAACTTGAAAAAAATTACGCGAACAGGCGGTTGGGCGATGGCCGCGCCGAAGCTTGCAGAGGCGACCGAAAATGTTCGGCGCGATTCGAGAGCTGCCCACCGGCGGGACTTTTGAAACCGGTGAAATGAGAACGGGACACGGGAATGTGCGCGAGAGGGCCGCGGTGAAACGAGTCGCGGGAGAAAAGCGACGTTCCCACTGCAACAGGACACCGACGACCAACACGTAGAGAGGCCCCGGCGATTCGCATTCGTGTCTGTACCGCATTTCGCGCGCAACGCGTCGCGTCGATGTATCGGATGAAACGCGACACGCCCTGGGAACGCGGGAAAGCGGAGAGTACGCGGGTGGAGGACGATGGAAATTCAGGGATATTCGGGGGAATCGATCTAATTGCACTGTACACCCTTTTGTCAGCAGTTAGTAGGGGAGACCGGGGCTAGTTGATACAGACGAATTATCTCGACACCGTATATATGTAGCTCCATTTCAGCGAGATATGTGAAGTTTGTTGTTCAATTCTTTATTACGATCCAGCGTTCTTCTGTATCAATCTTAACGACCAAAGTATATTTTGGAATATTTGTTATTAAGCAATTAATCCAAATAAAAATGAAAAAAAAATTGAAAACTGAATAATGTATCAGCTAGCCCCGGTCTCCCCTACCTAAAAGTGAGAACTGAACTAAAGCTAATACAAATAAAAAGAACTAAAGTTACCTACACACAGAGGAACCTCACGGTTGTCAGCTAAGAAGCCTCTAAAACTCGCTGTTATCGCCAGTGACCAATGCACGCGGCGATCACAGAGTCCGGAGACGGGCGTTTACAGGGGGGGGGGGGGCATTCGTGGCTGAGGAAGATCGACGCCCAGACTCTTTGTGTCCTTTAATAAGTCTACCAACGAGCCCGATAAGAAGATCTTGTCGGGGAATCCGACGAGACGGCCAGGGCTGAGAAAGAATGGTCGCGCGAGACGCCCACGCGACCGCCACTCCAGTTGTATTATCTCTAGTGGCATTCGGCCGTTTCGAGTGGCCCTTCTTCTCGTCCGGGATTGATGGCAATTAGAGGAGCCAAGGGGGCGAGGCGAGGGAAACCGGGGAAAAATGTTTGCGAGGCGTAAAGGGAAAAGGTCGACGGCCGATATCGCGGCGAAACGGGCGGCGAACGCCGGGCCTGACTCCGTCGTTAACGGACTTAACGACCAACGTCGATGTCCTTCTCGCGGCGGGGCCGAGGCGAACGAGACGGTGGCGTTGCATCGACCGACGCGGATGGGCCAGTAATGAGGAGGCGAGCAACGACCCTCCGTTCGATACGTGCGCGATGGTGCTCGGTCCTCGTGCCCCCCTCGAGCATAAAAGGTCGAGAATTAAATGCGGAATCGTGCCGTGGTGGAATTGGGCCCCGTTTCAGGTGACGAGAACCGAGGTAGGGACGCTGGTGTTACGTAAATTAGTAAATTGTTTCTGTAAACAGTAGCGGTTGATGCCAAGTTGAATCGATGCAACAAAATTAAATTATGTAATAGTAAGTACGGGCGAAGGAGAAGATTGAGTATTCTTTAGAAAGTACTGTGTAATAAATATTTCTATCAAACGTGTGCCGCTTAAAACTTTATTTCCCACCAACTTCGCACTTCCTAGTATCAGCCTGTATTATGCTTTATGTAAATATCTTAGTACTCTAGGGTTAGATTTTCGTATTAGTATTCAAGGTTAGGTATAAATCATAGTTTAAAGTTTGGTGCAATAAAGACGTTAATAATAATATTATGTATTCATACTTAATGACTAATAAAATCGTAGCAAAAATCTGGTTCTACAGAGAGTATTCAATTATTTGTATGAGACCAGAGATATATATGTACCTTCTGGAGAAGGGATTTTAGCCGTGAATGTTTGATTAATGCAAGATGAACGGTCCATCGTAGCCGACAGCGAAGGTGAAGAATGGCAATAGGAGCCAGCAAGTAACTAAATCTGTGTGTCCTTCCAAGAACCATTTTCCCAGACTTAATCCCTACTAGAATCTATAAAAACCTCGAAATATAATGTGCACGAGACTGGCAGCCGCCCATACCCAGAGCATGAAAGCGCCGAGTGTGCTGGTTCACGAATGTTCGATATGATATTCAGTGAAATCCGGTCACACGAATGCTCTCGGTACCAGGTCTTGCTCAAAAACGAGTTCTACCCACACGAGAAACCGTGAACCGTGCCATACTCGGGGCTCGCCTTTTGTGTCGGCTTTGTGTAACGAAAATCCACATGGATTGTATCAACATTAGTATAATCAAACACCCATGGGCAGAAAAGCGAGGCAGAAATTCTCGATACTCGGGTCAACCCACACCCTCCGCCGTTCCCCGCTCGCCCCGGCGATAATTGTGACTCATTGATTATACGGCGATAAGAGAAATCCTCTAAATACGTTATCTTACGAATACATGAAACTTTACTCGGGGGCCGAATAATTGATACTTCCAACGGTACCAACATTTATACGCAT
The DNA here is from genome assembly GCA_910592295.1 of Andrena haemorrhoa. Lineage (NCBI taxonomy): Eukaryota > Metazoa > Arthropoda > Insecta > Hymenoptera > Andrenidae > Andrena > Andrena haemorrhoa. The sequence continues at coordinate 29,930,175 of OU342946.1, forward strand.
TATCGTGTTTACCTTCTTATCAATGGGAGTGATTCACGCATTCGGAGCTGTTTCAATACGAAGCCTCAACGTTCTGTATATTATGATACCCTTCTTTCGCGTTAGCGACTTCGTTAAACATATATATATCTACGAAGGAAAGAAGCGTTCGACTTTCGAAGCGTGGAATTTGGAATTCCTGAGTCGAGGAGTAGCGTGACTCGGGATCGTAAACGAAAGAACGGACGGGGAAAAAAAGAATGGAGGCTCTCGTCTGCGGCTCGGTAACTCGTTGCTCTCGTTACACTGGCATTAACCTTTGTACAGTTTCGTGGGCTGTCTGGAAACGGCGCGTCTACGTTCTTGTTCCTCGCGGACGTCGCCCGTCTCGCAGAAATAGAAACTGGACTTGAGGGCCCGGCCCCGAGCCTCGATTCCTGCTCGCCTTGAGCACAGTTGGGCATTATCCGAGTAAATTCGAGGGAATCCATCGGAATAAACATTTCAGTAAAGATCCCACATGGAGATAAAGATCCTGAAGGAGAAATTTAACTTCAAGTTAAACAGTTTATTGGTGGGCCGAGATGAATCATGCTGACGAGTAAAATCAAGCTTCATTTATTTCCTATTCATTATTCAAAACATATATATATATATATACATACTCGACTCTGTCCTCGAGGCAGTAAATCCCTCACAATTAACATGAAAATTTGTCCCCATCGGGAAACCTCGTCTGCCATGTTTTCTCGCTACCGAGGCAACTTCCGTGTGAGTAATTCTCAACGGGCGACCAGTAGATTAAAATTCTCGCCAAATAAGGAAGCATCGGCGGCAAAACTTTCCGCGTGACGAAACATGCGACGTAAGTGCGAAATAATCTTTATCAAATTTAATCGAAGTACTAGGATTGTTATCAACTCCCCCTGATACGACAGCCACTTTGGGACAGACATTCCGTTTATTCCGAAGCCCCAAGAAGCGCATATTGAATTAAAATCGAGCACGCAGCAGCCCTCCCGTATTTACAAACAGCGACAGATGCAATTGTTCAGCGCAGCCTTGTACCGCCGCTGCGATAAATCCATAAAAGAAATAAACCCCGAATTTCTAGAAGGAACGAGGCGGCTTGGTCGGTAAAATAGGGTGCGAATGTGGAGGGGGAGCAACAGGCGTGGGACTGGGACGTGCAATGCGCCAGGCATTGAATTGCGCACACACACATGTCAATCCGCGATTGGAACAACGTCTAACGACTTTATCACGGTTACGGAACTGCAATTCCGATCTGTCGATGGAGGACAGGTCGTCGAACTTGTCGCCCGATCTAACGGAGAAAGGCACGTCGAGGTTATAAACCGCCTGTCAAAACGACCGAGAAAAGAAAAAAGGGGTGTGTTCGAGGGTGACGCGAGACGGACGGGCCCCGGCGATGGGCGAAGAATCGCGGACGTAAAATGCCTCGCAAGAGAAATGCCGATATAATCCACGAACCTGGTTTTGAATCGTTGCGTGTCGTCCTGCCCGGCCCACATTTTCTTTCGATTCGTTTACAAAGAAGAAGTCTTCCTCCGGTCTCTCCCGATCGCTGCGGAATGCACTGGTACGCGAGTTTCGATGTCACGACGCGACAATCCCGTGCCGGTTATATGCGCGTACAGAGCGGTCTAGACGTGGTTCAGCCGCGGCCTGTGTCACGCGCCGTTTTGCGTTCCTCTCTTCCGTCCCGCTCCTTGTCGCGCCCGTGCACCGGCCGACGGCGATAGAAAGGGACGCAGGCAGAAAATGCGGAGGGAAACTGACGCACGCAACACGAGGAGGCGCCACCTCTAAAAAGTCGAGAAACACGATAGGGAAGCGTGCAGCCGCCTGTTCCGTGCAATCGCGAAATCCCACTGACGGCCGCGATCGAATGCGTCGCGCCGTTGCAAACCTGCGTAGGGGAGAAGACCGACCGGCGTACGTGCACGTGTGCACGGGGCCTTAAGCAGCCGGTTTTGCGCAGAATGCGCGCGCTGAACGGCAGACAGGTCTCGAGGGGCATGTGTCCTTAAAGCACCACTCACGGGCAGGGAGGCGACTCCCTTTTGGGTTGCTCCTTCAGCCTGGCCGGCGACAGTGGGTTATATTTATCCTTCGGTATCGCGCGCGCTCGCTTTGCGGATTTTGCTCGTAGGAATACCTCGGCGCCACTTCACCGTAACGAGCAAGGTGCTCGGCAAAATCCGAAACGGAAGTAGCCCGATGTACTACGCTAAACAACTATGCCTCGAAGCGAGCGTAAAGAAGCTAATCTTGTTTTAGGAATTCCATTTGGATAATTACATTGCGAATAAAATGACCAACTATTGCTTTGCGTTATAAATGGGCTCATATAATTGGAGAGTTTAAATATTTATGGCTTGTTGTTGGGGAATTTTAAAGTCTGTTTTGACTAGCTCCGTAGCTTAGATACGACCATAGCGCGGGTTACCACGCGGAAGTAAAAGATCCGAATCCCACAGTTAGGTTCCTTTAACGTTTTCCTGTAGAACGAAAAAGGGAAACGGGCTTTTTGTGGGATTTCAGTGTTGGACTTTCGGGGGTAATTCAGAACGTATATACCTGAAGTGTAATGAGTCTTTATTAATGACACTTGGATTCCTAGTGGTTTTGAGGAAGGATTAATAGTCACGCCATTTTTTATTAACATTTTCTCCAACAATTACACTCGCAGACCACCTGTCCCCGATCGCATTCTCCCTCTGCATGTCTGTAAACAACGGACGTGGAAAATTGAAGGCTCCTACGACCATGCGATTCTCTGAATTCCCTCTATTGTTATGCACCGCGGTGTCCAAACAGCACAAAAAAAAGAAGAAGTAATAACGGCGAGGGGCATATGAAAATGGGCGAAGTAAAGAGACACAAGAGCGTCAGAGGAACGAAAAGAGGGAGAACAAAGGGTGGGCAGTACACAGATCGCAACCTATGCAATTACGAAGCTTCGAGCTTAAATGTACACGCCTCTATGCAGCACGCTAGGAACTACACGTCGGATGAGTCAGCCTGAAACGGCCGTGACTCGCGTGTATCCCACAGAACTGTGCTTATTATTCGCACTGGCGTTTCGCGAAAATATTTATGTCGAGTGAAATACACCATTAATGACCATTGTCCATGCGACTGTATTAAAATGAAAACTATTATATTCGGCGAGCAGCGAAGCTTGTCCAGCCACTAGTTATTTTCAGTTCATCTGATAACTCTTAACTTATCGTGGAAGTTAAGTCAAGCTTGCTTATATAAAACGCGACAAGTGCCTCGATAAAAATTTACAATTTAACTCCTTTTGTTTTGCGTCAATGAATTCTCCCCCATTTTTTGTTTTCTGTTTCAATTATACAGGGAAGTCTGGCGCCTCGTTTATGAGAAACATGGCGTTGCAATGTTGCAGCCGTCACGCGGTAAACCACAAATTTTTTCGCGAAAACGACGGTCTTGTAACGTGACACTCGCCAACGTGAACTCACTCACCAAGACCTTAGAAAGCAGAGAAAGATTACGCAAACGATGCTGCTCTCGTAATTATGGCATTTCCATTTTGCGTGTATCGGATGGAGATAAGATTTATGTAGTTTCCTAAACTATGGAATGCAGAACGATTCTGCAAAATTTCTTATTGTACAGTATCAGTTGCATTTGTATTAATTCGACAATTTCTACTTAATCTGCTAATCACCATCGGCGACAGTATATTTAATAAATCTCCGTAAAGAAGGAAAATGAGTTCGATTCAAGCTAAAAATTATATCTTTAAAACACTAAACGCGAAAACAGCGTAGCTAACGCAATCTATTGTCAAACTTTCGAACTTACAATTTCAGCGCACTTTAAACGTTACCGACTCGGCAATTACGAGGTGCAACAGTTCAATTATTTACCACATCGCACTCGCGAGTACAAGAGAAGATTGCATAAAATAGATTTGGTGTGCCAAATGTTACCAAAAAGATGGACTTATTTAAATGACAAAACCCCCCCGTTAGATATTATCTTACAACACATTGAAACGTGAAACATTACACAAATTGCAAGATCGCTATCGCCCTGGTGATGATATTCCAAGCACAAAAATCCACAGTGTATTAAAATTACTATAACACTGAACCCAACAAACGCGATAAACATCGAGCAATCTGTATTTAACCTACAATTCCATTCCATTTATCACGGACGACAACGAAAATAATGCACTATTCTTTTAATTTACCCATATTTTCGTGGATCCAATGTGTCTAATGCAATCGCGTTGCAAAAAAGCAATTCAAATCATTCTAACATTAATGGTTCGCCAAAACATTGCCACAGCAAAAAAGGCCTATGGATTGTCCGGTTATGACCGGTTCAAACTGACGCACGGTGCATAACAAAAAAAGTTAGCAACCAACAAGACGCCATTCGTTTATTTCCGTTACTATTTGCACAAATGTGTACCCTTCGCCCTTATTCCCCGTAAAAACAGTATCTCGAAATATGCAGACAATAAAAAGCACAAAAGTACACGGAATAATAACATCCTTTTACTATTTAAATGACCGAGCCCCTTTTCAGCATGCTCGATAATAATCGTTAGGAGCATAAGCTTCTCTCGCTTAGAATAAACAATTTTCGCTGGTTCGTCGTTCAATGATAGGTTAAAATAAATACAGGATCCCGTCTGGGTGAAAAAGGCACACAAATCTCGTACGATATCCGTGCGAATAGTAAATCTGCTACTACAAAGCCTGATACTTACTTGCTAGACTTCTTGGCGTCGCTGAATCCTTGGAAGGTTCCCGTGGAGGTCATCTTCTCTTTGTGTTCGGTGGCGATTTTGAAAGCAAGGGAGCGGACTTTTCCTGCGGCAACAGTCACACGGATTTTGCGGCACACGAGAACCCAAACACGACTCTCCTACCGAATGAAATCAAATAGGGTTGTGAGACGGGATTGGTAGCCCGTGCCTCGAGCTCTGACGTCACAGCAGCTAGTCAAATCAGCGTTTAAATCGCACGATTCTTTGTTACGCCGAGCTGAATTTCTCAGCTCAATTACGTTTATCGTATGCCAGACAATTTTGAAACTCGAGGAATTATTTTTCAATGTACAGATAAACGAATTTTAATAACGTCATATAAAATTCGTACAACAGGCGGGCATTAAGCTCGTTTCATTGCTGAACATTCGTATACATTCGCGTTCAAGAATAATACGTGAATGTAGCGTAAAATCTTGAGGCTTTTGTTGTCAAACACTGGTCAAAATATCATGTTGCTGCATTCAATTTTTATTTAGAGGTTTAATAGATCGGTGCTGGTCGGACATGCGGGCGAATTTTATAGGATCTCATTGAGACGCACTTGTACGAATTTCTGGCAACGAAGTGATTAGGGATTGCTACGGGCTCGCGTCTTTTTTAAGGAGAGAGATTTGCGGAACTCACTCATGGGACGGCAGCCATGTTTGACTCTCCTGACAAATACAGATGGAGTATCTGAGAAAAAGTCTCACAACAGTTTAAGTCCGCTTGCGATCCGATCGATCCAGATTTCGGTGTAGTTGTAAAACAATTGATAACACGTATCTGTATAAATGGTGCGAAACATCGAGGAGCTTAACGGACCGGCACTGAGGATCTCATTGGCGGACGAGCTGTTTTTATATTTCTTAACCGTCGAGGGAGACTCGTAAGCAGCTGAACATGTTAAACCAAGCTGTAGTCGAGGCTTTGTATTCCGCGACATACATCGAGAACTATTTGGACTGCGTGGAGAATCTGCCGAACGACTTGCAGAGGCACGTTTCCCGGCTCCGAGAGCTGGACGCCACTTGTCAAAGTAATTAAGATCAACAAATTTTCAAACACACCTGGGCCGTACGCACTCGCAGATCTCGATCAGAAATATTCGATTTTCGTGACTTGGAAATTCGTAAATATCTAGACGATATGTAACGTACATATTCGTAGAGCACTATGCATTGTTAAAATCAGAAAGAAGCAGAATAATATTCAAAGATTTTGCGTGTATCTATGAAACAAACAATGTCGCTTGACCAACAATTTATCCTGCATTTTAACGCGCTGAATTGTTATAAAATAATTTAAACTTCACATAGTTCACTCGTAGCACTGTGTTCCAATGAGATATTACAAGTTGCTTCTTTTGTTCTTCTTTAATTGAATATAGCATACCTACGCGAGGTGGACCAACAGCAGGAAGCACTGAGAAACGACACAGACTTGGCTGTGAGGAGGAGAGCGCTTTTAAGAGTTCAGCAGGCATTGATTGCTGCGCAGGAAATAGGAGACGAGAAGCTGCAGATCGTACAACAGGTTCAGGATCTTATAGAGAACAAATCCAGGCAATTGGATTTGGATTATCGTAATCTAGGTAAGCGTCTGCCCTCGTAAGAGTGTCATATTTTATCGTCGTACTATATTCTCAACGTTGCATCATGCCTTTTATTCCGAATTTTCTGCAGACTTCGGAAAGGAACAAGAAAGCAGCGAGTCGACGCGCGAGACAAACGCGAATGTTAACTCGAACTCTTCGGGCAATGCGAATAACACGGAAAGGCAGACAAAGAGGGCTAGGAGGACGAGAACGGAGACATTGGTCGAGTCCACTAATGCGATGGACATGATCGTGATGACGGAGACGCGCTCCAACTCTTTGTCGAATACGAGCAACGGTAATCAGAAGAAAACGGCCACCGCTAATACTGGCAAGAGGAAGAAGAGGAAGTCTAAGCAAGGCAATCAGCAGAATCAGCATCGCGAGGATACTCCACCGCCTCCAGAAGACGATCTCGCGATAGATCCGGACGAGCCGACGTATTGCCTCTGCGATCAAATATCGTACGGAGAGATGATATTGTGCGACAACGATCTGTGCCCTATAGAATGGTTCCATTTCTCTTGTGTCTCGTTGAGCACCAAGCCGAAAGGTAAATGGTTCTGCCCGAAATGTAGAGGGGACCGGCCGAACGTCATGAAGCCCAAAGCACAGTTTCTGAAAGAGTTAGAGAGGTACAACAAAGAGAAAGAAGAGAAGTCGTAGCAGGAGAAAACCGGTGAGAGATTCAAACACTTTGGAAGACTTAATTGAAACTGAAGAACTCTTGAGATATACTTTGTAATTTTAAACACAACTTTCGACTGGTGAAGAAGTATCTCGGTAGTTTCGTGGGAAACTGGACCAAGCTGTTTGGTCGTCCATGTGCTGTTATGTAAATGCGAGGTGTGAATTCTCGTATAATTGGCTGCTGCGGTAGCGGATAAATTACATTTGTACGATACGCGCTTTGTAAATAATTGTGACATGGAAATATTAAATAACGAGAGTGAAATAGGCATCTCCGTAATGGCTGTATTGATTTCTACGTATTTTGAGATTTGAAATTAGACATCGGCACATTTCGAGCGGTAGCGTGACAAAAGTATAGGTATACCTTTGGCGGCGAACCAAAATATACATTTCATGTTTCAAACACAACAGCAGTATTAAAAGATCGAACTAACTTTTTGTAATATAAATTGTGTCATAAATAAAATAGTTTAATGTTAATATCTTTTTTTTAATCGGTACATATTGCGATGCATGTGATTTTATTGCGGACTTATCATTTGTATTACTATGTGTTAAGTGGCGGTAAAATTCTGTTGTCTTATATGTAAAATGTATAATTGTATAGAAAATATAGTTCAGATTCGCTATGAGCAATCGCTATGTATTTGATATAAAGTGTATTTATCGAATTCTGTTTTATGTACCTTCCACTTTACCAATGTGAATTTACTTTGTACATACAAGCGCTGGATTTTAGGATAAAAAAATTTCGTTTCGCAAGCTATCATTTTTTTCATAGCCGAATATGAACTTAATTAGTGAAACAAATTGTTTCGTACAAGCGATCTGCGTGCTTTGCATACGTATAAACATTTTTCTTTTTATAAAACATGTATAAAACACAAGTTGTACGTTTTCATTAAACTTATTAATTCTTATTACGACCGTTCCACCGTTTCCTTCGTAATTAATCGACAAATTGCTGTGAAAGGATACTGATTAGCATGTACTGTTACTAATATCGTTTAAACTTTATTAGGAAATTACAAATATTCAATAGTTATCCTTCCACAAAGATCACGCGCCTTTTAACTGCACGGAACTATATTTATACACTGACATAATTACATTCGGCGTACGAAAGGGAACGAGCTACGTTTCCATTCTGCTTCCTTAGAACATATGATCAAGCGCTTCATTAACATTCCGACTCCTTGCCGGTTTGAAAATGATTCATGAAGCCGTTCGTCTTCGTACATACATCTAAATATAGCTGTTAGTTATAATGTGAATCAACTGTTGCAAAGCGGTGTTTATATAATTTTTTTTTTATTTTTCGATACTTTATTTGTATATGGGCGTCTAAAGTCTAATTATAATGAGCAAAATCATACACATTTTATGTATACTTATAGGTAAAGATCACATAAGTTCACAGTGCGATTCCATCACTCCAGTGCTCTACATTTCTATGTATCTGAAACACATTCAAAGTCAAATAAATGCCTTCGCCTTTGAAGCGGCAGGACCGTGCAGTAATTATTAGCTCGGGATTAGTAGATAGAAAAGTTTCTTGTAGAACAATGGAGGATTCAATGTACAGTTTTGGCAGCACGGGGGAACATACTTCAGGCCTTAAATCCATAAAAATGATATAGAAAATAGCGTCGGGTGAGTGTCGCGAAATTATTGAATAAAGCATACTTAATGTCAGCGGGGATCTTCCGTGTGACTTTCTTGGAAGTTCAACCAAGACTGTTCAACAACGGTAGCTACTCTCTTCTCATACTCCCGTTTATTCTCTTGATACAATTGCGCCGCTAAGGAATTGGCTGGAGAATTTGGATTCGGTTCATCCAAAAGGGACTGTAACAAATATTTTATAGACTTTCAGTAATCACAACGTACATATAATGCGACAACGTAACATAGATTTATCTTAAATGTAAATAGCGTAAGGTTAAAGAAAACCATGAGATTATAAAGTGAAATTATGCATTTATTATGTGTATGTGTTTATGTGTATGTATATATAAATATATATATACATGCTGTGTATTTATATATGTATATATATATAATATGTATAAGTGAATTTACGTACTATATGAAGTACTAAAATTTAATTGAAACACAGTTCTGTGCTCGTGAAAGACAATGCTTCGTAGCACAGGAACAAAAGCGCCAAGTATTAGTTATCCCCTAATGTTTAATATTACTAATTTCGTGTTATCAAATATCGAAATAAATAAATACACAATTTTATAATAATTTATTATTCAACATTGTAAAAATTCGGTCTAATGTTGCACATCGTGATAGTTCAATAGAGCTTTTAGGAAGAAACATGCTAATGTTTTAGCGTTAGCTCCTTGGTAAGGCTGCACGTTCTCCACTGTATTTGATGGCTGTAGGTGGTTGACTGATGCTGCAACAGCATCGTGAAAACGCCTGCGACTAATCCACAAAACTCTGCTCCACGCAAGCCTTCACTCGCTTCTCGTACTCGCGTCGGTTCTCTTTGTACAGTTGCGCTGCCATAGAGTTGGCAGGTGAATTCGGGTTCGGGTCACTTAACAGCGACTGCAACCACACAAGTCGTATTCGTTACACAATATTCCAAATAACTTCTTCCCATCGTTTACTTCCCGTAAACGAGGCGCGGCCGTGATCGTGAACGGGTGGCGTTTCTACTCGGTGCCGGCGATTAGAAGTACACTTGTGGTCGGTTAAATGAATCACAAGCGCGACGTTACGCTGGTATTATGCGCAGACAATTTCGAATTCGCTGAACTAGACTTTGCTGAATTGCAACCGCTGTTAAGGCAAAAACTTATATGAATCTCTCTGGCTTTTATCGGAAAATCTACGGAAAAGCTGAAGTGCACGCGAGACGTATCATATTTCTCGCAAACCAAAAGCAGAAATCGAGCACTGTCTATCTTAATCTGTTTAATAATATATGCAATTGCATCTTCTAGTTATCCTAAGTGCCATGCGAAACATATTTGCACCCTTTGCAGAGAGACCTAATATTCCATTGCAGAATTAAGAATACAAGAGTGTATGCAAAAGAAACGGGAATGTTTATTGTTCGTTATCGTTTACAATAAATATTCTTTTCTTTAGTTTCCAATAGGGACACTGACTTTGCTTCGTCTTACTCTCACAGAACTCAATGAACTATGATTATGATGCAACATGAGAGAAGTATGAATACTAAATATACAAAATGCTTCGTGTTAGAGTACTCTTGATACTGCAAACCATGAAATAACATAGATCGTTTCACAGTTACAATACCTGTATAGATGTTAGAATAGCGGAGACATCGTAAGTAGGGCTCCAGCGATTTTGCAGTATGTCAAGGCAAATGCCTCCATCGGCATACACATTAGGGTGGAACATCTTACTAACGAATCTCACTGTAGGTGGTTTATTTGGATATTCTTCTGTAAATTCTATTGTGAGTTTGAAGGTGCCATCTTCGAATGGGGTATCGTGTGGTCTGGAAAGGATAAAACAATTGCCAAATGAAATATCTAACAATTAAAAAAATCATTCGTTTCAACCTCTCACATAAAACAAGGCTCGCCTAAGTTTCCCGCATATTTCTAGTTAAGCAACAAGCTAAATCAAATCATATACACCGAGTTCTTCTTACCCGAATATAACTGCATTCCATATCATAATATTATTGTCTGTCGGTGCGCCGGATACTCCAGTGGGTGGGTCTTCTTGTAATCTACCCACACAAACATTTCGTTAAAAACATTTGGTCCATGAAAATGCGCTTGAAAGAATTTGTAATTTGTATTTGTATTGAAAAACCGCAGCCGCAAATATTCATTACGAAGCATTCCCCTCGCGAAGCTTCATTTTATCCCAACAATTCTCACGCGTGTCCAATGCGAAGTACAAATTTAGATTGCGTACAAATCTCAATGTCACGTCAATGCCTTTTCGTATAAAGCATTTTCCAACAACATCCAATACGTACACCCGAATAAATTTTCAAGTATACGCATCTGCTTATCATTCATTACACGGGTCGGCCAATAAAAGTCGTTTACAAGAAAAAAATAACACTGTGTATAATTAGCTCGTCCTTCGCAAGGATCCTTACTCGCAAAGGGCTGGCAATGAGAAATGTAGTAATAAATATTGCTGTGGCGCCGGAGCGTGTGTATTTATTATTTGCAAAAGGGGTCATTACAGGTGAAGAAAATATTTATGGTAATGAAGAATGGAAAGTGACAAGGCAAACAGGAGCGTGATTATTCGCGTATCGTCGACGACTCGCCCGTAAACGTTTCCTAATTCGCGGTGGAAGAAAGGAGACGAAAGGGAACTAATTTTCCAATTGAGACGATGAATCGTCGGAAAGGTTCGGTAATGGGACGCAAATGAGACGCAGTAAACGATCACAAGCTCCTAATAATAACTCGGCAGGACGGGCCCACAATGACGTTCGAACGTCGGTTGTAACCCTCCTGCATCCCGTTTCCCTTGCCCGTGCGAGGAGGATCCTGGCCGCGCTGAAAGGTTACGAGGGATCGGGACAGGGACGTGGAGAATATGATTTACAATGGCGGTGGTGTGACACGGATAGTCGGCCGTGACATAAGAATGTTTAAGGAGTACCTCTTGAAATCTCTCATTAGTCTCCTTCTTGCGGGGGTAGACATCCCTCACGAATGGGCTCGTCGCTCTCGTATCGTCGATGCCAGCGAATTCCAGAACGTTTTTCGCGGTCCCGTGCACACCCCGCGCTGATGCCGTGGGCCCCGGGCGAGAGCAGATTCGTGATCACAATGCTCCGCGCGACGGCTACCTCCGACGACCTCGTCGCATACACGCGTGAACGCCAGTTGTTTCTGCTGCGTACGTCTTTGCCTTTTGTCAGTCCGAAGGCCAACCCTATCCGTGCAATACCGTTATAGGTTGTTCAAAATTAGTTCTACCTAAGCCGGGACCCGCGACCGCCGCACAACCGTCCGTCGATATTTTGACACCTCGGGCTCTCGGTTGTCGTTCGTGGAGAAGGGCCACCAGCATGAAACCCCACGTAACGATCACCCTGAGAAAATTCGCTCACCGGACTGCCAAACCACGGACAGCTGGACAGACACACGGAGGGGATAAGGAATGAACTGTTTTGCGCATGACGTCACAAACTAAAAGCGGACTTAACCGACCAATAGTCATATACCTCGCCGAACTTATTCCCTGTGCCCCGGCAAGTCCAGACGCTTTAACAATAAAAGATGGCACGTTTGATCGTGAGAAGAGTATGGAGGAACAATGCGCGCCGCGTCTGCTAATGTGTGTCGAAAGTTATTGTTAACGGCATGTAGGCGAAAAGGCGCTTCTTGTGATACGCGACCAATCACAAAATGTCGATGTTCTAAGCGCGCACGGTTTCCATAGAACTTCCTGCGCCCGGTGAGTCAATTAAAGAGCATTTAAATACCGCAGTTAAATGCGATTTCGTGCGGCAGAATTGCTTCAACTGTTACACTCAAGATATCCTTTCTATTCTCGCGGACGCGTCTATTGTTAACAGAAGCTCTAATGCGCGCAGGCCTTTACGTTAGGACTATACTTTCTAGGGATTCCGCCAGTTCGGGGAACACGGATATTTAAATTACGAATTAGAAATACCTACCTACTCGTATGATAAGTGGGTCTCGGTGCGATTTTAAAAGCAAATAATCGAGACGTTTCGTGTTTAATAGAGGATCTTCCTAATTCGCTTCGAACCGTGCACGTTTAAAGACAAAATACACAAGTGAAATATGATTTTTTACGTAATATTCGCTTATACATAAAGCATTTAAAAATCGATAATGGAGCAGGATACTGTTAGGAGCGCACGCGTAAACCGATACTGATGCATGTCAGCTGTGCACGGCTGGACGGTGTATCGGAGATTTAAGTATTCCTTATCCTACCACGAAGTCTTCCAATGAAGAAATATAATTTTAATCAGATTTAATGGCTTGTGATAATCGGACGAAGGTGTACCTGGGCTACGAAGATGAATACGTCACTGACAAGCACCGGCCGAGTATTAATTTTATGACAAATAAGATCGGCGGATTTCCAGTGAGTTGCTCTGCATGTAAAATCATTCGTACTCGAGCGAGTGGCAAATTCGAAATTGTAACTAGAATCCTCCGGATTCTCTGATCTAATTAACGCAGCTGTACGTTGTTTATAGAACTGTCATGAGAAGACTACATTGTCGCTACCGCAGTGCCGACTCTGCGGATTGTACCAACTCCTGGCGCTTCAATTATACGTTCCGTTAGAAGGCTCCAAGTACCATAGAACGCTTTATATTTTCGCTTGTATAAATCCAAACTGTTGGAACCAGAATGAAAGTTGGACGTGCTTGAGGGTTCAGGTTTTAGAGGACGAATGCAAAGCGAACGCTCTAGACACTAGCAGCATAAATGTGCCGTCTACAACATCATCTTGGTTGTCAGACGCGAATGACTGGGGCGATAACATTAACGACAATTCCTTGGAGCAGAACGGAAACAATGCGTTGCCAAATAATGCGACGGAGTTTAATTTCTCCTTGCGAAGGGAAGTAGACGAGAATATAAGAGAAGAGTTCTCTGCGCTGCACGTCGATGATCCTAACGCAAACAGGTAGCAGCTCGATTATAAATGAAATTTCAATCTTTCTAGATGCGTGTTCGTTGATCATTTTAATGCGATTGGTTTTAGTCCGGCGAGCATTGAATCTCCGGTTGGGATAGGCGCGGTAGGTAGATTAGACTTGCCTCAAGCATCCGCTGAAATCGACGGAGAGGAGAGCGAAGTTGTCTGCATCGATACTCCGATCCAGCCTCAGTGTGATTTAGTCACTTTGCTGCACGAAGTAACTCCGTTTCCTATTCAGATGGAATCGAATAAAGAAACAAACTTCTCGTTCGTCGAAACATTCCTCTCCGTCGAGGAAGAAGATTTCAATGGGGACGTGTCGCCACATGTCCGCGACTTGCTTGTTGAATACCAATACAAGAATCCCGATCTGACGACAAAGCCTGCGGCAGATTCAGACGAGGGCAAGACTACGGAAATGGAGTCGGAGAAATATGAGAAAAGCATTCCCATGCATGGCGATGAGATGTTCCATAATTTTGTATCCCAAATACAGAAGAATCCTGGTCAGCTTTTACGGTAAAAGACACTGTCTTGAAACAGTAGCTTATGATACTTTGTCTGCTCTACTGTGACGTTTAAATCTTAACTTAATAACTTAATTAATTGGAAGATTGTTGGAGCTTGTTATTCTGTTTTATGTTGCAGGTATTCGCGAGACAATTCCGCGCCGTTATTACTCTATCCTATTAGTGGGTGCGTCGGGAAATGTAGGCATTGCAACGGCGAAATGACGTTTGAAGTCCAAATTCTGCCCACGTTAATCTCCAAATTAATACTTCAACCGCGGACCGAGAAGATTTTCCAGATTGAATTTGGAACCGTTTTAATATACACTTGCGGAAGAAGTTGCTGGTCTGCGACGGATTCGTACAGGGAGGAGCACGTTGTCGTTCAAGCAGAGAGACTATAGTGATATTACGATTAAAATGGACTCCATAGAACTTTAAACGGGGGAGGTTCCGGTCTAAAAGTCGATTTTTTTATCTCATTTTTCGAATGTTCAACCTTTTAGGAATACGTGTTTAAAAGGATTTGTTGAAATTCGTAGAATTCCCGAAGTTGTAAGCATTTGAGTAGCGGCAAATGCATGGGCAACGCCAGGCCACTCGGCACTCACGTAAAACTTTAAACGCGTTTTCCTCGAAACAGTGTTCTCAAAACGGCGGGACCTGTATCTCCCAAAGTTATTATCCGATTCGACTGAAACTTTTTTATTTATTTTGAAGAATATACTTCTGGTTAGAGGGGAAACCAGAAAAAATTACAAAAAAATGAAAATTTATAATTTTCAAAGGCGTTGAAAGGACGAAAAATACAGGGAAAAAGTGATTTCAAACTTCAAGTGTCGTTATTTTCTAAAAAAATGTCATTTTTGTAAATTGGTCTGGTCCCCCCTAGCCAGAAGTATATTCTTCAAAATAAAAAAGTTTCAGTCGAATCGGGTAATAACTTTCGGAGATACAGGTCCCACCGATTTGGATGAATTTTTTGACGCCTTGAGTTTCACGACTCCCAGTCCCGTCTGCAATGATTAATTATAAAACAAAAAATATATTTCTATAATTTAAGACATCCTTAATACAATGCAAAAAGTCCCATTAAATGATATATAGTAGTTTTCCTTTAATTAATTCCTAAAGATTACCTATTATTTTGGGCTCTAGACCGGAACCGCCCCTTAAACTTCCGATTTTAGACAGACTATAATTGCATTCTTTCGTAGGAAAATACCGTCCACCTTTTTGCGTATACCAAACTCCTGGTAAAGAATGGTGCATAAAAATAAAGCTCTAATTCCTGGTATGAAGTTCATTCCAACTACCTTTCTCAGAATTTGTAGGATAACTATGAGAAGAATAATTGTTTTACTTCCGAGTTCGATGTAGTCCAAGGACAACTGTACATTGTTCTTCGTACATAAATACAGAAACATTAATGGCAATACGTTTAATTACTCCACAATTTATTCTGTTCTCCACAGTTTGTATGTACACGTTTATACAATCACATACGTATGTCTAAAGTATTATTTACAAAGACGGGCTTACAATTGATAATTCGAAATTGAAGCGCAATGGAATCGTAAAAATTAAGTATTTAGAAAGTTCGGCTCAGAGGATGTTCCATAGGATACTCGCGTTGTTCGTACGTTAAATTAACATTGTTTTTGTGAACATAGTCACCGTTAGCTAGATCTCCCTCCCCGATATCTTCATTAATCATACATACTCTTCTCATCGAGACGTACGCCATACACACTGCCATATCTTTCTCAGTGGTCGCGTTTCGCAGGCCAATGGAATAGGATCTCGAGGCACGAGACAAATTAGCAATTATGGTATATATTTCCGTCAGCATTTCAGTCATTCTGGCAAGGTCTATCTGTTGCTTGATAATTTCATTCCCGTGGTGGTCGAGCAACTTGAAAACGCTATTCTGCAACTTCTGTGTGCATTCTTCTAGATAGTTGCCACCAAATCGCAACGATGGATGAAGATTATTCGCGATACCGATGTCTTTCTGAAACCACCCACCGAGCCAATCTTCTTTCAAGTTAAATATAGGGAATATAGCTGGATTCCTCTTTTTATACACACGCTGGCTTATAGACCGCCCTGTATGTTTCAAGGCAACCATCGCGACGTACACATTCGCGTCTATATTGTTCGTGTCCATCGTCGTCAGAGCCAAGGCATCGTGGAACGCTTGTATGTACGTAGTGTTGCTCAGGAAACCCTGTGCGCCCATTAACTGCAATCCCGCTTGAATACAGTCCAAGCATTTATTCGCGCAATACTTCTCGGTAATAATTCTTTCCAGTTCCACGTCGTGTTCCTCGTACACGTCAGCTAGCCCACTCGTGAGATACGTCATACTTTCCATGGTGTACAGAGCGAATACCATTTCACCCAAGGCTTTCTTCACGGCGTGAAACTCGTGGAAGTTCCTATCGAAATGCTTCATTTCCAAGACGTCCGCTGCTAACTGTTGCATGAAATTTCGTAAGATACTGATAGCTTGCGCAGCTACGTTTTGCTTTCCAGGCTTCAGCAGATCCATCATACTGTCGAATGCACCGCCGACCTCGCCGATAACGTTCGCCTTGGGTATCAATATATTGTCGAACCTAACTGTACACACAGGTACCTCGTGACGACCAATCGTTTCGTAGACGTTGCTGAAAGTCATACCTTCGCTACCTCGTTCGACAGCGACCAGAGAATACGCGGTGGAATCAAAAGCATTTCCTGTTAAATCTTTCGCGAAGACTAAGAAAAGGTTCGAGTCCGTACCATTAATAACAAATGATTTTTCGCCGTTCAACAGATAGAAACCTTCTTCTACGTGCTCCACAAGCTGAGTTTGGATATTATTAATATTAGTCCCGTTGTCCCCCTCTTTTATGCATATCGTGGGAGTTACTTCTCCGCTCACGATACCAGGATAATATTTAAGCTTCTGACTCTCCGAGCCGTACTGGGAAATCAATCGAACGGGCAAGATATGGTTCTTCACCATGTACGTGCCCAACCATGGCAATGCGCTCAGCGTCTCGATCAACTTCAACGATTCTGTCTCGGACAAATTCAAGCCATTGTTGGCCTCGTCGAGGTGCGCTAGAAAGACATTAAGTTCTCTGAGGTTCGCCAGCACCTCGCTTTTGTCCAACTTCTTGTCTGATTCGGCGCAACTGGCGACATAATTCTCGATTGGCTTCAACCATTCAACGAAGTCTTTGTATCTCATGCTGGTTTGAGTTACGGGGAAGTCGAGGACTTTTTTCTCAAATTGCCCTAATAACAGATTTTTTAAGACCGGCTCTATTTCCGGCTTCTTCTCAATGTGAGGTGCAAAGTAAACATTATTGTTATTCAGAACGTTCGATTGCGTCGCCTGCTGTGTATTCCTTTTTAGCATGCAATTGCACCGTAAGTTTAAAAGCCTCCGCACTTGCAACGATTGTCGCGCGAACATTGTCGATTGTTATCGAACAATGTTTCGAAAAGCTGAATGGAGTTGCTAAACACGAAGCACGCAAGAAGGAAGATACTGTTTCGAGGTTTTTGACATGCGTTTATCTCACTGAAAATGTCAGGTTAGCTTCCATTCTTTACAGAGTGCCCGCAAATATTTGGCACACGGTGAAAGCAGTTTCAGACACTGTAATTTATTATTTAGTAATAATATTGTCTGCTTACTGCTGTTAAAAACGTATTAAAAGTTGAAAGACGCCAACGCCAGGCTTAAGTGCATTCGTAAATATTAGTTGGTTTCTTCACCGATACGCGTCGCTAGCGTTTGCGTGTCCGTAAACTAATCAGATTTTCAAAAGGCTTTTTCAAGCAACAAATAAAGAATTTTGTTGCTAAAAAAGGTTGCAAAATGATCCCTGGAGCCTCTGGAAGACACTTGTATGCTTAGGCTGTGTTCCGATTCACACATTATGCGCATAGACCGCAGCGCAGTCGCTGCGCGCATTCATAGCGTTTCGTGACTGGTGACCACAGGTGACCGCAGAAATCTCTACCTCGTCTGTTCTGTGATTATAGTATCACGTGCATTATTTTATGTTTATAATATTTGCGAGCGAACATGATTGAAATGGAGAACATGGAAGATCAGAGTGGATTGCGCCAAGACGGTAGGCGCGCGTTAGAATTAAGACAAATACGTATAAAATTGGGACTTTTTGGTCAAGCCGATGGAAGCGCTTATATCGAGCACGGTAACACCAAAGTTTTAGCTACAGTATATGGACCACATCAGGCATGTGAAAAATGAAAAGAAATTAATAATTTCCCACGCGTGATTAATGATTAATATGCGAAACATTTCATATGTAACTTATGTTATAATTCTGCAGCCACGTGGCTCTACAGGAAGGAGTACAAGTAACGCGACAAAAGGCATAGTGAACTGCCAATATAGCATGGCAGTATTCAGTTTGTCTTCTGGGGAACGCAAAAGGAAACCAAGGGGTGATCGAAAGTCGCAAGAAAGATCGCTTCAGTTGAAACATGCTATGGAAGCTATCATACATTTAGAATTGTATCCACGTTCGCAGATAGATATTTATGTAGAAATGCTGCAAGTTGATGGAAGTGACTACTGCGGTTCTGTAAACGCAGCTACACTCGCTTTAATAGATGCTGGAATTCCTATCAAGGTACGACATAATAAATGAATTTGTCTGTGACTGGCAATAAACTCTTACTAATTTTTAAACATATTTTAATACAATTTATCTCACAGAATTATGCCGTTGGTTGTACCGTGACGTTAATCAATTCCCCCTCCACGGAAGATGAAGATAATAAGCAGGGAACAGGAGTGTTGGATGCAAATTATGTAGAAGAATGTGCTCCTGGCGTCACTCTGTCTGTTGTTGCATTACCAGACAGCGATAATGTAACAAAAGAAGGTTTGATACTGGTAGCACAGGGAGCAGGGCAAAGGTTACATTTGTCGCATCTAGAGTCTTTGAAATCACGTGTATTATATGGGTGTCAAGATATAAAGACCATATTAGACTGTGCCGTTAGGCATTATTTAAGACAAGCTCTTCCTTCGCTTTCCAATGTTACGCTAGATTAGATGACTCAACAAAAATCACATACAGACGTATAATATTACAAATAATATATTTAAACAATATTTTTCATAAAAAATTTGTATACAAAACTCTTTAAAAAAAGTTGCATTTCTCATGAAAAAATATATATTCTTATCGCATAATTTAATATTTTGTACAAACTGATTTCCTTGACACGATAACTGCTTACATTTTAAGCAACTGACTCTGGATGGTCTCAGATCTTAGCACCAGGGTACCTTTCCATGATCATGCCTACACCCTGCGATTTAAAATATCTATGTTTAACGTAATTCGGAGAAAAATAGGAACAACTTACATGGTAGCATCATATTACTTTCGCATCTTTATTTACCTGTCCACCAGCTGCGCAAGCTGCAATTAATCCAAATTGTTGGTCTTCTCTGATAAGTCGGTTAGCGGTATGCGTAGCTAACCGGATTCCTGTTGCCGCAAACGGATGACCGATTGATAAGGAACCACCCCAAGCGTTCCACTTTTTAAGATCCGGTACTCCTATTTTAGTAGATTTCCCTAGGTAGTTTTGTGCAAACCAGTCGGAATCTAATGCTTTTAGATTGGCTAAAACTTGTCCAGCGAAAGCTTCGTGTACTTCCCACACTCCAATATCCTTTATACTTAATTTAGCTTTTCCTAATACCTGCAATTCGTTTTACACATTTAGTACTGGCATTGCAATAACGAAGGTTTTAATTACATATGCAAGATAGGAAACTTTGTAACCTTTGGGATTGCGTATGTTGGTCCTAAAAGTAGTTGATCAACAGGATCCTGCGAGACGTAAGTGAAATTTCTTAAATATGCCTTTGGAGTAAGCCCAAGCTGAAGAGCTTTCTCCTCTGTCATTATTAAAGCTGCCGACGCACCGTCGGTTAAAAAGGAAGCATTAGCAGCGGTTACAGTTCCATATGGCTTGACAAACGCTGGTTTCAATTTGCTTAATTGCTCAGGCGTAGAAACGCGAATCCCGTTATCTTTATCCACCACTTTGCTTACGTTTGGAACTAAAAGAAATATTGAGATTACTGAATTTATCCTTTTACTCCACATTGAATATCATTACCTTTGTAAGGTGTTACATCTGTAAGGTATCCTTGTTCTTGTGCTTTAGCAGCTAAAGTATGTGAACGCAAAGCATAATCATCTTGTTCTTTCCTCGATATTCCAAATGCTGCTGTCAACCTATCACCACTGTGTCCCATTGTTTCTCCACTAGAAAATTCCGCCACAGCAGGTAGCTGCAATTTTGTGAATACAGTCAGGTACAACGTGTAAATGTTTTCGAAGCAAGATTTTTCTATAAGGAATTACATACATCTGGCACAAAATGCCTTGGCCTGATACCAGCAAGAAGGCCCAACTTTTGTCCGACCGTTTTAGCTTTATTCGCTTGCAACATTAAAGATCGCATGGGTCGACTATGCCTGATCGGTATGTCTGACATGAATTCAACTCCACCCGCAACAATTACGTCGTACACACCACAGGCGATCAAGCCCATGCCAGTCGTAATAGCCTGATTACTGCTGATGCACGCCATGGTTACTGTATGCGCGGGAGTACGGTCACTGTATCCAGCTGCCAGCGCTGCTTCTCTACCAATATTCGAAGTGCGTACTTCCTGCATTACCGTACCATAAATTATATATTCAACCATCTCTTTGGGAAATCCAACTTTCTTTTGCAAAGCCCTTCGAACAAAATATAATATATTATAATATTCCACGAGATTTCTAATCAATCTCAAGTTGAAATAACAATCGCGATTAACTTACACCAACGAATGTCGAGCAAGATCGTACGCTATCAAATTTTTATAAGTCGTTCCAGACTGCAAGAAAGGCGTTCTGACACCATCGATGAATACTATATTCTGACCAGCTGCGGCAGGTTTAGTTGCGTACGAATTATTCGCCAATACCCTCCAATAATTTTCAGCTGCAGCTAATGGAAAAAGTACAAGGTTCCAAAATTGAAACTGATTACATTTCATGAAATGAAATTGTATTAATATAAGAAGAAAAGAAGCAATATAATGTACTTTAAATAAAATAATTTATTCGTTAAACCGAAATATTTCTTTCCATTCCCTTTACTGTTTATTGAATTATATTTATTGTACCAACACCCTGTACTTTGCACCCACATCATTGAAAATAGCAACACGTATACCGCCCCAATTGTAGTCTAATAAATGTTGGGGAATAGTTTATCATACCATATTTAGCAACTCCTTGCTTTGTCGCTAAACTATTCCTGGCGGCGGAGAGCATTTTTGTAAGTAATTCGGATAAAACACAGATTCAATTCGACCCCTCTATATGTCACTATTCCTTTTTTAACTTTTTACCAGCGCACACCGACGTGAACTGAGCCGACGAACTTTGATCTACCCTTCGGCCACGTTCTCAATACATCCGTGACCGATTTTTTACCTCACCCAGCGGAACAAGCATGTTGTCACATAGAAGTCGGCCTGAATGTGTAAGTGCGGGAAAACTGACATTTTCCCGCGTACGATCTAGCGTGTACGAACGATTCGCGGAACCGTGTGTTGACAAAACTCTTGGTTTAATGCAGTTTCAGAATGAGTTTGGTGCGCTCCATTGTGGAACGTGAAAGAGGATTTGGTAATTCACTTTTAGAGGCTTCTATATTACGAGGAACCTAAGCGGCTTAGAGATATCGAGTGACAGGTTATACGTAACCCAAACCGTCTAGGGTCTCGATTATTCTAACACGAACAGCAATATGTTTAATCCCTGTAATGTTGATAACAGATAGCGTAAATTTTGCGGGAATGAATTGGATCGTTTTTTTCCAGCATCGATACGTGACTACGACGTTGGCCTGTGTCGTTTGAAATGTTACCAAGACGATGTCTACCGTGGAATAACTCCGAACACGGATGCGCTCGATTTTAATCCTGAACCACCCGTTTTCGCCTGCCGTTTTTGTATTACACAAGGGTACGAACAGATCATTGCATTGGCGAACGAAGATGGGAAAATTGCTTTGCAAGATACTAATGTTAGAGAGATGTCTAATCAACCATTGGAAGGGACACAGGTATTGACATTGTACGATATTAGAATACAAAGAATCTGGATTATTAAGATAAACGCAAAGTTTTGTGTAACACGCATTCAGGCACATTGCAACGCGATATTCGACATTGCCTGGATGCCCGGAGAATTGAAATTGGTCACCGCGTCTGGCGATCACACGGCTAGATTGTGGGACGTGTCTGGCTCTGAAATAAAACAGATCGATTATTTTCATGCTCACACGAGGAGCGTTAAAACCGCAGTATTTCGTTACCAAGATCAAGGTATTCTGTTGTGCTTATGTCTTATAATTTTTTAGAAGGCTCTGAAGATCCAGATTTAACTTTTCAATACAATATTTTTAGCTGTGTTCGCAACGGGGGCTAGAGACGGCTCCATAATGGTATGGGATATCAGAGCCAACCACTGCGAGCATCGTAAACCAGATAATTGTATCTCCAATGCGCACAATCTAGGGCCGGTAGGCAACATGCGACAGCGCAGAGCGATCAATCACACGTCCAGAGCGCAGAGTATTACTGGTTTGGCGTTCCAAGATGATTTCACTTTATTGTCCTGCGCTGCCGGTGATGGGTATGTTTGTTAATGTAACTAAACATTTTTAACATAAAAGGGAAATAGAATGGCAAATAATATTATTGGTTTTACAGTTTGATAAAGGTGTGGGACTTGCGTAAAAATTATACTGTTCATAAGAAGGACCCTTTAGCTAAACATACAATGAATTATACTGGACATAGTACAAGAAACGGATTTTCGTCGTTGTTAATATGCCCCGCGAGAATTACGTTATACGCAAGCTGTATGGACAACGTTATATATGCATATAATATATCGTCTTATAACCCGAAGCCAAGTAAATATCATATATCGTATTATATACCAAATCATATTGATATGCTCACTGTCGTTTATATTAGTTGCAGAATTTTATGGCCATCAAAATTGTACATATTATGTTAAGACTTGTTTGAGTCCCGACGGACGTTATATTGCCAGTGGTTCCAGCGACGAACTTGCATATATTTGGCGTACAAATAAGCCAGGAGCGCCAGTAGTGCAACTCTCTGGACATACGGAAGAAGTTACTTGCATCGCGTGGTGCGGTGTGGGGGAAACTAAGGTATTGATAAAAAATCTTGAATTTCTCTTCGGACGCTAATGATGTATCATGTTCGTACTGCACTTACCTTGCACATTATGTCTTCAAATGTTGCAGATAGTAACATGTTCCGATGATTCGTGCCATAGAATTTGGAGGGTCGGTTATGAGCACAAGATAGAGAACGAGGAAGTACAAATACGTGGTCATGCGGAGGTCGTAAGTAATAAAAATCCCTTGGAGAACTTGAAGCTAGAAACTACACCAACTGTTAGCCGACGTTGGGTGTCCCAGGAACGTACTCCGGGATCTGATACCACACCTAGTACGTTATTCTTAAGTAAGAGTATCAGCTTCTGTCGAATGTATTGTAAACATTATCTTTACCTGCTTCTACTAGGTGCTACACCTGGGCCCAGTTCAATGGATGCTTGTAATCAAACCGAAGACAATCAAAGCCAGTACTGCACCAGTAATTCAATGAAAAGAAGTTACCAACAAATGATGGTGGGATCGTGGTCGGACGGGAAGTTTAAATCTATACTGTCGCCTATACAGGAGAATCGCGAATTCGTCGCGAAACGAGCACATTTAGAGAATCGCGGCGCACGAAGATTATTTAGTCCAAGTAGCGATAATAATCCCCTGTTGAACAAAGGCTACGAATCGGACGAACCAAGCACAAGTTCCTCCACCACAGAAACCAAAAATGCGATCCTTTTCTCGCCCACGTTGAATCTGCCGAATTTTGTAATTGACGGCACAGCACCTCATTTACTGCAACTGTCTCCAGAGAAATACAAAGAAAATGTTGATTGGTTGACGCGAATACGAAGAGATAAATACGAGCAAAAGGTAGGAAAAGTGGTGTCAGAGAAGTTATCTAGCCCCGTTTTCCACACAACGCCTGCGAGAAGAAGTAGCAGATCGCGATCGACAGAACCACAGAAAGTATCCAAGGCACCTAAAAGTCCAGCTCCCTCGTTATTAGATTTCTTCAAAATTACTGGAAGAGATTGTGGGACAAATGTGTGTTGCGAAGATGCTGATGTAATATCTTCTAGAAAAACATAAGGCTAGTAGTTAATACCGTTTGTATTGCTAGACTGTATTTTAACTGTGTTATATTTCCCACGCATACTGTTTGATACACATTTTACGAAATAGCCTAGAACTACATTCTAAGCGTCAATTAACGAGTGTGATAAGAATTACAACGCGCTTTTTATTGTTTATCGTATGGTGCCTACGGAACATCGAAATTTGTAGCCAGTGAAAAGGAGGAATGTTACGATGTAAGATAGATGGTATCCAACATAAACATACGAGTATTACGAAGTATGTAAAAATAGATTATATACTCAAGTACGTAATGTACTGATGACGATAGGATAAAGTACCTTTTATATGCAATAATAAATTATTTTTATAAAAATATATATAATTAAATCGAAAAGATTTTGTACAATTTTCTATCAATATTTCACGTTTGTTTCGTACTCCAGGAAATAAAAGAAATATAAACCTTAAGATTTGTAATAAATAAGTCTTAAATTTTATTCACATTACACGTTACTTCCTATGAGCTGAGGGCAAAATACCTTTACCGCTTGCGAAAGCAATTTGATCTTAACTGTTTTTAGTTCATATTCTTCGTTGTCAATGTACAGTGTGTTTTCTTTCTTCATCTAGAAATAGATCGATGAATAGGAAAATAAACGAGGTCTAAACGTTTTAAAGTAATTAAGAACTTACCTGTTGCGGGGTTAATTCAATATTCTTTGCTTCTAGTATCTGTACACACAGTGGTTCGTTATTATCGTTTTCTTGTTTCCACCCTAAATTCACGAAAGAGAAATAGCCAACGTCTTTTGGGCCTGCAGTACAGAAATGAAATTTTGTATTCATGATTATTTTTGCCAAAATGATATTTTACAGTTAAGTAGGATTCTTTTAATTACCAGTCTTCACTTTTAAGGATGCTGGTGACAAATCTTGCGATTTATGTATATTAGAAGTTTCTATATGCAGTTCAGATGTCGATACAGGTAATTCGTGAAGAATTCCACATTGTTCATTTATTACTGTACTATAATCGACGTCCTCTAAGAAATTGAAGTGTTAGGGTCAATATCGAATTAAATATACATTTCAAATATCTTTCAATCTTTTTAAACACGCCGTAACGAACCTGTCATAGTAATTCCTTTTTTTGGAATAAAGGCATGCCACCACCTTTTATTCGTATTAATGGATTCATTTAGCAAGAAGTCGCTTCGATGGCAACGAGAACAACCGTTGCAAGGATTTGTGTATTTTAAAGTGGCATCACAATTCCAATTTAAGCTCCCTTTGTAACCATTCAATATATAAGTTGCATATCTATAATAAGTTTTATGCAAATGTCAGGAGAATTAAAAGGATCATTAGAAAATACCAGCAACCTGTACATACTTCCGTAAAGGTCCCCAGTACCAATATTTTTTAGCAAAAGCATGAGCATCTTTCCACGCACCCCATTCAATTGTTCCCATTGCATAGATCGGTTTCACCGGTTCCTCAGGGTTTTCCTTCAATCATAAAACAATGTGTAGATGTAGTTTAAACACATCAGATAAGTTAAGAATATATTGCGTGTAATTTAAACATACTTCGACAGGTTCGACTTCGATCATATCCATCATTTTAGACTTTTCACTTACAATCGCCATCGTAGCCTCTATTATTTGGCTTACATCGGACAATCTATCATATTCCTGATACAAGGACTTCGCAACTCTGTTTGTCTGTCCCAATGGTAAAATACCAATCGGGCACTGTTTAACTGAATTGATATTAGAATTATATTTCCTAACTAGTCCTGTTAAGACATCGGATAAAGTACCATCGCCGCCTGCTACTATAATGGCATCAGTGGGTGTATTTAAATTCATTATAATTTTCCTAGCCTCGTTCTCTGATTCGGTTTGTATTACGGTTACAGCTATTCCAGCTAAATGCAACAATGGCTCGCAGTAATTTTGAAACAGCTTTTTAGCTTTCCTACAAATAATAACAGAATAATTAATGACTAAGCCACTATGACAATTATAACGTACACATATAGAAAAGAAAACAAACCCTTTCTTAGCATTTGGATTTAAAATGATAGTCACATGGCGGTGTTTCATATGTGTTGGACATGCCGCATCGCCATATTGCGATGCGCTCTCGCAATATTGCCTCATTAATTGCTCGGTACTAAAAACAGTAGTACTTTTAATACAACATTAATACATAATAGAAAGTGTTTACATAATTCAAGGTTACGTCTTACTCGTATACATCCTTGCTATATGAAACTCCATATGATAAGGCTGCAACTCCTACCACCGATTTCTTCCAGTTATTCCTTATGGTTTGAAAGAACTTCAATATTTTCGCCATTCTTTATGCCTTTGCTTTATTACGCTACAACCTATATGCACGTGTGCTTGTCATCTCATGCATCTATCTTCTTTCATAAAGAAACTTGGCTCCTCTCAACTGTAATCTCGCAACAACTTCAACGCCGTTGATTCTTCTGTATTTGATATAAGTGTGGACGTTACCGATTGATCAATCGAAATTTCAAATTCCCAAATTGAGAAACTTTAATTCATCATTCATAAGCGATCCGTTATCACGACAACTTTATTTAATGAAACGTGACGAAGCGCACCGAAAATACACGGATGTATAAACATTGTTGTAACCACGAAGTCTGCTGTGATGTTGAGAAGTTTTTATAAGCTAGTGGCTCCATCTGCCTTGTTTAAATAACGAAAATTGTGTTGGCAATGTTGGCACCGAATTAGCCGATAGTTTTCGCCAGTTTTCGCACACACGGAAAAAGATCTGCATCGTTGGGAACGGTGCTTGAAAAGTGGACACCGTAAATATCGGTGCTGAACACCGTTGTGAATGGTTTCAGTACGGAAATTTACGGAGCCCATTTTTCAAGCACCGTTCCCAACGGACCGCACTTTCCTCCCGCCAACACCCGCCTCCATGATGTAAGGATATAAGGTGTGCTCTTGCGCAGCCTTTCAAATTAGCCAATAACGTGCGATATTACGTACGATATTCATAAACTACAAATAAATTAAATAGCCCTGCGCAATGCCTTTCGTTTTTGACGAGAACTTTTGCGACCCAGTATACATATACCGGCTGTACGATCCTATAGATTATAGAAAAAAAAAACTATTTTAGGTTAGAAGTAATTATATTTTCGTACGAAAACTTAAAATATTTCATAAAAATATTTGTTTTAACATAATATATATAATGTAAGTATTTGTTTGTCCACCCCCTCCCCCTGCAGCTTCCCATCGGTCCGTGCTTCTCAAGGCTTGGGAGAATGAGCTGACGGCATAGATGGCGCACCCTGCGCACATCGTTTTGTAACTGACATTGGGATCCAATGGCGGAACACCAAAGGGCCCTCGGGTTCCGCCACCACGGAAGCGGCCGCCCCTGCGACCGTACCCTGATCGTCCTTCTGAACCATAAGGGGTGGGGGCTTTATAAAACCCTCACCATCTTCCACCACCAGCCTCTCGGCTTCCGGCGCTGCTATGATGACTGCGGCACTTCCTGAAGGGGATGTTCCAGGTGCAGCTTGCCTGAGGTCCAGCATGTCACTTGTTGTCCTCGCGTTTGTGGCGGAGGACGCTTCCTGAGGAGACACCTGCAGAGCCACGCCAGGTGCTGCATCCGCGGAAGCTACCGAGAGGGACACATCAGGAGCCGCGTCCGCGGCAGCTACCGAGGGGAACATATCTGGAGCCGCGTCCGCGGCAGCTACCGAGAGAGACACATCTCGAGCCGCGTCCACAGAAGGGGCCGCGCCTGCGACCGTGGACGGATCGTCCTTCTGAACCACGAGGGTTGAGGGATTGACATCACCCCCACCATCCTCCACCTTCTTGGCTTCTGGTCCCGTTGTGACAACTGCGACAGTCCCTGAAGGGGACGTTTCAGGTGCAGCTTGCCTGAGGTCCAGCATGTCACTTGTTGTCCTCGCGTTTGTGGCGGAGGACGCTTCCTGAGGAGACACCTGCAGAGCCACGCGTCCAGGTGCTGCATCCGCGGCAGCTACCGAGAGGGACACATCAGGAGCCGCGTCCGCGGCAGCTACCGAGAGAGACACATCTCGAGCCGCGTCCACAGAAGGGGCCGCGCCTGCGACCGTGGACGGATCGTCCTTCTGAACCACGAGGGTTGAGGGATTGACATCACCCCCACCATCCTCCACCTTCTCGGCTTCTGGTCCCGTTGTGACAACTGCGACAGTCCCTGAAGGGGACGTTTCAGGTGCCGCTTGCCCGAGGGCCACCATGTCACTCGTTGTCCTCACGTTTGTGGCGGGGGGCGCTTCCTGAGGAGACATCTGCAGAGCCGCGCGTCCAAGTGCTTCGTCCGCGGCAACTACCGAGAGGGACACATCTCGAGCCGCGTCCGCGGCAGCTACCGAGAGAGACACATCTCGAGCCGCGTCCACAGAAGGGGCCGCGCCTGCGACCGTGGACGGATCGTCCTTCTGAACCACGAGGGTTGCGGGCTTGACAGCACCCCCACCATCCACCACCTTCAGTTTCTTGGCTTCCGGCGCTGCTATGACGGCCGCAATAGTCCTTGAAGGGGACGTCCCGGGAGCCACTTGCCTGAGAGCAACGCTCAGCATCTCCGTTAGTGTCCTCGCGTTTGTGATAGGGCAGGCTCGCGGAGAGGACGCCTTCAGAGCCTCTCGTCTAGACACTGCGTCCGCGGCATCCACCGAGGGGAATACCTCGGGAGTCGCAAGCAGGGGCGCCCGTGCAACCGTGCTTATTTTCCTCTTTTTCTCAGGGGGCTCGGAGGGTGGGGATATGTCCGACGCGCGCCCACGCGTCAACGCTCCCCTCGCTCTCCTCTTCCTCTTCTTTGAAGTGGTGGGAGTTTCCGGGGGGAGCACCACAGGCATCGCTTGCGCAGGCTCCACACCGCTCCCTCCACACCTGTAGCATAGATTGCTCCTGTCAACAGTGCTGGTGCAACGATGCTGGAAGTGTCCAAACTCCAGACACCGCTGACACTGGAGCGGTCGCTGTGCTAAGGCCACCACCTTCGCCACGAAGGGGTGGATGGTTATCTGCCCATCCTTCACGAGCTTTGCTGCCGCCCTGACAGGGCAACGGGCCGACGCTGAGAACAGTCCATTGTTCTCACGTCGGAGATCCCCTACAGTGACGTCCGTCTTCTCGCAGCCACCGGCGACGGCCACGGCCTTCCGTACTGATTTCGGGGTGGCCAGCTCCGTGAGTCCCAAGATGCGAAACTCCGCGTACTTTTGGGGGCAAGATAGCCGGACGCCCGTCCCTCGTAGGGCTTTCTCCAATCCGGCCTTCAGGGCCGCCGCCTTCTCATGGGCCTCGGCGCCAGGGATCTCTAAAACAAGTCCTCCAGTCACCGACCTCTTGGGCCGTATCTCGTCAATGCCAAGCTCGTCCACCTTTACAGTGGACATCGCCCTGGCCATCGTACGCCCGAATTCGTTCTCCCGCCCAGCCGCGGCGGTTAGAGTCACCGCAGCAGTCTTGGGCGGGCGCAGCATCTGCGGCTGAGCCACTCCCTTGGACTTCTTCCTCTTCTTGGCAGCGGAGGGAAGAGCCGCCTGAGCTGTCGCGAACATCTGCGGCTGAGCCACTCCCTTGGACTTCTTCCTCTTCTTGGCAGCGGGGGGGGGAGCCGCCTGAGCAGCCGCGAACATCTGCGACCTCTGCGTCTTCTGTGCATTGCTAGCAGGGCCCGGCGTAGGCTGGGCGGCCCAACTGCCTTCCGTCAACGGTGGTGGGGAACTCGTAGGTGAAACAGGGACCCAGGGGCCAACAGAAGTCCAGGTAGTGACAGGAGTCCAGGGCGCAGCGACGGGGGGAGCCACCCCCTTCTTCTTTTTCTTCTTTTTCTTTTTCTTCTTGTGCCCCGTCATTGTTGGCATAGCTGCTGGGGCTTCCACCTCCCCGCAGGCCTCCGTCCTCCCGTCAACCCTTCTCTCCATCTCGTCCACCTCAGTGGTGAACTCGGTGATCCTCTCGTTGAGGCCCCCCATCATGCCCCCGAGGCGGTTCAGAAAGGCAGTCTGTGCGTTCTCCAATTGTGGGGGAGACGGTCGTGCTGCCGAGGACGGGCCGGGGACGGCGACATCCTCCATTTTTCCTCCAATGCACGGTCGAGGGGCAGGCACCAATTTCCCCCCTGCGAAGCAGTCAAAGTCGGAGTCCGACTCTGACCCTGAATCCTGGAGCCTCTGCAGATTTATAAACTCCCGGTCCTTCAGCTTCCTAGTCGGCCCGTTCGATTCCGCTGAACCGAAGGCCACACGGAAGGCCACCTGGAGCCCCTTCACAGCAGCGGTCTCGACGTGGCTAGAATTGTCAGCCATCCTCACTACCGTGTCCAAGGTCTCTTTAACCTTGGCCAAGAGTGCACTCGTCCTCTGCACCTCCGCGAGCTTGTGGAGGTGCTGCTGGCGGGGAAGGTCCATCCTTGAGCCGACCTCCCGGGGATCTACAAAAATCCCCTTTGGTCGCCATGCTTCACTCTTATTCTTTTGGGAGTTCATAACCCATTGCTCGTCCTCGGTGTCGAAGTCGTCATACTCCGAGTTGAAGGGCTCAGACTCCCATTTTCCAAAGTCATCGTTGCTGGTCAGCCGTCTAAACGAATCGTTGTTCAGTGCGTTTGCCCAGTCGTCGTCGGGTATCAATCCAGTTGATTTAAATCGCTCCATGTGTTCCCACGAGAAGTCTCGGAAAGAACGTCATCCAAGGCAGAGCCGAAATACCGTAGGAGGAACTCCAGAAGTCCTGCAACAGAGCACACTAATTGGCTCCTCTACCTTAACTATTATATCGAACACTCTACTACATCCACAACTGTACATGAAACATGTAGAGTAAAAGTCCAATAAATAATGTACGACATTATGCCTCTTCCAAACAGAGAAAAATTGAAAGAAATAAGTTTCAGAAATTAGTACTCTTTCCAAATTGTTTAGGTGTAATCAATGGAAAGCATGTAAATATTCAAATTCCAGCAAATAGCGAATCAATATTTTTGAATTAGAAAATGAGATTTTCAATTGTACTACTGACACTAGTGGATGTCAATTATAACTTTCTAGTGATTGATATAGTAGGCTATGGAAGAAATAATGACAGTCAGATACCATCCCACTCCAATTTAGGCAAAGGGTAGGAAAACTGCACTCTATTTAAACAATGTTAAGACCCTAAAGCGATTACAGATCTACGAGCATGCAGCGTGTGTTATATGTCCAAACTAAAAGCAGATCAACAAAACTTTGAGTCCGCCTATCTCTCTACAGGTCTCCAGACACTAATCTTCTCGTGGTGAGATCCGATAATTCATGAATAACTGAAAACTGAGTCAATAAACTTGTCAATTATTCTATTCAGATATAAGAATTTCTTGAACTTTGAATACTTTGACAAAATGTAAGAATAAATGTAACTTGAAATGTATGAATAAATCGTTTCTTCCCTTCCTTCTGTATGAAATAAAGAATGTTCGATTATTCCTACCCCAGAGTACAAGTATAGTGTTAAAATAGATTGCGTCAAATAAACTTGAACAGAACAGCAAGATTAAAGGGCGAATGTGTTTTCGTTTTATTGTGATCCTTCTTTCTCTTTTCTACTGGACGTAATACGTGAATAAGACGATCTTTTTATTTTATTTTATAAATTGGGGTTAAGTCTGGGTAAGGTCAGAAACGATATTCTCGTTTTAAATCTATTCATTTTTTTTATTAAACTCTTCGTATGGGATTTCTTACCAGTCGTTCCCAATTTTACAGCGATGATCGCCTATATTGCGCTGCGCACGATGCGCTTCGAATGGTTTTAAATAATAGGTGGAATCGTGGTCAAACAATTCTCTGGGGCTGCGCCACCAACTCGATTCATTTGTTATCCTCTCTCACTCCCGTAGACCGCAATTATAATTATATACGTGTGTAGATATTAATTGTACCAATGCAACCATACTTAATTACAATTAAAGAAACCGGCGGTTGTAAAAAAACATGTACTGAACTTGAAACGTACCATACACAATACCTATGTAAGTATTCTTTATTCAATGTCTCCAGCAGATCGTACCGCTTTCTTCATGTAATTTATGGTTCGTGGTACGACACTTTAATATAGATACGTTTAATAATTAACGTTTAAACAGGTAATAATTTACCTACCTTATTTATACAAAGTTTGATGCTGTCATCTGAAAAACTGTACACAGCAATTGTTTCCAAGGGCGACTGGTCTGCTGAAAGTCAGGTCAGGCGGCACTGTTCGAAATTGTAGCGAATTTTAACCGGAAAGGTGCAATTTCATGCTAACGCCCCCCAAGAGTAATAAAATAGTATTATTCTGTATAAATAATTAATGTGAATTTAATTATTTAGGCTATAGCATCAGATACAGATATTAAAATATAAATTACAAGCAAATTTTGAATCTTGTAAAAGAAGGTTCAAAAATGTACTTATGAACTTTTACATATTTCGCCCCCTCCGAGAGAGGGCGAAATGTCAACAACTCCTAAATCCGCCTCGGATACATTGTTCTTTTTTTAGAATATAAAACTAACAGTATTGCAAAAAAAGTAATAGCTATTTTGTTCCCTATATGTAGGTAGCTGCATATTTCACACAACCGTAGAAATAAATTTGCTTCTGTCTCCAACAGTATAAAGGCGGCCCTGTTTTCGCACACAATTGTCACGGCGTCATCACACACATATACATATACCGTCCCTACTGTAGGTGTTGCCCGTTTATTACGCGTAGGGAAAAGCCTGGCAACCCAGTTTGGTAGTGTACCGAGGTTTGGGACTATTGCTGGGTCGCGAGATTTCTCGTCAAAACCATTAAACGCTATCTACATACTTACATATATACGTATCTATACCTAGTCTGTGTGAAAAAATTTACATTGGGTAAAGTCTATTTTATACCCCATATGTAGCATTGTAAATATACACGTTTTTCAATAAATTATGGATGTCTTCTGCAGTATCTTTATTATTCCCGCGCTTTTATAAAAAGCATGTCACATAAAATAAATAACAATGTTGTATAAGTTTTAATCTATACAAAGTGAACAGAGGAATACAATAAATAATCGCCTTATTTGTAGATGCCAGCTATATAATTTATACCCAAAATATGTAAAACGGTACTAACAATATGATACACGATTTAATTTTCTACCTATTTGTTGAGATCTGCCATCTGTCTTTTAACAGCCCCATAAACACGGCAGGCCCCCCTAGCCATATGACTGGGTAGATTAGCCATGAAGTTTATGCTTACCATGACTCCATCATTCCATAATTTTGACCCAGATATTGATGGAATCTGTGGCTTTTCAGGAAGCTAAATATAATTTTTAAAACATTAGCTTCTATTTAAATAACATGCACACAAAACAATCAAATGAAATAAAAAAACCTATAACATTAATCCCTTGCATATTTCTTTAAAAAACTATGACATATTCATTTAAAATAACCATTATTAAAATATATAACAGAATAAATGGAGAACATTATTTGTCGATTGATTGAGCAATGCCATTTCTATGATGACAAAACGCAAAGGATTGACACAAAGTAGTAAGGAACTAATTATATTACCGATTTTACTATTCCCTTAACTAAGTCGTGATTAACGTAAGGAGCAATATTGGTAGATATCTTTCCATATACTTTAGCAGTTTCCTCCGGTCTCGACCACAAACCTTCGTGATAGGTGTAATATACGATACCACCCACAACAGTGGCTTTTACTGTAAACCTGAAAACATAACCTCCAGTTTAAATCTCGATCTTATTATATACGCGTGATAACTTGCTTGTACCATAACGACACCGAATCTTCGAATTTCAATGCGCGTACTAACCGGATCAAACCCATCGTATCTATAATATAAATTACTTTAACGCAATTGCTCCTGTTGCTCCTTCGTCTGTCATATGAAAA
Source organism: Andrena haemorrhoa (assembly GCA_910592295.1). Lineage (NCBI taxonomy): Eukaryota > Metazoa > Arthropoda > Insecta > Hymenoptera > Andrenidae > Andrena > Andrena haemorrhoa. The sequence continues at coordinate 29,964,775 of OU342946.1, forward strand.
ATTATGTAAGCAACCCCTTTAGATGTTGTCCGGGTTAAATTACGATTCCATTCAATTTTTACACTCTCTTGTATACCTTTGCATACGTATAACTATTTGATTAATAGTTAAACAATTTATAAAGTAGTGTAAAATACTTTCGTGTTTGAAATATGTAAAATTGATAACGGAAGACAAGTTTATAGGAAATTGTAATGACTTACGTTGCATCGGATACGTTTGTGTTGTGCACAAGCCTTAAAACGGCGGGATTTTAATGCCAATGTTACTTTCGTTCCAGTATTTTTATATTTATAGATTTTGTGTTTACGTTTAGTACGAGTGACTTATGATTTCGTATTTATTTATCGAGTTGCTTTCCAAATAATGGAATTTCATTGCAAAGATGTTAATTTAGCCTAACCTCGAAATTCATTTATGTATATGTGCAATATAGCATAATGTGGCCTCAGGAATACAATTGAAGGTAACAGTTCTGTATTTTTATATCAATTCGCGATTCTCCTGTATAGGCGACAGTATAGATTTAAACTTCCCGTCCGACCTCGATCCCATCATCATTTGTTGGTAACTTCTTTTCATTAAAACGGCGGGATTTTAATGCCAATGTTACTTTCGTTCCAGTATTTTTATATTTATAGATTTTGTGTTTACGTTTAGTACGAGTGACTTATGATTTCGTATTTATTTATCGAGTTGCTTTCCAAATAATGGAATTTCATTGCAAAGATGTTAATTTAGCCTAACCTCGAAATTCATTTATGTATATGTGCAATATAGCATAATGTGGCCTCAGGAATATATACAATTGAAGGTAACAGTTCTGTATTTTTATATCAATTCTCTATTCGTTTATAATGTAAGTAAAATATAAACTGGTGGACTCTTTTATAGCATATAGAGGATTTGTTAATTTGTGGAATATGTTACGAGTACATGGAAACCTCCGTCGCAACATCATGTTCTCATAATTGTAAGAAAGAATTTCTTAGTGTTCTATAGCCTGTGTTCAATAGAACACTTGGTTTCATTATTTCAATTTTAATTTCTAGATTGCTCTTTATGTATCAGAAAGTACTTACATTATAAAACACAATGTCCCGCTTGTTTTACGGAAACCTTTGAGAAGGACTTGAGGATAAATAAAGCTCTGGATGAAATTATATCCCAGTTTCTGAGAATTAAAGATAAATTAAAAAGATGCTTACAAATTCAAATACAATTTGTGCAAAGCGACAAAGGGGATATTACTTTGAACTCTCCAAAGTTGGTACAAGAGAAAAAGGAGGTGCATTTAAATAAACAAGAAAATAAAATTATTAGTAGAAATGATATTCTTAAGGATAATCCATCACCCTCTACTAATGTTCAAAAAGATTTATCTAGTCCCAGCACTAGTGGGAGACCTAAGATACCTTTAATGTTTACACCTAAAAGTTCCAAACGTTTAATTGCAACAAATATGGAAGACACTAAGGTTGTTATATGCCCGGTATGCAAAGTTACTATTTCAGAAACCAATATAAATAGACATCTTGACGATTGTCTAAAACGAGAAGCAAAAAAGGATCAACCGCAAATGTAAGAGTGTGTATATTATTTTGCTAATAAACAATTGCTTTTTCTAATACACATGTAGGCACAACTGAATTCAACTTCATTTTCAAAGAACTGCACCTTTGCTATAGAGCATGATATGGTAAAATGATACTAAGAGGAAATGTTCATTTTATTTCCCTCTAAAACACCCTAAATTTATTGCACAAAATTGTAAATCACTTTGTATATTAATATTGCGTCATTAAACTATTTCATTGATAATTCACTGGCATTACTTTTACAGAATGGACTCAAAACGTAAGCCACTGCCGAAGTTAGTATTTAGTTTAATGAAAGACGCTATATTACGAAAGAAATCAAAAGAATTCGGCTTGTCATCGCAAGGGGATCGAAAGGCGTTGGAAACTCGATTGCAGAGATATATTGTTCTGTATAACGCGGAATGCGACAAACCGAATCCAAGATCGATTCCAGAGTTACTTAAACAATGCGAGGATGAAGAGAATCTTGAGAAAAAAATTAATAAATCATCAGTGTTTATGAACGTAATTACCTTGCTTTTTCATTCATGCATTTCATCGTTTTTCACACCCCTAAATATTACCTTTTGATTTATGGCACGAAACCATTAACTATTTCAGAAGTTGCAAATCAACCGAAATACAGAGCAGAATGTTATAGATGACGAGAGAAAAAAATATTGTAAGTTTCTACTTTTCCACTAGCCGATGTAACGCAATGATCCTAATCTTACTTCATTTCTTTTTTGTTATTAGTGGAAACGCATAAAAATAGTTTCGAGTCTTTAATCAAAAAGATTAAGAATGTTAATTCACCGAGGAAACCGTCTGTAAGGCGAAATTTATTGAACGAGAGCATAGAAGGCCACGAGAGTCCATTGCGCGAGGTAGTGTCCGAAACTTCGGATGATTCGGTGAACGAAACGAATGATTTTCCGTCGATAAATCCTGGTGTTTACATTCAGGATTCTGACTCAGATACTTCTTGTCCATTGCAAATGTATTCTAGCACCGATCCGAAGAAGTTTCTTAATATTCCTTTATCTGCGTCCAACAACAATGTCTCCAAGATTAAAACTGAGATCGTGAGAATACAAAAGGAGGATTGCAATTCGGACGCGTGCAGCGATGTTTCCGTGGCTAGTAAAGAATCACGTCCAATAATGAATACCCCAAACGGGAAGAACGTACCAAAGAGCGACTCAAGGAATCCGTGTAATACAACGAAGTATAAAATGCTATTACAAAGAAAAGAGAAGGCATCTGTGAAGGACGAAATGAGAAAGATGGATTCCATTAGTACTAGCAAAGTAGAGCCTAACTCCAATAACGTTTCTGACCAAGAGGAGGCGGATGAGAGATTATCGCCCGGTTTGCAGGATATACTTTGTGACTTGTCGAGTAACGACAGCATCGACAGTAAATCTAATTATGGTATGTAATCAGTCGCATCGAAATTATGGGACGACGTAAAGGTTGAACGTTGGAATCGTTTTTACAGGGAAATCACGCGCTCTCGATCACGGGTATTTAAACAGCAGTATAGTGCATTCGTCGAATCTGGAGAAAGAGAATATAAGTTCCTCCCCAGAATGCGGCGCGAGTCGTTCCCTCCGAAAGAGAAGCCGCGATTTCGCGCAAAACGATAGAGTCGTGTCGAGTATGCAGAAGAAAATTAAGAAATCGTCGCAATGCTACCCTAGCGAAACAGACGAGTCAAACAACGAGGAACCTGCAAGTGCCTTGAATGAGAACGAGCAGAGGCGATCGCAAAATAAATCACGATTAAGGAGACGAGTAACGAATAGGAGTGTCGTAGAAGACACGACTGCGGTGAGGAAATCAGTCAGAACGAGGCTTAAGAATAATATTCTGTGAGAATGAGGCAAAAGTTTTTGTATAGTAGCCATAAGTACCTATATAGTCTGATAGTTTAGATATCGATTTTTATCACGGCGTTATAGACTTCTGTTTCTATGCTTTCGAAAAGTGCCTGTGGCATGCATTTGCGACAGAAAATATATGTAAATACATTAATTCGAACAATTTTGCTATTTACTTAAATTGAATTTAGGTCGACATTTATGGATTAATCCGGTTTGAATAATATATTACGAGATGCGAAATATTGAATCATTAAAGGAAACATTATACAGTAATATATCAATTAAAAATGTAATTACTTTTCTATGTTGTTTTATGATTGACTATGACTTTTGTTGTGTATTTGGTATTTAATATGATGTATAATTTAAACTACCTGATATGAATAAACAAAAGACATTAATCACCAAGACTTTGTGAATTCTTTTCAATCCCTAAACCTCGCGATTCCGTTCCTGTTTATTCTTCGTACAAAAAATGTTTATTTCCCACGCTCGAGTGAATACCCTGAAAAGAAGGAATTAAAATTTGTTCATCAAAGACACCAAATTTTATTGAATATATCATAGTATCTTAATCAGAAAGGGATCAACAATGGTAAAATGACGATAAACGCAAACTTACATCTCGCGTATGTATAGATATTAACAATGTAAGAAGCCTCACTTAACATTAAAATAGCTGTCTTTGACATTGTTTGCGCATAAAATATCTGTCTTTGTTATGCATTTTATTACTTGTAGGCTTTGGTATCATTTATACATTTAATCTCATGTACATCGTATATATACCTATATGCAATATATATAGCTATATATTCATATACATATTTTTATATACGCATGATAGATTCGAATATAATTTTCTGTTTATTTCATAGAACTTTGAAGGCTTCTAATATTCTAGTGGAACAACTATCACATTCATGAAACACTTTATTCCAATTTTTTTTTCTCAATAGGTCTATAGCAATCTTATGGGTGGTGATTTAATATATTTCATTTTATATCGTATGTGTTCTCTCCTGCGAATAAATACAAGCACAACATTGTTACAGGAATGAGATTTTCTACGGCATAAAGTGGCTTGCGCTAATAATTAAGTGGTAGGTATTCGTAATTGGCAGTGTTTCTGAAACTATTCTTTGCGAAACCAGATTTGAGTACTCCCGAACATCATCTCGTGTCTAAGTCTCTTTTGGTAAATAATCATTTCTCCTTAAAATGTAATTAATTATCTGTCATTATTTCGTACATAATTGTATTAAACAAAATATCAATATAACAAAATTCGAAACTGATAAACTATTGTATCAAGTACAACTCTTCATTAAGATTTTTTTACATTATTTTATATTGCAATGCAATTGTACACGTTTTTATGTACTTTGAAAATAATAATTCATTCTGCTCGATCCCTTAACGATTACATTTAAAAAATTAAGTTATCTTCAAAAATATGTCCATGGTCTTCCGGCAGATTTAAAATTCCAGTTGGTTAAAATTATTCTTGCCATGTTTTCCTCTAACGCTACAGCTTCGTTTATTCGTTTATCAGATTACGTTTAGGCTTCCGCGATAAAGGTTGCGCATAAAATGTTTAAGAACCACTGCTGTATGGTATGGCATCACGCGAGGTAGTTACTCAACGTTTACTACACTCCTAAATATACTGCAAGCAGGTCTATTCCTCTTCCTGTGTATAGAAATTCATGGAAATCCTTTGAAGTTTGATAAAACGCTGGATGAATGTTTTTGTAACGTTTAAAATCTTGCAATTCAATTTTTCCTTCATAAACGAAGTGTATCAAAAACTTCGTAAGAATAAATATTCCCCATAATTTGGTGAACGATACATAACGTTTTCCGATAGGAAACTATGTAAAATTCAAATTTTATGTAACGACAGTATTTCTAATTTTATTTTCTCAATATAAACCTTATTAGATGATTCTGATTTTTAAAAGATCCAAATATAATGTGACGATACTCTAACATCTATTTTCAAAATAAAAAAAGTTGTGGAGCACGAGATATAGGCAACATTTTCCTCCAATTGTTAAAACATCATAGTTAACAGAGGATTAGAGTTACGGGGAATTTTTGTATCTGGCGCCATACTAACAAGAACATACTGCGCCTCGATTGTATCGAACGCGCATGGCGCGAAGAATTTGAAACGGTCTCAAGTGACTTCCACTACACAGAACTTAAATATCATACGATTAACGATTGTATTTCATATAGTTCCTCTTTATCGTCGATTAATATACACGAATAGTATTGTTTCGGTAAGAAACACTAGTTAACAATGCTACAGCAGTCCAAAATCCGCGCATCGAATAGCCATACTTCCTTTCAAGCAGCATCTCGATTTTCGTTTATATACCAAACAAGTCTAATACCGAAATTCAAGTATGTATGTACAAGAAATTGTGTGTCGAGTATGCGTTAGTTGGCAGAAAGTATGGTGCATCAATCTCGCGATTATACGATTCAGTAAGTACTTCGTGATTTGCGAGTAATTATAATAAACGTTAACTTAGTCGCGTTAATATCGTACGCACAGAACACGTATAGGCATGCGGGGCATAGTTCGCAACGATATGTTCGAGTTACGTCTCTTTCGAACGTTGGAAACGTAAAATTAAAAAAAGGAAGAGAGAACTATCTTACAATTATTTACATAGACCCGGCGTTTCAGCGACACATTAAAGATTGCACTTTTCTTTTTCCGTGTCGCTGTTTTCCGCGGCTTTTTGATTGACTCTTTGATTAACGAGTTCGATTCATCTTCTACTTTATTGCACTTGGAACGATTGTTTTCATACGAATTCGCTGATTAATTTAAGGAACACTGATTACTCCCTCCTTCTGGGGGTATCCACGGATTCGTAGATATTAAGTAAGAAATTCTGGTTTTAAAATTATTTATATTATTCCTGCAATTCTATGTTATCTCTACGATTCGTTTCCATCGACATATTCGTTATTTCCTTCGAAAGATTATCACGATGTAGTTAGAATAAATTGGGGTCGACGATCTGTGGATCGTCGAGAAGTAGTTGTAGTTATAGTTTCCGTAGGATTGTTTTGAAACGATGCATTTTAATCGTTTAATTAAAATTTCGACTAACACGCTACAGGACGATATTACGCTGCATAGCATAGTGAACCAAACTCTCGGCGAGTACCATTTTCTCGATTTTTTCTTTGTTTCTCGTAACTTTCAATCCCCAACTCTAGATCCGTTTTCAATATTACAAAAGTTTATAGCTACCATTGCACACTAGTTTGATTCAATACGCCGTATAACTTAACATTTTCCTTAAGTTCGATTAACAATACCTTCACACTTTAACATTTATTTTTTACTAAATTCGTAAAAACATTTTCACATATATCTTTCATCTACCGAATTGATACGCGGCTATACCAATCCCTCTCTGTAACTCTTAACGCAAATTACCCAGATTCGATAGTCCAATTTCTACTAAAGACTTCTTAGGGAATTTGAAATATCTTCCATCAAAGTTTTCACGCGAAACGCTTCAAATAATCTTTCCATGATATTTACACAACATATAATATAAAGTTTTCGCGATATATAGAATTTTTTTGAATTCGAGCCTCGCGAGGGATCGATGAACTTCTCGAGATCGAAAGTTTACAAAAATATCCTACTTTGCAACGATGAGTATATACTCTAACGTGTAGCTTAACGTTTCCAATTAATTCCGTAAAAATAAAGACTCGTATTATAATATTTTCAGATTGATCGATTGAATACCTACATGGAAACCATGCTTCCCGTCACCGCCGCGGTATCTCCCCCTTTTTTAAAGCAGTCTTATTACTTTAAACGACCTCCGAGAGGTTCGCCTAGAACGATACACTTCATATCGTTGATTTTCTCTACATTAATAGTAATCTCATATATTTCATTCTTTATTACCTGGAGTGTCATGACGAATGCAGCTTTAAACCTGGCTCGATGAGTGATCTACTAACTATCTACCTAAGCTGCAGTTCAGTTGAATATGATTGCGAGAGGAAGTATATTAGAATTAATTATTTAAACCACCACAGCGTGTCTAAGGCTTTTCGTAGATTCTATTTACAGGTCCATTCGCGACAGAGTTTGTATTGCACTTGATCGACGCGTCGATTGTATATTGTATAAAGGGTTAATGGACAAGCCATCCGTTAACGAGTTCAACTCGATTTGCTCGAGCTCAAGCGCAAAGAATCCGACCTTCCTACCGCAGTCTCGCGAAACGGTGTTCAATATTCGAGAATGGGAAACGCGCTGCAGCGGCGGACGCGAAAGTTCTTCCTTTCTTTACCCGGGGTTCCTCTATTTTACGCCTGACTAGCGTCACGTTACGTTATCTCGTTTCGTTCGTCTCATGACCGTGATACCTATGGCACCCCGTATTTTGCGCAACAGATCTATTATGTCGGCCGTCGTCATATCCTTCACGCTCTCGTCGTTCACCTGAAATGAAAGGATAATAATATTGAACAGTGGACACCACCTTTCGGTCATGAAAAATATTAATGTTGAATTTGTTCTTATTTTACAATATCTTTTCTGAAGCACTTATATTGTTTTAGCATAGTGCTGATATTATTATTAAGAGCGAAACATTTAATTGTGGATTTGTGTGGTGCAAATGGAAGAAGATAAAGTTGCAATTAAATGTTGGGATAGCGATAATTCATATTTCATCTGCCTGGAAAATGCATTCACTCCGCTATGAATGATGGAACATTTTCTTCGTGTCTTTGGTCTTAAAAAAAGCAACTCGAGTGGTTTTCTCGCGTAAAACGAGTTCATATTTCAAGGAAGCGGGATGTTGGATTCGTAAAAAGACGCGTTTAATAAAAGGGAAAATCGTACGTTCCGCTCTTGACTTCATTAGTTTCATAATTACTCGGCGTATTAACACACGAACGTAAATCACGAATGGCTGCTGGGTTTAGATGGGACTTTCTTATTTCGCAATTCGCGTGGTCTGTATTATAGAAGTGAATGTAACGATGAATTTAATTTATCGTGGTAGTAACTCGAAGCTGGTGAAATATCGTTTGATGAAAATAATTGATGGTGGAGAGGCATGCAGCAATCTGTTATAGAAATGAATATTCAACATACAAAATTACAGTACGTACTTTCGAACAGCACGTAAATGTTAAGAATGTTTATGCGAATGGTAACCTAGCATTTCATATTATTTTTTCGTTAATTTTTTATTTTCTTGACAATCAGTGGCGGATTTAAGAAAAAAGGCCCAGGTGGGCTTTTTTAAGGATGGCGCGGCAACTGCTCATCGGCCGCCTTGTTAAATCCGCCACTGTTGACAATATTTAGAAGAAATGAAACGTTACCGTACCATGAGAAGCACGTCTCCTTGCTTCAATCTCCCATCTTTGGCTGCAACGCTATCAGGATGCACTACCGATATCACCGTATGGTTCCCTTCTGGTTGCAAGCTGAACCCAAGTCGGCTGTTCCACCCACGTGTCAGCTCTACCATGAACACCTTTAACAATAACGACAATAACGATTTCACCTGAAAATTCATGGGAAACCTTCATCTTTACTTCGATGTACAGTTCACTTGATCGTACAAAACCTTCGATTTTCTCAAGTACTCTGAGAGACTATAGTCTCGATTATCCAGTGTTCTACTTGTTAAAAAAAAATTGAAAAAAAAAGAGAAGACAAACGATTGATACATCGTTATTTATCATCCGTCTGAAAAAGACAAGAATAATTTCTAAGACGAAGGAAAAATATTATCGCAAGTAAGAGTTAGTCTTCAAATTTCGAGGATCGAAGAAATAGTTTGAACTTTGTAGATTATCTTCATTAATTTGTTTCTAATATTTACGAACGGAGGGACTGAATGCACAACGCTTCGATGCAATTTGGAGGAGAGAACTTTACCTCAGTTCCTTGTTCAAGTTCTTCGCTGAGGATAGCTGAATCCGTGGTGTCTCTTCCGACTCTCTCTTCCTCGTTTTCCGTTTCATCTATTCCATCATCCGGGGCGAACATCACGCCTTTCCACTTCAACAACCCTTTGCTGCCACCGGGATCTTCTGCCCCCAAGATTCTCCCTGTGTCACATGCAAAACTGAATCAGAATTCTGCATCAGGCTGCCGTGCAAGCTGTCGTTCGACTCAATCGCACTTTCAACAGATATTTGTATTATTTCATCGAATTTCCCTCTAAAAAGTGTATATTGCCACTATTAATTATGTTACATGGTGTTAGCAGACATAATAGAATCATGCGAAAGTACTAGAAATATGCGCACAGCGGTTACATTTTGAATAGAAACGAGCTAACTCTGTCACGACAAAGGAAAAGTAGTGCAGGTACGTGTACGGTATGAGAGATTAGATAATACAATATGGTGATGTGGCATAAAAGTATTCAACAACTGCTATGACTGCTGTTCGGACTCGCACTAATATAACCCGAGTTCTGCGCAAAATCAAGGTGACTCGGCGTAGTAGTAACGTGATATTGCACGCTTGTGTGCTACTATTCAACAGATAAGATAATGAAGTACACAAACCGTTAGCTAACAGCAGTTATTAAACTTCTATTATTCATTCATCACATGAATGTTGCATTTAAGGAAAGAAGATAGTACACGACCTCCTAGTATTCAATATTTTTCACTTGTTCTTTTCTCGAAAATTATATATCGTTGAAGTTTGTCTGACGAAATTTGTTCTTCTCCAAACTCTGAGTGAGCAAAGATCTATGACATTTAATCCGACGACGTAGCAGTATTATATGAAACTGTTGACAAGTTTCAAGCCTCGTCAAATCGGTTTCGACACTACTCAAACCTCCAAAACTCTAAAAGCCTGAATAGATACTAAAATTCAATAAGTCGCTCCAAATCTACATTAATCTTTCGTTCCTTTAACCGTACAAATAAGGACTTCTTACCAGAATTAGAAATGCAATAGCATTTTCAGAATCATTTCCCATTACTAATTTACGACCCAGACAATTATCCAAGACGATTGAAAACCTGATCGAACCACCGTTCACCCAAAGTCTCTCAGCAAACTAGGACACCGAACAACAACAACGAAAGCACCCTTAACAGCAAAAGCGCAAGAGCAATCCCAATAAATGCAGATATTGCCAATAAATAAGAACATCTAATCACCTGGTATGTCCTGGTCGCTGGAGTGTGTAGCCTTATTTTTCGTTGTGGCGTCGATACCGGAGCCGCAAGCTGGATTGGCGCTTTGATAAGCTGGGTTCTTGTAGCTGAACGCAGCGGTGCTCGAGTTGCTCGCCGAGGAGAGCACCGGCGGCATCGAGGCTGGCTCAGATGGTAGATCGGTGTCGTGCTCGTTGCCGGACAAAACGTTCGTCTCCCTTCTCTGGTAATCGGGCTCCGTCCCCTTGCCCCGGACATCCTCGGCGGCGATCCCGTCATCTCCACCCGGGTACTCGAGATCGGAGTCCAGGCTGCAGAACTGAAAATGAGGCTTCCCCTGGGGCGCCGTTAAGTCGAGGAAACTCGGCCGCGGCGGTGCCTTGGAGGAATCGCTGGAGTCGCAGACGTCGTAGAGCGGGGGCGGATCGATTATGTCGGTTCCAGGTGTGTTTGGTTGGGAATTCGTTATCTGCGTCCTGATCGAGCACTGGTCGGAATCGGACGTCTCCGCCTGGCTGGCCGTCGATGTCGTGTGCACGCTCGGATGCTTCTCCAGACCCTCTGCAACGACGGATGCCACCCTTAGACTAACGGTTTGTCGGGAAGTCGGGACGATGGAAGTTCGCGTTTTACGTGATCTGACTTGGTGCATGCGGGTGGTTCGTCGCGGCGCTCGGTCGTCAATTGGGGGGAAGGTTTGTTAAGGAACCTGAGGAGGAGGAGTTTCACAGGTCTTGGGTAGGTAAATGGAGGTCTGTGGAAGTGAAAGTGTTAGGGGACAGGTACTGTTCGCGGCTTGAAGTTTATGGAATAATTCATTTTTTATTTTGGCTGCAACTCTGCGCAGGGCGTAACTAGTTTAGAGTAGGTACCATTCGCTAAAGATTTGGCTTCGACTGTTCCTTCTAAGCTTTATCAAGATCTAAGGTTAAGTAATAAAAAGGTACAGTTGGAACGTTAAATTACCTTGCTCGTTTTCGACAGAAGGGGGTGTCGCGGCATTACGACGACGCCTCAAGAAATTGCAAGATGCACCAGGTGACTGCTTGCAGCTCGAACCGCTCGATGTGCCTGGTGATAGTTTTCGGACTGCTAGATCGCAGAGCATGTCTACGGCTTCTTGCCTGCAAGATATTCCAAAATGCAGCGGTTAGTCACATAGAACAGTTAAGAACACAAGGAGTTTCAAGGAACACAATGCTCCATCTCTATAAAAGCCTTGAACCAACTTTTTATTCACCAATAAGGAATACACTGATCTCCCAATATTGCCAAGGATCACAAAGAAACAATGTAAAAAAGATATTAGTGCTCCGAGTCGTGGTGCAGGTTCTCGCAGTTCGAAAGTTTCAATTGCACCGGGTACAGGGTGAATTATGCAGGGGAAATTTATTTTCCTGTTCGATCGTGAGAGGGGACCTTAATTACAGGGAGAAGTTTACCTCAAACTTGTTCGCGGTGGACGGAGAGGATGATCGGGCTCTGTTGGTGAAAGCGCGGAGACAGGAGTTTGCGCCAGGTCCCTGTACAATCGAAGTCTCACAGTGGGGCCACATTGTCGCAGCAATTGGACGGCCTCTTCGTGGCTCATGGGTGACAATGGTGCACCGTCAACTGCGACGATTTTGTCCCCGGGCCGAATTCGGCCGTCGCTTAATGCTGGCTCTCGCACTAATGCCCTCACGTAATGACCAAGCGCGCTGCTGTCTGCTTTCCTCAAAGTGAAGCCCAGGCTACCACCGACCTTCGTCATTTCTATGTCGAATTCCTGTAATGGATGACAAAAGAATTTCGTTTATCGCCATTCCACGTATTCACTAAGTAAGTAGTAGTTTCTTTTCATTTTCCTTATTTAAACGATTTTATTCAGCTTCGATCCTCTGTTTGTTTGTTTGTATGTTTGAATTTGCTGCAGGCACCTGCAATTTCTACAACTTGATTTTCAGATGTTTCGCGGCTAATAGCGGCTTCCGGAACCACGTAGGTATATACAAACACGAGAGATTTGTTATAAATGCATCAGAGGCTACGTATCCTGCCGGAGATACCGAAATCTAAATTGTAAACGAACTTCGATGAGATTCTGCATCCCTCCCGGGAGATCCTAAACGTAACAGCTTACAGTGCATTCATTGGTCATTGTTTTATGAATACAGGTTATACCACTGGGTTTCCTCAGCAGAAACACGAGAGAATTGAAACCAAAGATTTATATGCTCCAGTAGTCTATCCACCTCCCCTATCCACTTCAGATATTCCACAACACACAATCCTTCAAATCCATTAATTGTATCAATATCTTCCTAAAAATAATCAAAATATTTTCTCCCAAAAACTTGACGACAAATCTTTTATTGATTAGAGGCCGAGGGTGGATAATGGGGGTTCATATACTCAGTGATCCAGGAAATTCTGCTATCCGGTAGATCGCGAAAAGCAAGCTGGTAAAAGTTACTTACCCCGCAGGGCTCGATTTGCAGCGGTGGCAGCGGGTTGCGTATTCGCAGGGGCAGCGGTGGCTGCTCGCGTCTTGCCGTCAGTAGGGGCGAGTCACCCCTTGCTGGGGGTTGCGGGGACTCGCGTCTTCCTGGGGGCAGCGGCGACTCACGTCTTACTGGGGGCAAAGGGGGCGAACCGGGTGGCGTGACATTCGTATCACCAGGAAGTCGACACACCACCAACTCCACGGTGCTGGGTGTCGTTCGTAGAACTTCGAGGGCCTCCTGCAACAAGTTGCACCAGAAGTAAGATTAAAAGTCTGTCCTAGCCTGGCTGTCGGGCGAAACTTTGGGTCGTTCAAGCATAACTTCAAAGCAAGCGCTCGTCGAATTTTATGATTGCAAAATTTATTTGTATTTTACATTTTTTTAACGTCTGTCTTAAGTATGGGTATTGGGGCTTTCAATATGATTCAAGTGTAGGCTTGGGACTTTCATTATAATTTGAAAGGAACCATAGAATTCGAGCAGTGAAGAGGAGTTCCGTAGTTATTTAGATTTGGAGATAAACGTCGTAAATCATTTTGACTGACAAGGAAACGTTCCCAATCCGAGAATTCTGATTTTAATGAAACTTCGTGTGAACGTAGATTGTGGAGCATACTGAAGTGTGCAAGGAGATATTTTCTTTCAGCGGAAATTTGATCTGTGGTGGTGGAATCAGCCCTTAATGTTATCACGTTTTATAATATAATATAAGTTAATATAAAAATTGTTCAGTTTTCTATGCTATATTATACTACTAGAAGAGAAAAAAGGTAAGACAACTTTAAAGGCGGATTTCACCCTTCAGAGTGAATTTTCGAGTTGGGAAGGTTTCCTTGTGAGATTATGTAAGATGCAACCTGCCTTGCATCTTCTTGGGCCTGAGTCTCCTATCATTTACATAATACAATTTATAATTGAGTTACCAAATTTATGCATAATGTTTTCGAGTTAACGATCGATGTGTTACACTGCAGTAGAAAGCCCGGTGTACGGGGTAAAGCATAAACCGATATTACACCTTGATTCTCGGGGGACAAACGGGCAAGTGTAGTCAAGATACCGTCTACCTTCGCGCCACGAGTTCCGGATGTAGCTGTATTATGCTAATCAAATGCAAATCTCTAAGAGCTACGAGAAGACAAGCCTGTAGATCCCATCTAAAGCTATAGTAATCGCTATTTTGTCGCAGCCAGCTCATCGCGTTAAGCTGGGCGAATAGAAATGAAGGAAAACGGCTTGAGACAATTGTCGCATTCTTGTGTACACGAGCACTGATTTTTTAATATTTATTTCGAACAGGCAGGGCCTTATTATCCAGTGGGCTAAATGGGTTATAGCCCAGGGACGCCAGTGATAACCAAGGGCGCTTAAGAATCAAGTATATGCTGAAATGCTTTTTTCATTTCAATTTTTTAGGAGAGCAGAGACACGACAACCGTTAAATCTCAGATTCTCCATTGATTAATATTGAGAGTGTTTTTTTATTAGGTATTCATGATGTTTTATCGTCGAAGCTGTTCGGGTCTAATTTTTATTTAATTCTCGTACTTCTTCGTGCCTAGTTCACTGACTTCGTCAATCTCTGTTTAAATCCTCTAATCATCGTCTCTAATAATGAGGAATCGATGAGCTTGTTTTTGCCACTTACGTAATTAGTGAGGCCAGTCAAAGGGATCCCATTGGCAGCGAGTAGTATATCGCCAGGCTGAAGTTTGTTGGACAAGGCAGCGGGCTGTTGAGGAAACAGTCTTTTTACCCTAACTGGTCCAGCAGTTCCGCCACCGGAAACGCTTAAGCCGAGTCCTCTGCTGCTCTTTTGCAACGTCACTCGAAACGTGCTCTCTGGAAATGATACAAAGTGCAATTACTCCCGAGGAAGCTTCTTAGAAAATCAGGCTTCTTGCTTTTCTTTGGAGCCTCTGGAGGAAAAATCTGCTTAAAATGAATCAGGAGATAAGCGGAGAACATTCTTCTCTATTCAGCGAATGAATCCTTTTATCTCGACAAGAACAATTTCACGACCTGTAGTAGCGTAAATTCCCAAGTTTCATTTCCGCGACAATTAAATCAAAGAAGAAATTTCTACGTTTTTAGAGTACATAAACAAGATGCCCATTTTTTACGTGAATTCTGATTTCACGGAAAAAATTGACTGGTATCGCATCTGCACGAAAGGCTGAACGACAGTTTGCTTTCCCTCGAGTTTATTTGTTCGTTTGCATCGAACAAATTCGAGGAGGCGCGGAAACGGCAAATGTATCGCGGATACACGCTGGTAAAGATGAAAGGGTGGTTGCGCAAATACGTAGGACCAGGCTCAAAGGAAGCGTTTTTTCCTGTCCCGTGAATTTTCCGAAATTGTAGCCAGCTTGTGATTTACGAGCGCCCGCTGGTGTGACGCACGACCTAATATTTGGAATTGGGCTAGGACGCGTGAACAATTACTTTCTACCTGCTATTCTATGCGGTGTCACTGCACCGGCTGCATATTTCAGGCGTTACAGCAACTTTCACGGCGCACAGCGTCATCCTGTTGGTCATAATTTTAGGCGGTTCCGCGGTGTAAAAGGGCACTTTCGAAACACGTATAAATATCAGGTGGACGGCCAGTAATTGCATTAATTGTAGATTGCTTTTACTTAGAAGCACCCCGACTTCTTTTACTCCGAACTTTCCTGGTGGAAAAGTGGATGCTTCGTTGAGTTTAAAATGTCTGCACAGTATTGTAGTACTGAATATATCAATATTGAGATTTGGTGTGAATAAAATAAATTTTGCTTTTAATATTCTGGTGTATGAGTTAAATCTTCACTTTATTTTTTAGGGCGATTGAATGGTTATCAGCGTATGAAGTTCGATGGAAGCTAGCAAAAGCCAGACCTAACGCGATCGCTAGAATTGGCCACTGTTACTGCGGTGGTCGCAGTTTGAACTCGTTATTTTCCTCTCTCCCTTTTTTTTTTAACTTCACGTGGTCGCGGACTTAACATGGAACGAGCACTAGCTCGAAACGACTCGCCTTTTACCGGATATTGACCCGATCCAGGCGACATATCGCGCGCATTGTTCACTTTGTTCACTATTCAAATCGACCCCTCTCATTCCCTAGTTATTGTTCGGGAACCTGCAGTGTCAATCTTGCCAAAAGAGCCGACCATTGTTGGAATCGTTCTGAAACCGTGAATGTCCCATACGAGCTCGCTGATCGAGCCCTCTGAAACGCTTCGTGAACTTTAAGAATCGATATCGACGGTGAATTACGCGGTCATCGTTGGTCATTACAGATGGTTAATCAAATACGAAGGAATGGAGATTTCGAACCATTTCATCAACTAGAATTTTTCAAATTGAAACTCAAATCAGAATTCTTCACTCATGCAACGAAAAGGTTATCAACCACTGATTTTTTCACATCCTCTACATCTAATACCACGAATAAATAAATACTAAATACTAAATAAATATGTACTAAATACTCAAATGAATATGAATTTTTACACGTTACGCACGTTACGCAACATTTTTTCCACGAACAACACAAGATAGGTACCACCAATGATTAAATGCATTATCATGAATGAAAGCTGTCTCTAAAATTCATTTCCTTTCTATAAATGAATGGTTAATCGCTCAAAGAGGATGCTCTTACGTACTTCAGTCGTGCTGCGAGAAACGATACGTTTTCGAATATCCCGGAGATTTGGGGTGTTGGTAATATCCGCGGTTGCTCTACGAGTATGGCTTTAACCCAGCCAAAGCGGCCTCGGTTATTAACTGGCCGCTTTGACGCGACGTCAAGACCGACTTCGGCTTTGCAGACGCTTCGATTCGACCGAGATTAGATCTCTTGATCCTGTCTTGCGTTTGCTCGCCATATAAACGGTGGGTGATCGCTGCTCGATGATGAGATTTGGCTGCTGGCTGAGTATTCCAGCTTATAATCAACTGTAATTAACCTGTATTTGCCTCCAGAAACCGTGCTCGCGCGAGCACACCCCTTTGAATTCTACTGTGTCGTGTTTTCGAATAGTCACAGCGTATTAGACGAACGTCAATTGCTCGCGTGTCCTGTGGGGTAATATCAGAAGCGAATGTTGACATCGATTCTGTGCCAATCAGGCTGGTGCGAGATTATGTCCCCGCTTACCATGGCGATGGAACTGTCATCGTGGGAGCTTTCCGTTTAGATTGCTCAGGAATTAGATTTAATTCGGACGGTTTAACAGTTAGGAGTGGGTGAGTTTGGTAGAATAGGTTTGAAATTAAATGTTTCGAATTAATTTGATTGGAACACTATAAGTATCTTAAAGCCTGCTACTTTTTATCGCCGATTTTGTTTAACGAAAATAAGAAAATTGAGAATTTGAACTGCTGTGTCAAAAAATACTTTCTCAAAATTGAAATAATAAGACTTGATATGATTCTAATTGAATGCAGTCCAGTTACTTCTGAAACTTAACTATCAAACGCGCTTATTTTCAGTGAAAATGCAATGTCGCTCCTGTCAACCATTCCAACATCTTCGTCCCTTTGTACCTCGATGCAAAACCCCGGTGAAAGTTGTCTTTCGCTAATTGATATATCCCAGTTCGCGCCTTTTTCACTTTCGGATCCTAGCAAGTCCATCGAGGCACCGTCTGATCGAGGGATTGCATCGACCCGACCTGGTTGCATGCGATGAGATTGCTTTTCGTCTTCGGGAAGCGGGGATACACGCCCCCGCGTCAGCCTTCCGCAAAGAATTTATCGCGAGCGCAATTTATTACCGCGATCCTTATGGTGCACGTGCTTATCCGTGACGAAACTTGAGCAAGACGTTTTTCTATTTATCAGACCGGCAACGCCGATTCGCTGGATGAAGATCGTAAATATCGGGCGGGCCGAGGAATGCCGAGGGGGTGGGAAACGCCGAAAACCGCGGGAGTTATTTCGAGAGCAATGGCGAGGACCGTGAAAGCCGCCGACACAACGGGCTGACACTAAATAATTTACGGTGCATCGACATAAAGGCGACATATCGGACCAGCCATCATGCTTGAGTGATGGAGTTGTGAACATGATGGCGTGAACTCGAGAGTATGACGCGTTGCGTGTTTTATGGTGCTATATGCAAGCGTTTTCGCCGCTGAGGCATTTACGTGAGAAAAGTAAGAGGGTGGTTGGTCTTCGGCTGGGTTCTTAAATGGGCATGCTCAATATTTATTTCTCTTGTGATTGTAGTTTGTTGCTGCGGACCTAGTTGAGGGATGATAGCACGCATTTGTAATTTGTAGAAATAATTTTTAAGCTTTATTTATTTTGGTGAATCTACTACTACTTTGGTACAGTTTGATGGTTAATCTGTTCAATTGGAGCGAGAATATCTCTACGTATTTGTAATTTTCATCTTTCGAATTTGTAAGGTCCCCCATTTTCCAAGTGATTTTGAAACGTGACTCGTCAAGGCAACGCTCAAGTTGGATGATTTTTTTAAATGGAAGAGATAATCTTATGGAAATAGAAGGATCAGATTAAACCAGGTTCAATTTTCTGGCTTGCTGATTATTCAGATTTGTACCGGCTGGAGGTGAAATTAACTGTCGCATTAGGGATTCTATTTAAATGTATATTCTCGGGGGCGGTAAATATTTTTAGAGCACGCGATCGTGTATATTCTATGCAAATGGAGCGAGGAGTCGAAAATAATCGGGCTGCTTATACTGCAAGGCTTGTAGGAGGAATTCTGTGTACGCTGTAGTAAATTTCCGTATTCTTATTTCGTTCCAATATTTTTTTTTTCCCTCGTCCCAGACTGTACAGAAGCGAAAAGAATTTCGCTAAAACGAGCTAAAAGGGTCGACGACCGACATTTGGTTCACTAAACCATCGATCCGATACCGATAACACATTGCCAACACGTAAGTAGGTATCACGCTCAAGTCGGTGATTAATGATGTACGATCCTTAAGGGATCGTTCGACTAGCGATCTAAGGGAATTTATGGCGTACAGCAAATACATTGAAAATATGTATTTAAAAGGAAATGCATAGTCACTTGATGGGGTGCGACATAATTTTAAAATAAAATTCATCGTGTTTTCAAATAATCATTAATTGTGAATTTTGTAGAATTATTTATTAGAAATTAAAAATTTCAAGTTTACTATATAGGTATTTTCAGTGCATCTGTTTTTGTAAGTCGACTCTGGATGGATAACTTGTAGGTGATAGATTGAATGGAGGATCAGTTATCAATTCTATAATGATAACACAGTGGCCCAGCGCGAGTATGCATTAGATCTCGTGATTAATGATGCCCCCGCCTAGCGCAATTAATCAAATCCATTAAGCTCGCAACGATACTTCAAAACCAATAAAGTAGGAACTTTTATCGCGCGGATCATCGGTCAGAGCCAACCTTTTTCAATAACTTCAACTGAAACTATTATCGTTATTACCTTAAGTTAATTTAACAATAGTGAAAGCATCTATGATCTAGTAAACCTTCCTCCACAAAATATGTATCTCTATAAACCACACAGCTTTACAGATAACATGTAAAAATATTCAAATCTTAATACTAAAAACTCTTAGTCTTATCTTCATTAACAGATCAACCAAAGAAATGAATAGTTTCTCAAATTTCAATTTTCTTCATTTCTACAAGGTTTGATATCAATATACAGCGCTAAGTTAAACTTTGCTGTGCAAGAGAGGCGTACTTAAATCGCAGAGGGTGAAAATTCCAAAACCTTTTTCACCCTCCTAAAAATACACACGGTGCAAAAGAATGATGAAGCAATAAACCGATATCCTTTCGCTTTATAAATAGCAACCCACGAAAATCCGATGTACCTGTATCAGATCATGGCACGAAGCAGATTAACTGCCTAATTATCAATTCGAGCGTTCCTCGGTGTTTCTTAACGTCCCCTGCCACGTGTTCCCACTTGCTAATCCCCGAACGTCCCGCCACAGCTCCCCAATAATCTTGCCGGAAAAGAGGGATGGGGGCTGGAAGTGGGGTCCAGGTAGCGAGGAATTTCACAGAGTGGGCAAAAGGGGCATTAAACCATGATAACGCGCGATCGCCATTACCTCTGGCTATGAATTAACCCTATGTTGGGGAGGGGGGTTGGAGGGGGTGGGGGTGTACCTGGATCCCCGTCGTGGTTGGTCGGACGTCCGTTTAGCTATTCCGTCGACGTAGGATCCTGATAACAACCTGCTCGGAATTACTAGCGGCTCGGCTCGTGGTGCACGCCACCCAACCCGAACGCCCGAAATTCCTCCATACATCCGGTTGGGGGAGGTTTCCTGAGGGTGGATTAGCCTGGACGGTAGAATTGTAAAATTCTTTATGTCACGACAGGGCTCTTGGTACGAACAGTCCGCCACGACGGCTGGAAATCACTGGCTTGCTCGACGACTCGAGGGTTGTAGCGATCGTCTGGGGGGTCGTTGATCTGTCGAGGGTGGAGGAGTACTTGCAGGCAGAGAAAGGTTTAATCACAGGGAAATTTTGTTTTTACTTCGTGTCTGGTTCGAGTGACTTTGGAGGGTCGGATTTTTGTATGTTAATGTTTAGTTAAAGGGAATTAATTGGAAATTTTCTATTGTTTTAAATGTTTCTTAAAAATTGTGCTTAAAATCACGGTTATATTAATGTACTGGGTGGATTCAATTGGTACCGTTTTTAAATAATGCTTGAGCTACCCTCCGCAACACTTTCAAGAATGAAAGAAGAACGTTTGGCTTAAATTTGCATGAGCGATAAAACTGCACGACCTATTAACAGTTATCGCGACGATTACAACTTTACGTCAGCCATTTGCCGAGCATTTCGTGGTAACTGATATAAGATCGGGGAAATAATGGTTAATAGCAGTGCAGTCTGCTATGCAAAGATCCATGGCGCGCCGTTTCTAAGATATCGATCGGGCTTTTGATTTACGACCGTGAGTTTTGCATTATTCCAGAGTTCCATGACTCACGGTTGCAAATTAGACAATTTCGAAGTGTCTGACATGCGATGTGAACGGTCGTTGACCGAAAATTATAGATCCACAGCAGCCTATGCAAAGCTCTTGGTAGGGACTTTAACACGGGTCTACAAATCCCTGATGAATTGTATAGTTTGAAATATAATCCACGAATAAATGGTCCTCTATTATTCATAATATAACTGCATAAAAGTTCATAAAGGAAATACTATAATAATGTCGCTGAAAGAATAATGGCGGGCATAAAACTGCCAGCGACATCATTATCCATAAAATGAGCTTCAGGGATATACGACACCGCAGAATAGATTTAAACTGTCCATTTGAATAATTCCATATATTTAAATAGAAATGTGTTATTACTTTTACAATTTATACTTTAATATCCATATCCCCACTATTAACAGTTTTGCTTTTGTTATTTGCAGTTTTGATATTTCTAATACCACCCCTTTAAATACTTGTTCAGAGAAAATTTCAGACTCGAAACATAAATTTTCACTTCCTATTATATTTGAAAATAACTCTACTCGATTCTATGGAATCGATTCAGACATATATTGAGAAAATTAGGAGTCCAAGGATACTTGCCAACAGGTTCGTATGTTCTATGGAGCATAGTATCTACCTGCGACTAGCACGTACGACCAAAGTTACGAAATTCTCTGGCTTGCCGTTTCTCACATGCGCTTCAGGGGTTGTGGGTCGGAAATTATAGTTAATTGGGGGTAGGAACTCGCGGAGGGGTCCAGGGATGGAACCGATTATCCTCGATTTCAGTATGAAGTTCATCCAGCCCTTACATTCTATCGCGATTTCCCGCGAGATAGTTGATTGGAAATTAAGGAGGAGATACGGTCTCGAAGGTGAGAATATTCTGGTAAACGTTTTATGAGATTTGTTTTTAACTTTGACGCAGTTATCGAATCAGGTGGATGTTTGCTTCGTTGGAGTTGAGATACCAACGTTCCGCCTGCCTCTTCCTTCGCGGGAGAAAATATTCCCTGCACTCACATTTGAACTCTGAGAATTTAATTTAGATACACTACGAAACTAAATACAGAATTCGATGAATTTCGTTACGTTTGTAAAGTAATTTTATGAGTAATCAAAGCATCACACCAGAAACATTCACTCTCATAATAATTCTCCCACAAATATTACCTAAACACAGACAAAGCAATTCCAAAAGAAATAATAAAAACTTACAATCTTCAATCACTATCGAATCCCGTTTCATTCATAACTCACTAATCATTCTTGGAATTATCGTTGGTTATTAACTTTGGCGTATTACTTCCCTTCAATGCGAGCTCCACTGGATATCTATAAAATTTCAGACGTCGAGTCAGGCCATCGAGCAGCGAGATCGCGAACGAAAGAACCGAATCGATCACCCCGCATTTCTAATTCAATTATCGCGGCTGGATTTCAGTCGAATCTAGATCCCCGTTCTCATGCTTAATTACTGACCCATTTCATGCACGCCTTCCTGCGGAGCTACAGATATAATTCATTCAGGGCCAATCAAACTCAGGAAAGTTCTATATCCAGTGGAACATAGACGGTCGTAAATTGTCGAGGCAATCTTCAGTAAGTCAGCACTGAGAACAATTTAGTTTCGCCAATTATGCAGCACTTTTTTCATATGTCTCTTTAGAATCCACATTTTCATTTATTTTGTGACAGCTCAAAAGAACGAGTCGAGTTCGAAAATGGAGGAAGATTGCAATGACGAAGGGAAAAGTTTGCGCCGCTAATTAACCGTGCCATGGAACTGACGTTATCATTCCTTTTATTGGTTCGTTACCCGTTGACGGATTTTTCGTGTTTACTTCCCTTTGAACGTGAAATCGATTTAACTCCCTATCCGGACGCTATCGGAAACTGTTAAACCTCCCTTTCGATTTGAAAGCATCGCCCCGCCGACTTTCTCGAGGTCTCTGATTTTCCGGGATTTATCGAATCGATTCGACGTTGCTTTTGGTTAGCTCATATTTATGTATTTCACTTTACACATGGAACGTGTCAACCTCTCCTCGCAATTTCTGGTATCATATTATTTCAGTGACAAATTGAGAGTCATGTGCGACACGAAGCCTTGCTCTTCGTGTTTTATTCATTTTTCAAAAAATGAAATCGTTACCTAATTTACGAGATGTTTCGTTAATGCTATTAAGGGAATGTTATGAAGTCTGTATTAATAATTATTATTACTTATTTATTGATAATACTGATAATGATACTGTTATTTGGGAATTATTTGTACTTTATAGCAGAGACGATTTCATACTCCTCCTAAACCGGTGAAACAGATCTAACATTTAATATACATATATTTGAAATAATGCTCTGGTGAAAAGTTGTAGGGAGATACAATTCCAGAGGATTTGAAAACCACGTCTGACCATATACGAACCGCTTCCCCTTGTTTCGCTATGCAATACCATCAGCCATCTTTACCCATGCTCAGATCCCTGATTTTTTAACACTAAAGTTACTGTCTGTTGTACAAAACTATCTATACAAAAGTATAATTGTATATACACTAATACTTTCTCACCAATACTAAGTTCAGTCTATAGGTAATAAATATTTTGACGTAGCTTGTGATCCTAAATTTTTCCCCAAAAACACTACTTTTCACGATTGAAAGTAACGCAGGCAAGCGCATAAAAGCGTAAAAAGATCCGCGAGTACATTCAAGCATAATAATTTAAATCGAACGTATACTTTCCGCCGCACCTCGATGGAAAATGATCGGGAGGGATCAAAACCGCGCCAGCCCTCCCGTTTCCTCCTCCGCCGCGGGAATGGGAAATGCTGCACGCGTAGAAAAATTTTAATGGAAAGCCGGATCGTCGTTTGTTCGTCCGACGTGAGGATTGCGAAACGTTTTCCTCGAGCGAATTGGCGACGAGGGCGGATTTATACACCGTCTGCGATCCACCCTTCTTTATTTCCCCAATTGCCCTCCTTTACCTTCCCACTTTACAGCTTGTTTCGCGCTGCCCTGACGAATTCGAGAGCGGATTCATCGATCTCCGTAGGCGACAATATGGAATAAAAATGTTGCAATTTCTCGCTCAACCGCCCGAATCGAAAAACAAGCTCGACCGTGCTTTTCGGTTTCCCATGCCGAAAACTCGGTGGACACGCTCGATTTTCGCCTACCATTTTTATCCACGGGCCTTTCATTCATCAATGTCCATACGTGTTTATCGAGGGGGTGAAATATCGCGAAACTGGAGAACGAGGTCGATACATGCTCCGAGATTTTAGACACTTTGCTCTCGAGAATAAGTCACCTAGTGCTGGGAATGGAAATTACTTTCTCGTCTATAGGTTTCATTAGTGACTCAATAAAGATTACCAGTTTAGTAGTATAACAAGGCGGTTTCTAACCCAAATTTGAATTTCGAGAGAAACCCAAAATTGAGTTTTGAGGGCGGGGAAATCCAATTTTGAGTTTGATAATCCAGATTTGAGTTTTGGAGCGGGGAATCCTAATTTGGATTTCTAAACTGAAAATTGGATTTTCCCCTTTCTCAAAACTCAATTTTGGATTCCCTCACAAAGTCAAATTTCGTTTAGAAGCTTCCTTGTTATACTACTACGTTTGTTCCATTAGTTCCTACGATTGCAATGCCTTATTACTATAATTAACTAATTCGCGTCTATCGCCAGTTTCTTTACCTCGCCATTCGTGTCCCCAGCACACCGCAGTTCAAGGTAAACTAAAATCTTGGCAAAACGAGCAAGAACGCGCGCACCCCCCGGCGTCATGAATATTCACAAGCCAAACCAGATTCGAGAATGCTTGAGAGCTCACAATTCGATTATAACGATTAATTCGGAGTCACAGTCAGCCAAGTCCAAAGTCACTGGTTCCGAAGTTCCAACCACCTCCGTTCGTTCGGTCGCCCGAGAATTTCCAGTCGCGGCTGTGTATGTATCTCTCGGCCAGCGGAGCGGGCGCAGGGAAGTTGGTAAATCCGGGGTGTCCGCGTGAAAAGGTGGCCGCGATTAAAACTCCGCGGGAAAGCTCGATAATCCAAACATTTGATCAGCCCTCGAGCCGCGATCCAGCCCCCAGCTTATGACGGAATTTGAAAAACGGCTTTCATTAGATCGCTGGGGGAACGTGACCCGCGAGCGCTAAGCGTTGCGCAAGGACACACAGGACCTGAAACAATGTGGCTGACCTACGGCTAAATGGGTCAATGGGTGAGACGCATGGAGAACGTACGCCGAAGTGACCGAGTTCGGGGTAACGTCAGCCTCCAAGGAGCGGGGGAATGGGGTGGCCACGATCAATAGCAAATTCTTGACTTAGAAAATTTACAATGTCAGCGGCAAGTGCTCGTCACGAGTGGCTAAAAGGGAAGATTGCCGGCCAGCCACTCGTGGGTCTGCTCGCAGGGGTAAGCAATGAATCGAGTGGTATCGGCATCAGCAACGTGAAGGAGCATCGACGGAACCGTCGCATCGTTCATCGTGTGCAACGTGCCAAAGTGATAACGCCGCGCCGGTGCCAAATGGGCTGCAGGAACGGCGGAAAATCGGTGCGGAGTATTTTTGGATCGGGATCTGAATACTATGCCTGACAGGGGACCTAGAAGGTACGCTGGAGAGGCGGGGGATGTTACGTTCAAGGGCTGCTCTCTTTTGGAAATGGTTGCAAGGATGTTGGGCTCGCATCGGCGAGTCTGTTGGGTGCTAGGGATGTTAGGAATCTGTGCGAGTTAGTACTGTGGTGTTTAGTTTGATTGATTGTGGATGAGGATGAGTGAAATTTAGGAGTTTCATTGAGCTTGATTTGAATGATAGGGTGTGATTCTTGATTGCCTATTGTGTATCAGTGAACTTGATCAATGACGATTGATAGTATTTGGTACCATATAGATTATAATCAGTGAAATATACTTTTATATCGTGATGATAAATTTCAGAAATATTGTATATTGGCAAACTAATTTTTAATTGTTGTAACTCTACCTTTACGATACAAAATTTCTATCGTTCTCCTTATAAAAGGATTTTATTCACAGGTATTTGTGCAGTTGCCGAGCAATTTAACAGCGTAAAATTATTGCAAAGGTATTTTATTCTCATGTATTTCGTTTGTTCTTTATAGTTTCTCGTCCAACATTTCTTTTAGCTCGGGGAAATGATACCTTACAGAGAAGAGATAAAAATGAGTATAATTACACTTCATTCCTCTATCGACGGAAGCAATGCCTTAATGGAGACGCTCCCCGCAGCACGCGTTCGGTTGTTAAAGCAGCAATTTAGATCACAAAAGGGACTTTAGACGTTAAAATGATACTTTCAATGCTTGTTTTAAATCCTTTTATTGCGCCAAGGGAACGCTCAGCCGCCAGTTTAAATTACAGGGAAAATGGAGCTGTGGAAAGGGGGACTGATACTCACAATGCTTCCTTCAAATTTACTCTATCGATCGACGGAAATTTAAAAAAGTAATTTTCACCGCCCACCTAGAAACGCGATACACGGAGCAACGCACCCTGTGGCAAAAATGGCGAATTATTGCAATTACACAGAAAGTGTTATTCTCCTTCTGATTTCGTGACAGGCACGATAATTGAGAGTATCACAATTTTGTACATTCGTGATATTTAAAACTTTAATGCTGCGACGGCGTATCATTTCCTGCCCTTCGTGCACCGCTGGTTCAAGGAAGTGGAATTTAACGCAAGAGAAGTGCACCTCGAGCTTGCATTTTAAGTTCCTATCCCTTGAAAAATCGAGCTTCACGGCCTTATTTAGAGCGTTAAGCTCAGTGTCACTGAAATTACTTGTCGCATACCGAACACCCTATGTCGGTGCACTTTACAACATTCACCCTAACTACAGCATAAGACAGAAATTTATAGTAAAAAAGTTTTCTTTTAAAAACAAGCTTTTATTAAAATGCACTAAAAAGCAAAAAAATAATTTTGATACCGGCCTAAATGACTGCCTTAGAATTCCCTCTATGACTAAAAATAAAAGCGTGGGGAGTACTAGATATTTATAGATATTAATAAGATATTAATCTGAAGTTCCTTCATCGCCCGCGAAATTGCACGAGATAAGGCAGAAGGTACACAGGGAATCCAGGTACAGAGAATTTTGCACGCGGCGAAAGCGTGGAACGCAAAGTCCAACAGATTTCATTCACAGTTGGGAAAGTTCGGGCTGAGTTGGTACCCAGCGAAAAGAAGGAACAATTCACTCCGTTTCGAGGAAGTTGGCAATGCGAGGGATTCCAACGGCATTTCGTATTCAGGGATTAGAGCGATAATTCTGTAGCGTGGCAAATGAATCGGCAGAGGTAGGTACGAGCCGTGTATTTTTGAGGGGAACACAGACCAGGCGAGTCTTTCCCGTTTCTTCGTCAGTCGAGCCGTGGAAATGGAATCCAAGGAGGTGAAAACGGGGAATGGTACACCTCGTGCCCGTTATCAAACGAAAGATAAAGTTCTAAAGTAAAGTCTGCAGCGATATCGTCTGTTCCGCTGGCCGAGATGATAATTTGCTTTTGCACAAAGAAGACGGTAGCGAGCACCGACGCATTTAATGACACTATAGTCTGATACTTATCTCCCATTCGCTTCGCAGGGTGCTTTTTAATCTCCAGAGACGGGAGATAATTCGAAAATAAGCGAATTCGTATTATTCGTTTAATGAGACTGCCTTTGACTCTGGGACGACAGAATGAAACAAAAGAAACGCTGGAATTTGAGATAATTGGAGAACCGTCCTATCAATCTAATGTCTGATGACTCTGAAATGTGGTGATTCATTTTTGGAAGATTGGTATCTTGCTTTTTGAAGGTTTGCAGGGGATTTATATTGGATTTCGTTGGATCGAATGCTGGGTGGTGAAGGATATTTATAAATGCCAGCGAAAACGAAGGGTACTGGTGTGGATAATAATGGAAGGGGTGCAAGTCGATAAAATATGCGCCAAAACTGTTCCGTATTTTATATTCCACTTCTTTCAGCTACTTTTTTTTGCTACACGTCGTGCGTTAAGGGGAAACAAGGATATCCTGAAAAATTTAGGAAAAATACTGTTTTTGGAAATTGAAGAGATTAGTTGCCCCATATTTTTAAATATGAGACTAAATAAAGAATAAAATATAAATAGATCTCAGTGATCGTTTTATATTCCATGGAATTTATAAATTAAATACTGAGTGGCTTTTTGAAATACCCAAAAGTGTCCTACATATTTTAATAAGCAACTAATTATTCTACCTATTACACATCTCTGTGAAAACGCTCTTCCATGCACAGCAAGCTCAGTCGCAGGCGTTCACAAAGGACACCTACGTGCATATAATATTCATGCGTGGGTACAGTTGGACTCTGAGTTTCTGAAAGTGGGTTGTCTGACCGTTGACTGGGCTGTACTACTTAAGCGAGCTGCGTAGTCACGGTATTTCGCTTAACGTTTAATTACAATTCAACTGACAATTTCTCTACATTATAGTCAAGTCTTAAAGATCTTCATCAACCATTATTTTCACACGCGAGAACATAGATAGCAGAAAATATAGCAACAAACACGAATCTCCTCACAACAGCAAATAAACTTAACCAAAGAATTTTACAAAGAATCATCCACTCTTTATTACAAGAATACTATTAAAAAAATGCGATTCCTCATTTTCAAGAAGCTATATGAAGTTTGAATGAAAATAGTTTGTGCTTTTTAGTATTTAGTATTTGCCAGCGTTAGCAATTTTTATTGCATCCCCGCCATAAACGAAGGAACTTTTACGCTATCCACGATCGGGAATTGCACATGTCTAACGCAATACTTTCCACCAACCCTCAACCTGTCCCCCAGATTATGGTTAACAGAACATATCAAACAATCATCTACAATTCCCACGAATACCAAACCCAAACCTGTTTCCTTTCGCCATAAGACCGTAACGATCCACGTGGAAGGGCCACGAGCAAGGTACCTTCCATTTCACAACTCGAAATAAATTCATATAAACAGGATGTCGCGATAGGGGGCAGCCTAGGGTGGTGGTCGCCTCCTCGTCACACTTTCAAAAGGGGCTGGAAAAAGTGAAACGAGGGTACTTGCGAATTGCGATTTCAAGGCAGATGAAAAGCTTCCCGGAACGTTGAAGTGGACCCTCGTGTTCGCTTTGAGAATCGCTGGCCGAGGCTGGAGCTCTGCAGCATTCGTCGATGCCGGGGGTAATAATTGGCCCGAGATATTTGAACGCTAAACGTTGCGCATCGGAGGGCTGTTCAATCGTCAGAGTGCTGTATTAAACGCATCTCTGGCCCTTTGCTTTCGGGACGTTTCGAGTGACTAGCGACAGCACGCAATAGGTACGCGGATTACAGGTGGTCGTATTCAGCCACAATGCTTGAAGCGAACGATACTTGTCTGGGATTCAAGGTTTTTGAAGTGACCTCATCTTTGCGTTGTTTTAAATTAAATGTAATTTTGATTCAAGCTTCTTTAATGTAATTTTTTTAAATTGCTTTTAATATTCATTTTTTTAGGAGTGAGTGCCAGAAGCTTGGGAGTTGAATATTACTTTTGGATTTGAAGATGTAAGGATGGGTAAAGCGTTATTAACAGAATTTCTTCTCTAGTAAATTGTAATTAACTAGTGCTAATTTTTTATGGGTATTTTGCACCGAACAGGTGCTTCAGCTTTATTGAAGTATTTCACTTTAACCGTTAGGTTTTATGCCAAGTCAGCCATGTGCATAGTCGTGTAATTTGAAGATACGCTGGCTGAAAGGGTGAAGGGCGTGTAAGGAAATGACTTCGCAAAATCGTAGACTGTTAAGCCGGGGACTAGATTTTTTCTTTTACAGGGGGACCCGTTTAATTCTTTTCAACGGTGTCTCGCGAAGTTTTATAGGGCGTAGTAAAATTTTTATTATATTCCACGGCAAGGTTACAAAGCCGTTTTTCCAGGAAAATTTACATCACGTATTTCGCGACTGAAGGGGTAAAACTTAGTCTCGATTGAAAAAATGCGAACTGTAAAAATTAATTTCTTACTAAGTGGAAGGTGAAGTTAGTAGTTTTTATGCAAATGACTTTATATTAGACTTGCAAGAGTTTCAAGTGAATTTCAATGTAATATGTATATTCATAATATAATACAGTAACCAGGAAGCAAAAATTGTTTCAAGCTTCTTCAATAAAACTTTCTTTGCAGACTTTAAACTTTCAAACTTCCTTCTTATTTTAGTCTAATCTTCACGATACACTAATCGTTTTTAAAATTACTCGCACGTATTAGAGAATACAGAATGTTCTTTCGCGCAAGAGAGAATTTTTTTTCCAGGCGACAACATGAGAGCAAACTAAAAATAACAGACGAAAATAATTCCGCGGAGTTGTCAACGTCAGTCGATAAGCGGCTCTTTACGAATGCATGAGGTTCAAATTGAAAATATGTAGATTTCGCGCGGCCGACGTTATAGACATATTCATACAAAATGCAAACCGCGACGTACACTCAACCCGTTATTGATCAAATTGCTTGGAAATTGTAGGGAACGATGGGAAATGCTGCATTAGTTATTCAAAACTCTTTCGCGCGCGCGACGTGTAATCTCTTAAACCCGATCCAGTCGATTTTTTCACGTTTTTAACCCACATTTCGGGGACGAACGATTAATTACTGTCGAGTCCCTGTCGTTTCTGCCTGGTTAAGTCACTTTTTATAAAACCGTGTCAAAGATTTTAGCCTCCTCATGGCTTCCTTATCGAGAAGCACGGTTTAACCTCCTTCATATTTCAAGCCAGAAAACGAAGAAGAATTATTATTAATTACACAACAATTTTTAATATTCCCCTCGCTGTTTCCCGTCATTACTTGTACTAATACTAGTATTTTATATTCAAAGGAGATATCTATCTTAACACCAGAATGTTACACTCCCTCCTAATTATTTTAAATTTTAAAATATACGTAATTTGCGCTTAATAAAATACTTTCGTTCCTTTGAAATACATTTAACATATTTGAATAAATGACACAAAATTCTTCCACCCATTCCAATCGCCCAGTATCTCTCCACAGAAGATATATTCTAATTTACTACCTATCACCTTAAAATCTTCGTCCCAGGCTTTGCTCGTCCAATTGCTTCGTTATAAGCGTTATCGACGCAGAGTTATCGTTCCTCGAGATTCAGTGTGATACGATGAAATTTACGATTGGCACGGTGATTTATTCGCCTGCATATTACACGCGGATAATGCGCGCGATTATCGATGCGATGGCAAGAAAGATCACTCGTTAGACGGTGCTTTCAATTACGGAATATTTACCAGGCTACTATTAGCTGTCGCGAAATGAAGGGTAAGGGCACTGTGCATCGTCCGTCAGACACACGCGATCCCTCCACCACGTTCTGATATATTTTCACCGGTAATTTATAACTTTATAACAGAGCCAAGCCACGGGCGTGATTAATGGCCGCTTGTCTTCGGCGGACGCTACACCGCGAGAGACGGCAAGTATTCTTTTTGTTACGTTCAATCTGCAGGTTTGCATTATAATTTGGTTTACGTTACGCTCGTTTGTTACACGGAAGACTATCGATCTCGATCCGGCCGAGAATAAGAGAGAAATTGGCAAACGACGGGCGAATAGAATAGAAATTGACAGAAGAAATGGTGGATATTTAACGAGACTATTTTTATCGAACTATTGTGACATTTGCTTGAGGGAATAGTATAATTTTCTACGAAACAATGTGAAAATTTAGAACACTTTAATTGTATGCGGAGCTTGGCGAGGTTGATTATTTGAAATTTGTTAAGGTTTCTTTGATATTATAATTTTAGGAAGCCTCGAGCGTTCAAGCACCATCACAAATTTATTACTTCGCGGTTTGATATTCCTTCCACGACCCGTGTCATGCCTCCGTCGCGTTGAATTATTTTGCGATGCTGTACACGCGAGAGAAACTTCTGAATACGTATTTATTTGGCACAGATAGCGTGCTTTGTGTTTTCCCGCGAGCTCCCGCGAAATACCGAGGCGCGAATAAAGTCCAGGGACTCCAGAAAGTTCGACGGAAGATGGAAGGGACCAGGAGATTGTAAACAAGGGGGAATACAGGTGTCCCTGTTTCTGTGAACTTCGATTTCCGGATTTTTATCAGCTGCAGGAAGTTCTGCCGCGAGTTTCCCATAATTCTGTGGTGTAAATGCCACAACCACCGCCATACTGTTTTATCATTTAAAATGAAATATTGATAAAATTCAATGGTTCTTATTTTAAATCGAACGGAGCGCACCAAGTATTTAATATGTATCAAATGAACTGTTGCTACTTCCGCGAGGGGTGGTTTGAAACACGCGATCAATAAAATTGCAATGAGTTACATCACTGTTTGTGACACTTTAAACATTATTCCTTAAAGACAGGGTAATTTAAACAGAATAAAATTTCCAATGGAACTGCTCCAAGCGATTTTTCTTTTGCTACTCTAAATCTATAATCCATTTGGATCGAAGTCAAGGATTCTTAACCTCCAACATTATGCACCCCTTCTCAGAATAAATCTTCCAAACACATAAAGCAGAAAATATAAGATGACAAAGTAAGCCAATTATATTTGCACACAGTTAGAGGCTAATCAAAATAAAAATGGCACATTTCTCCCATCTAAATCCAACAACCCCCTTATCGCATCCAGATAAGTGCTGGAAATATTTATTGGATCACTAGCAAAATATTACTGTAACATATGTACCTCTTGGAAAAATGTGTAGCTCACTATGTTGACTAAAATAAATTGGATACGAATCATTTTATCAATCATACTGCTAAATTTGAGAGTGATGCAATAAATATTTCCAGTACCTACTATAAGAGCACAGCCCCTACATCACGCAGCCACAGAAATATGTCGCCAGAATGTATGCTGCAGCCCCCAATGCAGAGGACTAATAAGGCGCCATTAATACCAAAAAGAGACAAAGGTAAGGCGGAGAGGGGCGAGAAATGGAGTCGCGCGACGTCCAGGCGTTATTACGTTCTCAGCAATAAAGCGTCCTTCCCATTGGAAACAGATTACCGGGCGAAAAATTGAGGATAGATAGGACGCGGAGGCGTTGAAAGGGCGAGGAGAGGAATAGATGCCGTTCCCACATTCATTTTAACTGGCGCATCGCTCTTGGCACGACAAAGAGCCCTGAATTCGACGCGCACTTCGCCGTCTATCAGCGACAAAGGATCCCTCCCCACGGAAGATACCTGCACGTCTTATCCCGCGAAATTCACTCGGCGAAAGTGTGTCAGCCTCGAGTTCGCCCGCCCTTACACGGCCATTGTGTTTCCGCCCTATAGCGCTTGATGTGACGCCGGCTAGACGGGCAAAAAGCCCGCGAGTGCTGGAAAATGACAGAACTAAGGAGCCGTGAAGCGGCCACTGGACAGGGGAACCCCGGGGGAAAAGGGACCTCGAGGTGTTTGTGACACGATGAAGTGTAGGCGGTGTAGCAAAGTTTGGCCACGGTGCTCGTTAAGCTGCGAGACGAGCAGACGCGCTCCTAGCTGTTGTGACTTGTGAACGTCAGAGCGACGAAATAACGGTGGATGAGGCGGACGATGAAAAAATTGTATCTTGTTGCAAAAACGGACTAATCCACATTTTTTGCGAAATTCAGTTACTAGCAATAATGTATACCAATAGGCTGTACTATACATATATAAAAAATTTAAATAAAATAAAACCGACGTAGAAAGGGATATTTATTATTCAGTGCTTCTAATATTTTTGAGTAGGTTTTGTTTCACAGGTGGTAAGTGTGAAAGAAAGTTCACGATGACACACGAGTAGAAATGGCAAAAGCGATATTGGGATGGTAGGAAAACAGTGAACGGGATTCAGCAGGCGGATTGGAAAGGCAACGAAGTTGCCCGTGGAATATAGTAGGAAATAAAAGTGAAGGGAACTGTGCGAATGGAAAAAAGGGATAAAGGAACTTTCTCCAAAAGAAGCGAGGCAATATGTACTGTGAATAGTTGGGCACGAGGCAGAGGCGAGGGAAGGGAAATTACAGGGTGAACGTAAGGAGGGACGAGGAATTATTTGAGGGATACGCAAAAGTGAGCATCAAAACGGCAATGGGGGAAAAGGAAGGAGCAGAAACACTGTTGCAGAATGGTATTAAAGAAAGCAGGATCGAGTAGTGGAAAAATAAAGTAGAAAGAGTAGAAGGGTAGTGAAACAGCTTCTCGTTGGTCAGCGGAGGAAACAAAAGTAGAGAATAAAGAGAGCACAATGTAACAAGAGAACTTTTGAAGCGATTAGTTTGAAAGAAATTGCAAGTGGAGCGAGATCCATTTCAAGCGGAAAGAAACGCCCAGAGAAAATGAAAAAATCGTACAGATGTAGGTATGCGCAGCTGCTTCAACTGCACTGGATTACATTCGTCGTTTCTCATTTGTAATTAACAGTGTTTTACCATTTTCTAACTACTTTCAACGAATACATCACTCAATTCGTACCTATATCCATTTAACTGCAATACTCCAAAATTCGATCTACCTCTTCACGAAGTAAAAGAGTCCTTCACAATTTTGTCCCTCAACGACCTCAACGTAGTAATTTTTTTTAAAAGCCCTAACACCTACGTTATTATACCACAAGTAATCTGTCCTACACTTATAATTCTCCTATCTAACGATTTCAGAACTACCCCATTCTTCAGAAATGTACCACCACAGAATTATCAAAATTAGAATACCCAGATACAGAACTGGAAAGGTATTTCCAAACCATAGAGTTTTAAAAAAAAGCACTCACCAGGTGTTATATTGGGAAAGGGTTGCCCAGGCAGCGATGGGGGATGCTCGTCTTCCGGTGAGCGCTCCGACGCGTAACCTTGATCCTGCGGTTCCCCGCTGACCAGTTTGTTTAATTTCAGATCGATGCACTTGCCCAGCTGCTGTCGATGTCTGACCAGCTCGCAGTCGGGCTTGTGCACGATCTGCATCAGCAGATCGTTATCGACGTGGTCGGGGATGCAGGGCTGCGCGGACGAGGAGTTCGTCTCGGACCCCTTCCCGCCGTTCCTGGCGTCCGGTTTCCGCTTAGGCAGCGTGCCCACCAGGTCCAGGTCCGAGTTCCGGTGACACCTGTCTTCCACGGGCGCCCCTCGGTTGTACCTCCTCGCTGAATCGCTGGACACCACGTCGACACTGCGATTTCTTCTCACCGAGTCGAAGTTCCCGTGGCGACACCTCACCAGATCGAGATCACTCTGCTGGTACCTGGTGAAATTTCAAGATATCGAGGCTTTCAATATCCACTGCGGTTGGAAACGATTTACTGCTTGATTGGTATCAATTTCTCGACTCTCACTCGTGCGAGCCACCACCTCTCGAGGGATGAAGAGTGATGTCTGCGGATTTGTGTGGGAAATGAGAGACAGAATGATGGGGATAGACTTTATACAGTGGCTTTGAGTGGTCAGTTGATTTTTATGTTACTTGGTATTTTATTTATTATATCGTTTGAGTATTATATTCAACTGTGTTTGATTCTGAAGTGATAGAAGGGAATAGTGGAGAATTGTTGGAGTAAGGTGGATGTGACTTAAATCCAAAGAGGAAAGGTGAAATATACACCTCATTTTCGCATCTGCAGATGTTTGTCTGCACTGTCGCAGTATTCGTTACGGTTTACAGTCGTTAAGCAGACAGCGTAAATGCTGCAATCGCGCTATTGCGGTACACTGTGCCCGTTCCTACGTAATATCTGCAATTTTAATGGCTTCCGTAATTGATACAACCTCGTAGCAACTTAGCTCCGGCGGAATGTATTGTTCTCGAAGGATTACAGCAGCAAATTTAGTTTAACTTGTGATGGAATCCCACTGTTCCCGAAGCATTCGAATGAATTAGGAGTATCGCGATGAGGAATCCAAACTCTTGGACCAAATTCTCTAGAATTATTTACTACGACAATTCTGCATTTACCACAATCATAATTACTACTGCATAACTGCACTTTCATCATAAAATTTAAGAATTGAAAAATGATCGATTTTGTGAAGTTAGATATTCAGAGAGGAATTTTGAATTTAATTTGAATTTCTTAACATAACTATTCAAATTCTGGTAGCAACATAATAATGTCTGTTAGTACGTACCTCCAAGGATCATTTTCATCCAAGGAGTCCTGCGAACGGTGTTTCACGAGGTCCAAAGTGCCAGTCGGTCCTCCATCTGAGAAATGTACGCCCAGAGACCTCTTCTTATGTGGTAACGTCCCTCCGAGATTTCCAGTTAATGTGTCCGTCATTATGTTGTTATTTTCCTTTGGACCGTCGTCCAGCACATCCTTGTCGTCCAGATGATTCGGCAGCGAGCCACAGAATTTGTATCTGCAAAAGAAAAGCATTTCCTTCTATGAAGCTTCGATAAAAAATCGAGATAAAATTTATTTACTGAAATTACAGTGAAAATTTATTTACTGACATTTAACAGTAACCAAATTAACGTTCCTCCTTTTCGTGGACGAAGCGCGGTGCTTCTAGAGCTGCCCAGCGTATGCGCCCTCCGTATAGAGTGGCCATATTAGTCGGGCCCCCGGATTACGTGGGGAAACGAGCAATTTTATTAGGTAAACAACAGCACTTACGCAAATGAGATCAAGATGCGAGCACCTTTCAACCCCTTTACCTCTTATTTTTACACCCCCCGCCTGTGCTTCCACTCGCCTCGCGTCCGCTTTCGTGCAAACGAGGATTTAATGGAAACCACCCCAGTTCCGGGACTGACCGACCTTAAAGGGACTTTAAATTATCTCACGACCAACCTGTTATACCACCGTCGCTACCGGTTGTTCCAGCAACACTAAGCAACGTCTCGTAACGAGAAATTCTCGGCAGCGTCATATTTTATCTTGTTTATGAATAGCTTTCGCCCCACTTCGACATCGGTCCCCCAATACTTGAATTAATTTCGATGGCCACAGACGACGTGGAATTGTAGTCGTGTGCTATACGCGACGGTGCAGCTCAATTTAGCCAGTTCGTAATATAAAAATTGCAGTTTCCCTTTCAGAGTACTTATAATATTAACGTATTCATTTTAAACGAATTCTTTTGTCAGGTAACAATTGTCAGGGATGCATTTGAGACCCCTGTTGGTAATTTAATTTCAAGTAGCGCCCTTTTCGAAAAGTATAAATGAATTAAGTCGACGTCGGCCACGAACGCCTTTTCACCCGCATCGCGACTCGCTTCCTCAATAATCCTGTTATCAGTTAATTGTCCCACAGAATTGAATGTGCTGCCATAATGTAGCCAGATTTTATTATGCAAAAGGATCTCACAGTTAGGACAAAAGAGGATTCCATTCGCGCGAAAGTACTGCCGGCATTCGCTTTGCTCCACTATCTTTGCCGTCTCATCTCCCTCGCGGATTTAATTACAACGTGCTTCCTGCCTAGGATTTTAACACTTTACGGCTAACGTAGTAGGCAGCTTAATCAAACCAGACCTGTGTATATTACTTTCGGCCAGGCATCGAAGAAAAACACCGTTCCAATTACACTGGCCTTCTAATTAACTCGAATCGTACAGTGACCGGATATACCTACTCGCATTTCAGAAACTGGAGTAGATTTTCCTTCTACCATGGCAGATAGGTACGCATTATAGTTCAGAGTATATCTGACGAGGGGAATATATGAAAAGTAACCAAAGACTTTCTTTCAGCGATTATTCAAATAGTAGAAAAGAAATATGAAAATAATTTAAGAAATTTTATTCGAATTAGTATTGAAATGAATATTGGCACGAATTTCTGCTTGCAAATTCAGATGGATATTTTGAATACTGTTATAAAAATGGTCGATCTGAAGATCAGAAATTTTTTTTGCGATTTTGATGTCACTCAGATTACCGCGGCAGAGTAAACGAAAATTTAGTATATGGATGAAGGTGGAGAGCACAAAAGATCTTCGCGACTGGAGGACAGTTTATAATCGATTCTTTTGTAAGGTATTCTCAAGCCGCGTTTGTCCCAAGCTTGAATAGACTATTGATACAATATTGCATAAACATGGCGATTCTAGTTAATATTCCGTCAATGTTTGGCTTGCGTTCAATCGTGCAGCGTAGGTTTAACGCGCTTGTCAACTTGGTCTCGTTCGTGTTGACATCGGAATAACGTAATCAGCAGAATGAAAGTTAGTGGAATGAATGCGTCTCCCGAATGATTTGCGAACCTAAGATGCCATCGTGAACAGTGTTTCTACTTATCCCGAATATTTATAAAAGTATTCCAAGCTCTTTACAGCTGAAGAGTTAATTCTACAACTACAATAAAAATTTGCAAACACAAGAAGTCTGGAAACCTTACCATCCCCCCAAAAATGCAAAACCTCTTCCAAAACCTGAAAGCTATAAAAGTTATCAGCGGCTTCAGGACTCACCTCTCCTTCTGCGCGCTGGAGCAGGGCACCAGGATCTTGCCCATGGTGTTGAGCTTCCCTTTGGGCTCGCACAGGTTGCCAGATGATTGGGTCCGACGGCCTGTCAGGCCCTTCCCGTTGTGTCTACTCAAATTCGAGCCCATGATCGACTGCTCGTCCTCGGGTTGAGGCTCGTTCGTCCCCTGGCTGGCGTTCACGGCATTTCTGGGCGTGTTCTCCTTGTTCGGCCAGTCGAAGTACTTGTTGATGTCCTTCGCATTGACCTTGCAGGATATCGAGGGCGGGGGCGGGGCTGGACGTGTACGTTTGCCGGGTTGTAGCTGGGGACGGCAGCCTCTGCGACGATTGCTCGGCGACTCGGTGCTCAACGAAAGTGTCTGCACCTTCCAGCTGTCCTGACCTCCGCTCGTGGGAGGCACTGTTACGACTTCCTCACCTGCAACAACCACACGATCGTGTTTTATGGGCTGTTTCGTGGCGTTCAAGGTCTGTGGGACAGGCGGAGCGCAAGCTCGAGGACTGTCGCCAATAGTTGGCTCGTTAGTGAACGGAACGGGGGAGAAAGTGCTTCGAGATCCGATCTCTGTGATACGACAGCGCGGGCTTGACTGATTGTGAGCAGTGTAACGATGAAGGTTGCTTAGGAAATGGAAAGTGATGCTGTGTGATGTGGTTTGGAGTAACGTGAAAATTTTATAAATGAAGGGGTGTTTCTGGAGAATTCTGAACTAATTAAATATCAGGAATGAAGATGAACTTGAATGGTATCTTGCAATGTTTTTGGCGCTGACTTTTAAACATAATAATGGGATCCTTGAGAGGGATGGTTATATTTTCCTGCGTTTTCAATTTCGATAAAATTTCTGTTGGTTGTGATGTATGTGTTTTTTTTTTGTCAATGACAATTGTGAGTTAAAATAAACTGCTTGAGAAATGAAAGAGCCACAGACATATTCGACTTTGGCTCACGGGGAGCATTATAAGAAAGCCTTTTGTAACATTACTCCGATTGTTCCACGCAATCTGTTTCGCCAGTGTCAGACTCGTTTGGAGTTTTGAATGGGTTTGGATCGTAGCCAGTGCTTCGACAGGGTCATCGGAGTATGTCGAGGGCTTAATTCGTACTAGAATTTCTCCATGTGACATTACTTTCCTGGTTCTCCTTTAATAAAAGATATTAAAGGATTCGTGCACCCATTGTTCCTTTATGCACCACATAATGATATCATCTATTCTAATAAAAATCATACTCCACTCACGTTTTGTTAATTTGCTCCGAACTAAGCTGTTAGATCATTGCTTTAAGTCACCCATAATTCTTAATTAAATCTAAATTTGCTCAAGACTACGTAGGTAGTCTTGACTGTAGAGTTATAACACAATTAATACATCCACCACCACACCGTTTAATTACCCCTTCGCTTTATTCCTCATTAAACACCTTTTCCACGTAAACCCATTTACCAAGCGATCTCTATTTTCCGAGGAACGGTAAGCTCGCGCGGTGTAAAAGTAGAAGACGTTCCCGGTGTGATTCACAATGGGGAAAGTGGCCTTGAGCAAGTAACTATACTGCGAAAGGACTTTCCTAACACCCTTTAGAAATTACCTCTCCATTAACCTCATAATTTCCACCACTCTTTCTCTCTTCCCACGAACGCCAAAATCAAGACATTCACTTCAAACGATCTTCACTCAAAAACCGACCCTCTAGCCACATCACCCAGTATATTATTACAAAACTATATTACTAAACTAACCTCCCTCCTAAACTAGATTATTTAAGCATCTATCCACACATAGTCAGCACAGGATGCTATAAAAAGTGAACCGTTTCTTCGAAGTGAGCGCGTTAAGAAGCAGTCACGTGATCAATCCTCCATCTTGGAGCCACCAGCGACGCGTAATGGGTGCAAGTGGTGTATCCGAAATTTTTGATCGACCGGGTGTTTTGCCTTTGTGATCCGGCGCGAAACTCGGGTCATGAGAGTGGAGGAGTTAGAACGGGTCGACGCGGCTCGGAACAATTGGATGCCTTGTTCCATTTGAATGTTTAAGCCATCGCCGCACGGGAATGCCGCATTCAAAGCGCATAACGTTTAGCGTTTACGTTTATCGGCTCCGATTCATAGGCGTCCTACTGTATTGCGGTGCGATACTAATATCCACGGTGCGCCGAGCTCGTTGCATAACTGTATTATTAATGAGAGGCGTACGCACGTGAGCGCGCGCGCACACAGCACCGCGCATTCATCGAACGGAGCTGAATTGAAAGCCGAGTTGTGTCGCGGTCGCTTGTTGCGTCTGCGGCTTGGCAACTTTTAATTCCACGACAGAATCGGCTGCGTTCCAAGAACCACCCCGCTCCTGGCATTATGCATACCGCGGGCCCAGCTTCAGAGCAAACAATTAATTATTCTGCTGCTGGAAAGTTGCTGTAACGAAGTTACACCAGAAGTGCCTCAGTTTTGGGAATTCTGACGGGGGACTTGAGTTTGTTCAGATTTAAAGATTTTTGTGGTATGGAGATTTATAGTGGGGCAGTCTTGCTATGCTTTTGAAAATGCTTCTGAGTTTATGGTATCACGAGACTTCAATTTTCTGCTTGGGAAATGTCGCTACGTGTACAAACTGAGTTAGTCTGAGTTTATTCTTTTTCTAATTTGTGGTACGATTGACGATTGAGAAATTAATGTCGGTTACTATTTATATAGTTTTTTGTTTGAAGTTTCGAGGGCTCGTGGATCAACGTGGGCTGTTTGACTTAAGTAGGTTTCGATTAAACAGGTGTCGTCACACAAAACATTACGTCACTTCTGTTTTATTTTTAGAGGCAGAGTGAAGAAGTAGGTTACCCTGGAGATAGTGAACATCTTCGGTTGAAGGAAAAATTCGTGTAGGTATTCGAATAATTGAGTAAGAT
The DNA here is from genome assembly GCA_910592295.1 of Andrena haemorrhoa. NCBI lineage: Eukaryota > Metazoa > Arthropoda > Insecta > Hymenoptera > Andrenidae > Andrena > Andrena haemorrhoa. The sequence continues at coordinate 30,006,289 of OU342946.1, forward strand.
TCAAATATATTTTGTTAAGGCTCTGTTGAGATACTTTTTGCAAGAAAAATATATATCATTAAATATTTAATCCACTGAGAGTGAATCTACCAAGGAACGTTAAACTTCTTTTTGCTAAAGAAAGCAGCTCTTTGCGTTCATCAATGAACACTCGTGTCTTTTGTCAGTGTAATAACAGTAGTGGTAATCAGTGAGACCTCTGGTCGGCGTTCGTGAAAATGGAGCACAATCAGCTCATTAGAAAGTACATCGTGTAATTAAGCCCGCAAATTAGAAACTGAATTGCGTTTGTTGCTCGCTGCGCGGGCATAATCTCGGATCGAAGAAAAAGAATTACCTCGGTTCGCACGGTGGAACTTCATTCTGTATCAGAAATTAGGTGAACCTATTTCATTCTTGTTAGAGATTAATTAGTAATTGTACAGTTACTGATTATTCAGTCAACGAACTTCGTATGGATCGCGCGCTATTGAGACACCATTATAGCACACTGCGCTTTCAATTAATCTTGATCGGCATTAACTAACCGAGCAGGAGAGTACGAAGAAGCAACTAAATTTTTAACGATAGAAATTCGTTATGTCCCAGTTATGTTGCTATACACTCCAACAAATTTTAGCTCAGCCAAGTGTTAATTATTCTCTTATTATTCAGTCAGATAAGTTTATGATCGTGTATTTATAGAAAAGATGGACTACTATTTGGTCTCGCGAATATTTCTTCTAGAAAGTTGCATTGTAAAAGTATGATTTCCTTCGTTTCGGCCAATTTACCATCGTGCCCATTTTCTTTAATTCTGTGCAAGTTTCGTCACATCGATCGCCATAATGGTGGTCTAGACTTTGCATAACGCATTTCATCACGCGTGATATTCTCGGCAATTTCTGGTTATCTAATAGAAAGTTGCAAACTGAGAAAAGAATCACTAAAATCGAATACTGTTATCTATAAAAAAATTATAATTATTTCTTGTAAAAATTATAATTTCTTATTTCGTACAAAAATCATTGCCTACTTTTACTTAACTTCAACTTAATAGATAACACCAGGGATAACACTGCAAAGAATGTTTGTTATTTCCGGCATTAATCTGAGAAAAATCTTGTTATTCCAATTATATGTATACCAACTAACTGTAGCCTTTTTTTTAGAATCTGCAAGTGACTACTAATAGCAGAGTGTTGACAGTAGCATTTTATATGTTGTTGGAGGCACGCACATGCCAGAACAAAAACAAGTTGAACGGTGCGCCTGAAACCACCGTTGCATCGGTAATTGCACCTTACCAGTGCATGACTCATTTATAACACATGAGTTTGTAACCACTGGACTTACACGATGCAGGCTTACTCCAAGTGTTTTTACTTAAAATCGAGCATAGTGACCTGCCGCGAACCATAAAATTGTATAAATAGGCTATTGACAGTATTACAGTACTGGAAATATAAATATTAAGAAATTAATACGATTTTTCACTCATTTAAAATTTTGATACGTATAATGTACCTAAATCATACAAGGAATATGAATAATTTTGAAGATATATACGGTAAGGGAGCCCCGTATACGGACAGTGAATGTATGTTTGTCCAATATTTGACTGTCTGCATGACGTCAAATCCAATTTCAAATGGAATAGGAAATTCTGAGATCAGAGCCACAAAGTAATGCATACTTTGTTCAGTATCGTATATTCGGTCGCATTACGTATTATAATATCTTCGTTCCATGACAGTTCTATGAAATTTCAGGTCTCAACCAGGCTCCCGTATTTAAATACTTCTATCCTCTGGACATGAATTTTAAATAGAATTTAAAATGACTAAGTAACCATTTAAGATACGCTAAGTTCATCAGTATTAAGTAATGGGTCTGGGTTAGGTTCACCAATGAAATAACAATTTGACGAAGGAAATGTACGTTTTGCACAAATATTTCTCCTCTTCCATCAAATAATTTTTGTCTATTATTAGTAACAAGAGGAAAGATACGTGGAATAACGAAAGCACATGGGCCATTTTGTATATTGGGTTTAGTTGAATTACAAATGAAACCGCGTGATGTCGTGCCTGCACTGGACGTCGTAAAATCGCCCACAAGACAGACGAACGATACTGTGAATGATCGATCGTGCACAGTGTTCAGAAACACAGCGAACGTTACCGATTTTCGCGATTGTTGCATACTCGCGCACTCACGAACCCGTTATTATGTAGATTGCAACTGGATTTCTCGACTGTTTTTCAGCAGTCTGGCAATTATGCGCAATTCCTTTGCGCAGATAGTTAAATAGATCACAAAGGATCTCTTTTTTGATCGGTAACTGTAAACGCAGACCGTCACGCCAGCAGCGTTTTCTTTCTCGTTGCAGTAAAAAGGAAAACGCGCCTTGTTCAAGCATCTTCAATAAAACCTCATAATTTCATTGGGTCAAGAATAATCGATGGTCAATAAATCCTAACTAGCTTTCAATTAACTGCACGTTAACATTAGCCGTGAAATTTTCATTTTCACGATCTGCGTGCAAGCATCATCCACAAATCGAAATTCTGGTATAGGACAAACTTGTGTTTGACGCATCTGCGAAGTATCTAGACAACTGTTTGCACATGATCGGGCCAGTATGTTCGTAATCCATTTGTCCTCGATTAGCCAGACACGGCGGTGAGGGTGTAGAGACAGACATTCGGGTCAGGTTCAATCGATAAGCACGGGATTTCGGTTCGCCGGTTAACTTTACGACATCTTGATTCCACCGGCGCTTACTGCGGTCTCGGATAAGGGCCTCTTCCGAAAAGAGGGTGACAGGCAGCTAGGAGCACCACTAAAGAACTGATTTGTACACTTCCTGTACTTCGACAGGGTGGCAAGCGTAAGCTGCCTTTAGCATATTCTTATCTGGCAAGCTATGTTACTGCAGGCAACGACACTGAAACCGGCATTTAGGATTTCTTCGGGAGTCGGGGGTGAGTCAATTGGAATAGCAAACTTGCTGAGGTCAGAGGGTGAAAGGGAGATTTTTGTTTAAGAATTTTGAAGCTTCTTTAAAGGTGTCCCTGTCTGATATTTGGGATAATGGAAGCAGTATAAGACTCTTTTTAACCGCCTACAAAAAATTAAATTTAAAAAAATCACGAATTTTAGATCATTTTGAAGGGAGATACTGAATTTTTTAAGTGGTTTAAAAGGTATATACCATTCATAGCCCTTCTGTGCTGGTATTAGTATATAAGTTTAATCCTGTATGATGTGACTTGTAGTTTAAAACTTTGAATGAAATGAAGTCCCTTTCAAGGTGCAAAGTTAGCTTCTACCATACTCTGGGTTTTACTTATGGCCGAGAGTAATACGAACAATTTCTATCATTTTTATATTACGTGTTGTACGGTGAAATCAGACCTCAATTTCCAGTCTGCTAAGTCTCGAAGGGCATCATTAAAAGAGTGGTCCTTAGTGCACCAAGAGTCTGTCTTCAAAACTCTGAAGATATCCGAGTCGTTGGGAATGATAAGGGGAATCTGGGTCAACGTCCAAGATTATTGGCATCCTAAAAGAAGTTCGCAGAAGGATAGACGTTTGATCTGAAATTTATTGCTCCAGGCGTGGGGTGCTTTAAGCCCTCGCCATTGCCAAGCCAAGGGGATGTAAAAAGATTTAGATTGTATACTCGTCAAATCCTTTAATCAAACAGTGCCTCTTAAAAAGTGTCTGTGACCTCGGTCTCGAATCAATTTTGTATGACACGAAGAAAAGCTGGAGTTATAAAAGAACGCCTCCCCCAATGCGATTCAATACTTCGGTCAGAAAGGAAGAATAACGTTAAAGTTCGTTGATTGGCGACCAAAAAACTTGAAGTGATTTCTATACACCTTTGGAAAGTTCTCGTCAAAAGGAATCGAATTGCGCTATTTTCCACCCGAATATCAGATACGAACACCTTATAGTTTCTAATTTAAAGTAAGAAGTAGCAAACTGTCATCTAACAAGTAAAAATCTAAGTAAAACCATTCCTCTACATTTTTCACTTACTTTTACCCAAAGAATCATCCCTTTCCCCGTCGAACCACGAACTCGATAGTTCTCTGTAAACTAAATAATTGGATATAGGTACATCTAGTGGATACCAATCAATTTGATAATCCTTACACTTTAGGAGTCAAAGTTACAAGTTCTACCAGTGACGTAGTTGGGTCTGCAATGATGTTGCAATGCTTTCGACGACCAAAGACTTATCATTTCTGAAATCTCCATGGGACCTCTCGACACGAAAATCCACGGCGTGAATAAACGTAGACGGTGAGGATCGTAAAGCAATTCGGAATATGCGGAGCACGTGCTTCCCAATCAAGCGGACCGCGGCGTATCCACTCGTGCTGAAACGGTTGCAGGAAAATCCATTTACATGCCAATTAAACCGCGCGTCCGCCGTGGATTTATTATGGAAAGGTCAAAGGCAGCGGGCGTGATATCGCCTTGGATAATTAAACAACGGTCAGCGAAATATATCCAGTCAGCCGCGTTTACGCGTATTATGCAAATGTATGAGCGATGTCGCGTTAACATTGATTAATAATAATACCCGCGCCCCATCCCTTTCAATTTCAATCGATGGCCACTTCTTCTGCTCTACACACGTTCATTATTTGTGAAATGTCGATGTCTCGTTGTGCGGCATAAATAAGAATGTTGAATGACTAGTGTTGGTACTTAAGAGTGGTTTTGGGAGTATTTGTATAAGGATATTTTAAATTCAAGTCACCAATTTAGATTAAGGGGGTGGTGTAGTGTTCCTGCCCGATTTTCAACGCTACCTTCGGGAATTTATTTAACAAAAACCATAAGTTTAGGTGTCTGGTGTTACGCCTGCGTGGCATTATGAAAGGTAATGCACTGCTTCGATACACTTTTCTAAATTAATAAGAATTTACGATTTCCAGGCTTCTGAATTTACATGTGCTGGAACACTATCTTAGTGAAAAGGTACCACACGCAGAAGACAAATTCCCAATCAATGGCACACCCCCTTTGTCTGTTGCCAGAAAATTCCGATCCCCCATTAGAACAAACGGTTTCATTATCTTCCGAAGAATGCCTCGTAAAATCGCAATAAATGACATCGCGGGCCCTCACAAACGACATAGATCATTAAGCCCTGCTTACGCCGGTGCAATATTCTCTTGTTTAAATTCAACGAAAATACCTTCGGTCCCAGGGAATGGGGCAGAGGGAAACGAACGTAATAAAACGCGATTAGAGCCTCGCCTCTCCTCCCTCGAACGAAATTGCTTTATGGCCGCAACGGAGCCTAGGTACGGGAGCCCCTATCCGATGCTATAGTTTCTAATCTTTATTGCGTTCTTTAAGGTGCGCATCATCCTCTCACGCGAAAGTTTCACAGTTTCCTCGAAGGGGAAACGGACGGGGCCAGTGATAGCGACGCGTACACGCGAGATTTTTATCATACCTGATGCAAGGTGTTTGATAGTCGCTGCACGAACCCGGGCCTCGAATAACAGCCACTAAAATTCACTCGTCCACCGACTCATCGGGCTGGTATGAGACTGAATGAGCATCGTAACACTGATAGCGCTGAAATGTGTGTTACGGACACAATTGATAAGAGGGATAGAGGGAGGGAAGGGTTATTTTAACGCAGATATCGCGGCACCGGTGTGTTTATGCACGAGCGAGGCTTGGTCGTGATAATATCTGCCTCGTAATCTGGTGAAATTAATATACGATACACCTGCAGTAAAATATTGTTCTCTGGTTTCGATTTAGGTGGGCATTTGTTATTGAATATATTTTGTTCCGATTGAGTATGATGATTCTGGTGAAAATCCATTTTAACGAACGAGTTTCAATTGTGATTAACTGTGGTCGAATTTCGTACAATTATGTTTGGAATGATGTACTTGTAGGTGGGGGTAATTAATGTAGATAATTCAATTGTGCATCAACTTTTTTAAAGTCATTAATGCATTAATGTTCTACTGCAATGTATTTTCTCAATATGTGGAAGGAAAATAATTGCCTGTATTAGTTAATGTTCTAAGTGCCTGGTTTATACTCATCGTGAGTCTTAGTCAAATCTATGGCAATGTCTCCCAACTTCAAGCTACAATTACCTTTGGAACCTTAAGTCCCTTAGAATGCATGAAAATCGCACCTAATAGGCTTTGCAATGGCGTGCAATTGTGCACGCGGTTCTCGTTATGCAGTTGCCCGGTTAGTACTCGGTGTTTCTCAACGATGTAAATTAGTGATACAGTTAATGTATGAACAACTCGTTCGCTGCTTCGAGGATATACTTAAGTTCAAGATACAAGAACGGCACAAGGAATACCGTCTTATTAAACTGAAACCCCTGAATTACAACTTTCAGAAACTAGTGTGAGATTTCAACTGACCTACAAGCTCCTTTCAAGAAATAATAATCAGCAGCATCTCTCTGGAATATACTAATATTTTTGAATCGTAAAATCAGAAACGTGCTCGTTACTCTTGACGTTCTCTTAAAATCTGACTAATTTGCAGAGGAGAAAATTAACACGAGTGGCTAAGAGTTGACCGTGTCCCCACTATGATAAGGTTTAATTCTCCTTCTCAGTATATTGATATCCCAATGAGACTCCTAGATTATATTTAGTATCTATAGCTTATCAGAACCATTTCTAATACTGCAAAATCTGTAAAGTAAGAACAGTGTTTGTTCGATATACATATCCCTACCACTACGTTTGCAAATTTCGAATTATAGAAATAGACATTTTTCTAAATTTTCGAATTCTTAGAACCGCCTGTCTCTATTGTTTAGAGCGCCTGAAAGTCGCGGCGCATTGTTGAATGTGCAAGTTGCATTATGCAGTCGGTTCAGCTAATAATACAGTACCGTGCCACTAATGACATGATGTGAACTAATACACTCCGCTTAAGGTTGTACCGTTACCTCCGTAATATCCTATCCTAAGCAGTCTGACTCTATGCGCAGCTTTTAGACAGGCAGTGATTTCGAACACGGCTTGATGACACTACAGTGGCGATCACGACTGATACTTTTACATGCGTTTATAAATAATTTCAATACCAGTGATTCACCATTAATACCACTACGTCATCGTGTTGGTATCAGTGGTCTATTTTAAACACTCTGTCATTTTATGTGGCGAATATGCGAGATCCAGTCCTTTCTTGTTAAGCTATGATACTTTATTATTATTCATATTTTATTCATAATTCACATCATCAGTATTCATATTTTAATTTTCTTTGAAACAGCACCTCAATTTTAAAAATTGACGCATTCTATTACAAGGAACCTATAAATTAATAAGAATTGATGAACTCGATGTTTCGATGAATTTTAATAACCTGAAGATTCTAGGATGCTCCAAAGTATTTTCCTTCATGTTTCTACGTCTCATTCGATCAATCTATCATATTACTATGCAATTGTGAATTGACACAATTTTCACGATCTCCTCTATTTTGGTGCATAACGTCATCGTCTAAGCGGCATTAGCTTCCGTCGATATCTTTACGACACACGAGCAAAGCTGTCGAAGATTTTTTCCGATCTGTCTGGAATGTCTCTCAAGCGTTATCTAGTGCTCATTCCAATGGAATGCGGACGATAAACAGCACAAAAGAGAGCTGGCCAGGTCGCTGGGCTGTAATTCAACGTATCACCGGCCCCGTTAATGCAATATAAGGGGAGAAAGAGAGCAGAATAAGCGCGTACAAGCTTCGAATACGCATTAGCTTGCCCTTCCCCTGTAGTACGCGTGTGATCCTTCCCCGATGGACTTTAAGAACAAATTTCCCCTGTTTTAATGGCATTTCGTATTTCCTCGATAAGATAACTCCCTTAGACAGCACTGCAGAGGGTGTAGAAGCTTTCATTCCCCTTTAACAAAGATACCTCCTCAAATAACAAGCCTGAAAGTTGTCCTAGACTTTTAAAATTGAAGATCCAATACGGACCTGGGCGCTATTAAGGATGCCTGAAATACTATTCGAATATCTGGTGCTGGAAGATCGTTGTCTCTATAAAAACTTGCTCCCTGGATTGGAGTTGAATGATAGTTCCTTTTGAAATTCAAATTAGGAGGGATGGGCTGAAGTGGCATCTCTGCCACACAATTCTTCCACTCATCTATTATTTGACTTAAAACCATTTAGTACCAGCTAACCCACAGCACTGCAATCTCCACGATCCAGCTCCATTTCAAGTAAAAAATACTAATGCAATGGCAACAAGAAAGCTTTCCCCAATCTTAAACCTTCGAACCCATCTAACATCCCACTCAGACTCCACTGAAACGCATTAACCCTGCCGCACCCCCCCTCCTCCCACGAAGCTGCAAATTAACCACCACCCACTTAGCACCTTTCCTCATCAAACTGTAACCGAATAGATTAAAAGTTACGAACGCGGGAGTTATCTGCTCCCCCGATCGCCGGAATACTCGGATTTGTTCTCGATTACGTTAATTGCCGTGCACCAGTCACCGGAGCTAATTTATTTAAATGACACGGCTACCTGCAAGGTCGACCCAAGCGAAATGTGAACGGTCAGCTGCAGCCGGTTTACCTTAATTCCATCTCGACACGGCACAGTGGTACATAATGACATTTTTTGTTCAAATCTTCAACTTCGAAAACCTGACTTTAAATTCGGATATGTTACTGTAAAAATTCAAGGACCGGGGAGTCGCAGAATTTACCGGTAAATCCTAGGATTTGCCTTTGTGGGGCATTGGAAGTCCGAAATATTTGATAAAATATTCGGACCTCGGGCTTTCGCCGACAGTTCTGATCGGTAAATCCCGACGTTTACAAGCATCCGTTGGAAGCCCGAGGTTCGAATGTTCCCTGGGACATTTCGGACGTTTGCCGCCTCGTAACGGCGAGTGTTAGGATTTGCCGGCGAATTCCAAGATTCACCGGTCTCCGAGGATTTACAGTGACATATACACGCGTAGCCGAGGCCACCTTAACCGCGTAATGAACCCATAACGAGCGAGACTTCCACCCGTGGAAATCTTTGCTGGAACGAGCCGGAGGAGCATAACGAGTCGCTGCCGAGACGCTACTACAATTAATTAGTCCCCGAGCCTGAAAGGGTGGGCCCAGGCCGACCGGTAGAATAGGAAACTGGATGGAAACAGGAACGAAGATGAAAGGTGAGGGCCTCGCCCGGTTGGACGCGGGCTGTGTAATCAGAAAGGATGTACAGGGCACCGTCGGCGAAAGACCGCCCTCGTTAAAAACTGGCGCAAGAAATCGCCCGTTGCGAGCTTCTTTCACCGTTCGCTGAAAACGGTGGGCTGATTTAATTGCGCGCGATGAATGCCGTTGAAGTAGGTTCCTCGCGCGGACCCATGGGTGCTTGGGCCATTTTCACACTGGACACACTTCGGCTGTCCTGGCGATGACTGTGAAGCGAAAATCTGAGGGAAAGCGACGCTTGTTTTTGGAGAGAAAGGACCTTCAAAGAAAGAATTTGGAGTAGCATGGACTTCTAAGTGTAATCATTGAAACTCTTTAAGCATTAATGAGATCTGTTATCAGCGATGAGAATCTAAGAGTAGCTTTTATATGTGCGATCAAGCACTGAGCATGCTTTCAAGCTTCACGCTTTCCAGACTACAGTAATTAACACTTTCAGTGACGCGGGCGTGTTTTCACGCCGAGGGACTCAAGTTGATACCTTCTTGAAAGTATCGAAGATGCCCGCCAATCCACGAATGGTTACTTTGAAAACAACGTCACTGACAAAATCGATCTCTCTCAGGAAGAGATGTAATCGGCGAATGCGATTTAATTGTGAGGAGTTTTATGAGATTCAGCGTCGAGAGCGATCGACCTTGAGCTCAGCGCGTTTCATTATTCAGCGGCCTCCGTTGGAGCCCGAAAGCAATCCGCAACCAGCGCGACTGCATTTTTTCTGGCGCCCCATGGGAAAATGCGGCTCGCACGGGCCAAGGAGGATGAAGTTTCGCGGCCGTGTATCGCGTTGCACGAATCGATCTTAAGAGGAGTGGCCAGACCTGGCAGGTATTGCATATTACCGAGCCATCGGAGCTTGTTGCACGGATATTGCCTGCTGCACCTATATGCGCCAACCCGATTGCATCCGTGCGGCTCCAGGCTGCGCCCGCGTGAGCGCGAGGATGACACTTTATAGATATACGCTCGTGCTCCTGAATACGGTACGTCTGGCTAGTGTTACGGCTCGGGATCGAGATCCACGTACCGCGATATTGGCCTGTTAGAGGACATCCATGTGGAACAGCGACGATCTGTATCGAGATTCTTAGGGTTCCTGCATGGATCAGTAAAACGGTGGTTCACGGGGACTGCATACACGAAATTCCGGGTGTAGGAGTGAGCTGTTACTCGCATTGGGTAGGCCACTTCAGGGACTGGAGAAGTTTCAGGAACTGAGTAGACTTTTGATGAGGACCACAGTTGATGATCAAGTCGAGCTTCATTGTTGGCTGAACTGATTGGTGTTTGGTTTGGAGTAGGTATTTGAAGACTGCTAGAGCTGATTGACTGAGTGCAATGTGCATCTAAAACTGGATTGTTTCTGAGACTGATTTTAATTAACTTTTGGGAGATAATTTAGTTTGTTTTTATTCTTTCCTAGGGTGATAATATCGAATAGTCATGCATCCATATTATTGAGGGTCGATTGAATACGAGGAGAAGCGACAGGGTGGGAGTAATTTTTAAGGGGAGGTTTCGGTCTAAAATTTAAACAAAAATTGAAGATTTATAATTTTTAAAGGCGTTGAAAGGAGGAAAATAATAACAGTGAAAACTTGAGAAATCGAAAAAATGACGTCTCTACTGCTCCAAGAAAAAGAATAGTTACCTAATACGAGACCGAAAAGGACCCAGACGTCGACTTCTGCGCGATCGAACCGTCCGTCTGTCGGGAGTTAATCAACGAAATAAAATCATTCCGAAGTTCGTCTACATAGTCGAAAACTCAATTAGTCGTCGCGAACCGCACGTCTCGCCGACTTCTGGCTTAATAATATTTACATGATAGCAGGAACTCCCCTGCCCCGACGGCGAAACATCTACCTCGCGTTTATCAGATTGAATTACCTGTCAGCGTTTCGCGATTTCGCAGCCACGTAAGTCTCGGCGCTATTCGCGATACGTCGGCGACGAATGAAATTCAGCCAATAAAACGTTCTCGACGCGGGGGCTGACAGGCTGGCTGGCTGTTTTGCAGATGTTGCCTAGTAACAGAAAAGGACCACGAGGCGATTCGCGATTGCAAATATCCCGTGAAACCTCCGCGCGGGATATGGATGTGTGTGGAACGTTAGCGGAGGCACTGGCGGAATATCAATGTTCTGATCCCTTCCTATTTTTAACCAAGTGGGGTCGGGGGGCGCGCGGAGGGTTTATTTAATTGCGTTGCAGGCTGCTGGTTGGAAATGATGATTGCGAAACGAATAACATAAATAACTTGTTAGTTTTTAGTTGCAACGGGGGAGCTCAAAGTGTTCGTTCCTCTGCAATCATTTGAGCCTGGCGACTTTTGTTTAATGGAGACGATAATTGTGAATTTACTTTATGCAAGATAAATTTTGCATAATTTCTGCCGAGAATTGGAGAAACTTAAAGAGGGTATGTGCTGGCTTTCACTTGCGCTGGATAATGATTATTATAAGTTTCTGGCGGAATTGTTAACGTTAATCGAGAGTAGAGATTACAGTTGTGACGTAATGTTCGTGACTATAAGAATTATAAGTTAAATGACTATGTGATTTAGAGAAGAGACGCTGGGAAAGCGATTGCGTCTACGTGGTCTTTAGATTCTTTTGTTCGACGTTTAGAAGAATGGAATACGTGTCAAAGGATTGTGAACACGAAACGTGGATGTTAAGTCTGCTGGCTATTTGTCCTCGAAACAGTTTTCGCCAACTCATGCGTGTGAAATTACTCCTTTCGACTTTGTTTCGTTTCTTGAATTCTTATATCTCATCCTAAAAATGTCAATACTACAGGCTATTATCTGGAACGCGTGTCACACTTTCGTTCTACTTGTAGAAAGTATTCCATTATAACAACGTAGGTAGTTCTCATCGGACTATCCCACTAATTCCGCCACCAAATTTCTCTAATTACATTTAGAAACGAGATATACCTATCCTCGTAGAGAATATTTGCACACTTTACATTTCATTAGCCGATGGTCAATTAATCCATAAGTGGTAGAGGATACGTTCCCCGATTATCTCATACAGAACGAGCAGCGCAAGTTAATATATTCCGCCACGCTATTAAGCATATCCCCGGAACCCGCGAATTATCAGCCCATAACACCGCGTCGTGCAGAGCTCGTAGCCTTGTGTCGGGCGTGAAATTTGTAAAATTGAATATTTAAAACGAGGCCGCGGGGGGGCATTAAGTTATTTAGCAACGTGTCTCGCCCTGTATCCGTCTGGTGGTATTTCGGTATCTGCGCAGGGGGATTTGCGGTTCGATGAATCGCGGATTCGAGCGACCCGATAAGCATTTAATGCGCAGATTCATTTGCATTCGTCAACAGCAATGCCAACTATTTTCTCCTCGTCACTCACGAAACTCCTCTCTCGTCAGGGTGAACTTCAGGCGCGTTATTTTTACCCTTCTTTGAGAGTTTTAATGTTGAAAAGTATTGGAAGTTGGATGAGACAATTATTAGGGACGAATGTGTCTTTGGACTTGGATTCAAATATTAATATTCGATAAAAGGTGATTTCTAATTAATAATAAATTCTTTCGAATTTTGAGAGACATGTGGATTTCTAGGAGCACTACCTATCTTCAAATACTACCTGTAAGCGTTGATTTCTATGTACCTACAGATCACATCATAGATACTCGAAAAATACTCCGAATACAACCATCAATAATTTCTAAATTAAATTTGGAGTACAGCTAAAAAAGTACGAAGTTTGAATATCTAAAGAAAATCAGTAGACCTTCAAGTGCTGATCAAAATTCAAACGTTCGCCTTAATTACGTTCTGAGTGCAATTAATTATCGAAAATTCTCAAGGCAGACTGAAACAACGCCGTTCCAATATATTCACTGAGCATGTGAACATCCAACCACGTAATCCCTCTTTACTGCCTGTTTTGCAATTACCGTACTTCGTTACCTCGCTGTTGCAACATTTTTAGAGGCGTTGCGGCGAGTTTCCTGGAAACCGTTCGGCCAATAATATTGAGAAAACACACGGAACACGCCTTCAGCTTAAATCAGCCGCTAATCCGTCTAAATTCTATCAAGAGAGCCAGCGGCGCATAATAAACACATTGTTTCGCGGATAAGTCAAGCGGAGCGCAGTTAAACTTTTTCTCACGTGCCACCGCGGAAGTTGTTAGTCCAGCAACTGCTCATTACTGAAATTTATTATTTTCCATCTCATTAGCATTCGGATAAAGAAGGGAAAAGTGGGACGACTAACGATACGCGATACGTAATCGTCGATATTTCGCGACGGTGTCCCCAGTCTTGTTAATCATCCCCGTAATCATAGTTAACACCACGTAACAATGGCTCCTTTATAGCCACTCGATAATACAATGCTTGCAGAATATCATCGAGCCTTTATTGGAAATATTCAATGTCTCATTAATTCCTCTTTTCAACTTTTTTCCGAGCAGGGCGAAATGTTTCTGTGTAATATTATTGATGAGGAAATTAATGTAACTGCTTTCGAATACAATTCTTAATTCTCACAACCAATGGTTTGGTGAACGTATATGTACAAATTGAAAATGATCGTAAAAAGCACATTAGGAAAACGTAAATCATAAAGCGTAGTAATTACGTGGCTATAAAGCATGAGTTACACCCTATGAATATGTCCAAACGAAACAATAGCTACTTCCTAATTCCCCGTTACATTAATGCACTTTCTTCTAGTGAAAGTGATAAACCAGGAACCGAATGAAAGTACTCTTCAAAGATTCACGTCGATTGAAATCTGACTTGATTAAACTCGACAAAATGTAACCTCCAAAGCCTCCCACATAAACATCGACCAAAAATTTCAAGCTCCTCGCTTTTGGTCACAAGAACTTGTGTTACGAAAAATTTCACTAATTCCACCGTTTGAGCTACCTTCTCTGGCATCGCAAAGGAAACCCTCCAAGCTGCGCGATGATACTCCAAGCACTTGTTCGAAATAAATTCCCCAAACAATTGTTTCTGTATTCCACCAGAGCGCGAGGCTCGCGTGCGGCTATAAATCGAGTCATCGTTCGTAATTACGCAAACGTATGTTAAAAAATCCAAGCGGACATAGACATATTTTCGGATTCGAGGCTCGGCTATCTGTATCTCGTGGCGATCCTTGAATAATGCATTGAGAGAGATGAGATGAATCAATAAGCTCCGAGAGCGAACGTTGCTATTCCGTTTCGTTCGTGTCTTTCTTTTCCTTTTCTTTCTCTCCCTTCATAACGATCATACGAACGAATACGGTGGGCGGACTGGTATCTCCTTCAGGGACTGTTTCTTATATGAAATTCTTAAGTGGGCACTACAGTTAATCGCCGTAACGCAGACGCCGTTTCATTTTTTCCACCCTCCCCTCCGCGCCCCTTAATAACTGTGTTTTCTCGCCGCTATTTTTCTCCCGCGAGCACACGTTTCATTCCGCACCCGGGGCAATATTTCTATTACGCTGTCCTTGGCTCTTTCCCTTTCTGGCTCCTATTCACGTGAAAACTAATTACGTATTATTACGATCTTTTTCATTACTGAGATTTAATACACCGTTACCTTCGTACCTCTCGCGGGAAAGTATAAATTTGCAGGATACCGCGTTCGTCTTCTCCACTCTGCTACCTGATTCGCCCTAATTTTTCACCCGCCACTGCTCGCTCCACCTATTCCCGATTATACCTATCTGTTTCTGTCTGCCACATGGCTCGGAAAGCTTCCTTCTTCTACTACATAATCTTCTGCTACAGCCGCAGCAAAATGAAGCGGTCGCTTTTACTTGAAATTTATATTGGAAATAGGATACAGCTCCAGGTCAATTAATTTTCTTTCAACTATATATACTACTCCTTTCTGGTGTATATTTGTCATTTAACCGTGTTACCAAGATCTTTATTTTCACTAAACTACAGTGGGTGGCCAAATTATTATACAAAAATGGTCGCAAAAAAATATTTAAAAATCGCATTTTAACGCTTGAAGTTTCTAGTTTTGGAATCAAGGACTCAAAATTTTTTTTCATCCATTCTGACACTGTTCCCTTGCCCCTCCCCATACGAACACTAATCTACCAGCGTGAACAAAACATTACCAACCGAAGAGCACGAATACTCACGCATCTTTTCCTCATCGACACTCGATCTTCCATCAAATATCCCTGTTCGCTCGCTGGCCCGTGAATTCGGCCATTCTTGCACTCGGAGGATCGCGCGAAACTTTTTATCGCTTCACCGTCGGCTGCACTCGAGTATTATTCAACAGTCCTCGATATCGTTGTGCTTCTGCATTTCACAGCGGAGCGAGGCGTTTTCGACGCATGAATATTTCACACCGTTCGCTTCGAATAAACGTTCTTAACTTTTCCCTCGCCGCAATTCAGCTCGAGTCTCCTCCCCCCGCCCCCCTTAATCTTCGGCTCGATTACGTTCGTTCTCACTTGGAAACGCGTCCCGCAGCGCTGGGCAGGATCACTGTCAGCCTCCTTTCGTCTGCTTTATGCCACGATCGACTTAACAGGCCGCCGCGAGAGAAACGCCGCGGAAATCCAGCGATGGGAGCCTCTCCATCGTTAGAGCTAATGATACGCCGTGGCTCCTTTAATCACGGTGTTTCTACTTTCGATTCGCGTGCCCGCGGATCAGCTGTCGTCCTTTCATCGGAGCCTCCGCGGCTTCGACGGTCGCGTCTCGTGCCCTGCTGTTTGCACAATTCGTTCACGCCTGTGGGCTATCTTCCCGTGGTACCTGCCCACGATGCTCTACTTCCATCGGGCGGGCGACTCGAGTCATTAACTGTTAATTGCGCGCAACGGGGAAACGAATCGACGAGCGACGACGCCTCTGCTCGCGTCGACCGGTTCACTGTTTTGATCGGCGTCCTTTGGACTGTTCCAGTACGAGGTCAGTTAGTTAGACGCTGTTTGTCGTTGCCATCGAGGCGTGTAATCGATCCTCCGATTGGCGGACCGATCGTATCTGCCATCGACGCCCGCAGATACGGACACGGATGTTTGGGATTTTTCTGCAATTTCTCCTTCGAGTGGAGTCGAGCTAATCCAAGCCTGATTAGATGCTGATGATAGTGGGATTATTGTAAATCACCAAGTACACGTGAACTCTTGGATCCTGGGACTGGGCAGATAAGAATTCAATCATAGATCTAGTACACCGTTCTTCTTCTGCATACCTATCTGAAACTCTCGAAGAAGCCTGTAATCCATTCTTCGTCATCCGAGTTTCGAGATAATTCAATCCTCACGATTCCCAAGTGTAGGTTCGCCCGTGCTCACCAATTTCAAGCCACTTAGAGAATCTCCACCTGCCCTTTCGAGCCTCACAGTCAGTTCCACTCACCGACGAAATCAACCCACCGAAATTCCAAGCCCAAAATATTAATCACATCCACGCGACACGCGTCCGCGACGCTCACACAGGAACACACCGTCGGATCATTAACTGTAGGAGCAGCCAATCGAGCCTCCGAGTCACAGGCACGAAGTAATTGGATTCTTGGTATACCATGATTCGCGTTCTGGGAGCAGAGGCGATTCCTTATTACGTAGATTACGATCTGTTAATTACACATTAATTAGCGGCATCGCGGCTGGTTTCCGTGTGCACGCGCACAGTCGGGTCATTCGGAATGGCGCGTAGCAGGACGTCGTACGAATGACACCGTGCAAGTCGCATGGATGCGTGCTAACGGTCCAGCCTCCGTTGCTCACCTATGATCCGGCTGGCCTTCTGACCTCTCTCTCTCTCTCTCTCTCTCTGCGATTTCGGCGTATCGAGCGGCGAATGCTCCACTCCGTTAGGAATCAGCCGCCGGGTCGGCTTCCCATGAACCGTGGGTATTTAACAGGCTCGAGCAGCGAGACGAGAGCGTCGGGCTTTAAACCTCGGGACAATACGAACGGAGAAGGTCCTTGGACCGGCCAGGTAGGGAGATTTTCGGCGCTGGGACGCGCATGAATCACCGGACCTTCGGGCGATGCAAATATTATCCTCGGTTTTGCAACGAGGCTGACGGCCAGAGATGAGACTCGGTGCACCGTGAACAAGTGGTTCAATGGACCGTCCACTTTCCCATGATTTTATGCATGGCTGTTTTACAGAATCTTCTCGGCGAACCGTTCGAGTGTTGTCGGGACCGTGGCGAGAGGTTCTATAGGTCGGCGGGCACAAGTGTTCGCTGCGGTGACGGTGGATGGGACGCAGGGATGCGTCCCACTCTTCCTGGGAAGTATCCGCTGGTTCGAATTCCCCGAAACTGCTCCACGGAAATTGAGAGGCTCCTTTGAACCGTCAGCTTCGATCCTGCCGCGCCACAAAGCGGGAGATTGTCTGGCTGGGACGGGCGGCTCTCGGTTGCTGGAATTTTCGGCGGACGAGCCGCTGTGGTTCCACTAAACGGACGAGCCGCGCATGGAACACATCACTCGATACAAACTGCTCGCCCCGCAAGCAGCCACGGAGACAGTTTAAACACGCGGAAGCACCTTTTAAACCACACTTGAACCTCTAAAATAACAATTTCATCCCCCGGTGCTCCGAGCCAACCACCTCTCCTCAGCGTGGCGCACGAATATCCTGTGCTTCTCAGCAGCAACAGAGCGCGGGACCCAGTCGAAGGTGGTATCCAGGCCGAGGGTGGACACCAGGTGTCTCTGATCCCTCGACGTCCCCTTTGGAGTGTCCCCAGGTGAGAGGGGTGCAGAGAGCCACCGCGAAGACGCGATTGGAAGCTGCGTTCCGCTCGTTTCTCGGCTATTCCAGGAGATGCTCGGAATGCTGGCTCGTCTCGCGAGGCGGCGTGGCTGAGCTGGAGCTCCGCGGCTCTGGCAGCGACTACTCGCTCGCCCGACGCGAAACCTCTCTTGGCACGCTGGTGGCCGCGTGCTGCCGTACTATAGCACGGCCTGCCAGTGTGTTGGTGCGTGCGCCAGGCCCGCTCTACCTCGCGCAGTAGGTATAGCTTCGTACCGGGTCGTTAGTTGTCGACGACCACTTGGCGACCGTTCGGGACCGTAAGGTGGGGGCGTGTACCGCCACCTCGGTTCGTCCGTTGCGCGCCGAGGAATTTTACTACGGGCCCTTTTTATCGCGATGCACGGGGGCCCGGCGGGGACCCGGCCCCCTCCGGCATTCCTGCAGCTGCGAGGGCGCAGGGGCGCGACGCTCCAAGGTTTTTGGAGGAGGTGGCCCCGCGTGCACGCGGACCGGTGCGCCAGCACGTGGGAACGGCAAGGTGCAGAGATGTGGAGCAAGATTCGGAGATGGGGCTAACAGCGGGCGCAACGGCGAGGAAGAAACGGGAAAGAGTGGAAATCCTTCCTGCGGGGATGCGACTATATTCGGATGAACTGTGGTCTGAGCTGCTTATGATTGTTTGCTGTTTTCTGTGGTTTTGCTGGGTTTTGTGATGACACAACTTGTATCCATATCCTTTCAATTAATTCGCAGGAAAGTACTTGATTCTCGAGCGATTCGACCGCCTAGTCCCCGCTCGTGACCACCACTCTGTTGTAGATGGAACTTATGCTGTATTTTGAGTAGTTTTGCTGAATTTAGAATTTTTTGGGTGAATATTCAAAGGATGTAATATCGAAGACTTGGTATTCCAAATGTCGACTAGGCTGTTTGTAAAAAGTGGACCCCGTTTTATCGATGTGAAGTGCAAGATGGGACGGCTGGTGCTTGGAACGCGTGGTAGCGAACGTGTTAATTAGTTGAGCGCATCGGATAGCTTAAGTTGAGAGGATTAATTCGCTGGAGGCGAGTAGAGACTGGAACTGTGGGACTCGCGTTATTCAGGACGCTGGCACCTGGACCACTGCGGCGGTTGAAAACCACTTCCGTCGTAGTGTAGTTACATCGACAAGAAACTCTGTGCTCTGGGTAAATTATTGACTCTGTAGTGACGATGCAAACCAGTTTTTCATTCATTTAATCAGGATTTATATGTTGATTGAAAGCAACGAAGTAATTTACTACCTGAAGCAATTGTCAAGAACATGGCTGAGTCATTCACGAGTTTATATTCGAGAATTTGTTTGTACTTATTAGTGCTTAGATTGCACTGGCTCCTGGGAGGCTTTTAGAGGCAAGAAATAGGGTTGGTGATGTAAATATACATGAATATGAGAATCCGGAACATTTGAACGTGCTTGTACCACTGACTATTGTTTATGCGAAATGAAACTTACAGTGAGTTGTGAAGGGAGATATTATAGATAATTGAATTGCAAATTACAGTAGTCTACAAAAAGGGGATCTAGATGTAGGAATGTAGTTTTGGAGAGGATCCTGCTTAAATAGAGTGACCGATATTTTGAAAGCTACAGACAACCCTCAAACTGTTCACAGCAACTGAATTTTTATGTTAAACCAGAACTGGTCTTTCATTTCTGATATTTAAATAATTCTCATTCTGATGAGTGTAAACAGTAATAGAATATAATAAAATCAAGAGTAGTTATTAAAATTTGTAGTTAACGAAACAGATTTTTAAAATTTGTAAATAATTTTTTGAAGGCTCTGGATTTGTGCATGTTTATCACTATACTTATAGGGAATACCTGTTATCACTCATTAGATATTTAAAAACTATTCAAAAAGATTCGGGGTGAATTTACTTACTCGTAGAACGTATCTTGTGTTTTCTGAGCCTCGATTAAAACGTTAATTACGAGCGTTCCTTACCTGCAACATACAGAATAGGTACATTAATACAGCGCAATAAATAAATTAAAAGTTATTATAGTATTTTCAATGTCAACATATTTACTCCAGTGCCTCTTTTTCGTTTAAAAAACTGTGCACGTCAAACCATGGTAAAGAATTTTCGAAGCTTGAATACTCGCAATTTTGCACACGCGATATCAAACGTCTCGATAATAATTACGTTGACTCGTGTGATTTGTAACGATTTTTACCGAAATCGAGCTGATAGACCCGATTTTATCTAGTTCTCTGTTTATACAATGAGGCATGTCTACTGCGCTCATAATGACCGTGAAAAATGAGTTTTATCGTGGATAGGTTCTTTGAGAAATTATTATTTCCACGTGTAAAGCCGGGAATCCACCTGAAAGCTAAGCTAACCTGTGCATTTTTTATATTTTATTCCGTAGCGAGACATAGCATAGCATAGCATAGCTTAGTTTCCAGGACCATCCCCGGCTTAATACATGCAGAAACAGTTGTAATGAAGAAAATAATAAAAACTTAAGTGCTTGTTTAGTTTTCACCAAGGTAATAATAATATCCAAATAATTGTATGACTTCCTCATATATGTGCATTATGATAGTTTCATAGATAAGTTACCAATAAGATAATAATTAAATATTTGTATGGAAAACAGATCAATACTGAAAAAGATCCTTGGAGGTGAAACTAGGCAAGGCCATAAATCATAGAGAGGAGTGCATTTGCAAATTCGTGTCTGCATGCCAGTTTTTTCGCCGATAAGATTAGTGAAAGGTGCTGAGAAGTTGTGGCCAGAGATTCTTCACACATGCCATTTGGTAGCCAACGATAACGTTACTAGGAAGATGTTATCAGCTGCCGAGTATTCGACGACAGTTCGAGTTCAGCGTAAGAGCATAACGAGGTGTACCGGTTCTTCCACCAGTTATGTGCCAAGGAATTTCACTATAAGGTTTATCGCCTCCAGCTTTATGTGTTGGGACTTCGTTGTCCTGGTATTTCTTGCCGATATGGGTAAAGTAACATACGAGGAAGTTTGTCCTATCCGAGAGAGACCCGATCTAGCCTACACAAAAGGTCTTTCCACTTTTCCAAACAGAAATGCTGCCATCATCGTTCCAAAAGATTTCGATAATAGGGAATGCGGTTCTTAATGGATTACATATACGCTTAACCGCGGCAAAAATAAACGATTTTTGGAATTATTAAATTTTTTATTGCCTCAAAGCAAAATGGTTACTCCTTTATCATCGAACGCCTTAATTCTTCGAAACCATTGTTAAACAAATCCCAGCTACGTCCAGAATCACTACACTCAAGAAGTTGATGCGACAAAAATACTCCTAAAAATCGCGCGACATCATTAATTACCATCTCAATCGTTTGCTTTAGACTGCAATCATTCATGCCGTGATTCTCGAGATCGATAACGTGTTTATTTCCGAGAATATTTTATGATGTCAAAGTCCCGCGTTGAAAATAGCTCCTCGAGCATCGGCGAAACATATCTGTCAGACGAATTTCCTGCTATTACAGTAACAACACCTGTTATCTCGTGCTTACATTCCACTCAGTTATCCTACAGAATTCTGACGTGCGCGGCTTTCGAAGCCCACAGCTAGCGCGCCAAACGGTTAAGCCGCGATCGCACATGAGTCACGCGCGACGCAAAGCCGCATTAAATCTCCTTTCCGATGGTGCCTGCCTTCGAAAAGCGATCCTTTCCAAGCCGAACAAGCTGCGCGCGTGGAAACGTGACTTCACAACTATTAACCTGGCCGAACTGAACGGTTAATTAATTTTCATCGGTTTCCAATATGTCGCTCTCCCCGGCAACGATTTACCGCGCCAATGTGGTGGCCATTCGCAGGGAACATTGCGAGGGATTCCAGCGATTTACAAACTTTCGCGATCCCCGTTGTCCTTTTGATAAATGAAACAACTGCATCCACCCCCCCCTCGAGATTTAAAGAGTCCCCTCGGCGAGGCTGGGAATTTAATGCTTTCGAAGTTCCGCCCGTTCCGGCGGGAAATAAATCGCGCGTCCGACGCCGAGGCCGCTCGAACGCGTCATTCCGCGAGCTAGTCGGAAATAATTTCTCGGCTGGATTAGCCGTGTCGTTTATAATACCGTGGACCTCGAATAACGGGTAGACGCGGAGGATTGCGCAGATCGGTGCTCCTCTCCATCGGGCATCGTGGAGTTTATCGCGGCGCACTAGGATTCCGAGCGCCTCGCGCGGTTATAGGCGGCCCATTACCTCCCTTTTGTGCGATGTCGTGTGCACGAGTTCACGTGCAACATGTTCCACTGGATAAGATAACAGCGACCCTTCGATTGGCAGTGCCTCGAAGCGACGGCGAAACTCGCGGCCCCTCGATCATCGGCCACTTCCGTTTTCGCGCTTCTGTGCGCCGGGGCAGGAGCAGGCTCGCTCGTTTATCTGAAATCGAGCGTGGTATAACTGTTTCGGCATTCCTCCGGGACTTTTTGTAAAGCCTCCGTGGGTACGACAGTGTTCTACGAAATTATCGGCTTGCCTAAGGGTGCCCTTCGTGCGAAGATGTTTGCAGGTGTTCGATGGCAAGGTGAAAGACGTCCCTCTTTCAATTTTATTTCATGTCCAGTGTTATGGTACTTAATTAGTAGTCGGGCAGATCAAGATCATTAAAGCTCTGCGTTTTAGGTGCTAGCTATTAAAGAATTAGGTATTTCATATTGAAAGGAACACGTATTCACGCGGATCGAAGGAGGGTGCTAGAAGTTCAAGCTACGTTCTCAAACAGAAACTGTGTTCCCGGGGTAATCGACAAGCACCTGGAACTTCGTACCCCCGAATCAAAGTTCTCGATCGGCGTGCTCCGACGGTGCGCGCGAGATGCACCCAAAGGGGAACGTGTCGATGGGATCCAACAATGAGCTGCATGCATGACATGATTCTAGGACAAACGGTCACGAGAGCACAACGGATCTCAAGTGTTATACAAGAACGGCCGTGCCTGTCGGAGATCAAAATCAACTTGGCGCGTTGCCCTGCGCCCAGGGAGAATGCACCGTAACCTGGAATCAACGGGGAAATGAACGCGCGAATATTACCCCGATGCAACAGAGTCTCCCTAATTCCTATAAGCTTTGTCCGAACACCTTCACTTTTAAGAATCCAATGCTGACACTCATTTTTCAATGACAGAGCACCCACAGCATTAAAAGCTTTTCAATTTTTGTATCTTGTGCAATTTCAAGGTTACCATTTCCTGTGCCTATAGTACTATTTCCTCGAATTCTCAGTTCCCCCGGAAATTCGGTTCGGCGTGAATCGTTGATGGGCCGAGCTCCGCCACGGCTCAGGGATTCCTGTTAACCTCGCGTCGTACAGCGACGCCGTTAATTTACTTTACATCCTCGATTAACTTTATTAACGCTGTCGGTGACATATCAATTTTGCTCGACGGGTACGTAACTCGTGCGGTTGGGGTCCGCCGAGTGTCGCGGAGGGCTCTTATTTTATTTATGCGCGCGGAAGCAGTCGCCAGTTGGGCAAAGAGAGGAGTGGCCAGAAAGTGGAGAGGAAGAAGATGACAAGAAAAGCACGGCGGAGTATGTAAGACGCCCTAAACAGGATAGCGTAGACGGAATGCGGAATGTTTGGCAGACTTGCGGATGTTGGCGTCTACTTAGTTATTACCGCAGGCCCTTCCCAAAAGTCTTTGCATTCTGCTGTGGTATTTCAGTGTGACAACGTAATATATTTTCCAATTCGTTCAAATTATGGCAGCGTTTTCCTAAGTAGGCTACTTACTTAGTTAATGAACTTCCCCGTGCCACTTTTTAAATGTTTATTATCTCAGTTACAGGTTTCTTTAATTTTCACAAGGGCTGAAGCATTATTTTTAATAAAAATAAAAAATGTTTTTTATAAAATCTTAATATAAATTTCGGACAAAGCCGAGTAGTAAAGCTAAGTACTGTTATATATACACTCCAAAATCATATGATACTACTTCCAAATGGCCAATCATCGTCTCAATTATAACATAATTCTTTTTCAGCTTTCAATTAAAAAATAACGTTGCATAACTTCACCCACGTAACAGTTCTCCGTAACAAAAAGCGATATCGCAGAAAATCCTCAATTTTCGTAGTTTCATTAAACTCCCCCGCGCAGGCACGATAAAAGTTCGTCCTCTCACGCGATTAGCAGCGATCAGAGATTTTCCCCAGATAGCCTGCGAAATAAAATACCACCGCTGTCGCATGGCGTCCCATTTCGCCCGATTTCCCCTCGCAGCGTCTTCTTGTTATTCAATTAGGGAGCGTTTCGCGATTTAAGTAACGACCCCCCTGGATATAAAATTCCAACGTTGTCGCGGGAAATCCCCGACAGTTATCGTTGTCCCCGAATTTCCTTGCAGCTGCGAAAGAGCTTTCCTCCACAGTACACTTTCCAAGTGTCCGGTGTAATCGAGCATCGCCACCTCCGCCTCGACATTCACTTTGCCACGGACTGCCTGCCGCGCACATGATCCCACCGCCGTTACACGCTGTGTGCGCGCACACAGAGCGGGAGCAAATGACAACGGTTCGCAGGGTGGCGCAAAATGTTCCAGAAGACCTCCCCAGAAATACGTTGAACCCACACTGTCCCGAGAAAACCGTGGAATTCGTCTGGTTTCGCCCTAGAATTCCGCCGAGCAACAGGGAGCGCCGATATCCGATAATTAAACGCGATACACCTCCCAGCGCACGACAGCCTGTGAAATACCTCTTTCGATCATGTCGGTGACGCAGCTTGCATCCACAGAGGATCAATCGTAGACGTTGCCATTAGTCTAATGCAGTTTCACGGGGATTCCAAGATTTAGTAGTTGCTCGGGAGTGTTCTGGTTGGAGACGAGTGAATTAAACAGCTCCCTTCTGTATCTTGGGGAACAGAGGCAGGAAGAGACGTAGGTAATGTTCCGGGACTGCAGGCGCAAGTAGGTGCGAAGTCGAATGTTCGCTGGAACTGATGGAAAAGGAGCAAGAAACGTTCGTTTCTTCCTATGGCTTCTGTCACCCAGTTACATTCACAGTTCTGAGCCGCTATTTACAATGCACCTTAACAGCCCTTCGTAGCAATTTCTCCTCCATCCGTCATCGTTTAAACGTCACGCCTATCGCGCCATTTCCCCGAGCAGAAGGGCCATTCTCTGCGCACAGCTGAGCCTGCGTTAAGGCGAGACGGGAAAAAGGGCGCAGCAAGTGTGCGGAGAAGAGTAATGGCGAAACTAGACCGTCGCGAACCTGATACATAAATTATTATGCCGTTTGTGGCGTCAGGACGTGCCTCGAGGCGGCGCGGGATTCAAAGAGCGTTGCATCAATAATGGGGTTTCGCCCTCGACGCCAGTAACGAGAGATTAACGGAGAAAGGCAACGATTCCCCGGATTTTCACCTGGACCGTCTATCAGCCGCGCTTCTAGCCGATTTAACGGCGATAATTCCGATTAACGGCCGCGCGACGGAACGCCTGGAACCAACTGGTTTCTTCGCCGGGGAACTGTGTCCCAATGATAGCCGAACAATGTTCAACCCTCTAATGGCGGATTCAGGGGTTATGACTTATATTATTAGGTCGGTGCAGAAGTTACTTTTACCAGAAAAGGGCCTGCTTTGATTAAAAGAACTTGTAATATATTTTTACTTTTAATGAAGACTTAGGTTCAATAAAGCGATCCAACTTTTGCAGCAATTTAATTGTTATTTCGAGGTGTGTATAACTAGAATTACGCTGAACTATTCGCCGTACAAGGGTTAAAGCGTTTAAGCGTCTCGCTCCAGAAAATCGATACATATCTGGAAAGTCCAACGAACATCAACTGTTCGCACGTGTATGCATTAAGTAGGCCGTTAATTAGGATTCACCTGTTTACGGACGGTGATTACGTTCGCCTCTCAAGTTCGTCCGTCTAGAAGCGATCCCCGGCACTTAAATCTCCCGAGTTACGTGACACAGATTGGCAAACTAATCGGCGAAATTCTCGAGGGAAACCCTGTGCTGACAGTTTAAACTGCGAGACGAAGCCGAGTCTAATATAATAACTGGATGTATATGTGCGTGTAGGTGTGGAGGGCTGAGTTTGACTTATTTGCAGAACCAAAGGGGAGGTGGTTGCAGACAAATTAATTGAAAATGTGTAATGAACATTTCAGCTTGAATGTCCAAGCAGATTCGACTACGAATGTTTCTTTGTCTTGTTCTGAAATAAGGGATTGAATTTTTATTCAATTTTATAATTGATGTAAATTTTCTGCGTGCTCAGTCGAAGGCGTGGCGGTAAGTTCCTTTTAATACGAATAGATATTGGATGCGTAAGCCGTGAAAGCTTTAGTACATTGTGGTTAGTAGTGTCATAGCTAAAAATACGTAGGAAAGCCAGAATAAACGTTTACGAAAATAACAAAGACAGTTTTATCCTGTTGACCTGGAATCTAAAGTACCCTTCACTGGTAAGCACCTCGGTTTAGATAAAATTAACGCAGATTCTCGAATTTCTTTTTTACTCCCAAACTGAATTCCCGGGAAAGAAAAGAGAAGGAAGTACCGTTTCTAATATTTCTTGTAGAATTTATTAAATCTAGTACACAATGGAATACTAATGAAAAATGTAGATGAGATATTTATAGATGGTTTTCTTGTAGCAAAATTCAAAAGGAAAGTAAAGTTTGTATGAAATTAGAATTTTTATGCTATAAATTTTCTTCGCGTCTCTTATTTCCTCGTATTTTATTTTTACACGATTTCTTTCCACGTATCTTTTACTGTTTATTTTTGTAGATGCTTCAGGCTAGCCTTGTTCGACCAAGTCTACCAATCATCGTGACTCTGTATAATTTATGACTTAGAAAACAATAGAATCTCGAAGCAGGCATGTGGAATACGTTGAACATTGTTCAGTGATTCCAGTACTATCTTGCCAAGTATCTAACACCTAAAGGGTTTTCTAAGGAACGTACGAAGGAATCGAGTTCGAAGTTAAACTCCTATTCTCCTTAATTTATAATTTAATCTTAATAACTTTACTAGATCAAGCTACTCGTACCGCAGCAATATTCTTCAATTGCAAAGAATTCGCCCAGGTCTCGAAAGTAGGCGCCCCCTAGGGACAAAAATTCAAGCCATCTACAATGGCCGTCGAATATAACTTTCATAAGTTCTGGGAACGTTGCATTGGCTTCCATATTCTATCACGTTCTCAGGTTGAATTTTGCATCGGATACTTTCAATGGTAGCTATCTACAGCACTTTGAAAGAATCACGCTGGTGTCAGACATTGCATAGTAACAATTACACCTTATTCTAGAATCCAACAATACAGTAAATTCCATTTCAAGGCCCATGTACTCTAAATCCACCCAAACATTTCTTTACACCCTAAATCCGATTTGCCGGCCACTCCACGGCTCCACTTGAATTTGGAACCATTTAGCTTTTACCTCCGCAACACTATCAACTCTTCGCATCCCCGTACACTCGAAACGCACCTCGCATCTTCTGCCTCCCTGAATCGAGGCAAGCGGCCCGCACTATCGCTACTCATCGTCAACATTATCGTTAGCACCAGCTGTACCACAAGCTCTCACGGATCAGCGCGGTCGAGGGCACTTGGAAAGCCCTTAAAGCTCAAGGAAGCATGACACATTGACGTGAACCCAGACGGCCCCGATCCGTGGAGATCGACGCGCAGCCGTCCAGATCGATCTCGATCGAGGCGAATTCGAAAGACGAGGAAGGCGAGGTCCGGGCGAGAGGACGCTGTCAATGACTTTGGCGTGGCGGAGAAAAGTAAATATAGCACGGCGACCAAACCAGTTCTCTTAAAATAACTCGCGGTCCTAAGGAGCGCATTCTCCCATCGCATCGGTGGCTTTTTGGTGCAGGGGAATGCGCGCCATCGCCACCGAAAAACGACACGCCAGGCGGACGCGACGCTGCGTAAGGACCTCGGCCTCCACGTCCCCACGATGGTGAGTCGTTCCTGTCGAGCACTTTGTAATCGCGCGTCGACGTAAAATTAAAGATGAAGCCAGTCTTTTTCTGATACTGTTGACTGTCGTGAAGGAAACCATGGATCGGAAGTTAAAAAGGGAGAA
Organism: Andrena haemorrhoa; assembly: GCA_910592295.1. Taxonomy (NCBI): domain Eukaryota; kingdom Metazoa; phylum Arthropoda; class Insecta; order Hymenoptera; family Andrenidae; genus Andrena; species Andrena haemorrhoa. Next base: position 30,034,374 of record OU342946.1, read on the forward strand.
TAGTGGGTGAGAAGTTGTGAAGGAATTCATCGGGTAGAAACTGTAAGGAAGAATGGAGTAATTAGAGATTAGAAATTAAGGAGATTGGAGTAATGACGAACGTTAATTCTGAGAATTGAGGCAAGGGTCGGGGCGAAGTGACAGCCTCTTTTCTTGATTATCGTAACTTTTTCGTTTATCCTCCCATTCTTTTGTAAAGTCGGTGAGGGGCGGGTGAGATTTAATTACTTATATACTTTGAGAGTGAAAAGTTTCCTCTTCCATTCGTGTTCCACGCGGGCAGGCAACGCCAAGTTTTGCGTGTAATCAAGTGAGATGTTTGTGTACCTATGTTCAACTTCAAGTTACCTCTAGAACATCGATCTAAATCAGATGGTGGTTTCCGTGTTGCGTGCAGTGTCACGGTAAATGATCGACCACTTCATATCAACATCAATCAATAGACGGATGATGGCGGGGTACAGACAGAAGCTGTCTCGCCTTCTGTTATGTATTGCTGATTGTTGCTGGTGAATCGTGTCGTTTTAGCTGTTCAGGAAGCTGGGTACGATTTTTTTTTATTTGATTTTTACTGTGAGATTAATTGTAAAAGTGTAAGATGATGTTTTACACCCTTCGAACCTTAATTAATTAAGAATTAATCGATTAATTTTTTAGTTCGGTGTGAGGGATTTTGATGAAATTGAAATATGATGTAGTCCATAGGATATTAGAGGGAGTTTAAGTCATCATTTGGCTGGTTTCTCATTTGTTTAAAAAATACACGCTGTCAAGGTTCGCAATTATCCACCTTCGAGCTAACAGGATATATACTTACATGAATTTTTATCTACAAAACGATCAATATTATACGAAGTTCTCTTATATATTAATCGATCAGGAAGATCAATTCTTCTCGATTAAAATAAAAAAGGAAGGACCTTCGTGTGACTGATAGTTTGGTGGATAAAAATTCATTTACACAGCCTGTTTTCCCAAAAATGGGTGAAAATTGCAAACACCAAAAATCTGAATTTTTTATAAACGAAACTAGCAAAATGGTGACTCAAATTTCTTCCACGAACTACATGAAACTACAATTTCATCAAAGTGCTCAACATCAATTTCGCGCGGGCTAACTCGAAGTCCAAAAGAGTTGCAAAAGAAAGTGGCCAGAGGTGGCCAAAGAAGCTTCAGTGATACCCAGCAATTATTTAGCCAAAGCTTATCCTACAGCTATGCTCCGTGTGCCAGTTCAGTCTGCATGCTACAAAACATGCTTCAGCGTGATGAATCTTCCGCGGTAATTGAGTACCATGCGCGAACGAAAAATTGAGAAGCAAGATAAAACATGAGGAATTTTTTCCGCAGCACCATTCCTTGGTAGCTTCAGGAGAATTTTATTCAGCATATGTAGACTGTCAGGCTGGCACGATGAAGAAATTAAAATAGCTCGAATGAAACGAAGATAACAGGAAGCGTTTGAAGTGAAGAAACAATTCACGAAGTGTGTTTATCTGGCTTTGCGCGCGATGAATAATAATTAGTGCAGGGTAGGTTTTCTGAACGTTTCACTTTTCTTGTTGTTGTTTCTTCAATTATATTCCATCCACCATATTTACTCCTACTCTTCTTCCACATCCTGCGCTTCCACTATGCTATGTTCACTCCGATTTTTGGAAACTCTGCAGGTTTGTAGAGGACCCCAATAGAAATATCAGGCAATTCTTCGCTTGTGCCCGTTATCGGTTTTTCGTGATAAAAACACCCCTTCAGGGTTAATATGTGATTTCCAGGAAGCGATATCCTTGACGCAGCATCGTCCTTCTGCCGAAACGGTCCCACACCGGGTCCATTTTCGCGCGGTGGTTTTTGAATATCCCCCGGGTAATTGGAAACGTGGATCAACGACACTAGGGACGCCGAATCGCGCGGTGGCCACGTATGAAATGGCTAGAACACGGCCAATTGTTCGAGCCGCCGATCCAGAAACACGTGGGGCCCCAGATGCAAGCTGGATAGACACAATGTACGGATATATGGATGGTTGCTCAGGAACGGGCGTAATTGCGGCAACGAGTGGAGCCTTCAACGTTGACTCGCGCGAGATGTCTGACCGCCATCGACATTGAAATATTCCACCCACCCTTAATTGCCCGTCGAATTTCGTTTCCCAGTTTCGTTTCGGTGGCGTGCCCGCGCCCGATACCCTCGTACGGGGTAAATGGAACACGGTGGTTTTCGGGTAACAAACGGGGGTTAGCGGGAACTGCGACAGCGACTCTATATATCAAGCTGGTCCTGGAAGATGTGTCGGCTTTGAAATGAACTTTTGCTTACTGGAGACTCGCAGAATTATCTCCCATTGGGGAGCACCTGATCAGTGGATTCTTAGGGTGTGTTGTTTCTTGTTTGTGGAGTTTGAGTGTTCTTTATGGGGTATAGTCTTTTGTTAGTTCTGAGTGGAGTGATGGAAGGGATTATGTCAGAGAAATTTGTCTTGTGATCTGAGGGTTAGTGTTACGAGAGCTACGAATTGATGTTTCTTCGGTGTACAATAGGCAAAATTAGGCAGATGCCTAGGGCGTAAGGTCCACCAGGGGCGCAAAATGGTATTTTCACTGTTGGCATTTTTTAAAATAAAGTTTTCAAATATTACAAGTTGTACTATAAATGTTTTAAGCTTCGAATAAATTTTTAGAGTAAGGTTATTAAAAAGCGCAAATAAATGTATTATAAATGAAGGGCGCAAAAAAGGCTTGAACCGGGCCTGGGAGTTGAAGTCATAAATTTTGAAATGATATTATTGCGTTGTGATAATTAGTTTTGTTTTTGAACGAACTTTTATGTCTCTTGATACTTAGGTACGCGGTCTATCTGAACGAGAAACACTGTTTCCTCGTGAATTGTGGGTTATCTGCAAGAACTTCTGCAGCTCGGGAAGTTATTATTTGGATTCCAGTTTTTCTAATTACCGTGCAAATGTATTCAATTGTATCGGGAACATTGTTTGATCAATGAACGGCCACTGCACGACTGATTCATACATGCTCAAGCCAGCACTACTTGCAATCGATAATACTTGTTTGGACATTCCGGTTACGTAGCAACGTGTAGAGGCTTCGCGATGTCGACGAGTGTCTGTGCCCATCTGATACCAAAGTCAATGCTCGCTGTTAAGAATTTCCGGAAAAATGTATTTAGATCGACAAGTTTTCTGAACTTTCTTTCCACGCTGACTTATTCCCTTAAAATAATTTAGGAGCTGAATTTTATTCGTGCATTCGAATATGTTCGTATTTCCTCTTCCCTTAAGCTACCAAGGAAGCAATTACAATGAATTAATACTCGAAAGTGGAGTGCAAATCACATTGAAACTGTAAAATATGAATGATGAGACGAAACGTTTCATTTTTGACAATACATAGCTTCCTGCATGGGAGAAAATATGTGTTATCGATAAACTGAACGCAGTCAACTTTCGTGATTTGTGTGTCAAATAAAACTAATGGAATGTAACGCAGTCATTTATAATGGAGGACAGAGAAATACGAGAAATATGCTGCCAACGGTTTCATCTTGAAATTGGGTTGTTCTTCATTAGACGTATACAAAAGCATACGTATAAAAATTCTTACGTGGATTGCCACGAAATTTATGCAAATTTTTAAACAACACTTCATAAACATCCAACCAAAATAACATGTTTACGCGCGAATGTAGTCGCGAATTCGCGTACGGAATGCATTATGAAAGTACTAAAAAGCATACAGTGGGTACATTTGGATTTAACATTTCATTTTTATTCCTGGAGGCTTTAGTACTGAAAAGAAATCGGACTGCTTTGTCCGAAACAAAACGAGCAACCTTGAATGTTAATATTAACTTCCAAAAAACGTGCAAAGCATTATACAGTAAATTATCCAAGAATTTCGTACAGTTTCCCCAGTGCCAAGAATTTCTATTCCCTTGACTCCGAATTAGTCACACCCCCTGATAAGAGTGCCTCGAGCCGTGCGTCGCGCTCGCAATATTATTCAGCTTCAAAGGCGAATAGCTGCTCAACAAAATTCAACGCGCGGCTCCGTCGTTCTCCGATATCGAGCAAAAACCGACGGAGAAGGTTGAACAACGTCGGATCCATTTCCAATGTAATCCCGTGAAATACAAGAACGCCCACTTCTGTTCCAGGGAATAGAGCAGCCCTTAGCTGCGAGAGCCCAGCCAGGAGTTCGAGTCAATTTCTTACGCGTCCGACGAGATTTCAGTCAAAGGCGATGCATTCGACTGCATAGGTATCCCTAGTGCATCGACAAAGTGCAAGGCTCGCGTGACAGAGTTGCAGCTGAGAATGTAGACGATTGAATTGCAACCTGTGAATTGGCCTTCACTCGGTGATCGTTTTCTCACAGACATTTTCGTCTGTTTGTCACTCGATTTATTTCCTTTCTATCTGGGACCAGCCTTGATGCTATTTTGCTTCTATTTCTGTTTCTTTTTGTGTGATAGGTGCTGGGGGTTGGTTAAAGGAGTCTATTTGGTTATGGAGTGTGTTTCGATTAGTGTACTATTTTATATCTGCTGAAAAGTATTTCAGTTATAACACAGATTTTATTTCAGGTACCTGCGTCGTTTAATAACTTGCAATTATGCAGATGGTGGGGCTTGAAATTTTTAAATAAAAAGCTCTTGGGTCCCCGTTGTGCACCTGTTCCCGTGCTCCAATAATTAAAGAAGCAACTAATGAAGCTACTTCAACGAAAATGTATTAAATGACTTCTCTAATTACAGGATATTTAAGGTCGTTACATCAACCTGGAACAAGCTACGTTAATTTACTCGCCCTGTTACGTATTTATTGCTTCATTTAGAGACGAGTAAAATTTTATTATCGTTAATGCTGTTAATGTATCGTTAATGGAGAAATTAATTCCGTGGAAGTAATTTATTTTATTTTCCGACTGAAAAGTGGCCTGGGAAAATCTGAACTTTCATCCGGAATCTGATTAATCAACTTTTCTTTTGACAAAAATCCACTTCGAAGTTCGCGACCAAAGCAGAATTTATTACAACCGAATTTAATAACATTTGGCTTGGGTTTCGTGCTAACAAAAGACTGTAGATATCGCGTGCCATTTTTCTGCCAAAAACGCATTTCCCAGGGGAAGACCCTCGCAGGTTAAGATCAAGTTGTAACGAAATGTCGCCAACTTCTATCGAGCGTTTATCGAACGAAGTCTCGCCGGCCGGCAGTGCGGAAAATGTCTCGAGGAAATGGTAAAAAGTTTCGAATTTCAAGGAGCTTTAAAAAGCAACGCCCGCATAAAAGTATGGGCACACGAGATTGCCATTAAAATGGCCACGGGAAGAGCGGGCGCAACGGGTTGCAATCAGAATTTATAACTACGTTAAGAACTTCTGGGTCCTAGGTCCTTTTTAAGAGGGACGCCAAGAGAAACGCTAATAGGAACTGCCATTATGTGTCGAACACGGTGATTTTCATCCCTCCTATCAAACCACACGCAATTCACGAGTCCAAAATTTAAACACATCGAGCACATCTTCTAACGCAATAGAAACTTTTCTAAATCGTTGCAGGAACTTAGTACACTGCGACCAAGCCTCACGAATATACATGTTGATTCATTCAGAAACCCCTCATTTTGTCATCAAAATAAAATTCAATTACACAAAGAGAATTCTTAACCAACACACAGAGACTTACATAAACATGTCCACCATAAATGAAAGGGTCCTTGTAGAAAACACTGTAAGTGCTAAAAATCAAATTCTATACTATAGTATTACTATTGGGGCAAAGAACATTTTTCGCTAAAAAATAAGTTTCTTTTTAATTTTGGTATTTACAACAGTGGACTACAAGGTCTCTTCAATTCGCGTTTCTAATTAAAACCCGCCATTACCTTATCCCCAAAAGCGTCATATACGACGTTAATAATATCAGTGTAAAATTATCAAGCCCCGGTCATACATTTTTAATCAAGCGTCGCGCGAAAGCACCCACGAAGTGGCCACTTCCGTCCAACGGGCGCGTTACGCGCCGACTGTCTGCAACGGTGATCTCCTCCACTTCAACGACTGTTATTACACTGCTTTCGCGTAATTGACACGTTCGCGCATTTTATCCTATCCGAGGTATATACACGTGTGCACTTAATGGCTCTTTTCTCTCTGCGGGAAGACTGTAAGTAGGGCTGTAAGAGTCACAAACGGGAGCGGAACCGTGCTCTCGAGTGGCCTTCATTGCGACGCCGATCCCTTTCAGCCAAGCGGGTTGCAGCCGCGGCGTCGCGGGGACACGTCTTGTAAGTTTTAACTGTCCTCATACTGCGCCAGTCTCCTCGAGATTTCGCGAGAGCTTTCGCACAACATTCGAAACTATCCGTGGCGGTTTAAGCTTCTAACGCAAAATGTTAAGTGGGGCTGCGAGGGGAGCCACGTTCCCGAGCGCGCAGAGGAAAATCAGGATAGTTCTCTGGAAAATCTGACACGTGCTGGCAAGTGGCGCGCGGTGATCTCCTTGGGGAGATCATCGATTTCTCGTAATAGTATGTACGTGCCACGAAGGACGCTGGCGGTAGGGGGTGGCGATCCGCGCGCTGCACGAAGATGAATTCACGCTTTGCCTGGCTACCTAGTTGGCCTCCGGCGAAGGAACTGGGACGAAAACGATGACAGTCGGTTGGTCGCGATTTATGGCGAAACGCGAAGAAGGCGGACGCGCTGACTAATGGCTCAGCAAATTAATTTCGAGCGTTAATACGTACGCGAAGTGTTCGCGGGGGTTTCGAGTGCTTTGCTTGTAACGCGACTGCTTGATTTATCGGTCGGTCGCAACAGCTGGATTATCAGTTGCTACAGATATCAATAGGTGTATGAAAGTGGGTCGGAAGACCCTTATCCATATTTGCAAGTGATATCTGCGAGACGGAATTGAAGTTAAATACATCAGTTCAGAGATATGTGAATTATCGATCTCAATTAGAACCAATCTTGGACATATCTTCTCCAGAAAATTAAAAAGAAACCACAAAGTCAGATTCCTCGTTCCACATCAACTGAGGATAATAATTCCTGCCCTCCAACATTCTTACACCCTCCTCGCCGTCGTTAGATAGTCCCCCGCTACCAGACGGCATTGAAAGCAGCACGAGAAGTAGCTCACCAGCCGCGCCAACTTCGGAATAATGCCAAAAGTGTTTACGACTGGCTGGTACAAGTGCTCACGGCGTCCCGAGATCGTCTAACAAACGTGGAAGACGGTATATACGTGACTGCGCCGTCATCCGTTTGCTCCAGATACCTCCGCGACGAATACGTGTTTCACCGAGTTACACATGCCATTAGCGGACCAATTGGAACGAGTACAGTGGCTGCCTTGTCTCTCGAGTCTGCCTGGCTGCTGTATCAAGCACCCGTGAGACGGATTCCAGGGAAACGTCCGTAAAAGACTTCCACGAGCGTCGCTTTCTTGGGCTAACTGGTATCAAGAGGCTCTCGTGGCAACGATAAGGGGCTAGTTTTTGCGGCGTTACCGCGCGGTCAACGACTGCGGGACGCTGGAAACTTTTTAATTGTGCCCCTCGTAACTTCGAGTACGACGTTTCCCGTCGGTTTCATGCGTGTCGTTACCCTAAGAACGCTTATTGCTCCCCAAAGTAACGTATGTCGTCGTTACGCTCGAGTAGAGGGCGAAAAAGTCTTAACGACCCGCGTTCTTTCGCGAACCTGCCCTCCCGACACGATTTTTATCTTCCTGGCGCCTTAATATGATGTTTCACTTCGCTCTTCGGGTTCATTCTAGCAGATGATGCGGAAGAGAGAATTTTTTGTTATCAGGCAGTGTATTTGGTGGATGGTAATTGGAGATTGGATTTTTTAAGTATCTTAGGTGATTGGAGGTATTTAATGTTTCTGTAATTTGAAGGTTTGTGGCTTGGTAATTTTTATATTTAACCCTCATCCGTTTCTCATTTCACGAACTGAATCTGTCCCTCGGTGTCAAATTGGCAGAATGGTAAAAGATCGATGAAATGACAAGGTAAACAATTATTTTTCGATAATTTTTTATTCAAATTCATGAGTTAACATTTACATATTAGATTTTTCACAACTTTCGTATAAAATAAAACGATGTGCAGGACATACTGCTTTTTTACAAGAATCACAAATAACAGAACAGTATAATTTATTACGGGAAAACTGGGATGAGGAATAAAGGAGGCAGTATACTATATTTTTCCATCAGTATCTGTAATTCATCGCAATGAATGGACTTTGATCTTCGTGAGTAGTTTTAACCGAAATGGTAGCTAACAAGGGAAGATCCCGAACCGAAAAATTCCCAATCATCCCCTTCAGCTTCCAAATCTACTCCATCATTTCTAAACAACAATTTCTGATCCTGAAAGACTTAAAAAAATAACCTGAAGCTTCTCTTCGCCCATTTACTGTCTCCATCTAACCCATACGTAACTCCATCACCCTGAATTCACATTGTACCTACTTAAGAGACTGTATCTACACCGCAAAACACGAGGAGAAGGTACACGGTCTTGCTCAAAACACAATCCACTACTGTGGGTGCCCAACAAACTTCCCCCTCAACGAACAGCAAATCTCCGCCGCGAAAGCGTATTACCGTCAACGAGAGGGGTGAGGGACCACGTCGCATAAACGTCCGCAGGGTGACATCGTCCTTATTACACCCCCCGTGGTGGCGTTCCACCGCGCTGGAAAAGTAACCAGCCACCCCCGATGAGAACCATCGAAACAATGGCTTCTCGTTATTCCACGCCAAATATTCAAAGCTCCTTCGAAGCGGGTCATGAGTGTGCGGCATACGCACTGCGGATATCGCGCCAGTTCCCACTCGTTTCGCGGCCGACGACAAAGGGGGGTTGCTTCGAAAATAATAATCCCTTAAATGCGCGGCGCGGCCCGTTTTTTCAGCGAACAACCGCGAATGACTTCTCCGTATTGTGCTCCACGAAGGAACGTACGGAGGGCAGGACATTGTTCCCCAGCGGAGTCATGAAACACGGGGTAGGGGCTGGGATCGTAGAGGTGCTCTAGGCAAAGGGGCAGAGAGGCGAGAAGGGAGGCAAGTTTTTGTGCTCGTCGAGCTTTTGACGATAAAGAATATTTCTCGTGCAGATCCATCTTCGCTGCTGCTCACCGACGATTTAACCAAGACAAAGGGGCGCCTGGCTGGTCCCCGCTCGAGTTTGCTTCTGTCCAAATACTCGATGCGGTAGCGCTTTAAGCAGTTAATTGGACTTCAGCCTGTCGCCCAGCGTTGCTCCTTACCGAGGGGAGCGAGAGCAACGCAGCAGCAGCGTCCCACTCCTTGGACGTCCCATTGTCCCTAAGATTCTTAAACGAAATTTTTCGCCAACCCGCGCTTCCTCCGCGGATGATAGCTTTATTTCTCTTGCCGAGCCCTGCGGTCCTGGTGTATTGCATCCCTCTGGCGCCTCCAAGACTGCTAGAGACGGGAGTAACACGGCATCCTGGATTACAGGGTTGAAGAATGTTTTCGAGGAGACGGTGAAAAGTTTCTCCTCGACTCTGAGCTCAAGGTTCCTCCATCCGCAGTGGGTCGACCCACAGTGTCCTAATTTCTGGATATAAGTACTCAAAGATTTCAACCCTTTTATTTCCCCTCCGGCCGTGCACGCTCTGTATACATATACAAATAATTCTCCTTCTCCGCGATCGCGGTTGAACATAGCACGCTGGTGCAAACAGGAGCTGAAAGTGTGGAAGCGCGGCCCGACAGTGTAAATAAAACGTGGGAAGCAGCTTTTGTTCCAGCATGCTCCCCCATGCGTGCTCCGCGCTTACCGTCTCCCCAAGGATCCCATTCAATCCGGAGCGCGCGTGCGCGATATTTATAGGGGAGGTTCGAAAAAATTCAGCATTGACCCCGATACATCTTCGCGGATGCTGAATAAATGAGCGTGCCGCGTTTCCGTGGTCGTTCGGTTTACGATCGCGATACCCGCGGCCCTGTCGCCCTCTATTTTCCCTACGCTCTCGCTGCAGACCGAATAACATATGAAACAGCGGCGGTGAGCGGGTGTGTTTCGCCCCAGTTTCACGCGTGCTCGAAATTTCGTGGGACAATGCAAAGGTCGCCGCTGTCGCGAGTTAATTGCCCGATGGTTGCGGGAAATTGATACACCGTTAAATAGTTTACGGAACGCGGACGGACACGTTGCGGCACACTTGAGGAAAGCAGGGAAGCTGGGGTATATTTGTCATCGATGGCAGTGGAAATGTGCTTCGCGTGAAGACACGAAGAATTATTCATTAAACTATCCTTATCCGCTGCTACAAACCCGACGATGCCTACGTGTTTCTTCAAAGTGAGGGTAATAAACAAATAGGAGAAATGATTGTGAGTTATAACCACTGCAAGCTCCTGTACTGAATTTTCTGCTGGACACATACTAACGACCACTTGCAAATCCTACAATATTAATGCAATGAAACAAGTTACTTTCAAACTGTCTTAAATCCAGTTCCAAACTCCGAATTCAACAAACTTGTAATCTCCTTCCAACTACTTAAAACATAAATTCCACCTTCAATGTCCACGTCCGTTGCAAGATTCTCAAAGTAAGCTCCTTGATCACTTCCTACGATCGTCCTCAACACTATATTAATCGAAATACCATCCAACTCACTGCATTAAGCAACCTGTTGGACATCAATCAAGGACATCCAAGACACTCTAACTCTCATATCTCCGTGCAGAAACGATTTTTCCATTCTGCCTGGATATTCGTCAACTTCTCGTCACTGAATACCCACCTTCAATTGTGACCGTTAATTGTTACGTTTGAAAGGAGCCCGGCCCTTGATCAAGAGGGAGGAACGAAAAGGCATGGCGGACAAAGAGCGCTGAAGCGGAGAGCGGCGTCGACAGAGACTAAGGACGAACCGTGTACTTTGTACAAGTGAAGGATGCATTTACCGTTCGCGGAGAGATAAGGGTGGAAAAATGCTCCCTTGCATCTCGTTCGCATAAAGTAGTCGCGCTTAGTAATGCGCCGCGCCGCGTAAACCGTGAAAAAGCTCGCTGCTACATCGAGGATCGCGCGCCGCCACCTTTCGCGCGATTCTATTTCCCACTCGGCCTTTTCTTTGCCGTCAGCCTTTTTACCCGGGCGAATAATAAGGCTCGAATCTCGCCGAGGGCCGCGTAAGCCGCGATGCACTATCGCCCTTCCTCGCCAAAGAGAGAATTCCCATCGCCCGCTTATGAGACGCGCCGCTGCGACGTTTCATTGTGCTCGCGGGCTTTGTCGATGGGGCTGAACAGTCAGTTAAGTAAATCTCGATTCGCCCTCTTTATTCCCTAGGAATTTATTTTATTACGCGTTATCCCTGGGTACGGAATTCGAATTTATTTCGTTATGAAGCCTTTAACTCGGGAAATAATAAAATTCTCTTTTCTCTGAAAGTGAGCTGACCAAAAGCACGCTATCGCCCGAATACTTTCGCCATTATTACGAAATGTTTACTACGAACTCGCCAGGTGAAACTGACACAACGAAACCCCTTTATTTCTATTTACGCAAAACACTCCGCGAAGTAAGGTAAACGAAGAGACTCTGACTTCAGAATTCCGAGCCCTCAATGCTACTACGTTCTCGTCGTAAAGACACCAGAAACAATTTCGTTTTCTCTTTCTTTCAATTAACGGGAAAAGTTCGCTGCAGGTGGCACGTTTTCATTTTGGCCGCGCTATGCGAAAACCGACCCACGAACTGTTAACATTTTTCCACGCCGCACGGGCAAAATGAAATTCACGCGCGAGATACGCGGAATTCTGCGGGGCTGCGCGCACTTCGTTGAAACACGCGTAAATTAATTAATGAAACATTCCGTTCAAAGCGATCCCGTGATATTCCTCGTCGATTCGGTGTAACGAGTGGGGTGGGTGAATGATTCGCGAGCTGTGAATAATTTACGTCATTTCTGTGTGACACGAGTCAAAAGAAACTCTTCAACCCTTAACCAGTGTTGTGACTTTGTGACATAAACGGCGACGTAGAGTCTCACAGAGTTTTCTTTGATAATTTGACATTGTCAAGTGTAGATTTATTTTTGTACTGCAGTTATTAGTGGCTTTATTACATATTTGAAAATAATGTTAAAAATGGTACCTAATGTTAAAAATGGTGCTGAAAGTTTGTCAAGTTGACAATATTTGAATGGGAATGTTTAGAGAGTAACACGGCAGTTTTATTTTTTGTTCGGTTATTGAGATGTGTTCATCGTTTGATTTATACGTGACTGATAGATGAGGTAGGAAACTACGATATTATTGATTGAAAGCCGTATTTGTATGCGATAGTAGCATGCGTATCGATAAGGGATTACCTTGTTGCAATATTGAGATGGGTATATGTTATTCGATCTATTGGCTGCCAGCGAAAAGCATATAGGTGCTCTGCAGATTTCAATGTTTCCACGTCTATTCGCATCTTCGCTGGAAAAGCTTGTCAAAGGAATGCAAAGAACGATGAGCTCCGCATCGCGAAAACTTTCCGAAGCTATATTGATGATAAATGCGGGTCACAGGAAGCTTCTCTATAACTTGTTTGCAGTAAAACATTTGCGTTTTTGTGGATTTTAAACACCTATACACTCTATTGAAGAATTCAAGCGATGTGGAAATAAAAATCAATAAAAGTGTTTATGTTGTTCTTTTATTGATTTATAAAATATTTTTTAAGAATCGTGTTTGAAAAATCATTTAACACAAGTTACACTACATTTTCAGTAGTTTATTCCATACTGTGTACCTTCAATTAAATAAGTATATTCGTGAAAATTATTTTAAATGCTCAAACTGGTATTCTTCCAAGAGAAAATTCCAACTCAAGTTTGAGCATTCTCGATGTATCACTATATTGAACAGAAACTCACGGGCCACCGAGCAAATGACGATCCAAAATCGCTCCCAGAAAGGGTACCCACCGATCCAAAGGAATCACTTCGCTGATTGACTTCCACGCTCGATCGATCGTTTATTAATCAAAATATCGGGCCAGCTCGGTGTACGCGCACGAAGCGTGAGCTGGCTCGAGTGGCCGACGTTTATAATTAAATTTCGCACGTGCGCCATCTTCCTCGCCTGTACGTACGTATCCATATGAACAGGTATGAGTGACGTGCTCGTTTAGGCCGCCTAATGAACTTGTTATAGTCACGCGTGTGTACGTATACGATTTCGTACGTGCCCGGTTAATAACGCTCTGTGCCCTGCACTGCCCCTATTAAATTTTCGACTGGCGAAAACAGGATTATTAAGCTGGTTGAAGCGCGCGCCACAGATATCCCTCCATCGAACGCGGGATACGTGAATTTCATTAATAAACGCCGGAATTTCATTCTTCTTCGTGCACGGGGATGTAATTGTATTCGTCGATGGCTGGCTCGTTTGTAACTACTCACGTGGCAAATTGATGCCTGCTCCTCCAAGTGGAAAACGTCGACTTCCATTTACCGTGGAATCGTGAGGCGTGCACGCGTGTGCCGCTGAAGAGCGGGGACATTATAAAGACGTCGCAACTCCGTCAAACACCTCCGCGACAAAGACAAAGGTGGATAGGATCGAATCAAAGCGGGCGCAGCCGAGTGGAGGTAATAAATGCGCGCGATTCCCAACCCCGAGCGCTTCCTCTGAAATTTTCTGATTATAAAACCCGTTCATCTCTTCCTCCGCCCCCTCTGGGAACATCTGTCTCGCATATATTCTCATGAAAAATATCCCGCTGTCCCGCGTAACAGGGGATGAAGCCTTGCACCTGCGTATCTCGCCTGCTTGAATTTAAACAGAGGGCACGAGATTACGCGCGCGTCTCGCGCACATTCGGAACGCGCGAAATGGGAAACGCTCCGTGTCGGATGCGAGCAGATTGAAACGTATAAATCCTTCCGTCGGCTTTTTTGTCGTTCGCGCGGATACTGACGCCTCCGGCGTGGCTACTAGAATTTTCTATGAAAGTAGAGAGCTTGAGTCTCTGCGAGGGATTCGTGTGTGAATATCGAGGATTTTTCAGGGGGTTGAAGTTAATTACTAATTATTAATTATCGTAGGTGTGGCGAGGCATGGTCGTTGGGGCTGGGCTGGCGAAATTTGGAGCAAATTTGATAACGCGTGGCACCGTTCGCAGGCGTTCCTGACCCACTGTACATATTTGTTTTAGGATAAAAGTGTTACGGAAACTGGGTCAAGTTCGAAGCAGGTCAAGAATGTAAGCACGCCCTTGTAACTCGGCTTTCCTTAATGGAACGGTGTTAAAATAGCTCCTTGAATTTGGCAATGTTACCAGCCGCAGCTAAGGATGTAATGGATTACAGTAACTGCGTCACTCAGGGGAGTATTTCCCCACAATGGCGTACAGAAACAAAACTTCTAATTAGCAGAATGGTACTTTTCAATTTTCGAGGGCACGTTTCAGACTCTAAAATCGAAATTGAAAGGGAATTATAAAATACATGGCTCTCAGATTTTTATGTTCAACGATACATTTGAAGGTGGAAAATGATGCCTCTCGTTAATCGAAGAGGATTCGATCTATCCACGTGGATCAGACTCCGAGGAATTTTCCGGGGATCCTCGGAGGGGAAAAAGGACGTAACAAATTAAAAGTCGATTCATGCACCTTCCCAGAGTAATGCCGTTCTCGAGTTCTCGCGATCAAAGTTTAAAGCGGCTTCAAAGTTACTACTCAGCTTCGGGGATAAAAAGTTGGGAATCCCCGTGTTGCCACGCGCACTTACGTATTTTCGCTTCATGAATCAAGCCCACGGTGGTGGCTGCACAATGCAATCGGATGGGATCCAGTTTCGCGGTTAGACAGCTTCAGTTTTCAGACACGGACACCGAAAAATAAACGGCGGGAAAACTGTCTGTATGCTAATGCCGGCAACTTGGTTATCTCGTTTCACTTTCTAAATGTTACTCGATTTAGTTTCGACGTCCTGCAGGAATAACCGGGGCTTTTGAAATCGGATTGAAAACTTTCTAATTAATTTCTATACCTACTGCAAAATAAATTAACAGTTTCCACGAAGCTATTTGAATGTCAGAGATTAGCTGAAAAGTTGATAATTCGCGATGCAACAGCCGTTGACCAATTAAAAACACTGTTTTGTATCGGGTGTATTTAGTGGAAAGAGAAATATTATTTTTTAATGATTATTTATCTGGACATTTTGACGCAGAACGGAATCTCTTTATGCGATGTATGTTTCTACATTATGTAATGTGTGTAGTGGTAACTACTGAATTAGCGTAAATACAATTAGCTAAATAATTATTATAAAAATAATTATTATAATTAAAATAAATCCTAAAATATCTTTGATTGTAAAATATAAAGGGACAGAAATTTTATATTCTATAATTACTAAAATTATAATAATTAAAAGTAAAATAAAGTGAAATGAATAAAATAGATTTAAAGTAGCATTTTCGATAAAGGAGCATTTAATTACAATATCTATGTATCACTATTTAAGTAAATGAGAATGTCTTCACCCATATCTCTCGAGAATAGATGAATAATAATACCACATGAGTGAAAGAGAAAATGTCATTCTGCTGTAAAATGTAAAAAAAGGTTTGTACCACTTTTTCCGCAACGCTTTTCATGCATCATTTGTTCCGCAACTGTATTTTAAACGCCTCTCGTAATAAATTCAGGAGAAACTGCTGTTTTTAATCCCAGTTAAAAAATTTGCATTAGTGGAATATTACATCAAATTAATAACTCGCCGCTTCAAATTACTAAGCTGAAGCACACCGTTTTAATTGGCACCCAACAATCATTTTAACGACATTAATTTTACGCTGCAATTTCATAGAAATCTCCCTTCCCGTTTGTTAACGAAATAGCCATTCGAGTTAGAATGGCCCTACTTGATTATGTCATCTCCGACTGACGTCTTTCATTAAAGCTTTATTACGTCTAGAGGCTCGAGTTAAATTTATCACTGTAAGAGCACTTAAGCACAAGTATCTCATAATGATTCTGTTTTCCTATGGCAGTATCTTCCTACATAATTTCACTGCTAACTTTAACGATAACACATACAACCTCAACGCGACTTCCTTTACAAAACTTTTACACCTGTACACAATATTTGCAAATTCACTTGCAAAAGCTTCCAATTAAAAACTGTTGAAATACCTTACCTAATACAACCTCGAAAAAACACTGCATCCATATCCAAAAAAAATTCCACTACTTCTACTACGTCCTCTGAATAATACATCACAATGCACCGTTGATCGTGGAACCCTTTTCTTCGCAATAACAGGCTGAAGAGGATTAAATACTTCGACATGCAAATCGAAGGCAAACAATTTCGCGAGGGCGACATGCAAATTCAGTCACACGCTATCGCGCCAATTATTAACGAATAATTATTTACAGTGCGACGTGCGGTGATGAATCCTTCGCTAACATTAACATCGATTGGCAGCCTTTGGTTACGCGCGATTTCGTTTTAATTAAACTTATCGCGGTTAATTTACAGGATTTATGATTTCGAAAAGGGAGGCTCTTTAACAGGATGAAAGGTCTGTCTCGTTGCTCGTGGTGGATTATGCTGTCGGAACAACAACAGCCACGGTACACCAAGTATCATCGACAATGCGCCAACGCCAGGAATGCAACTGCACAGATCGCCTCGGAATGCGGTTATTCGGGGTTGCGCTCGTCTGCATCGGAATATGCATCGCGGCACGCTGCACTTTTTCAAACTTACGAGCTAGCTGCTCGAAAGAAAGGATGACGTCCACACTGTTTCGCGCGGTTTATCGTGTCGCCCGTGGGATGGAGTATAATCTGGGTCAGGTTAATAGCGTCTAACTTCTACACCGTGGTTCATTTATTTATCTTTATCCCCATAACGCAGCTCGTTATAAATTCTCTTCTCGTATCCCAAACATTGGCCAATAAAGACGTGTGAAAGTAATTAAATTCGGTCTAAGAGGAACTCGATGAAGCCCAAACTATGGGATGTGAAAGTTTAAAATGTAGAAGTGATCGATTTTCCCATTTAGTTTTTTAATTACATTTGTTTTACAAGTGTAGAAACGAAGAGTAACCGCGGTAAACCTGCTCACATTTCCAATATGTTAATTTGTAATCGCGAGAACTAAAAGTCAGAAATGTCAGAGTGTGGCGTAAATTCGTGTCACACGCTGGCCGCTAAGCGCGGCTTTAATTCCGCGCCTTCCTGTCGGATATATCGCGCGTTTTAGCCAGGCCAGGATTCATCAGAACCGTATATGTATTCAGTTATAAACGTTTAGCACTACAGAGTAGAATGGATACAGCGTTTAATCTCGCCTGGCTGTACTTCATCGCGCTGTGTGCGCTCGCGAAACTGAATTCATTCTCGACTGACGACTGAAAATAGGAAGCGATAAAGGGCACATGCGTTTCAGATTCTGTGGTAGATTTCTAAATAATTGTATGTGAGATCTTCATACGATAATTTATAAATTTTCATGCTATGTTCTGTGCAACGTGGGCTATTAATAGCACACGATATTTATAACAAGAATATTTATTTATAACGCGATATTAATGTCACAGTCGATTTTTTTATCAGATTCTGAAGCTCTACTGATAAATTCTACTGTAGCGATGAAGATACGAATGAAAGCATTCCCTGGTTACAATGGGAAATATTTCAAAACGACTAATTTTTGAATTTATATCTCCCGCCGACAATTTGTTCAGCAGCAACGCGTTGCTAGAAAAATTATGAGTAAAAATATTTGAACGAGCCGTGAGGCAGTAAATATTTGAATCCACAATTTCCAAATGGCAGTTTCCTCGCACAGGGATGGGCATAAATGGAAAGCTGGTAGCTCCGACATAGTCGAAGCCTCGATTCGCAATTAAATTACATTATTCCCGGAACTAATGGATGAGCATTCGTAAACTCGACGCAGTAACGCTCGATGCCATTTTCTGGTCCAAAGTTTCGCACTTAAACCGAGTACAGACGCGAACTTTCAGACACGAACTTTTTGTCCGAATTAGGAAGTTGGCATCTCCAATTGCCCTCGAGGCTGATTACGACCCGGCAGATCGATGCTTCGAATGATATCGATGAAGTTGAAGATTCTGTTAAGTCGGCGAATTTTTAGGAGATATCTGACGATATTTAAAAAGTTTCCATTTAAGGAGCTCAAAATCAATTCAATTTTATTATGGCCCTTGATAATAAATATGACTCGTTTAATTTTTATCCATCAATGAAAAAACGATAATGTTAAATCTTTCAGTGATGAAAGAAGCAATCACTCAACTTAACACAACGTAATTAGTTCTTACGTCTGTTAATTAAGGCATTTCTACATAAATGTCACTTAAAATTTTCATTGTTTTCAACCACGCGATGTCAGGTTAAATTGAATGGATTTTAAAAGTTAAGGGCGCACCTTTGCAACCCTTAACTCAACCCTTGCTGCAACATGCATTTCACCCTTTCTCCCCTTGGATCCTATAGACGCGCAGCTTCATCTGTGGCACGAAGCAGATTGCAAATTGGGTATTGAAGCTCGTCGAGTGCATTGCAAACTTTTGCAATTTCGTCACAAGGGGAGGGAATTTCAGCGGAAGCAGTTAAGGCACTTAATTCTGAATCGATAAAAGTCAATCGTTCCCGGGGCCCCGCACGGTTAATTGACCCGCTAAAAGCAATTAATGTGTGTCGCCGTCGTCGTCGTCATCGTCATCGCGGAGGGTGAAGTTCGTCGATTCCATGGTTGATCTAATAACACGAGCAAATGGGTTTTAATTCCCTTGCACAGGATGGTAAACACTCGTTTGTGTGCGCTCTAAAATGTCCAATCAACGATTCGATGAAAAATTCTCCGACGAAATTTTAATTGAACGGTTATGTTTGTTTGATTACTCGCTCACCTCGATCTTTTTACACAGATTACCGCTGAACTCGATGGCAATGTAAATAGCGAACGTACGAATAAATCGCTGGAATGTCGGCATACACCATAAAATGGACGAAAGCTCGGACGTAAATAAACCAGCGAAAAGCCATACGTAAATAAAAGCTGAACGCGTTGTCAATATTTCTCAATCGGCTTCTGTGAACAGTAAATTGGAAATATATTTTTTAATTATTTCTCAATTCGCAACTACACTACAGTTTTACAAATAAGTGTGGAAATAACAGTAACTGAAGACTCAAGGCCACTAAAGAGCCATCTCCATCACCCTGCATACATATTTCATTACCTTACCCTTTCATCTCGCCTGTTTCAAAGACGAAAACCCTGAACCTACGTGATTTAAACCTGAATAAGTAAACAGGAGCGCCCAGTCCATTCTGTTTCACCTATAATCCCAAAATCTACACGGTCGTTAAAAGTCCATAGCTTTAAAAGAGGATTTAAGCTACCCTATACACAGCTTATGGCTTCGAAGAAAAATAAACTGAAAGCCTCCATAAACTTGTCCGTTACATTTACAGTACTTTGATGGCCCGGTCCCAGGGAAGCAACCTGTATAACAGAAGGGGAGGACACAGGTGCGTCAGAAAACTGCATCCCCATAGCCCCCTGCCTTTGAAGCATGAATGACTTGAGCTTCGTTCCCCTCCTGGTGGCCAGTGAAATAAAAATTCTGAAGAGATTTCTGGCAGGGGAATCCTTATTTCCGCCCGTGACACAGAGACTTATACGTGACTCTCCACGCTCCTGCACGGGGCACGGGGTTTATTTGAATTCTTAAGCGGAATATGCGGGGAAAAGGACCGCAGGTACATCGTCTACCTGATCCTAGACAACCAACATTCCCCGAAATGAAAAGTCTCGGTGTACTTCCTCCGGTACAACTGGAAGTCTAAAGAGTCAGAGGGGAGCAGAGAACCACGCATCCCTGGAATCAGAACGGAATCGCGAGCTGCGAGTGAATCAATTTTTAAACTTTCCCGCCAAGTCTGGACTACGAAGTCGTATGGAGGAAATTCTTAAGTGAAGCTGGTCTTAAATACTGTGATAAGCTGAGTGATGCCAATTTCGCGAGTTACTGGGCCATTGCATATGAAGTCGATCACTTCTTGCACTCGAGAAAAAGGGGTTGCGATGAAATTAAAATATAACGTAGTACTTGTGAAAGTAACGTCATCAGTTTGCTGGTTTCGAATTTGCGTAAAATATACAGCGTGGAGGGCGTTAATTTGAGAGAATTTTTCAAAGGGATGAATAATATTCGATAAACTGCGGAAAAATGAATTTCGAGAAATCGAGACCACTGAAATCGAACGAAACACGAGGAGCTCGTACGGTAGAAAATTTGGAATTTCGATTTAATTGCAATTTCAGATCAGAACCAGTTTACAGAAAGCAGACTACGTGTAATCCAAACCTCGATTTTATAAAACGAATGCAGAGGGAGTGAATAGAATATGAGGGTAATGAAATTTATTACAAATTATAATTGAATTTGGAGCCAGCTGGAGCTTACGGGCGTCACGAGCGTACGTTTCCTATGCCTGAAATATGCTCCTAATTTGTATTCCGGGGTTACACATAATTGTACAAGAATTTTGGCAAATTACAGAACTCAGGACACAGTATTTTTTAAAATAATTCCATGGGCTGAACAGTTTTCCTTCTACACGGACTATATGTATGCTGCTATTATATTCTTCTGCAAAGTGTTTTGTTACGATAAGAACGTGCAACGAAGTTTCAAGTTTCGCTGCAACGAAGTGCTTTCAGACATTTGTAAGAAAGTCGAAGAATCATACACTATCTACTTCACTAACACATGTAACATTTTCAGTAAAAGGAATCTAATAGAAGATAAAACAAGATGGCTTGCTCCTAGTGATTCAATCTGTACCTATTAAATCAATTAAGCAAAAATTGACCAAAAACAATTACTTTGTTATTTTCTTACGAATATAAAACTTTGAGATACATCAACGAATATCCAAAAATCACCTGCACGCTTTCAGCCAAAGACGAAGAGTTTCACGTTTGAAAAATGAAGCTATGCTGTGGTGGCTTCCAACGTAGCAGAGCTTTGCGCACCAAGAGTACGCGTACAAAACTATCTTCCCAAGGGGTTGACCCACAAAAGTTCGATGTAAATTAAGTGTAACGGACCTGACCCCATAAATCAGACAGAAGCTGAACAGAGTGAACATAATCTCTGTCATTGTTGAACGCCCTGGCAGCTTTCGGTCAGGAAGCCGGGCACGTCTACCATTGTAGATGGTGCTGCTTCCGGTATTCCTCCTTGGGTATTTCGATACCGTTGCATGGTCGGCTGAAAGCTCGCGTTAGCACATACCGAGAGTACGGTTTCCCTCTCCGAAACGAACAACTCAGACTAAGGTTGATACACCTCAACGACTTCGCGAATGGGCAAGTCTACTTGGCCACGAACAGTTTCAGTTTCTTTTCTCTTAGTTTGTGTATGTTTCTGTATTTGTAGTGAGTCGAATTTTTGTGTAATTTTAAATTTCTTTTACAGGGGAAGTGGACCAGGTCCGTGGAAAAGTATTATTTTCTCTTAACACTATATTTAGATCTAAGAACAAGGTATATTTAAATAACCAATCGTAGGAATGATTATTATAGAAAAAATAAGGAAGAACATGTCTACACATTTGTAGTTAGTTTAAATTTGAACGTGCAGCAAAGCATAAAAATAATTGTTCATGAGCGAAATACGAGTGTGATATAACCGATATACCATTTCCAATTAATCACCGATGTAATAACGTCATTATTTTCTTTCGCTCCCATGTATGTAGCGATCTCGTGAACGCCGGCTGACCGAAAATGTTCAGAATCTATGGTGAGTACTGAATCATCCTTTATCGAAATTCCAATTGAAAAACGATGGCGCTTATGACAACGCTCTGATAGAAATCGATACCTATTGCACGATATACATACGTCGCTATTTCTACTCTCTTCTGTTCTTCCCATACCTTCCCGACTTTTTCTCAGGCTTTGCAAATTTGTATAATATTAATAACAGTAATCGTATTTGGAACATTAATAAATAATCTTTCATCAATCATGTCTTATACACTATTAAAAAATTTAGAGTTTCACATTTCTGAATAACTAAGAAATTGTTAACTTCTTTAAAAAAAATTAAGAATTTTTAAAAAACGATTCAGTGCTTAAAAGAATTATTATATCCCTTTAAAAAGAGGAGTTCTATCAATGAGAACTTTAGTTTTATAATAGAATATAAGTGAAACGACTTGGGAATATTTTATTCTCATAAAATTGAAAAACACGTTGATGAACTAATCCACGAAAAGCTGTTGTAGTAAACTAATTGTCCACTTCTTTGCAAACGGAAATACCTATACACATCCATGTTCGTTTTTGTACAAGCTTTGCTATGTAAATCCTCTCCACCGCGTTTGTCTGCGTGAAAGCAAAAATCGAAGCTGCTCGCTAAAGGCAGGCTGGATAGTTGCTAGCTAATTTTACACCCGCGCAGACTTATCAGCCGACTATACGTGGAAAAAACGAAGCAAACTATTCGCAGCTTGCACGAAAATTGCACGCCTCGGCACGCTTCGCGCGCAAATTTCTATGTTTATGTAACTTTGCCGTGCTCCACGAGAATTACGAAGCTATACGTGATCAACCTACTTCTTTCATAATTACATCCAGACTACGAAACCGCGGTAGGATATTCCTCTCCATTTTCGAAGAGTGGCAATTTTTACTGCCTTTTAAAAACGGAGTTTCATTCACATTTTTCAACCTCAAGCTTTGCATTATCCAAACAAGCTTGGCGCTCACTTTCAATTTTTTAAAATAAATCATCGCGAAGACAGCAATTTGTAAATGTTTCCTTCCACTGGAAATCGAACACCACATCGAAAGCTTGCAAATGAAATAGCTTCTCTCGAAGGAATAAATATTTATTCATACCCATGATACGTAAAGTTGAGCAGTTTTTATGCTTCCTCGCTTCCCCGTGAAATAATAAACCGCCTTAAACAAAGGGCTTTCGCCAAAGCACTCTGCACATAACGGTATCAGCGAAACGAATTAAGGTTAACACCAGGGGAGCTTTATTCTAAAGTGCGTTGCATGTGCATCGCATCAATGTGGGTTTATGCTTCCTGAAAAGCTGGTCGCGTACATAAGCAGAGAAGCCCAGGCATCGTCGCTAACATATTTCTGTCGCGATTTATATACCGCGCGCACCACCGTGTTGCAGTTTCATCAATTTGGTACTATGCAGAAAAATTTGCAAAATTCCCAATGAGAAAAATGGAACGCGTTGATTCAATATCGCGAATCTCATTTTTGTTTTCATTAAATATTACGAGTTCTCGTCCATATTTTCTTTCTATCTACGGCTCATGTAATGTAACACATTTTCAAGCGTTGTTCGATGCTTGATTTAATTCCAGAGCGAAACGTTGAATGAAAAGTTGATTGGGAGATGGCGAAATGAATAGCAACTAAAGGTCAGCGTTTATATATCAGCGTAAAAGGGAGATCGTGGGGAATTGTTGGATAATTCAGCTTTGATTTAATTCTGCGGTAACCATAATGGAATTGTAGCTAATGAAGACACATAGCTGCGAGTTGTGATAAATGCGAGCGAAGGAACAGTTCGTATCGATTACGACTGCCATTACATAAAAGGTGTGCAACTGACAACATCTGTGAATGCTTATATCACGCAAGTCCACAAATGCTCTCGTTAGACAAGAAGATAGTCGTGAATTTCAGTGGAAATATTATTTGATGAGTTCCTTTTAATTCCATTATCTAACCGTTTCTGGAACGCTGATAAGCAATGCACGATCCATCGCAAACTTACATCAGGCATGCCTGTCGTTTCGACGCTGACAGTGTCCCTCGTTCAATTTCTTTCGCGAGTAATTACAGCCAATCGCTTCTCGGTAACTTCGTTACAGGATCACGGATAACTTAAACGCCGTCAGAAAAACTGATTATGTAATGCATTATGCACGATCAAAGAGCCACTTCTGCGTATCTTTACGAGCCACCTTTAATCTTCAAATCGCTCAATCTGTCCGAGAAGTTCTAACTTTTCGCTTGAATAAAGTAAACAGGAATGAACATTCCACCTACCCATGAAAAATGCTCAGCAGCTTGTAACGCGATATTCAAGCGAACGTTCATATTACGAGCATTGTAAAAATGTAAACTATACGATATCTCATCTTTTCAGAAAAGAGCCGAGAGAATCTATCTTCTCCACTTCGCGAAAATGGGTTCCAATAAATCACATGGCTCTGCGATATTCCATCAATAAGCTTAGCTCTCTCTCTGTTAGGGTGCTAGAGTAAAGAGTCGCCGACATTTTGGTCAACACTATCGCGGGCACGAAATGGCGGTCGGATGTATCGCCGAAAGCGTGGAAAATACGTGGACCGCTCGATAACGATGATGTTTATCCCGTTTATTTGCGGGGCGAGGCAGGCACGGCCTCGCTATGAGGAAGCAGGAGCCGAAGATGGTGTGTTACGCTCATTTCGCCACGCGAGCCTGCACGTACGCGGGAGAGCATGAGCGCGGATTGCACGTAAAGCGAAACGTATCGCTCATTGTAATCACGTGTGTCGCATTCTTCGGGCTCCACTGTGCCCGCCACTTCGATACGATCTTGGTGATCGCGGAGATGAATGAACCCACTAAGGTTTTGAGCCGTTGTGAATGGTGTGCACTGGGTGTGGGACCATTGAGTGATTTAATTGTTTAGCTAGTGGAAATATTGCTGGAGGAGATTGAGAAAAATTGGAGGAGTAATTAGTACTTTGAGTGTGGATATTTATGGAGTTCGAGGTGTAATTAGTAATTAGTGCTGAGTGGTTCTTTTTAAAAGTTGAGGAGACTATGATGCTGCTTTGGCTTTCGAAGAGGCTTTGAGGAGACTGTGATTATCTTACTATAGGAGAGTTCATGGAAAGTTAGTTTGATTAAAATTGGATAAGTTAGGGAGGAGGTAGACCAGTGGTATAAAATATTTGCTGCTTGTACAAGTTTCTACGTTTTAAGGGGAATGAAACTGATTAAACAAAGGCACTGGTTCGCCACACATGGGTCTACTATTTGGTTTCAAATTGTTCACTCATATTCATCAGCTTGCAGAAGAAACAGGAATCCAGGAATTGCGTGTTCCTTAATTCATCAGACAATCAGTGCTCCTAATAATGTCATGCATGTAGATCACTCATCAAGAGTAATGCTTGTTATCAAACTGTTTGATGCATCGCTTCGTTAGCGAAATCTATCGACGTCCCAGAACAGCTTGTGAATCTTTCACGAGCATCCACCTACACGATTATCCAGGAGATGTGCGGAGAATTGAGTTCCTATTTCTTGATTTAATTTCGGCGAATAGTGTACGTGCGTGACGTGTACAGATTGATAATAGGAAAAACTAATACGAATATCTAGCTTCAGTTTTTCAGTGTAAAACGAATTTTGCACAAATACGATTTCAAATCGAAAGAATAGTGAGTGAAAAAATTACTAAATCCTCCCGACTATACAATCCCTGCAATCCCTTTTAAAAATCTGAACTTAAGGGGGCAGACCACTGTAATGGTCCGAAAAGTAAGGGTGTTTTCGGGAATTTATATCAACCAAACAAACGCAAGTAAATCAATGTAATATTCTACTTGAAGATATTTTTCCTACGAAGGCAGACCTTAAAGGAGCCTGACATAACAAAAGATAAGGACACTTTGCTCCCACCAAATGTGTAACACAAACGACAATTAAATGAACCACCAGTCACGTACTAGCTTACATATACAACGAAAGAAAGGTGAGAGAAGTTAATTCGAAGAAGAGATAGTGTCAGATACGACCAGAGCAGGAATAAATACGAGAAGACATTTTTGTACCACCTTCTTTTTAAATTGTTTTATCTCGTAGTCAGATCACAATCCCCAAACTTTCTCGAAGCTCTAAAAACTATATGTGTACCTAGTGTTATTTCAACACAGTATCTAACCACGGTGTCAGGAAAGTTTATGGCGCAATGCAGGTCAACTTGTACCAGAGGTTCTACTTGTTCCAGTAAGCTGAGCTTAGCTGGGTCTCGGATTCGATTCTATCGAGGAATGTAATTCGCAGGGGATTATAAAAGAAGAAGCGTGAAGAATTGTAAAATGTGGCCAAAGCTAGCTAGATTATGCGTTTCGTTCAATTAACACACAGTCCACAGCTGTATTAACATCCCATTAAGCTACATAGACAATTACAGCAGTGAGATTATGGTTACACGACACTGACAGTGATCGTTATGAATTTTACATCCGGCAAGAAGTTTACTAATCGGAATTTCTACTAGAAGCCTCTTCTACTTTGCAATATAAATTTCGTTTTTTATTTGAATGCTCTGTTCCAACTCCTATACCGGTTTCCAAAAATATTGGGCTATTTTAGGAACATCGAAAACAAGTTTTTGTAGAGTATACGAAAATTTTTGCAGGCAATTTTGATCGCAATCAATGCATGAAATCCAGTATGATAATGAATCACAGGTCGAATTATGATTATTTCAAACCGCCGATGTAATTAAATTGTGTAATAAATATGATTTGATTTTAGATTCAATTAACTTATCAATTGGCAATGTGGAATATCAATGCTTTGCTGTGGCACGATATTACATCATAAAGTAATAGAAAAATGTGCTTTACAATTATGTAAACATTTCAAAGAATTATTACGACTGTGAATTTCGCTCTACAGCTCACGGAGACGTGAAATTTTTTATAAGTGTTAGTTAAGTTCCTGATATATTACACAACGTTTCACTTCGTTGAAAATTTCACCTGCCCAGGTATAACGCAACAATAACTCTCTACTAAACGCAATTACCGGCACACTCGTACTTTAACGTCATTCCCGCGTATGTCCGATTGAAGTCATTATTGACCATTAAATATACAACGAGCAGCGTTCTCTGTCGCGCGTAAAACATAATGAGAATCTAATTGAAAAAACTTGTAGACACATCTGCGATAGTTTAAACCACTTAGAAATGCTTCGTGCATTACACAACTATTCATTACATTGACAACTGTACACGATAATGTGCAGACAGCATCTATTAGAAAAGACAGCTTCTGTCTGAAAAGTTTAATCGTGATTAATGAAAGGAAAGAATAGGAAGATAATTTTTTTTAGCTCTAGATGGGGCTGCACTCCTCTTGCTGCAAGGTCCTCAATTTGCTAATTGTAATTTATATGAAACAATTGAAACAGTAAAGATAAGTATCGACATTGGCAAAAGTGATACCAGACGGATAAGTGCTAATGTTTTTAACAATAATGCCATTCTTCACGTGTGACTGACGCGAAGCGTTAGAAGCGGCAAAAAGTAGGCGTAAACGAATTTCAATGAAGGAGGCATTCTAGAAGAGGAAGCGTCAAATGCTTCACTAACAACGCGGAACGCATTTGCATGCAAACGTCCATCCGCACCTGCGTTCGTTTCCCCGTTCTTAAACGGAACGGCGGGGAAATTTCTTTGGTAACATAAAATTTCTCCCTCCCATCTAAGATCCATTTTCCTTCGTTTATAGTGCAGTTTAAACTTTGCCTCTGTGTTGCTCAAGATAAGAATATTAATTCTTTTGAAAAAATTCTATATTCCCATGGTTTCGATTCCATCTTCATTTCGTATAATATATCATAAAAACTGTGATGATATACTTTGGGGGGTAAATCTAGGGCCTATTACACAGAAAAGTTTATATCAATCGAGAATGATCAGGGTTTATTTCTCGAGTTCCCTTTTACAGTAATCATGAATCACCCTTGTGTTTATCACCGATATAATTCACTTGTTAGAATATTACAAATGCCTGTACGCGTCTCACACCGATCCCCCTGCTGTTTAAAGCGATTTAAATGCGATTCCAGACTCCAACGTGTTAATATCTGCCTGAATAATGTATTCAGCCGACCTGTCAGGAGTAACAAGCGCGTATACTTAGACGTGGTAACGAAAGCATTAATAAAATTATCTTATTCCAATGTCAGCGGTTGACAGTGAAAGACACGCTAACGCGAGCATAAGCGCCACGTTAGGGACTGAATGCTAATCAAGCCACTGGCATCGATAAAAATTACTCATCGCGATGATGCAATCTTAGATGTCAAGGTGAGATTCGCTGCAACCAGAGCCAATGCGGTTTCTGCTACCTATTAAATGTGCACGTACCGCGAAATATGATTACGCAACGTGCGTTCTACTGTGAAGCTTTTCCAGTTTCAAATTTTTTCCAGCTGATCCCGCGATTTAAAGGTGGAGGGGACGACCGAGGAATGAGCAGAACTACATGAAAGATTAATCCTCCGTGTAACGAAGGAGGATATGTTGGACAGTGTGCGCGAATTGAAATGCGGTAAACGTGCAAGTGTTGAATAGATGTACGAATTAATTGCGACTGACAAGCACGTTGCAATGGTGGTTCAACTTCGACATGATAAATCGAACGCTTTAGTAGCAAATTAACGCTAACGAGTGGCTAGGTATGAAGAGGTTTAAGAGTAATGATTCCCAGGAACACGAATTTCAAGCTTAAGTAATTTTAGTCGTACCGGTTTAGTAATATTCTACGGTTTTTGGAGCAAAGTGAATGAGAATTTAACCCTTCCTTGGCACACCTCTTTTTCGATCAACTTTGACGTACTGGGTGGGCAATTTTTGAACGACTGCCAATCTGATGTAAAAAATCCAATCGTTATGGAAAAAAATCATACGTCAATTTTAAAGTCTTTAGAATTTATTCCAATAGTTTTTTGTTTGAAATTTTATCACAGCTTTTGTAAACAAAATTCTAGATTACCATATGTCGAGAAAAAACGAAAATCTTTAAAAAAAATGTAACTCTTAGAAATTTGAATATTTGAAGTTAAAAATTTACAGAGTTGTTGTTCAGATATAATAATTTGAGAAAAAATAGTTTGTAAGTCGGCTTTGGAAAAAAGGTATTTATTTTGCATATAGAAGGTCGAGTATTTCGGTAATTTAAAAAACAGAGATGTTCCACGAATATCCAGAATATTCTACGTATTGGAAAAGGTACAGAGCCTCAAAATCAATCAAAATGTCAAAATGTCACACCCATAGTGTCAACGAAGGGTTAAAAATGGATGTTCTAAATTTCTGTTGAAATGAATTTTAATATTTTCAGGGGATTCTTAAGTTATTTTTAATTTATTTAAGGCAGATGCAGGAAGTGCCCGTTGTTGAACGTGATTATATTTGAAATCCATTATGGGGCTATGCAGTAAGCTAAAATGAACAGGATTCTGCTTTCACAATACATAGGTGCAATCCCTTTCGTGATAGATCTGTACTTATAACAGCGCAGTGAACAGAACATTAGGCCGTAACCGCTAAAACCACGCTCCCACATGGGCACTGCCGCTTTAGTACGCTCGAGTTATCTAACCTACAAAACAATTGCTTCTACCCACTTTGAACTAAATATTCTTTCGTATGAACTTTCAGTTACCTCATATATCCTGAAGCTAAAGAGATAATCTCATCCTCCACGTGTACTCAAATCTGGAGCAGAAATTATTATTCAGTTTCTCCAGGTCAATGATCTCGATATCGCCACAAATTTCTTTTCATAACCATTGATTTCTTTTCCTTCGGTAATCATCCCGATTGCGCAGAAATATATTTCTCCATTATAACAATATTTAAAAAAAGGAACAAGACAGCTATTGAACATTGCAGTTCCAGTAAAGACCTACGATTTTTCGCGCCTCAGTGTGCCCGAATATTTCACGCAGTATGTTCCGCCCTTTTTTTATTGGCACGTGTGAGGAACTGGCGGAAAAAAAATGTGAAAAACGCGCCCGAGTGAAAAGGTATTGCTTTTCAACGAGAGTGAATAACGTTGGTATCGCCGACTCTCAGCGAAAAAACTTGAACTCCCGAGAGGAAAATGCAACTGAACGTTTGCGTTTAACTGCACTCGCGGCTCTGTCTGCCTCTAAACGCTAACAATTCTAACGCAACAGTAAATACCTCTCAAAAATACTAAACGCCTCCGACAAACTGCTCAATAATTATTCACCTGTCGGAAGCAAATAAATTATTCCATTTAATATCATCATCTACAGTTAGGTACTTCTTCAAAAACTAAAATATCTACCCAAAAGAATACGTGTACAAATCTCAAAAAATTCTCGATACATATATAACATTTTCAACTTCAGAAAGCAGAGTTCTGTTACCAAAAAATGTCAAAAATTCAAATACTGTACTACAATCTACTGTGTTTAAACTGTTTAGTTACATGGACCAGCTATACAAGGTAGGTACAAACAGCGAAAATCGATTTCGGTGCGTGAACTACTAACGACTATTTAGCTATAAAATCTAGAAAAACTGTTCGTGAATATTCATACCCCGCGCTCGGTCCAACGACTCGACAAAGCGTCCGAGGCACAAGTAGTAATTCAGCGCATTGATTCGCCATGTGCAAGTCAGTGCAAACCGCAATCAATCAGGCGTCACCTTGCGCCCTGTTTCCGAATTAGCCCGCATGAATTGCGTTAAACCGAGCCCACTCCACCACCGCCACCCCCGCAATCGAAAATTTCTCGTACAAGTATATCGGTGCTCCCGCAACGAGGATCGTATGGCGGGCAGAGGCTCGTGTCAATGTTTTGCATTCTAATCGCCGCGGATCAATATCGCCTCCCCTGTAATTGCCGTGCGTCGAGCTAATTTCCCTCTAATTACCCAACTAATTTTCACTTCGCGCCCGGTTTAAATACGCAGTTCGTTTGCTTTGTACTCGTACGAATACACTCCGGTCGGCCAACAGGTGAATTTTATACGCTGTTTGATTACCCACGGGCGTCATCAAGTATTCGCGTCGATCAAAAAGAAATATGAATTTTGGTAAAAACAGATGAAGTCACTGGTTACCTTACAGTGAAAAAAATACCATCCTATTCTGTGATATGCACTTCTGTTGAAAATGTATTTAACGAAGATTCAGGAATCTCTGCAATTACAGTTAATGTTCCCTGAAATAGTGCTATCGATATCTATTAAACATTTATGATATTCAAACTCATACTTATCAATACGCATCGATAGAACTATCATTATACTGACACTCCCACTTCATAAACGTCGTCCACTCGTTACCATATCCCCGCAGATAAGATCAATCTATTCATATCAAACATATTTCAGAATATATCTACTCCACTAGCTTTACTACTCGGCTTCGCCGGGGATTTTGATTCTTTGATTTATTTGTGAAAATAATCAGATTCATCTAGACTTATATAAACCTTCTGCTTTATTATTAAGATTTCAGAGCTGCTGCGATTCCCCCAAGTGTTCACACAGAATTCGAACCTAGTTTTTAGATCTCAAAATACTACTCATGACACACTTAGCCTTATCACAGACCACACGCTTGAGAAGGACACTTGAACCGTGAAGGCTAAGCCATGATATCACAGGAACGTCTCTTATCGCCAATCGCTCGCGTAATTCTCAATACAGGAAAACGATGAATCACCATCCTCCCCCTTGGATCTATGGACGAGGCAAGAATGCTGCATCATTCGAGGTTTCGTTTGAATGGACCCCCGCCATCGGTGTTCTTCGGCGGCTGGCAGTGCATCGTTATGTATTGTGACGCGTTTGGTGGGCGAATTTAGAAACGCTGCCGGAGCCAGGCACAAAGACAGAAAAGAAAGTCACAGGGGTAGGGGGGGGGGGGGGGGGGGCGAGAAAATGGAAGTGGAAAGCGGTATGAAAGCGAAGGGGGAGGATATAGAGACTGACCTAGATCCCGATCTCCTCTAACCCTGTTTTTCGTTTGGCCTCTCCTGGTAAACAATTCGCGAACTCCGTCGTGCGTGATAGGATCGAACGCTACCCCACGAGATACGACGAATCCGTGTAATAAAAATCGAAACGAAAACAGCGAGGGGCTTGTCGGAAGGAACGGAGCTTGTAACAGAAAGTACGTGGAGGAACGTGACGAAGTCGTCGTTAAATTTCTGAGGGATAGCGACTTGGAAGTTTCGAGTATGTCACGGAGGTACATACCCTCGATATCTTTCAGAAAATTTATTCGGCGAATGATGGATTATGTACTGTTTAAGGGGGGAAGCCACTGTGACGGTCGAAAATAAAGGCCATTTTCAAAGCATTCTTTTCTAATGAAATGTAACTTTCTACGGAAAATCTTTATTACCAGCTGAAAATACGTATATTTAACTAATATTTTATGCTCCTAGGGTTAGGTCATAACGTGAGGCTCTGCAAACAAAAATTACAAAACGGGCGGTCGTGTAGTAACTTTCCAATGTTTGCTCGGAATTGAGAAACTTGAATGTTTTCTTAAAGTATATTACAATAGCTTCAGTTAAGCGTACAGATTTAAAAAAATATGAATTTCTGAAGAAATGGCTAATTTTGAAAGAAAAGGTATCAAATATTAACATGTTTTTTCAATGTTACAGTTAAATGCCTTGGTCCATTGCAGCCTCTTTCTCGTGTCCATTGTCGTAAAGCTTATCGCCAACAGCGTACAATTACGCGCACCATCAAATATAGAAACCGTGTGTAAAAAAAACGTGGGAAGATATCGGTTAAAAAATGGAAGTAAGTTTTCGCCGCAACGAGACCTGCAAAAGTTGCGCGCCAGCTTATCTCGCAACTGCGTCTGAACGAGCTAACTTCTGCGCCGAGCATTTTTCTACTGGTGGCTGAAGAATCTCAAGAAAAAAAGAAGGTAAAACGCTGGTAATATATATAAATATACAGGTATGTATGTGGCGCGTGCGTATAGAATCGTGGGTGACCTGGAGAATTCGCGGCAACGATGTCGAAAAACATGCCATATCTATACTCGGAGACCTTCAACTATCGTTCACGAGGTAGCCATTTCATCGACTGTAAAATACACGACACGTGTGGTGGTTATCGGTCGTTATTTCTAATGTAAGTCACATTTATAAATGTCGTCGCGCGACAGGACAACCTATTGGACGTCTTTAAATTTCGCTGATACTCGCTGGAAGTGCTCCTCGATACGACGAGAAATAGGAAACTCGCGTTCAAGGAAATGCGACCATTTTTGTGCAGCGGGGTTTCAAGCACGAGTCACATACAGATTTTAGATATTTTTCTGGGTATAAACGTCTGTTGTTTATCATTCGATGAGCTAACACGACCGAGGTAACAATCTTTAAGGAGTTACATACACTTAGAATGGTAAAAAAATCGATTTTTCCAATAAAGAATTCGCAGATATTACAACATCAACGGAAGGTCAATTCTGTGGCACCGGAATCGACGATTCACAAAATTAAACACACCTCGTTAAATATTAAATGTTGTATTATCGTCCTTTAACAATTGCCCAAGCTAAAAGAAGCACTACTGTGCTTGTGACTCGTAGAGGGCATGTCGCGAATAAAATAGTTTACGTCTGTTGCGTGTCATGAAATTTTGTTACGCGAAATGTGATCTGGTTTTAACGAGTATGGACCTGTACAGTCGTTATCGGTCGTTACTTCTGTTCTGAGTTACGTTCGCCTTGCACCTGCGAGGGGCACGTGAGATTGGCACGAAAAGAACTTCGGTTCTCGTTCTCGCAGCAACGAGCTCTTGACCTTTTCCCCCGCGCGTCACTTTGGTCTTTGATTCCCTCTGCTTTGACCGACACTTCGACAACAGTGCTTAGACTACCTACGATGATTTCTACTAACTCTTAGCAGGCACCACGAGTTATAATAATCTTTCAGTGCAAAGGAATCATATTTTCCTATTTATATTCTCACTCTCAATATCTTTAAATCACAAGAAAAGCCACTTCTACTATAAAAGCTTTTCCCAAAGTGTGTGCGAATCGAATTATGTGGTAAAATGGACCCTGCATCCGACAGGGGGGTCAAGCCACCCCAGTCCAAGGTTTCATGCTCGTGTGTGGTTGTCTTTGTCCGTTTGTGAAGGTACAGATCGATTTTACAGTAGAAAAGGGACGATTGAATGGTGAAAACTCAAACTGAAATCGTTCTCGCGAGCAACGCGAACGATCGAGATCTATTCTTGGTTCTAGGGGACGGGGAGCGCCGATCGGTTCTAACGACGTTCGAGCCTCATGACGCGTTAGAAGAGATAGGAACACAAGCGGACAAATCGGCGGTCCGAGCGTTTCGCTCGCGAATTCCGCGGATGTCTCGATCGTCTTAAATTAACCGCCCGCGTCTGTTCACTCGCGCCGATGCGCGGCGAATCAGTTTTCACTCGTCCCAACCCCTTTGAAATTTAAATCTTTTCAGCAAAACGTGATTCATTGCAACCCCTCGGTGGTGGGGTGATGCTCGGTGGGGTAATTAATGAATTGCTAATGGTAATCGGTTATTCGGTGGACAAAATGAGTAGAAAAGTTAGAAGACTCAAAATTTTCCTCTACGTGTTGGTAACTAAATAACCAAGCTATTTATAGACTATGGTAAATAGTATAATTGATATGTTACAGAGATTGAAATAACCAGTTGTTGAGAAATGAAAGAAAGGCCTGCGATCTTTTAACGTATACAACAATCCCTAAGAAGATGTGCAGAGACGTGTGTTGATACGATTGAATGATATATTGAACATTTACTACAGACACAGTTAACATTAGGCTAAATGAAACGTCGACTTGTTGTTTCGAATGATCTTTAAATCCGTGATCGTTAAATCGTTTCTACTTATTGTAACGACTACTAGATACCTACACTTAAAATTTGGCAGAAATATTTTTGCACGTTCATTGCCAGTAGAACACATCGGCAATAGAGGGCAGATAAAGGAATAATATTCGAGACCATTGAAGGGTTAATGGGAATTTTATTAATATTTGGCACGACCGGGTGAGAGATTCTCTTGTTAATTCATGTTACGAAGATTCTGTATATATTTTATCTGTTGTGTGAGACGAATAAAGGGCAGGCGCGTTTGCGCAGTTTTCTGCGAAAACAAAAACGTGCCCCGATCGTCTCTTTCGAAGCACTTTAAATCGAGTTCCCGACATTTATCTTTGTTGGCCGCCGATCAAAGAAAGAAAGCGGTTTAAGGAAACCTGGTGCACTGGAGATTACCAAGATCGATCGCCGTTCGAGTATTAAGTGAAATATAAACGTTATTTTCTAGGGATCCGTCGGGAAATCCTGTTTGGAGATTGCACGCGTTCAAAAATATCTTATACCAAAACACATTCGGAACTGTTCGTGTACGCTATCACTTTGTAAGTCTACTTTACTACACTACGTTACAGCCCACTTTATTGCAAATTCCTTAGCGATCAACAGAAGGTATGTACTTTTACCATTTTCTGTTGGGCGTGATTTATAGGCGATTTTGCAGAGGGGTGTTTAATAAGAGATCAGAAACGATATTAAGGGATATTTATGTACGGATATTTCAAACACTGAAACCTAGTGTTATCAAGCCACAGTGGATTGAAATGATTTAAGGAATTAGGGATTGGGTTGAAGAATGTAAGCGTGCCTTTGGAAATTTGATATTTCCGAAATTAAGAGCTGAATTTACGATCTTCCCAGCTGTGAGGATCTGTTTAACTCGAAATAAGTTTTCGCTTCAAATATTTTATGTTTCTAGATTGAAAAAATGTTGGGGAGATCCACTTTGAAATTGTGCAGGTATATTTTTGAGACTTCAAATATTCTGAAAATGCACAAAAAGAAAAATCGGAAAAAAACTTTTCACAGTGGCTTTCGCCCTTAAGAAGAAAGAATTTGATTCAAGCCACTCACAACTTCAGGCCACGCTATCCACGTCTGTCCAGCAATCACGGCGACCGGCTGACGCACTCCGTTGCCCAGCTTCAGACTGCACTCGCTAGTTCCGCTGCACCCGCGGTCCATTCCCCCGAATCCTCCCGAATTCTGGACCGCAGAACGCCGCCAGCGATCGCGATTTAACTCTGTCACAGTCCACTTCGGACAAAGAGATTCCTCCCTTCGACTCAGCGCCGCCAACAGGGATTTCCCCGCCGTGGTATCCCGACCCGGCGATACTTTCCAGGAAACCGTAACTGCGCCGCGATTCGACTGGACGCGGTCGATTATATCGACTCTGCTCTTACGCCCACGGAAGTCACGCGCCGCCGGAACACTCTCGCCGAGCTCTTTCGGAGCGGGCACGCGCTCGCCGACAATTAAAATAAAATCGCTCGAGTTCCACCGATGCGGTCAATTCCAGAGTTAATCGTTCGTCAAATAGTCGCGCGCTACCAGGTCTAACCTTACCAGCGGTCCTCCCGCGAGCTCGGGCAGGGAACCGCCACTGCGGATTCGAAGTGAGCGCACCGAGCGCACGGTGCGAGCACCCGCGGGATGTTACCGGAGCGACCACTAAGTTCTCGGCCCCGTCACTTTGTTATAGAAGTGCTCTAGTGTGTTTGGTTTGATAAAGGTAACCGAGTTTCGCGACAAGTCACGCGGGGCCATGCACTCCAACTGTCACTCGCGTCGGAAGTACCTCGCGGACGTGTATCGATAGGACGCACGGGAGGAACGGCGCGAAAACGCGTCGCGCGATCGAGGCGCGAAGTTAGGCGCGACAGGTGCAAAGGGGAGAGACCACGGGGCGACGCGCGCAACCGAACGGTACGACACGGCTCGCGGCTCACGAGAAACTGCCGGCCGCGCGTTAACGCGACACTCGAAACCCCCTTCCAAGCCGAGGCTCTGGCGCAGGTACCATCCCTTTCTTACCCCCACCGTCCGGCACCCCTTACTCGGCACCCTCGCCACTTTCGACCTTTCCACGCGCAACCCCTTTCGAACTTATCCCGGACCCGGATCAGGGCAATCGGAATATCCCCTACCCCGTCCAAGTCACCTGGCCATCCCCGCCGCCACCATTGTTAGCTTACTTATCGGCCGGTCTGTTCCATCAAACTGCCGATTCGTTCCACGAATTTGCTTGTTTTCTTTTTCCACTTTCTAGTTTAATAGAGTCTCCCATCGCGACTGGGAGATCGATCTCCTTTTTGTTTCTGGAGGGGATGCGTCATTTTTTGCTTTAATAGGATTAGAGGATTCTATTGACGCAGGAGCTTTTTTCAATTGAGAATTTTCGATGGGGGTATCAGTTATTTTTGTGAACTTGTTGAATGATGGAACTGGGGAGTTTGGGGACTCCGGGGTGGGATGTTGA
This sequence comes from Andrena haemorrhoa, assembly GCA_910592295.1. NCBI lineage: Eukaryota > Metazoa > Arthropoda > Insecta > Hymenoptera > Andrenidae > Andrena > Andrena haemorrhoa. Next base: position 30,071,645 of record OU342946.1, read on the forward strand.
AAGAGGTGAAATTGAGAATGACGACAATCGACCGCGATATTCAATATATAATAGAAATATATAATGTTAATAGATATCTTCGTGTAACTTACATTATTATTACCAAAACACTATATAGTCCACTTGAAGTGAATCGAAAATAAGATCAGAGCGCTTAGAAACACAATAAATTTAATAATTCGCTGGAGCGTACGTATTTCATCACGAATCTCTGTTGAATAGCATCTCTGTTCAATATAGCGGAAAATTTATTTATTTTCAGGAATGAGTATGGTATTCGGTTTTGTACAGGTTTCCCTTAAAGTTCGATTGATGTTCCATGTAATGGAATTATATTGAAATGTTTATCAGCCGTCAGAACATTAATCCTATTAAGAAAACATCGGGGACAATTAGAAGAAAGAATTATCTTAGCATTCGCAAGCATTAAAATTCGGTGCACGTAACAGTAATTTACGTTTCGATGCACCGTGGACTTCGAGTTGAAAATACAAGAACCGTATTTATCCACCGATAGTAGAATTATCCACCCTGAATGCTAATGAAACTGTTTCCGTTCTTTACCATTGTTTCGAAATACGCTCTTGAAATAATTGTGACCGAGAATGAATAAGAATAATTTCTAGTTCAATTTAGCCGTGGCACAATAGAAGAACAGGGAACCACCGTACAATTTCATTTACAGAAACGAAGCAAAGTATTACGGTTAACCAATTCTGCATTATTCAAGAAAGGAAAACGGATAGGAGAAAAGAAAGTGAATTATATTAACCCTTATTAAAGTTAATTAGCAGAAATCGTAACTGAAGTAAAAGTTTCTATGTTTTCCACTTTCAAGGCCGTTAAGCATATAATACTGATATGAAGCAGTAATATTTCATACTGAGTAAATTAGTGAAAGGAATAACAAACGTAAGTAGATCTCCAAGTTAATTAAATTACATGGATCAATATCGTTCGATAAGTATTTAAGTTCGATTTTTGACAGAAACTAATTAATAACAATCCACACTTTCATATTCCAAATTACCAAAAAAATGATTAAAGTAACCAGAAACCTTAAGCGTTAAATTTGAAACAATGTCAGGGATTTCGATGCTATTGATATATCATGTAGTCCATATAAAATTAGGGGAGGTTTAAGTCATCATTTTGCTCGTTTCCAATTCATTTAAAAAATACAGACCTTCAAATTCAATAACCTTTATCCATTTTCGAGGGCACAGGTTCCATAAATTAATTTTTATCTGCAAACCCATCAATTCCACATGGCTCACTCTAAAAAGTGATCTTCCCGAACAAATTTGTTTTTACATCGAAAAATTATAAACGAATTCCTGTTCGCAAAGCATAAAAAGGTTTACACTCTTTCTCCATCCCTCCAAAGCGAACGATGTTCACAACATCAGGTGGAGAAATTCGGGGAAGCTCCGAAGTGGATCAAACCCATTCCTAAAATTAGAACGCTCCTTTGGTTAGTCACGAAAACCACGTAATCCAGGAATCCGCGAGCACGCCGGCGACAAACACGCCGACGAACCGACGATAAAACATTCCGTTCGCTTCGAATCTGCCCGCGTAACCCCGTTACGTATCCCGTATTTTACTCTTATCAACAATATGATTATATCGTCGCGCGATCCCCTTAATTCCCATCGAGCGTGCCACCGAAATGAACTACCGCAGCCAGCCGCCGTTCGACGTAATAAGATGTATGGACGCGAGCGCGGCAATGATTCCAGAACGCCGTGGGTTCGTAATTCACGGTTTTCGGCGAACAAATGGGGTGATACCAAGCCGCTGGATCCTGGCGCGCGATCATTGTAAACAAGATTCACGGCGTGATTAATCCGCCCGCGAAAAGGTGGGGCGCGCGATTAATCAAAATCGCGGTCGCTGTGGAAGCGTAAAGGACAACCGCGAGACCCGTTTCTTTCGTCTTATTATTGTAAGTCATCTGTCGACCATCCTCCCCAAGATTTATCCCGTCTCTCGCGAAGCCTGGGGCATCCTTCGTGGCCTTAGACAAGCGGATCTCTTTGCTGGTACCTCGCGTTTATCCGGCTGTCTGCAAGCATGATTTGCGCACAAAAGGCGAGACGAGGGGGGAACAATAAGAGGATCTCTCGCGGTTCTGCGTGGTGATTTGACTTCACGCCTGACGAAGTTATATCCCGCCGGGATATGGTGCCTGGTGTAACTCCAATTTTCGGGAATCCAGGGCAGGATCGTGAAAAATTGATCAAAGTTGTAAGGGTATTGGCCCGTGTAACGCGGCGGAGCTTTACTGCGCTGTTGGAATTTTTATTCAGTTGAGTAATTACATTAATGATCCAAGTGATGAATGGATCGAGGTTTCTAGAGAAAGGAAGAAAGCAGCTTCTCAGGAGAATAGATCGAAGTTAATTACACGCGTCTTTCTCCGCGTTCTTATATTATGCGCCAAGGTTGCGCTGGAAATATGGGCCACTCTATTATGCGAATGTCAGAGTCTGTATGGCAGTAAGCTCCAATCATATTCTCTCTTTCTGATCGGACAGTGTGAAGTGGTGGCGCTTGTCTTATTTCCCATCAGCCAAGGTCCCCGCCCTCGAAACTATCAAGTATCGGTTACGTGGCATAGAAATTGGAAATCCCCCTTGAAGCTGCGCCCCAGTTCGACATAATATTTCCCTCGCAATTTCCAGGGATGTTCTCCCGAGTTTTTATAACGCCAGCCAGTGCTTCTGTCGAGCCAGTTAACCGCAGACCTCTGTCTCCAGCCTTTTTATGCTGGAGTTTCGAGGAAGAGTCTCAATGCGAGCCGTCACCAGGGTTGAATCTCGGACAAGTTGTTTATGTGGGGCAGAATGGAAGGAAGGAACAATCGATGACAAAGAGTGCGAGGAACCAGTAAACAGGATAGATTCGATGAAATGAAAGAAATCGGGATGGACCACTAGCAGCAAAATAAATGGACCTTGCGCTTAATTAACTGGAGTTTGATTTGAAGTAGTAATCTTGAATATCGAGTGGTGACATTTCACACCATATTCCAATCTATTTATTTCAAATTAATTAAAGAAAATCCAAATCCGTTAAACAGTGGTAATAGTGCCCAGTAAGCCTTCCGAATTTAAAAGAACAAATCCATGCAGAGGTCAAATTCAACCCAGAACCTAGAAAATAAGTTTAATATTAAATTTCATACGCGCTTTTCTAATTTTCACTTCTATAAAACGATTCGAATTCGAGTTTTTCGCGTGTACCTGCACCAAATACCCATAAAATCCTTGCAAAATGGGGCAGGGAGTGTACACAGTTAAAACGTCCATAGGCATGAGGCATGCGTTTGATCCGGTTTGACCAATACTACAGGCGAATTTCCCTTTGCCACTGTTCTATCCTTTTATTTTCGCGCGCATGCCACGTGAAACGGAGCCACGATGGACGAGCACCACTAGGCAGCACCTGGGACGAGCCATTTGCCGAAGGACCGATTGCATTTTCCATCGGGGAAAACAGTTTTTCCGGGGAAAATGCTAACTGCTGCGTGGAATAATACCATCGCTTCGGTCTTCATCCCGCAGACGAGGTGCCACTTGACGCGCGACACTCTTTTGTCTAACAATTGCCGATTTTTCGATCACACGTCACTCAGAGGGTTCGAGTCAGGTTGGAGGATTAATTCGTCACTGACTTCACAGCTCTTGTCGCTTCTAAACGGTGACGTGGACCATTGTCGCTATTGACTTCCACGGACAGTTACGAAAATGTGGAATGCTTGCGCGTGTAGGCGGAATTTATATTCATGGAAATATTTATTTTTTTGAGAGATTAGTGAATACGTGGGGTATTCGGGGGAACCTCTTGATTGATGAATGAGGGATTCGGGTGAAATTTTGAGCGAGACTCGCAGGGGATTCGGAAAGGTATGGAACTTTAGGAATATATGGAGAATATATTCATCTTGGCGAATACGTTATTTTGCTGTGCAGTTTGAATACACTCCAATTGGATGAAATCAAGCTTCCAAGAAAGCCTGCTTAAAGGAAAAATTCTTCCCTAAAAGTCCTCTGATATATTCCACCATCTCTGGAAGATGGAATGAAAACGAAACACAGCTCAATCTAGGGGAGTTGATTTTATCCCTTCAGTGGAAATTGAGAGAGCAACAAAACTGTTACTTCATTTGTTTTACTGGAATACAAAAATTGCAAAGTATTGCGAACCTATGTTAAGAAGCATTTTTTATTTATATTGTACAACTACCGTATGCCCAGAATTCTGCATTCCGTTCCTTTCGACCACGCGGTACGCGCGACTTGCTAGTACATAGATGAAAGTGACTTCAGGTTGTTCGCTTTTCTACGGCATAGGTGCATCAACATTTAGCGAGAGTGGTCTCAACCGTGTCTTCGTTTCCATTAAATTTAAAAAAACCCGCTTGCATCTGACGCGTACGAGCGCACGTACGGAGGTGCGTCATTAATAATTAATATTAACGACGGTGCCCCTCAGCCTGACTACGCGAAACCTCGTCGCGGTACAATTTTCCACCGGTAAGGTAGAAAGCCTTCGTCGACCGCAAAGATGCTCCCTTCATATTTCACTAGCCGCATTTTTCCATTAAGTCCTTCGTTACTTCGCCCGACTATTAGAACGAAACTAAACGCAACGTTCGCGTGTTGTTTGATGCAGAAAAATGTGAACTTCTTCGTCGTAAAAATTTTAGTGGATCTGCTACTGCTTTGACCTGCAGGTTACTGCCTAAAATTGGGTCACCAAGCTATTTCGAGTGAGCCGCCGAAAGATAGCGAATTCAAATTTAAGTGGAGGTAAAATGACACTGCGGTGAGCCACACTCATGAATATGAACTGTGTGATGGGCATGCCTTCTACGATCATAATGAATAATAGATAAATCCAATACTTTGTACAGTAGCGATTAATTGCTAATGAGTGTTCCATGTCAGTATCAAATGCACGGATTAATAAATGACTGTGATGTCATAGTAAAGATCCCTTACTTTCTCGCGTTTATAAAAGTATGAAGAACTAGAAGAGTGAAGATAGTTGAAATGTTTTTTAGATTCCCGTTGATATTAGTTTAATAAACATTTTTGTGTCACTTATAATTTTCATAGGAATATCGAAGAGATGAAGGAAACTTTGGAGCACAATTTTATCTGCCTTTGAATTGCGGCAATTAAGAAACGAGCGATTACTCTACAAGTCTAAAGTTGCATAAACATCGTCATCGGAATGCTTCACAAACATTTCGTTTAAGTTCGCGGTATTACTGCAATGCACACATCTTGAAATGGTCGGGAATAACATTTGCATTGCCGCTATAAATTCGTCAGAGTTACTTCGGTATTGCTCCGTGAACGGAGCAGTAGAAATATTCATGTTATCGCGGGACTTTGAGGTTCAGTCGGGATTAACAAAGAGGAGTAGCCTAGTTGGTGGATAACTTCTGGGAGTTGGGCATACTGTACTTGCACTCTCCCGTGTAAAACTGGTGTATCACGAAAGAGTGACTGTAGTCTGACTCATGACAGAAGAGCTGCTGATTATCAAGTTCCCTGCTGCAACCCCTTTATCCTTTAAACCCTCCCTTTCCGTGCGATCCCCAGGCACCAAGTGTCGACTTCAGCAGGAGACACGGAACACATGCACTGTTTCAAAAATTAATGTAACTACTTAAATAGAAACAACATCAAAGAAAAGTGGAATGTTAATTTCACAATATTATTGATATTTTACTGGACTATGTCAATGTATTAATACAAACTCGAAGTTAGGGATATGTATTTTCGCATTTTAATTTCGGACAAAATTTTACGGATTTGCAAAGTTTAATAGGGTTCAGTTCAAAGATCTAACCGTATTTGTCAGATACACTTTTTTGAATATGAATACAGGAGGGTTCATTTCGTCGTTGCCTTTTCAATTTATTCGGACATGGGCTTACAAATTTCATACGCCCGATTTGAATACGGAATCCATTAATGTAACAAATGTTAGGACACGAGGGAAAATGTCCAGGAAAGTTGGAAACGTCGAGAATGTCGCCACATATACGCGTACACACGAGAAGTTATAAATCCCATAGTTGCAATGGAGGGTAAAAGTTGGAAGCTAGACGAGACGGGGAAATTGTTTGGCTTCAAACTGTGCCCTTTTGGATGAAGACAGACTGGCAGCGACTGAATTTGAATACTTTTCAATTTTCTGTAAAGTGGGCACAATTTTCAGCGTGTAAATATCTTTTTACACGCCACTTTGGTATAATTAGAAAAAGTAGGAGGAATTTAAAACATGTAAAGTGGAGAGTGACATTTCCATGTGAAGATGCAAAGCAAGGTGGCGGACGCATAACTCGTCAGAATGTACAGAAATTATTGAAATTAAGATGAAAAAATTGTGGAGGAAAAATGTTGTCCATTTTTCGCGCAGAATGAAGTCTACCTTAAGAATTACTTGGGTAGCGTAATTTCATTGATAATAAAGGTCAAGTGCGAATAAACTGATGGTTGACATTAAATGAAACACGGTGTTCAAATAACGCGCTGAAGAGGCCCCTATAAAATATAATCCTCTTCCAAGTCCTTTGAAGTGTATTTATACGAGAGAAAAGGTAGGTATTAAAGGATACGTTTGAAAAGGGAGGAAGTGGAACTTGCTACCGACGCGAATGAAAAACGCTGGCGAACCTGAAGCTTTCGAACAAAGGGAAAGGCGCGAAAGACGCAAAGCAAGGGGAAGAGGTTTACTTTATTTGCATTTAGAAGCAAGAAGGTACGCGGAAATACGGAAAATGAGAGAACATCTTGCACGAGTGAACTCATATAATTTGGCCAAATCTCCTTAAATACTACTGAAAAATTCAACAGGCAGAAGCCAGGGACGCAATCTAAAAAATGAAAATGTGGAAATTTCCTATTGTTAAGAAATATCAAAGGAAACATTGTTAGGTATAATTTATATATGATAAATTAATTCGGGGCAAGGTTTTGTATTTCATACTAACCTACTAAAATGGCCAATAGGTATTATAAGAACTGTCATTTGTTACGTTTTATGCTGCCATGTTAAAAAAAAGTTTATCGGGCTCCAATAATTAATAAGTGATTATAACTGGATATCCACCTTTTCATTACTAAAAGGCTACAATCTGACGTCAGAGAAGAAGTGGGACGGAGCAGCTTTATTAAGACTGATTATTTTATTACCAACCTGGCACACTTCACACTTGCACCACTCCGTATGTACTATATATAGCAATAGCGCTATTTCAAAGTATGTAAACTGTAAAATTTAATTATCTTGTTACAGCAAATAGTATTGCGCATTCTGTGTTTTCTACATCCCTCCATTTTATAAAATATTCCATCTTTAAATTATGTCCGTGTCACTTTCTCTTGTAAATATTACACTGCTTTGTGATTACATTACGACCTACTCATAATGCAAATAAATTATTGGAGATGAGACTCACTGAAAAGTATTACCATATAGCGTTAAATAACTTCTTTTCTTCAGTAATAAAAAGCTAGGTCAAATGATTTCGAGAAGAACTATTTAATAGTCGTGGAAGATAATAATCACGAGGAAAAGCAAACATTCGATAGCACCAAAGATATTGCTATATAAAAAATATTAAAAATGTGTAGGTAATTTCCAAGAAAACGTAAACCACTGTACTTGAATTCCTAGTTACTTCTTATCTTAACATCTATCCACGCCCTGCTGTAATAAACGCGATGAACGTTTCCTTGAGACACCGACGCTCTTAAATTACACGCGGTTTTTTAAAATCAACAATGTGGTGTCTGCGGTTGATTCGCGCATTTCGAATTCAGTTACAGGAATAGATATAACGTTCGATATGATGTAATTAAACCTTCCACCAACCTCATTGTAAACGAAATTCTAACTTCTATTTCTTCTGCGGTACTTTATCCACTCACACACCGCAATTCACCATTCGCAATTCTGTGTTACGAGTTAAGTAAACGTATATCACAAAATATCTATTTTATTATAAAATATTCGTCATTTTAAACGTTCGAAAATTCACCATCGCTTCTCTGCTCCATTCCATTTCATATCTTTTACTCGAGTGATGTTCTGGTTTCGTTCAGCAAGGTATGGGCAAGTAAGAGACATTTAGATAAAAAGGAAGATCTTCGTTAAACGTCTTCCTCGTCCAATACTATTTCCCTGAACCGTTGGATCGCATTTCTGGATAATTACTACGCGCCCAACTAACGCGAGCAATCAACCGCGCAAATGGAGCTGCGCTCGCATCCAGCACGTGATTCCTGTTATTTGTCGTCGGGTTGCATCGACTGGTTGCAACGGATCGATTCGTTACACCGTTGCATGTGCAAACGATATGCAAAAAGGAGGGAAAGACTGGGACGGATACGTCAACGTAAGTACGTTTCTTTTTCTTCGTTCTGAACGATTTTACGAGAACGGCATGAGCGTACACGAACGATGAAAGATAGACGTTTGATATCCTATTACTTGGCTACTTTCATTTCTTATTATTTATTAACGATTGCACGGAGGATGTAGCTGCATTCTTTTTCATTTCACTGCCCTACTTCAAAATAGTAGGTAGTTAATAAACGTTTGCATTCGGTTATATCGAGTTTGAAGATAATGTAAGTTTGATATCTCAAGCTAACAATAAGTTTTAGAAATACCTAATTCTGAATGAAATAGAATAATAAATGGTTCTGGGTAATGAAGAATTGTATTAAGAAATATGAACTACTTTACAGTTTAAGATTACCCACTTAATTTTTTGAGAATCATTTACCTGAGAGTTTGGCAATAAGTTATATGATAGCATAATGATAGAGAGTGTTCTCTGTCGATAAGCAGAAAGAGTTGTGAAGCGCTTTTAACACTCGTGCGCGTGAAATATTGTCTGCTAAGAGTATTTTACGATTCTCTGATAACTCTTATCAATCCTGGAGAAATCACAGTTTTATCAAGAATTACATCAAACACATCTTAAAGAAAGCCAAATGACGTAAAAGGTAGAAACGAGTTAGTACACTCCGCGTTTCGATAATCTTAAAAAATATGCCTCCACTCCCAACCTTTCCAAGCAAACGTTCACAAATTATTTGTCCACCAAAGAGTGATCCCGACCATTTGGTTCTACGCCTCGAAGCAACCGCTGAAATCAATGCCACGTTGCAACGAGTTCAATATTCGCGTTTGGCCTTAAAGAAGACGCCGTGGTGAATGAAAACGACGTGAAATGATCGCGCTCGAATTCAGGATATCCTGTGCGCGTCACCGTCCTCTCTATCGATAATTCACCAAATGACTCACGGTCGGACGCCCCGTTCGATCTGGAAATAATGAGGCACCAATTAGCCGGAAACGGGAGTTTGTTCTTCCCATCGGGGCGCAACGGGAAGTTACGTAACAAGAATCAGTCAGACGTCCCGCCATTTTCGTTCTTCTCCCTGTTTCATCTCGATATTTCGTTCCGACACGCGAAATCTATTACCGCGTCAGGAAGTGAAGTCAACGGCGGTTCACCTGGCGGAGAGCCAGACTCATTTCCGAACATATTTATCGCTAAAGAACGTTTGCGTTCGTTTTCATCGATAGCGATTACATGGCAAAGCTGTGTCTCTGTGTCATTTGATAAATGAGATTAAAAGATGTAAAAAAAATTGTAACTCCCTAAATTGTAATATTTCATTGCTAAGAATCTGTAATATTATATTTCCAAGTGATCGACACTATTTATGAGTTACAATTGTTTCAAGATTCCTCTTTTCTGAGTGATTGCAAAAACTTCTTCCAAGTGTGAAATTTTGAGATATCTGATGTAACGTAGTGGAATTACCCATGTCAACAAATCGCCTGCGCGTTTCCTTCTGAAAATAATCCTCGTCTGTGAAAATTTGGCCGGGTTCCTTGAATCTAATGAAAATACTTACGCTATACTTCCGTGACCGAGAATCGCGCACAATGTTCTCCACGAGCTTTGATCGTCCGATGTCAGAGTAATACCGTTTGATCGGGAGTCCGAGTATTCTATCGTTAAGCAAGTGTACCAGGGATGTAGATGAATGTGACTAACAAGCTACCATCCCAGACTCTTGTATGGTAATTGCGCTTTGGCGTCGAGTAAAGTGTCTTGTTTCCATTTCTATGCCCCTTTCGAGCCACCTCTTTGCACACACGATGCACACATGCCGCGTGCAGGCGCTGATACCATGCGTTTTGATTAAAGGGAGAAGCTCCTAGGAAGCTCTCGTTAAGCCCTTCTTATCGGACGGCAGTAGCTTTGATATAGGACCACGAGAACCGTGCTCGGATAGCAGTAATTTACTCGGAATGATTAGAACCTTGACTTCCTGGTGCATGTGGTCTAAAAATTTTGATCCTAGATTACAGTCTTGATGCACCCTCTACTTGTGTGCAGCACCATAAAACTCTGCGTTGTAATTGGACATTCTACAGCTTGAATAACCACAATCTGTGTCACGATAATAAAATTGCGATTTCATTTTTGTCGTTGAAAAATAGTGCGAAGGTTCCAGTTTGTTCGAGGACGAGGCGTCTCTGAAAGAATTGCTATTCTCTTTTGAAATTGTTCGCGTAGTATACGTGACGCAACAGTAACATCTGGAAAATGTAATATTACCATTCCAACATTTAAGTGGGGATTGTTCCACAGTGCCGGACAAAGGTATTGGGACACCCTTTAAATCGGAATAAGTTTTTCGGAAGAAGCTAGAAGAATTAGTTTACTAGGTGATGTGTTTGGAAAAAATTATAATTGGTCGGAATAACGAAGAAAATAGCAAAGGTCGCTTTTTCAACTTTTTTATCCGGGCTTGTAATGAAAATTTAAAAATCCCGTTTGTAGATTTAATAAGTTGTATATCACGTCACCTAGTAAATTAATCCTTTTAGCTTCTCAAAAAAGATCAAGTCGTTTGGACCAATCTTAAAAAAGTTATTCTATTTTAAAGAGTGGCCCAATATTTTTGTCCGTCACTGTATGTATAACATCTTATTGATGCTTGATGCTTGAGAGAATGTCGGGAAAGGTGGCTCGAATTCCGCGAGTTCTAAACACCGCGATGATGTTTAAACGGAACTGGATTTACAGCTGTCAAAACGATACTCGCCAATTGTTCCTCTGCCAACATCGGGCGCTATATTGCTTCGTGCCTAGCAACAAGTAGGTAGATGTTTCCCTCTATATGCGGATGTCTGTATGCCGACATCCGGATCAAACCGATGGTTACGCGACGAGACACGCTTACGAGTTGATGCCAAAAGGTTCTAATGAAATTATGAGTTAAAGCTGACTGAAATGCGTGGTCTGAAATTTTACGTGGCTGCATGCGAAATATAGTTTCTCCGAGAGTGATGATATCAAGTAAATGATATTTCATGGTCAGTTGCTATCTTCCATATTAAAGAAGAAAGTTAGCAGAGAATCTTAAGTTTTGTTTTTTTAAATAATTTTGGATATTTAAATGTAGAATGAATTATGGCTAAAGTAATTTGCCAAAGTATCTTACAGGATTTTCTTAGAATATTTTTCTTTTTCTTTGTAAAATGAATTGTTTCGAGTCGAAGAACTCACAAAGGTATCATCATGATGATATTAGGGAATCAATTTTATTTACAGCAATTTATATTTGCAGAATAACTGGAGCAAGCATAGAATTAAAACAGTGCAAGTTATCATTTCTATTGTGTTCTGTAACTAAAGCTCACCACAAGTCTGTATATACGTATATCATTAGCACACCGTTGATGTTATGGTAGAACCAGCTCCATCAATCATGTAATAAGCTTTCCTCAGCTTACGTGTATGCGGTATCACCTGCCAGCATGTAAGTGCTTACAAGCTCGGAGGGTTCTATTCGCTTCTTAACGCACACGTTGAGCACCCTACCACTGCCATACCCCTACGTAATCCTTCCCCTGTGGAAATCCCTTTTGTCTAATATACGATTTTCTAGGGCTCCCAGATGCTTCCAAAATGAACAGGTGAATATCAAACGAGTTTTATCCCTGTTTTTGAGGATTGTGGTCTAATATTTATGAGGTGTATGCAGCTTTAAAAATAAATTTTATCCGAAACGATTTATTTTCGCCAAACCCACTCTTCTACACCAAACTCACGTCACAGCCCCTCAAACATCGAACCGAATGATAATTCCGCGTGAAGACGCGATGAACGAGTGCAGCTAAAGGGAATTGTCTCATTGCATCGAAGACATCTCTTATCCGATTACTCGAATGCACAGGCGAGGGAGGGGACTGTACCAATTACTTGGGCTATCAGAACGTTTCCAGACTAAAAAGAGGGAGCTTAACGACTGCTCCGTGTTAGAAGCTAAGAAACGAACGAGGTAACGGTTAAAGGCATTATACCCACGAAAATTGTGGCGAAGCTTTTCGCTGACTTCCGCGAGACTTCCTGGCGGAAGGCACGGCACTAATCTCTTTGGCTGAAAGCCCGTCATAAGGACGAGCACGGGTTGTACAGGCAAAGTCCATAGCAACGTCTGCCCAAAATTATCCGCCAGCTTTACCGTAATCAACTCTTCCGCCTCTACTTTCACAATAATTATTTTCGGCTGGGTTGCTCGCCCGTCTCCTTCAACCGCCGCGTCGGGGAGGAGGTTGAATATTTGGGGAATATTCACGGTGGCCTGGCCAGACCACGAAAGTTGGTACAAGCAGTCAACGAAACGACGAGGCAGATAATTAAATCCGTGAGAATTCTGCAATTAATTTAATCGGGGAAGTCAGTGATTCATTTCCGGAAACTGCTGCACCAGTAGGGTTTGATGGATGGAGTAGGAAAAGTGTGGTTGGAGAAGAAAATTGCAATCATTGTGTGGCTTGATTTTGTTTAAGTGGCCTTTTGGACAAAGAATATTGGTTGGTGTGTATAATTAGGGTGGTCCTTAATCTTCTTTAGGATGTGTATCGAGTGTAAAGGAACCCTGTTGTAAGAAGTATTATAAATATGAATTCTGCAACTAGTTTGACGTGATCTAGTTTTCGAGTTACAGAGTCTTTTATGTCACACCAATATGCTGACTTTTCAAGAGGCAGTTCCGAGCAATTGTTCACGCGTGAACAACACGCGACATTCAATATCTGGTGGATCCATCGTTCAGTGTCTCTTGCAAGTGATTTTTAAAACACAGCTATTAAATGATCCTATAAATCTTGTACCAAGTTGAAAGATTCTACTAAATTATCAGCAAAGGGTTAATTCTGTATGAACTTTTGCTATTTTTGGGTTCTGCATTTTTCTCTGTGCTAGGTTTTACACATTACTGCTTGTGGCGTCATTGGTTTCGTAACTATTTATTCGCGACATTATTGAACTCCAGCAGAAATGTCAACGGGAGTATAAAAGCCACTTTAATCTACCCTTTATTTCGTTGAGCGGCGCGCCAGAATATTCGGTCGAAGAAATCGTTAAAAGCTTCAAAGACCGTGTAATCCAGTTTCCGCCAGGAATTGAATATCTACAATGCCTAACCACCTACGCAGACGTGACCGAGTTTTCAATATCACCGACTCGATTGTGATTCGGGCGAGCACGATTTTAATTATCCATTAAAAAGAAGTCAGGGGCCATTAGTAATTATTGGAAAAGGGGATCTACAATTTCTTAACTCTCATAGAACGAAGCTCCGAATGTATTTCTGCACTTTCCCGTTCAGCGTCATCGTGAAGAAACGCGTATGAAGTGGTCGATCAACGGGAATATTCTATTCGAGTCCCGTTTTTTTCTCTCCTGCCGTGAACTTTTCTGCGTCTATTATCAGCGGCGCGTGGGCGGAGAGAAGCAACATTATTCGCGGGGACAATATTAACAAACACAGCTTGCCGTTCTCTGATATAACGCGAAAGTTCCGCCATAACGCGACGTTGAATATTTCTATTAGAATGCCGACCAGAGTCGGCGTCGCGTAAATACGGCGCGGTGGCGCAGTGAAAAGCGGGCGAACTTTTAAGGGGGAAGTTTTCGCATTAGCGAGAGGCTTCTGCAAACGTCTGCCGTGCCACCTGCTCAAAGATAATTCCTGGACAGAGTTCGACCTCGGAAATCGAAAACCACAAAATTCCCGTGGCGATTAAAGAGTTGGGGTTTCCTTATTCAGATCCGTTCGAGAAACTCTCGTATTCTCTTTCATCTTCCGTCATCTATTTTAATTTATAAAACCTACAGACGTATCAGAAAATAGAGAATATTTAAAAGAAACCTCAGAGCATGCCTCTATCCTTTCGCCATTACCAATCAAATTCTGTAAGATAAAATAAAGACAAATGGACGATCTCTTACCTTGCGCGCCCCGTTCCTTTTTCTTCCGTCGAGGCCTCTTCTTCTGCACCTTCTCGTAAGCGGAGGACGACGAATCGTCGCAGCCTCCAACCTCCTGCCTCTCTTGATTCCTCCGCGCCACCTCCTGGCGCTTCTTCAGCAGCTCGTAAACCCTCTTAAAGTAATCCCTAGCAATGTCCTCGTTCGACTTGTTCGTCAACAAGCCTTCGCCGTTCGCGCAGCCGAACGTGTCAACCGAGCCCTCGTCGCAGTCACCCTTCGATTCCCTTCGATCGCCGCCCCCTTCAGGGTCTTCGCTGCCGTCTACTATTTTAAACGTATCGCTTTTCTTCACGTTCGACCGCATGTACAGCTCCTTGTAATCCTTGATAGCCTTCTTGGGGATCGTGTTGTACCCACAGTCCGGAGAATTCACGTTGGTTGCTTCCAATCCGTGATCCTTCACCTGAATCTTGGCAATCGCCCCGCTTTTCGAGCCGTCCGTGTTTCTATCAATGAGCAAATAATTCTCTTGCAAGCTGGTGCTCGGTCTGTCGCTGGAGGAGTCGTTGGATACGACGTCTGAGGCGTCCTTCGTTGGACAATCCTCGGGAGGCCCAAGTGTCTCGCGATTGTCGCCGCGTTTCTGCAACGGATTCACGCAGTTCTGCAAGTTCTGACAGACTTTGCAATTCCTGAAGGGGCACAGATCAGCTTGAAGATCCTTCCACCTCGGCTTCCTCATGAAATCCTCCTCCTTCACCTCTGTCTCGCGGTGAAGCCTCTCGTGCTTCTTCCTCTCCTTGTACTCGCGCCAGGACTCGTCCACGTTGTCCTGGCTCCTGATCCGCCTCGGTTGGTTCTTCAAGCCCTGCTCGGAGTCGAAGCTGCCCCCCGCCTGACCCAACAGAACGTCGCTTCTCGTTTTTCGGTAGAGCTTCCGCTTCTCCGGGCTCGAGAACTCCCTCGCCTGGACCTTCTGACGGCTATTCGAGTCCATCGCCTTCAGCGCCTCTTGGACAGCGTCGCTTCTTGACCGACGGCACACACTTTGCCTCAACAGATCCTCGGAACGCGACTTGTCACTCCTCGATATCTCTCTATCAAGCTGCCTGGCCACCTTCTGTCTGTCCCTCTGAAGCACCTCTGGATCGAACCCGATGACGTTCGTCTCGCTGCGCACCTTCCGAGTGCAATAGCCCCTAGGACCCTCGTTGTGCCTGCAATCCGAGTACCTCTTCTTGATCCCATCACCTGACTGCTTCAGCGAGTCGCAGCGGCCCGAGCTGCTCGAACGTTCCTGCACCATCTTCTGTTGCAGCTTCCTCTGCAGGAACGCCCTCACCTTCTCCAGCTCCTCGTTCTTGATCTTCCTAACTGTTCTTTCATTTCCTTCATTTTCCTTCCCTGCCTCCTTCAGCTTCAAGCTCCCATTCAACTCTGGCGGCTTCTCCATTAAATCGTTCCTTGAAACATCCTTGAAGGCTTCCGGGTCGCAGGACGTCCTCAGCCTCGCTTCATCGATATCTTCCTTGATGGCTCTCCTCAGACGGTTCAAGCCATCTTCGATTCTTTTGTCTGTATTTCTGTCACCGTTAATATTCGACTTCCCCTTGTCACCAGCCTCCTCTTCCTCCAAATATACAGGTCTGGTCAGAGTCTCGCTGTGGCTCCTCAAGTAGGCCTTCACCTTCTTGCACCTCACTTTGGCGACTTCCTCGGGAGTCATGCCCACTGTGCTCTTCGTCCGTAGGTCGTCTATAATCTGCTGTCGAAGGTAATCGCCGGCGGAGTACCTCTTCACCGTCGACTTCGCCTCTTCGTTCTGCTTTACGGGCGACTCTGACCCGCCGGAGTGCCTCTTCCTGCCTCGCTTCTCCTTCTCCTTCACGGTCACTTCGCTCCTGGACTTCCGTGGCCTGTAGCCGAATTCGCAGCTGCCGAACTTCGAGCTGAACCCGTCCACGTTCCGATTCCCTTGCGCTGGCGCGATAATCGTCGAGGCGGTACACGAAGAAAGGGATGAGGACGCAGTTGGGGTCTTTGGAGTGGAAAGGAACTCCTCGTAGGACTTGAGACCTTCGCGAAACGAGCCTCTAGCTTTCTGCGCCGTTCTTCCAGTTGTCTCCACCAGCAGGCGGCCATCTTTGTCCAGCAGCTGGATAACAGGAAGCGTGTCCGCGGAGGTGGTTAGCTCCCACTCCCAGTGCAACGGTTTGTCTAGCTTCAGCCTGATGATCGGCTCCGCTGGATCGCTAGTCGACGAGGAATCCGGAGTGACTAGACTGGACGTGGTGGCTGTTATAATCGGATGTTCGTTGTTCATGTTTTCGGTCTTCGTGGTCCAAAAAAACGCGAGGCAGGTTGGGATTGACCATGCGGGGTTTGGGGTAGCTATAGTAGTCTACAGGCGTTGGTGGTCCTCAATGATTCATCAAAGTGCAGCGTTGTGAATTTGGTTTAGCTACTCTTCAAGTATGAATGAATTATTGTGGAGGTAGTGCATTCATTCGTAATGATTTGGTAACATGCGTGAAGGGAAAGAGAGTGCTTCTGTAACTCGAATGAAAATTTGAACTTGTCAATATTTCCTCCTATTTAACGCGCAAATACTCATTCGGAGGTATCAGGAACTGTCAAGGAAATTGAAGCACGTCACACTTACACTTGTCAGATCATCGGAAGAATTCTGTCACTCCATTCTTCATTTCTTCAGTATCATTCACTTTTGGTATACAAATATTTTCGAGTGAAATGTAAATATTTCGGCCACAGAGTTCGTTCACATTATCACAATCCTTGTTTCTGCTTCTTCCACTCTCGTTAATCACTGCTCCACGCCCGTCGATAATTACCATTCCACGTTTCAATTTGCAAAATGTTCTGCTTTTTGGCGGACACGATGCACATGATATCCACTGCACGGCAGGCACGCTTGGGAGTCATTCTTCGACGGAATCGAATGAATATTACATCCCTTATGTAACGTGACCTCAGACGCTTGGCAGATTGTCAGAATCGAGGGAGTTTGACTTTGGGATGTTTCCGAAACGGCATCGTACCCTTTTCCTATCTGGCTTCGCTATATTTGCGGTTATTTTTCGCGAATATACGAACGAACTTTTTCCTTTTCCCTTCGATCGTCGAAGAGAACAATTCCGGGAATAGATATCGACAGACGTCTCTGTTCTCTTGAAAGAAAGACACGTATCTGCGCGTAACACATTCGCGTAAAGTGATCTAAAAATTTGTAAAATTTCATTGGAGAATATAAATAGGGAAAGCCAATTTTACCCTTTCAGAAATCCCTCTTGTATTCTCAATGGATATAATTGTATACTTAAGTTCTGAGCAAGAAGCAAGATGACAGGTGGACGTTTTAAATCATACGTACAAAAAGGTTTTAAATAGAAAATAATTTGTGCTCGAGCTAGATCCCTCGGCGATTAAATATAGCTGAATGTATGTCAGTCACTTGAAATCAATGTAATCAAGTCACATCTCACTTCTCCTTCCAATACTCAACGTCCACTTGCCACCGCTCAAGAACACAACTATTTTACCACCAATTAAAATCAAGGCATCGAGCACACCCAGCGCAGTACTCCGAAATAAACGTGCAACAAGAATCCCGCAACGTTCACTACTCGCTTTACAACCGTACTGGCGAGAAATAGCGGGCAGTTCGCGCGAAAGCCGAACTACGCGTGTTTACAAGTACGGGTTATAAATAATCCGGCGCGAAACTGCAAGTAGTAGCATCGAAATTTTTCCACCAAAACTCTGATCTAGCGATTCTCCCCAAATTCTAAATTTCCTTCACGCACCGTGCTCCTCTCCACGCTCAATTTCCCAGAATCCTCGCTGCCAAAAGATTCGCCCGCACCCAGTGCTAAGTATCGCGCATGGAACAACGAACGACGAGCGTGGAGCGGAATCAACAAACGCGGAGCAACGTGACCCGAAAGTGGCGAAGTTTAGGTGAGATACCGTTCGACCGAGTTCTCACGAGCCGGGAAACTTCAGGGTGTCCTGATTTTCGAACTAGCCCGACTTTTCGCGCGCGAGTGTGTCCACGCATCTCAAAATCGCGGCCCGTCGAAGTGACGAGCTGGATAGATCGATTCCCCGGGTACAGGCTCGCGCGAGCATCGCGAGAGTGTGCGATGAACGAGGGAGGATGGCGGGAACGTCGCGATTCAGCCAATTATCGAACGCACCTCTGGATTCGGGCCACGAGGACGAGGCTCGCGACTCGTCCCGCGTACGGACCGCTCGTTACCGATCGCTATCGATCGTCGCCGGGGTGCAGCATCGTCGGTATAGCCGTGACTCGCGTACGAACCAGCCACGGATTCACTGAGGCAGCGCGGCTCGGCTGCTTGGCGGCAACGGCGTGTAAACCCACGGTGGCGTCATACCAATCCGAAAATAAATCCCGCGGGATCCAATGGTCTGTAGGGCGCAGGAATGCTGGCACGTGGGATGTGTCACGAATATCATTTGCCAGCACGGCTCCACATGCTCTGCTCTGTTCCGCCAGGTATGCGTCGTCAGTCCGCGCGCACCGCCGGGCCCCATTGGGAGCGTGACATTTTATTGGGTCATCCTTTGCGAAACGGATTTGCTTGCTGTAACCTCGGAATGCGAATTATGAATAGTCTATGATGCTTGAGAGATGCTGGATTCCCTCCGTTTTCTGTGACTTATAGCTTCTTTTTAAGTTTAAACGTGTTGTGACGGTGAACGGATGGCTGAGGTTGGTGTTTCTGTGTAAGAATATTGATGAGTCCAATGCTACCCCTTACGCGTTGGTATCGGAAGTGTATTGATTGCATTACTTGGTGTATTGGTTGCAAACCTTGGTATCTTCTTCAGCTTGTGATTGAGGTAGTGGAGTAGATAGGAGTTTAGAATAAAGGAATTTTCGTTCACCTTCAGTTTACTCACAAGGGATTATCGCGAACCCACATTCCCTTAAAGGAAATATGTAGGTATGCAGTCTGAAACACAGCATCGGCTAATTTCACGTGCCACCTTCATCGTTTAAGGAATTAACATTGTTGGCAAGAATTTCTCTCGCCATGGTTGCAAGTTTCGAGATAAGTTTTATCCAAAGTTTCGTTAGAAGTTTCTAAGTGCCCAAAATGCGCCAATTCGACGCAACGATGTAGATGTAGATGTTGCCAGCTGTTGTGTGCACCCGAGGCGTACAACATTGTTTGCTAAAAGCGACCCTTAGCCACAGCAGATCAATGGCCGATGGAAAATTTGTTTACATTCGATCACGTGAGCTGCAGGCCATGTATGCGGACAGGTGCATATGTGCATCACGGCTGAATACGGAAATAAAACGTTCAGTTCATCACGCCCTATGTTGCGGTTGCTTTTGGCGGCTCAAAGTGACGCCAGTTTGTGGTTTAATGGTATGGGTTACAGTAGAACCTCAATTACTTATTGAATACTTGTTGAAAAACTTCAACAACCCAAACACGAATAAAAATTAGGCCATTTTCTTCGTCCTCCAGTCAAGAATTTGTAAATATTCTGCGATATGAACGAGTATTTTTTTTTTACACGGAAAGTTTCCCAAAACGATGTTAAGCTCGTCAACTTGCAATTTTTCAAAGTACTAATGCCAGTAGCTGAAAGTGTGAGAGGAAGCTGCTAAATGAAATCTAATACGAGGGAACTGGGGGAACCGTTAATTTAAGTTCCCGTACAAGTTTATGACTTCGAGGAGGAATCACGTTAGTTGAAATCTCGTTAACTGAAATCGTCCAATAACAACGTCGTTCCATTGAAGCCGATGGAAAAGTTTGTGATCTCATGGTGACTCGAAACGTGGTTCAATTCATAAACGTTTGTAATTACTTTAGCTTCAAAACAGTCCATATTTTACGTTTGAAAACTACTCATTTCACGTAAAGTTTCGACGAAAGCTCTGTTGGCACAAATCTCGTTAGATTCTACGTCACTTGCAGTAAATTCAGGTAAATAAAATCCAGTAAATTCATGTCTATTCGTTTCCACATTCAGAGTGTTATTAATACTTTACTTCTATCTAAATCGTACGATTCTAACCAGTTCAGTGGAGAGAAAGTTGATTTGACGATATAATTAGAACGAACCCGCCTAAGTTTAGGAAGAATGATACGCGTGAGTTGCCATTAATTGATAGGAACGGCCGTTAATAGACGCTCCATTTTCGCAACATTTGTGCAAAAGGTGAGTCACGATGGAGGACGCGGAATTGCCAAAAATTGCCACTCTGACACAAATCGTCTCGTTACTCATCCACAGCGGTTGCGTAAGCGGGAGATCACAATCTCCGAAGACACGGGGAGATAAATACCGGAACACTGTCCGATAAATTTTTTTCAAACAGATACACCGTCGGCATGAATCTTTCCAGTTAACGTTGCGTTGTCGTGCACACGGTCCTTTGACGAAAACGGAACGAAGTGCGGGTGAAAACGTTTCTGCCGCGATGGGATAAATGCTTTATCCGGTGGAACAGAGCGAATGAATATTCCTCGCTTTATTGCAAACGCATTGATCCAATTTGCAGGTATAAGATGTCGCTGCGATTTCCTCTATGCTTTTCAGTTCCTTCCGAATCAGTCGCTCGGGCAAAGAAGCTTTCCGAATCGGAGCAAAGAATCGTGCTCAAAGAAATCTGTATACTTATATAATAACTGTGGAGGAATGAAATTCCCCTTTCAAACATGAAAATTATTTCTCTATTCAGCTTGGCTTAATCCGCACGTGAGCAACACGAAACTGTATCGTGAGTTCTCAGAATTTCTTCTCGCTGAACACGGAAGCTTTAGCGCATTTTTCATTTCTTTGCAATTTACATTTCAAATTTGTTTCTAAAATTTTTTAAGTCTCCAGTACCCACGATACCAGACTAATCCTTGAAACAAGAAACACATAGCTTAATATTTGAGTCCAGAGGATGGACTCAACAGCAACCCCTTTGTTTGCAAAAACAGATTGCAAATTTGGTTTCTCAATTATGCGAGTTCCATAAGGCTTTGCGTTAAATTTAAACGGTGCTTGAATCAATATCGCGTGAGCAGGTGGTCGAATTAATTGTGAGACGCCCTCGTAGCATAGAAAATAATAATTTATTCAGCGTTCAGCGGAAATATAAACGTACAATGTACTGCGGGAAAAACATTTCTTTTCGAAACGAATATAATTGTCGACTATCCTGTTCCAAATGTGAACATCGAATGACTCTATTGAATGCAATCACTCATTATTGAGGCATTGCTGGTACACACATTTATGCACGTTTTGCGCCTCGTCCGCTAAAAGTTATAAAACGGTAATAACATCCTCGTGGTCGTTTAAAAATATATTAATAAGCTTGATCGATCGATTTCTTTAAACTCTTCACCCATGATTTCCTTTCCCTCCTGGAAGAAACCAGCCACGTCCTCAAGCATTCGTGCTTGGCGCGCGTGAATATACAATGGATTCTCCGTGCGTGCTTTCGTTTGTTGTTTCCTCGATGCATATCTCGGTTTATTTACTTTTTGCGTTTAATTTACAATTTTTGCGTTTTCTTCCGCGACGGCAACCAGAATAGAAATGTCAATAAACAGTCTTTCTTAATTTACTTGAAGTTGGTAAAGATGGAGCTGCCACGTCCTCAAATGTGAAGTCACGTTTGAAATTACTTGTTTGTGAAATTATAAATTCGAATTTGAAGAAGTGTAGGTACCGTTAAATAGTTAATTTTTGGTGCTTCGATTCGAGTAATACGTGAATGGAATGAATACTTAAAAAAAGAGTGATGAAGAGTTTGTAAAAGTTTAAAACCAATTCTAAAAAAGTAAAAGCTTGTAATAAATATATAAAGCAGGCCACATGCAAATAAATTGGCAGTAAAAATTTAAAATATTCGTTTCACATCCACGAGTTCGGAAGTTAAACGAATTATTGGGTAGCTTTTTTTGGAAGTTCCATGTAACATAGAAGACTACTATTTCAGGTTGACGCGAGAATGCAAAGCGTTTTTGAAAGCGACGAAAAGAATCCAGTGTACAGTGGTTTATTGCTTTTTCGATCTCCATTTAAAAATGGGCGACTACGCGTGACTTCCTCTGAAAACGCGATATATCGCTCGCGATTCGCACTGCATGTGCTTCACTCTACCTAACTATGTAAATCAACGTTATAAAAGGTCGCATAACCAACGGGGCGAGGGGGATAAATCGCATTGCGTTTTACGGGATAATTATCGCGTAATAATACTCACATACATCTTGTACAAGTACATGCACATATATATCTCTATAAATATATACACAGTTACTTCCACTCGTCCTCACAAGGAGCATAAATATCGAATAGAGGTGAAAGAAGTCAATATATGAATTCTTCTACCCAAACTGTTAAATGTATCATTCAAACATTCAATTTAATTCAATATATAATAGCTTTCAAGCGAAAGCAAAATAAGAAACTCTTTTACCCTACATCATTTGAAAAAAATCAAATTGCAGGTCAAAAGGGTCTTAAATTTTAAAAAATTAGCGCGATATTAAGTGGCCGGTCAAGATCACTAAAATAATATTTAAATAATATTTAAATAATATTAAAATATTATTTTCAATATATCGCAATATTTAGCTTAGCTGCTACTTTAACATGATTTCAATTTAAACACGATTCTTTCGACTTCTACGCATCGTCTACGTCCAATACGACCACGAATGGCAGCAACTGTGCGTATATAATAATACTAAGTCGTAAGAAGCATTTCATTTACGTATATCCTAGGTATGAACGACACATTATTCTCATCGTTACCATTAATTTTCACCTACGTCGTATAATAAAGTAATGCACTCGGTCTAACGATAAATTATCGTACTTACAATAACTCAACAGAGGAAGATAATAAAACGATTGCGTAATTACACCGCGTTAAGTCTCATTTGGCCGACGAATTGCACGCTTTCAAAGGAAACCGCTATATATCACCATCGGTATGTCGGTGTTTTAAAAAGTACTATCATTTCAATTTGTACTCGCCATTGTCATTCAACGCTCCATTCTGATTTCTAATAACGCATCGAAATCTCCAAAATATCATGTACTTCTAGTTAAAACATGGTAGAACGTAAAGTGGAAAGTCGCATCCAACAAGATTCGATCCCATGAGATCAATGAAGAAGCATGAACGCGATCTCGTAAAAAAACGCGAGTTTTCCTTCCTGCAAACTTGCCAAAAGGCGTGACAAGGCTTGAAAAGTCCTTTTACTAGATCTGTCACGCATGTTAGAAACTTTCTGCCACCTGCTGCAGTCGACGTACCCGAAATCGGCCAACTTTGCACGCGCCTCTGCAGCAGCAATCTTCCAGAACGCGATTTTACCATAAAATTCAATTATTAGAACAGTTTCGATGATCAGTATACCACAGAAAGTAATTTGAATCCTCTGATTAAACAATTTTTATGGAGCGCGAGAAACTTGATCCTCCTCATCGCCACGAACGTCCACGGTTACGTGGACGTATTTAAAAATCCCAGATTTTGTAACCGAACGTGTAAATTACCTTACACATTGCATCGACTGCCATAAATAATATATAAACCATATTTATTTGAAAGAGGTAAGGCATTACACTCGTTCTCGACTCACGACTACACTTCATCTCAAAGGAGACGGTGGAAACGCGACACGAGTGAAGAGCGACCGGTGAATAGCAAAATGGGAGTACTTTTTACGACACTGAATACTAATATGCGTTAAATCGATCTGCTGAACACGTACACGTAACACAACAGCGCAACAAGTATATTATTTCGCTGCTACACTACCACGTATATTATGTCCAGTTTGCGTTATAATTACACAACACGCGCGGGACAATAATGGGGAGGGGGATTATACGCGCGAGTATCCTGCGATAGGTTCGCCAAAAAACAACGTTCTCCTATAAAGACACGCAAGGAAGTTTGCGACAATAACAGAGCTAAAAGCAGATCGCCGTTTCGTTTAACGTACACGACTATAGTCTGAACAGAATCAAGTGGACACTCAAGGCCGGTGGCGCAGGCTGCCCCAACACTCCGTCCCTTGCCTCGAGTCGCGGACCTGTGACTTATTGTGGGGGAAGTAACCAGTTGATTTTGTCTTGGCTATAAGTTCATCGGAGAACGGAAGCTCGCGGTGCTAGAGAACATCAACGAAAGAACAGATTTTCAGTGGACGAGATGGACATTTTTACCACAGTGTGCCTCTTTATTTGTCATACTTTTGCAACGTTATTTTTTTGTGTTTTTATTGGATTGTGTTTTGAGGTAGGAAATGTTTGTAAATGGCATAAGAGGATTATTTTGGAAGCAAGGAGAGTTAAGCTTGTTAAATTTGTAAAAGAATGACTGCTGTGCAAAGTAGAAAGATTTGCATTAATAAAGTTCAATCGAAGAATCATTATTTCCCCATTTTAGATGTTCAATTCCCAAGTTTTCTAGGTTGAATACCAAGTGATCTTAGTCGCCTAGGGCAGCGCCAGCACCCACGACGACGAAAAACCTTGAAAACTCGTTTAGCTCCGTAAGCTTTCTAATTAATATTACGCCCAAGCTCATCCAAAACTATCCAGCGAAACTTTTGCCTCGATTGAATCGTTACGTCGCCCAAGAAATACTGTCTGAAACGAAGCCACAAATTGCGCAGCTTTTTGTTTTCGTTCCCGCTCGCTCCTCGTCGAGGGGGCAGTAAATCTAGCGGAGGCCCCCATTACCCGAGAATACGTAAAATAAGTCGGACAAAATGATGCGAGGAATTACGAGCCGGGAAGCGTTGCAGAAACCGGCCGGATCGAATAAATCTCAGCCAAAGATACTGGGTTTGATCGTAGCTGATGCACTTGACCGAAATATCTGTTTGCTGGCTGAACCTGCATCCGCCCTGTAACTCTAAATCCCTCTGGAATGGCGAAAAATCCGTTCGCCGCGATCTACCTATCGACCTTACCCCGAACGTCCGCCAGACAAACGGTTTGCCTAAATGAAACGTCACGTGCCCTTTTTCCTGCTGCGAGGAAGACTTGGAGAAATGGAGGAAGGGAAACCATTTGGAAGCATGCGATTATGTGAATGTGCTGAACGATATCGATTCATTTGCTGACCAACAGATTACGGGGTCGTGGGTTTGTAGAATGATTCATGTTTCCTTGAGATGGGAAGCTATTTCTCTTAGCCACTGAAGCATCTTTGGGATTTCATTACCTTAATTTATAAAGCTACTTTTAGACACTTTGTGGGATTTTATGGACAAATACGCAATTGTCGTATTAATGAATTATTGTCCTTGTCTCCTTTCTTCTTTTTCTGAAAGTGGCGAAATCTGTTTTATGCTTCGTAATGATTTAAATATGTCTTCTAATTTTAAGACATATTTTCAAGACTTTAGTGGTAAGAATGCTTATCCGTGATTCTCGCTTAGCACTGAAAACTCTGTTCTTCGGTTAGAAAGAAATCTTCGGAAAGGGAATGCTTGCTGTAGCGCCACGAAGCATCGAGGGTAAAATGTCGAGACTCGGGGGAACGACGACAACGACGACTTGTAAAAACTACAGTTTAACTATACAGTACAGTAAAATACGAGACGCGGGGTTTCTGGTTTTGGAACGAAGCGATTAATACCTGAACATTCCTTGCCTTCTGCTGCGGTTTGTATCTACGGGAAAAAACGAAATAAACGGTTATTACTTTCCAGTAACTAGATCCATGTTACTAGACTGCACTTATATAGAATGCATTTTCCCATTTCGCTAAAGCTCTAACTTCACTGCACACTACATTCAAATCCCATCTGTATCTCGAGTTCCTCGATAAAATAAGTGCTTTGTGATTCGTCATTTCATAGAAACGCAAATATTGAAAGCTAATCTATTGTTTAACATCAACTAAATATACAAAAACTCCCAACATTTAATATTTACGAATTAAAGGAACTATCTGTCACTGAACATTAATTACACAGATGACAAACCTGAGCAGCGATTTCTCGTTTGTCGACAGAGCACGAGTCAGCGTCCACAAACTCCACATCAGCACCTTTAGACTCGACTTTTTCGCTGAACACGGTTCCCCCAATTTCCGGTCTACCGGGAGCCCTCTTCTTTCCCGTCGATTTCGCCTCTCCGCTCGTGAGACTCCCCACGGCACCGTTCTCATCAGGGCTCCCCGTACCGATCACAGTGTAGCCACCTTGAAACTTCACAGACTTCTTCCTCCTAACCATGCCAGGTTGCTTGCTGGAATCGCCATGAGACTTCCGTACCCCGTCTCTCACCTTCATCCTTTCAACGCCACCACTTTCTAGCAATCTTTCGACACGATCATCGAATAAATTGGGATCTTGCTCGACACCGTGCTTCTCCACAGCAGCAGGCTTGATTTCATTCCTCGTCGACTCCATTAATATATCAGAACCCCTGTCCATCATAAACGCGTGAAAATGGTCCTTTCGCGCGTCCAAGGAGCTGGTTTCGAAGGCCCTCGCCTCCAGTCCCCTGCGGATGCTGAACACCGACTGGTGTGCCGTCATCGTGGCTCTCTCTACTATTTCCCTATCGTTAGATTTAGAATCTTTGTCAGCCGTCGTCGCCTCGCCTCGGATCTCGTAGTACTTAACGAAGCTCCTAACTCTACCCGGGGTTATCGTCATAGTGTCGCGGGATTGGTCGTCACTTACAGCTACGGGTGTTACGGCCCTGTTATTGTCATTATTATTACAATGGGGTCGAGGAATCCTCCTAGCTATGGCACTCTTTTCTCCGCTATCCGTCCTCGTCCTTAACTCTAACTGTTGGCCGCGCTTGCACGAGACATCCTCCACGTGGCAGCGTCTCTTCAGCTCGCGAACGTTTGCGTCAGTCTTTTCGCCGCAGCCTGAAAGCTGCAGAGGTCCAGCGGAGTTCCCCGCGTCTCTGTCGCTTCCTTGGGGTGTCGCGTCACTCTTCCTCGGCTCGACGCGACTTCCACCCGTACTAATCGGCGACTCGGGATGATCCTCGTTCTGGGACCATTCTGGTCTGTGCACGTCCACCTTCACCACCTCTATGCCGCTGTTGCACGCG
The DNA here is from genome assembly GCA_910592295.1 of Andrena haemorrhoa. Classification (NCBI taxonomy): domain Eukaryota; kingdom Metazoa; phylum Arthropoda; class Insecta; order Hymenoptera; family Andrenidae; genus Andrena; species Andrena haemorrhoa. Next base: position 30,099,090 of record OU342946.1, read on the forward strand.
GTCTCACGACTTCTTAGGTATACCGTGGGTCCTTGTCTGGGCATAGTATTGATCGAAGAGCTGACATTTGAAGCTTCTGTAGGCTTCTCTGGCAATCGATTGCTCTTCTGTAGTGTCAGCTTCTGGTCGTTCATTAAAAATCCTGTAGGCATTTGAGTTTCGTCGTAACTCCTCTGTGGTGGTAAAGGAATCTTCTGTTCCAGAGTTGTGTTACTGTTGGCTGCTGCCTTGATAATGGTACTATGCGAGGTGCTAGTGTTGCGTACACTTTCCATGTGATTTTCCGACTTTGATTCAATTCCTTCGTTGTCGTCGGTTTGTCGAGTGGTAGCTACTTGTGGAGAACCTTCGTCATTGCTTTTCGTCACAATATTTACTGATTTCAGCTTGAGGTGGTTGAAATTAGAGAGTAGTTCATTCAACACGTCACACTTTGCCTCGCCTGCGTTCTTTTTTGCGGGTGCGAAAATTTTGGGATATCTCGGCTTTGGAACAGCAGCAGGTATTTCTCTCTCCTTAGATTCTCGCAAATTCTTCTGGATCTCCATGTCCATTTTTATCGATTCGTTTAGCCTGCTTGCTAAGTGGCTTTCTTCTTTTAATGGGAGTAATTCTTCGTGCGCGGTCGTTGAAGATGGTTTCGGGTGAGCAGCAACGATCTTGCAACTTGAAATGCTTGGTATTTCATAGGACTCCTCAGACAGCATATTTTCCAAGAAGGAATTTCGTCGAATGTTAACTGGAACGATCACGTTATCATTCTTCTTGAGGAACTCATCGTTTGCGAAAGTATTTTCAGGAAACGAAATATTTTTAACTTCGTGTGCTTTGCTTCTCGTGTTTGATTTGGTAGAACTTTCCTCAACTTCGCATGAAAATTTATTAGAAGCTTCTGAACTATTCTCCTCTTCGAACTTTTGATTTTCTTCCTCGGAATGAATTATCGAGAGGTCAGGGTGGTTTATAATATTTCGCAACGAGTCGTTTACAAAAAGTTTCCTTTTGTATTCGCGAGAACAGTTGAGGTGGGCTTCAAATTTGTTTGTAACTTCTTGCTTCTCATTTCCTTCTTCCTTTTCCTCTGCTGCTCTTTCATATATCCCAGTTTCTGATTCATTTGATATTAAGTGTTCTTCCGCAATATCGACCCCTACTTCGCAAGTTTGATCACGAACTTCAGCCTCTGTTTCATTTATTGTCAATTTTCGTTCAATGGTCTCGAAACATGTTTCACTGATTACTGGCTCCATATCAAATTCAACCCCCATCTCCCGTTCAACAGACTCACTCACAACTTCATTTGTACTTTCCACAACTGCCTCCTCATCCACCTGAACATTATTATTTTCTTTCTCAAAGCTGTCACCTGACAATTCCTTATCATCCCAAGGTCCTCCATCTTGCCCCACGCAATCCGATGCAGCTTCCCTAACAGATCCTTTCAAACTCTCATCTTTAACTTTATCCAACACAAAATTCCAATTGCATTCCATCTTCGACTTCGCGGGGTTCAACTCTGATTTACCAATGTCCGCGGCTTTCATCTTCGCCACCCTCCATTTAGAATCGAACGACTCCTTCTGCAAGTTCGTCGACGCGGAAGCACCAAAGGAGCCATTCGAATCAACGCCCTCGTTCCCAGCAAGCGATCCTTCCTCAGGTAACTCAGGGGAAGTCAAAGCATTCTTTATTGGTGGTTCTTCAACAGCACCCTCTCCAGTTTCCAGAACCGAGCAGAAGGGCACGTCACCGAATTCATCGTCCTGGAACCCCGCTCCGCGATCTCCATCCTCGCTCCCTTCCACGGCATCCATTTCATCCTTGATTTCAGTCAGCCTCGCACAGGTACCACGACTGCACTCGACTTCCTCATCCACGAGAGGCTCGATATTCTGCAAGCTGTCGCACATGTCCTCGCCATCGCCGCTTAATTCGTGATCGGGGGTCGAGGAACTGGGCGACTCGATCACGAACCTCACTTTAGTCAAACGCGGGACAGCCTGCTCCTGCTCAAAGCTCTCGTAGCACATCGGTCCTGTCGATCGTCGGATGTTCACCCTGTTGCTCCTGTCAATATAGTCCTCGAAGACGAAGCGGCTGGATTCTTCAACGTGGTCGATGAACTGGTCCGCGAAGCTGGCATTCCATCTGTCCAGGCACTTCTCGAACGGTAGGTTCGTGGTGGTGACGCGGAAGCACAGCTCGTTCTCTTCATCGAGCGACTGCTCGAACGACTCGCGGAAAGCGTCGCGGACGGAACCCGCGAGTCTCGCGGGCGATCTCGTGCTGGGCTCCTCCTCGAGTGGCATCGTATCAGACATCACGTTCTGGAAGTCGTGCAACGTGAAGAGCAACGGCGGGTATCTGTTGGGCTCGTTCCTCAGGGTCTCGAACATTGGGAACGGACGGTTGTTGAGTGGTGCAGAGCGGGCCATGTTGCGGGTGTCCTTCTTGTCGTTCGCACTGTTGCTCGTCTCCTTGGTCGGTATTAAGTCAGTGTCCTCGAACCGCAGAGACGACAGCTGGGGAGCTCCATCCGTTTCGGTGGAACTTAGACTGTTCAGCGCTCCTTCCGCATCTTCCGTTACTGGATCCTCTGAAGTCGTTTCTTCCAGCGCATCTTTAGCTGTCTGAGACTTCGCTTTCCGCGCGGCTCTCGGCGGTGGCGGTGGTGGTGCCAGACGCTTTCTATCTGGCTTCCTGAGACTCGGTGACGTCCTCTGTGGTGATTTCGCGGCCGCTGCGAACTTTGCTCTCCGCTTCTTGCGTCTCGGTGGGACTGGCGGCGTGCTTGCAGATTCCGCGCCTGAAACAACCATCGTTGACTCTTATTACCCTCTAAAACTCTTAATGGAAATGCTTGTGCTATATAGAGTGGCTACAAAAAGCATGACAGGACTTTCTTCCTCAACCATTAGGCTTCACTTTCTGAGAGACATATTATAAATAATATATTAAATCACTATTCTTGAGTTTATCCACAAGTTTTGTTGAAATTTGAATATTCCAATTTTCAAATGTTAATGTAAAATTTGCACTCTGTCACAGCATTAGTTGCATAGGTGTGTAGAAGTTATCTGAATACTCGATATGCTTTGAAATTCCTAGCAGCGATTTGACATTTACATTTGTGCATTCTGGAGGCCGGTAGGCGACGGGTGTTATCGAGGCAAATCTAGATCCGGAAACGCGTGACTGACCACGGCGTAAGACCGCCCGATGGATACTAAAGGTGATTCTCTAGAAATGACAGACGATCCTCCGTGCCCCTTCCCTTCGCAGGCCGTGTGGTCAATAGCAGTGATTCACTAACGCTGCCAAGTTTAAATTTCCTATTGAATGAAGGAAGACCCTAACGAGACGTCTGGGTGAAATTCTAAAATCGATGGCGCCTCCGTGCGTGACCGAAGTCGCGAGCACTACCCAGTACCAACTACAATTTTCGTCAATACATATTCGAAACACGTAACGTTATCTAAACCCGATGTTGATAAACAATGCATAAAAAGTGAGCAATCATAGTTTGCACTGTAAATGTGCAACCACATTTGCAACAGATTTTGAAGCTGGTTGTACTTTTGACGTCGGTGCTTCTTTAAGAAGCTTACTCTAGGGGTGAAAGTAACTTGGCAGTTTGTGTTAGAAGGGGTAAGCTAGTTGAAAGTCGAAGTTTCTTGATACTTCTTCGGAAGGTTCGTTCTTGGAGAATGGAATCGAATCTTCGCTTTCGGAATGAGATTAAATAGCCAGGTTCGTGTAAAGGGGATGACAGAATCATGGGTCAAATATTACTGACACGTGAGAGATGGAGATCTGATTGCGATCTTTAGTTGCCAGTTAAAGGACAAGCTTGGCGTGACGGTTCGTATTAAATGGGCAAGCAGAAAGTGTAGCAAATGGTGCCGCCTTCGAACTCCGAGCAAGGCTTCGCCCGCTAATTGGATAAAAACAATTCGATTAAGTTACGTAGGCGGCCTTAATGGTATTTTCTGCGGGATCTTACGCGTACGAGCATCGACCATCTGCCATTCGAGAGTGGAAATTAAAGGACAAGAGAAAGGTCAAGCGTAAGTGGAATTATTAAGATCTCGTTTACATACTGCACACATAATCACGTATTCCTAAATAAAATGTACCTACGCGTTTAATGATCTATAATAATTCATTAAGTGTTCTGCAATCACTGTATATTAAGTATGATGATACAATCGCGAAGCCTATATTAAATAAATATAGTTACTCATGTGATACTCTAAATACAATAATAGAAATAATATTTAAAAAGAGATGTAAATACATTTTCTTTCAGAGTTCTAAAGTTAGTGATACTTAATTTGTTGAACTTCTACTCTTTTTTCCTGTATAGGTGGAGTAAAATGCGTCGATAGAACAGCTACCAACCTGTTTACCGTCGATTAAATGAAGACTTGGCGGCTGGTCCTGCTGACGTCGAAGTCTTCTATACTGAGCAACATGCTGGCGGACTTAAGTGCCCCGTTATCGACGAGATCGCTCATGTACAGGCTGTTCGCATTGTGATTGCCCATTGCACTGGATGCAGCACTACTATACGCGCTCGAAGTATTTTGCACGGACGCACCGTCGGTGGTCCTTTGGACGAGCCATTTATTCGTCACACTCGAAGTATCCGCTTCCGAGGACACGTCGAATCTGATGCCACTGAAATCGATACCAGGGCATTCTGAAGTCTCTTTTCTGAATGATTAGCAGTTATTCTGATAGGAAGACTACCATTCTTAATCAATTTTACTTCTGTATTAACTTTGGTTCTATACTTCGGATAAGGCAAGTTCACTCATTTCCTTTTGTAATGGATATTATACCACACTCAAATGAGTACAATAAAAATGCATTTTCAATTTCTACTTCTATATCATATTGGATCTTTCATCGCGAACTTCCTCCTCAAGGCAGACTACTTCACTGTGTATACCGAACTTTAAACTGAATAGAAGAAAATCGATAGAAACCCACGATTACCCTTTTTCTTGATACTCAAATTCAACATTCCACAATCATGATAAATGCGCATAATACAATAAACAAGTTCATGCACTCACTTCAAATAATTATTCTGTACAACCGCCTGCTCGTGGTGCTGCCTGGAGGTCACGTTCTTACGGAGGGCAGGCTGCGAGAGGACCAGCTCGATCGTGTCAGACGTGCTCTGCAGCATCTTCAGAGCTTCCTCATACCGTAAGTGTAATAAATTCTGGCCATTTATCGCCACGATACGATCGCCTGCAAGCGCAATAAGTTATCGTTGAAATTAATGAGAGCGCCGTGAAAAATTGATGCCCATTTCATTTGCATACCTTTGTTCACGTTACCGGCCATATCGGCCGACCCACCGACCGACACGGCTTGAACGTAGACGCCACCGTCGTTACCCTCCGTCACTTGTAAACCTATGCTGCCGCCGTGGCCTCTCTCCAGCTGGATCGTCTGCAGGATTCGCTCTTCGGCGAAGGATAGCTCTTCGAGGCGCGCCGCTAAGGAGGCTGACATCGATTCGTCCTCGGTAACGTGGAAGGTTTCGTCATCCGTACGGATGTCAGCATCTGGTGGATAAAAGTTGAGGTAGTTGGACGTTTTTAAATTCAGGTATCTTTACTTCTGTGCTTTGAAGTGCAGTAGCGATACTATATTCAAAAGCTTTAATGACGTTACTAACTGAGCACATATGCTTCTGGCTGAGGAGATTCCGTCGACCGCGCGGAGAGCGATTGAATCGATGATTCTGTATCTGATTTCAGCGATAGGGACTCCATGTCGTCGGTAAGGACGGTGTCTTTCTGCGCCACGCTACTGTAGATGGCTCGCGTTCCCATTTTCACCCCTAGACGCCGTGGTAAGCTCGGTGTACGGTAACCACCCGTTTGCCTGGATGTGCCGTAGTTCGGTAAACTCGAAGTCTTTATCTGCAACATGTGCACGACCCTTCAGATTCTATGCTCTCTTCATATTAATAAATTAAAAGTTAGATCAATGTTAAATTTAACCATAGTTTCAATTCTTATGACCCCTCTAATTCATTAAAAAATTACTCCCGAGTAACAAAACTTAAACCCCTGAAAGTTCTCTGTTTATATCGATTTTAAAGTCTTACACAAGAAATCCCTCGCTTCAAATTGAAAAGTAACTCAATCCCCTCTTAAAATTCAAATACCACTGCAAACTTCCTTCGAAAATCACAGCACCGCTGTGATCGAGTCCCAAGAATCAATAGTCATCATTTCAACACATCTCAATATTCCTCGCGAAACGTCCACCCCCAAAATGTAAAATCGAGACCAGAAAATCTCGGTTACCTTGTGTAACGACTTCTTCACATCCGCCACATCCCAGACCTCCTCGGGAACCGGGAACTCGTTCTTCCTCGAGATTCCAACCTTGTTGATCGCCGTGTAAAGCTCCTCAGGGTTTTCGGGCTTCGCCAGCTGATCCACGTCGTTGGCCGTCACGATCTTCGGTATGGAGTAACCGCACTCAGTCTCCGTTCCGAGCTCCATCCTCGGGCAGTTGTAAAGCTTCCCATCGCTTTTAATTCCCTTCGCGTCTAACGAGAGTGGCTCGTTGGGGATCGTTAAACTTCTCTCGGATTCATCTTCCGTGTCACGGGACTCGCCTTCCGGCTCTAAACGGACGTTAACTTGCGCGTAAAGCGCGTCCTCCTCGAATGAATAGAGGCCGGGCTCGCGGTGATCGTCCTTCGTCTTCGGAGCCGCGTTCGTATCCTTCTGGGGGTTCTCGTTCTCCTTGTTCTGGTACTCTTCCAGCTGCATCACGTAATTCGGTCTCAGCTGCGCGTTCTTCACCGTATTCGCTATAGCTATCTTAGTCTTGGTGTCCTGAGACTTAGACTTGGATGGCGAGGCCTTCGTCTCGGTCGTCGTGGGGACTCCAAACTCTGGGAAGCAATAAATTGCATTCCTGAATAACTTTTTAGATAGTTAATTTTGATGGTGGTTCACTTTGGATGGATGTATTATTGAGCTTAGGATTGGAAATGCCAAAAGAAATGTTGTACAATATATTTCCTCTTTCTTCTTTTCAATATTGGTATTTTTGGAGCACAACTGTGCTAAATGTTAAAATGGAACGTATTTGAGTCTGAACGGCTTAATTTTACTGTAGCGAATGGGAAGTCGATATGTAAAAGCCGATGCATACCTTTTGCGAGGCCCTGAAGCGAGGTAAGCTCCGAGCGCAGCCTCAGGAAGAACTGATGGTGCAGCGAGGTGAGCTTGAAAGCGAAGTAACTTCTGGAAAACAAAAATACTCTGAAACTCCATGCCCAAGCGACGTCTCGTGCCATACATTAAATCGCCTTTTCAATCCCATTCAAACCCGTAGGAAACTCGAGACGGTTTCAGCCCTTGCTTGCTACTTTCCTTTCAGTTCAAAACTTCAAAGTGATTCGATGTAACATACCTATTTAGCTCCATTTACTCGACTACCAATCAAATTATTACTGTTTTATTATTATTTATTATGTAACTGGGAAAAAGAATTCCCTTTAGTGTATGAAATGTACGTATACATTAAACATTAAAACAGATGAGGCTAGGGAAAAAACGAAAGCAACAGAATACACGGTACTCACTTTCGATGATCCATTCGTAGCTTAAACTTGCACCGCTTCCCATTCAGTTTGCTGTAAACAACCAAGCAGCTTTTGCTGTAGCTCAGCGTCTGAATGTCCTTCCACTGAAACTGCGCCAGTTCGACCCTTTCCCTCGGTTCCCCGCCCCTCTCGAACAGCTTCAACCCCTGCGCGTGTACGGCCAGCCAGACGTTGCTCTCCGTCTTCTTCTTGCCACTTTTACCGCTTTTGCCACTGTGGTTAATATTGTTATTGTTGTTCACGTTGTTATTGTTATTGTTGCAGGCCTCTTTGCGGCACTTGGGCGACTTCTGGCCTGCGTAAATGTCGTTCGAGGTGGCGCTCCTCGTCAGGCCTTGGGGCTTCGCCTCGTCACCGCTGTACGGAATCTTGGGGATGATTTCGCAGGAGCCTAACCGTGGGATTGGTATCCTGCCTCGCGGAGGATACTCCTGAGGCCTGCCGTAAGGGTCCTCGGTGGCATCCAGCAGCAATTCGTCAGACGAATCGCGGCTGTCGCTAGTCTTCCGCCGCCTCTGCTGCGCCATCACCTTCTCCAGCTCCTTCGAGTCCACGGTGGCGATGTAGTAGTGGGAGCCGTAATCTGGGAGCGTCTGTGCGTGAGTGACGAACATTTCCTCGGCTTTGTTCGAGTCCAGACCACGTCTGTCCCGATGAGCCTGGTGGAGGCGGGCTCGGAGAGCCTCCGTGCCTCCGTTGCTCGGCTGAGATTGATGCTGATCTATGTTCAGGATCAGCGACTCGGGGACGTAGTGCTCCAGCAGGAAGTAATCGCCGCAGCCGTGCTCCTACATAGGGGCGCGACAGGCCACGTGTTATCGAGATAGAACGATTTGGGCGTGATGGTGGCCTTGGGGAAAGGATCCTGGTACCGAAATCTGTTTTGAGGCTTAGAGGGTTTGGTGTAGGTTTCTGGAGGTTGATTTTTCAGTGAAATGTTAAGTAACATGGGGCTCCATTGGATGATGCAAGTTATTTATCAGGAAGCAAAGCATGTTTGAGGAACTCTCGATTTGGTAAGAGTAAAGAGAGTGGTGAGATGGTGTTTGTGCAACGTGTTGGGGTGTTATGAAAATTTTATAATTGACTGTACATGGAAGATATATCGTTTTAAATGTATGGGATGATGAGTTAACATTCACTTGGATTGAGTAATTAGCCAGTTTCAGTTTGCACACCTAGCTCCGTGTATATCGACGTTTAATTAATTTGATTTCGACTTACACGGTCTGGAACTGATATTTAATTTCATTCGTACGCGTGAATTCAACGAATCAAGTGTTTACTCACGTTCATGTTATAATTCCCGAATTCAGCCTGAAGAGCTAGCCCGGTCAGATTAATTAACTCGTGGTGCGGACACACCAGCTGTTGCTCCAATATGCACCGTCGTATTTGCAGGTACAGTAGATGCTTCGATATCCAACTCCTATACAAATAAAATTCATCGACATATAAATACTCTTCACTCGTGCATCACAATTGTGTGGCTTGTAGGGTGGATGTACCAGTAAATGAGCACGTACCAGTGAATGAACGTTTTTTATTAGTAAAATAAGTTATTAAAATAAGCGACTAATTAATTAGAGACTTCTTTTAATTTCTTGCTTCATATCTAAACAATTTTTGCAGCACTTGCACATCGTGAAAAATGAGTACGTGTGTTTCTTTACATGACAGCCAAGCAATAAATCTCCGAGCAGCATTTCGCCGAAATCCACGGTGTGATGTTTAACCATGAAAAGGGTACTCGAGCGTACCTTATACCACGAAGAGAGGGTAGAAAGAATCTAAGCCTCAGATACAGCATGAAACTAGTGGGAAGACCCAGGAGACCCTTACTCTTCCCGCTGCTTAGCCATCCTGGCGGTGCGACCTTATTCAATTTAGTGTCAGGGGGTAAGATCGCGAAATCACCCGCCAACAGTACGGCCAGGCCAAGGGTGAAGTTTTCGTCGAGGCATTCAGCTTGTACGATGGCCTGGAATCATTTGTAACGAACGTATTATGCCAACTATCGGGATTACGATTATAGTAACTCATTTTAAAATATTTCGAAGTAACTGTCTAACATTTCAGAGCAAATAAAGGCAAAAATGTTATAATTTGATATTTTAGAATAAATACATGATAATTGCGAACCATAGTATGTTTCTAATTGGTAAGATATACTTTTAGACGTAGAATTAATCTGAAACGGGAATTTTGTGATAGAAGTGAGATTGATCGATAGTATAAGAATTTCAGTCACCTCTTGCACTTTGTGGGAAACTTTACATTGGACTTCGCGAAGTATATATATCCATCCGCGAAACTTCGAAGTTTACTCTGCTCTCGAACTACCTGAGCAAGTGATCGATAGATTTAAACCGTTAACATGCTTCTGAAATCTTTCATTTCATTTTCAAAATATATGGCAAGTTGGTTAAATCTTTTAAATGCAAATCTGTGACTCCACTTACTGTGTGTAATAAAATATTACACACTAGCACTGATACTCAAATTGAACTTTAATCATTTTTAAAAAATAAATACGGTATAAGGAGTAATGTCGAATTGGGAGAAAATTGATCGAATTGACCCTCCACTTGAAATTGAGTCTTTCCGCATGATTGACGCTTGTTTCAGGCTATACAATTGTTAGCATCGCATAACTCATGGTCTGTGGATTTGCCGTATATAACGATTAACCCTGGCAGGACGCCAGAATTTCTCGTGAGTTCACACTGGAATTTGTGGTCACGTCAACAACCACCAGGCCAACATCTTGGTTCTCCTGATGTTGTAGTAAACGACCATTCGAGACCGAAAACGAGCACGCGGCAACAGGGCGAGCACTTGCACGTATATATTTCAAATCGATTGAAAGAATAAAAAATATGTCTTCTTTCTTATTTTTTATGTATTAACTTAATTGTAATTGGTTCTATCATTAATAGAAAATTTTAAATGAAAAATTATGGGGGTTGTAAACAAATTTTAAATGATCAATTAAGAGGGTTGTAAGAAAATTCTCCACGTGATGAAATATTCATAGTAATTCTAAAACATATTCCTACTTATGCAAACAGGCTTTTGCAAAGTGTCTATCTTAAAAATGTGACATATAAATTCACTGATAACGGAGAGTTATCATTGCGTTACGAAATGTCAGATATACGGTTGAGTATGGTTCATGGATTTCCAACAAGAAGGGAGTATCATAACAACGCTTTTTGGAATTGAAAAATGATGTACTTATTTTTAAAATTTATTAAGGATAATAATATGAATGTGAAAAGGTGGTCCTATAAATACCTATAGTACTCTTTCTGTAAATTTCTTTGAGCCTTAAATTTAGAAATAGAAAGACATAATTATCCCCTATTCGTGAAAAGACCTCTTTTCTCTTTACGTCATTGTGGAAAGTCAATAACGTTTCTGCAAATGACGTTCTATGTATCATTCAAACATAATTGCCCAGCAAATTGAATCTCTTATCGTCGAGGGACACTCTCCATGGAAAACTCCCGTGCCAGTTCGCCCTTTTGATTAAACTTCACCACGTTTCATCGCTTTTCATCTTCGAAACGCGATGTATGTATGCTTCGAATCAATTTACGGGATTTTGTTGAACTTCCAAAACCAGAGATTCATGTTACAAAATCAAGCGTGTATTGAAAGTAAAATGGCTAATTCATTGTATAATTACCTGGAATAAATCACCGGCTGTGACTTTTTGAGGATCACACGTCACCTCCACTCGTTGGCCAGTCAGCATTATTACAACTATTCGTCCAGAATTGCCAGCCTATTTTAAAGAATACAGATCATTTGTGTTTCGTCATCGTTTTAGGTTTGAAAATTACCATTTTCCGACATGCTTCAACTAAATGCCTACATACATGGAATGTTATTTTGTACTAATTTACTTAAAGTATTCAAAGCAAAAGTTACGGAATGATTTGATATCAAATTTCATACATTTCTCCTCAATTCTATATTTAATACTGACAATGTTACTGTTCAATATTCCACGAATATTTCATTTTTGCTATATCGTGGAATTACTGTTATAATAATACATAAATACATATCATTGTTAAGGGACAAACACATATAAAAAGTGATTGTTATAATTATTATGAATAAATTTGTTGTGACTAAAATGAAAAACATTGAAACCAAGATCCGGTATGGTCTAGTGGCTAGGATACCTGGCTTTCACCCAGGAGGCTCGGGTTCGATTCCCGGTACCGGAATATTTCTTTTGTTTTTTAAACCCTAATATATATAGTAACTACACAATCTCTAAAGCCAGAATCCATTAATTTATATATTATTTAATAACAATTGAAGTAGTCATTATCGAAACAGTTACAATTCTGTGGACCTACTTAAGATATCCATATTTTACCCTTATATAATTATGATTTCTGACATTTTACAGAATATAACATTATCTATATAAAATGTATAATGTAGGAACCATGAAAGTACTAACAATTGTCAATCATTTTTCTGTATTTGTCATAGTACTTGCTGATATTCATGCTACATGAGTTGACAACTTATTTGTTTATTATATTTATTCAATGAACGTCAATTGTTATATCATATTATTAACAATACTCCATATGTGTCCACTTTTAGTTGCAAAAGAAATGTAACTCATATCTCCGGTATGGTCTAGTGGCTAGGATACCTGGCTCTCACCCAGGAGGCTCGGGTTCGATTCCCGGTACCGGAAATTTCTTTTTATTGTTTTTTCTTTTAAAAATTGCTACTACAATTTACGTTACATAGTTTCGTTTAATAACTATACAAAATTCAATGTTCCTGCATATTAAACAAGGGTTGAAAACAGTTGTTTCGGTTCTCGAAACAGTTATAAGAACCGAAATAATCTTGATACAGTTATGAGTGAAAAAAGTTCTGGCCTATATCGATATAGTTAGAAATTTTGGTACCTTATAACAGTTATTCAGAATATTCAGGATATATAACAGTATTTTTCGAACCGTTTCAACCCCTGATATTAAATAATCTTTCTATATAATAAATACATGTTTCAAGAGTCTATTCTTCTGAATATAGCTAACCACTAGACTCGAACCAGCTTCATCTTTATGTATCTTTCCATTTTGTTTCTTTATTTTCCTAGTTAGCCACTTCGATGTATAATTCCTGCTATCGCTACAATACTATTATACATAAACCATAAGAATTCGTTATGTTAAGTCTGGGTTAATATACGATGGAGAAGAAAGTTTTGTTACCTTCACTTGGCCGACGCACAGTGTTTTCGGTGGCTGATTGGCACGCACCACGAATTCAGGGCCAACGCATTGCGCTTTGTTGAAACACCTCGTGGGTCCACCCACTGTCCTGTACAGGCGCGACGGTGCCCTTTGAACAGCTTTACCCCGCCGAGCCCTCGGTCCATTCTTTATCAGATTTCTGAAAGCATTGTTAACGGGCGTGTGCTCTGAGCGCGTGTCGTACAAACAATATGGGCTAGAACAATGAAGACTCCCAAAATACATTTTTCATCTTTTTTTTTAATGTGTTGTGAAGTTCCACTACACCATTTCATTCTCTTGCGGTAATTTACCACCACAAGAATTCATTGAATTAGAGTACTATACGTTGAGAGATATGGAAGGTATTGTGAGTTAACAAAGAGTTACACTTAATATCTTAAAAAACAATTAACTTGATGACACTGTGAAGGCATTTTTCAAGAAGTAATACATTTAACATCGATTCCAAAATTCCGTGATATACCGGGCGATTATATCATTCTTCAATTTCATCAAAATACTCAAAATCGAATGCAACAAGTTACCGACTTGACAAGAATGGCCCTTCCTTCTCCCAACAATTCAATAAACACCGCCACATTAGTATTAGATTCGACGCCCTTTCCCCAAAAGCAAAACTCAAATCCCCGTTAATCATTTCGTCCTCGCGAGTCAAAACAGCACACCCGTTCTTTGGTATCGTTAGAAAGGGTGTTGCATGGTGGCGTCACACAAATCTGAAATCAGTGAAAGGAACCCCCCCGTCGTTTACGGGATGGCTGCGCGGAGGCTTTCTACCTGACAAACGCCGTTGTGTCCTTCCGCTTTGAGGCGCGAACACAGTCTTCTGGCACTCTTCTCTTTGAGGGCGCTGGGTTACGGGGGTGGCGCGACCCAGATCGCTTGAAAGCATATATTAACGCGGACGTATGACTCGGGGGACAAACTTAATAATGCGGGCTGGGGAAAGGGGGCCAGAGTAACCGAAGGACTGTTTGACTGCTGAGCACCGCTCTCCACTCTAATTTAACGCCCCGTCTTCGCCTCGAGATTCATGAGATTCCGACGGAAAAGTACGAGCAAGAACGGTGGTTGTAAATTTCTCGGATGCACAGGGGTCGATCCGAGGCCATCGGGCATCCATTTTGTCTTCGTGATGCGCTATCGAACTCGAAGAACTGCGCGGGAGTCACGGACGTAATTGGTTCAGAAGGGAATTTATATGGAGTCGTGGCTTAACCTTTGTAACTTTAGTGACTGCTTTATTTTTAAAGAATCTTTCCGTAAATTTAAATTCCGTTATTTTTAGGGTCCTTAGGCTACCTTGCCTGATTTGAATGATTAGAGAAAGTAAAGGGAAACTGAATACGTAAGTATTCAAGTGGAAAGTGAGAGTGACTTGTATAACAAAAAATGGTCAAGGTATTTTTAACATTTGAAAAATTACTTAGACTTCTGAAACATCGAATACGAGGAAGTTAAAGTATTTTTATAAACTCCAAAGTATTTTTTCAATGATTAATTATAAAATATTGCAAATATTAACAACAAAATAGTAAAAAATCAGTTACCTGGGTGGTTTCGCTGGTGGCTCCGATTTGCTGCTTTCGACGTCAGAAAACGTCGCCTTCTTCAAGGTGGTGATTATTCGCGGAGGTTTCGGCGGTCCTTGAACGCTCCTCACTCTCATGGAAGACACTGGATTTTGTTGTTGAACTACCTGCTCCTCTTTCCTCCTGCTGCCGGGGCATCTGTGATCGTTGGGCGCGTGGTTCTGCTCAGGGAACCTCTTCAACTCCTCCTCCTGCTGCTCCCTGCTGGGAAGCTGAGGATTCGAGTGTTGCCTGCGCAACGCAGGATTCCCTCTTCCCGCTGATTTCCCATAAATCTCCTCCCGGGCACAGTCCGTGGCCGACGTAGCTATGTCTGGATGTGAGTAACCTGCTGCTGACGGCCGCCTGTGCGAGAAAAGTTTGTACTATTGAGTTGTTTCAAGCGGTACAGTAAGTATTTGAAGAGAAGTGATAAATATCCCACGGGTTATACCTGGGAATCAAGGGAATCAAGATACTTAGTCCTTACTTCCTCAGAAGCAACTAGTTCCCAATCAAACAAAAATACTTGCGATCCGTTCGAACCCATCACTACATTCGCCAAATAATCGAAACAAGAGTTTCCCACTCTGGAATGGCTAGAGAGGTATCTAAAACGTTTCCTTCCTCAACGTTTAACCGCGTTTCTGAAACACATTCTTCCCGCGACGAAGTCATGGCCCCTCGTCCCAGAATTAAAACGGAACGCGAGCCTCGCTGATTACACCCCCGCTCACAAATGAACGTGCATGCATTGCTAACAGCCCGCGAAACGGGGACATCTCGATTGAAGGGTTGAACAAACACTTGTCGCCTCGCGGAAAGTAATCGCAAGGATCATTAAGGGCGAGGTGCAGGGGAACGAATGAGACGCTACCTGGAGATCGTTGTGCCTGCATAAGCGTCCTCGTTACAATGGCCGACAGGTGGCTTCACGGACAACCCGTTTACCCTGACGTCTTGCGAGCTGAGGAAAGGCTTGACGGGCAGCGTGTAAATAGGGTCGCTGTAAACGTTCCCTCCGGGACTGGTTTCGTCGACGACTGTCGTCGGTAGATTGCCACTGCTCCTCGTGTGCTGCAGCCTGCTGTACACTGGCTGGGAGTACGTTCTCGAGTGATGGTGGCGTCGCTGATGGTGGATCGCTGGGCCAACCTGGCGCCCGCTAGCCTGCACGTTCAGCTGCGACTGAAACTGCCCTCTCCGATCCTCCGCGTTCACCTCCTGACGTCGATGCTGCTGCGACTGCTGGCCGCAGAGGCTTGTCAGGTTCGGGTGGGAGTGAGAGTTCTGGGACTGGAGCTTGAACAGAGCACCTTTCGCTGGGTGACGATGGGGGAAATGGTGCGCTTTGGGTATCTGAGGCTGCTGGGGAGGCTCCTGAAGCTGCTGGTGCTGATGCAGGTGGAATTGACTCGGGGACCGTTGCACTTGATCCTGTTGACACTGGCGGGCAGGGTTGAAGTGGGTGGACGAGTGATACGGACGATCTTGGTGTTGATGATGACTCGTTGGCTGACTGTGGGTCGATTGCAGTGGCTCGTGCTGCTGCGGGGCTTGCTGATGGTGATGGGGATAATTGCTCTGACGACGACTCTGTTCTGGCCTTTCCAAAGGATTTCGCAGAGGCGGCGGTGGATTAAATTGCTGGTAGACTACGCGCCTCCGTGCCGCGAACTGCGGCGATTTCACCACTTCTCGGTACATGTCCATTACGATGTGGGTGAAAGGCTTTGATTGCAGCCGGGTACGGCAATACTCGGATATCACCTGCAATATAGAACAAATTTGTCCTTTTGTTAGAATTGCGGGGGAGATCCTCCAGCTTGTTGGAGAGCTTTTGGGCGAGATTTGGTGGTATCGGAAATATTCGCATATTTCTCATGTCTTGAAAAGAGAGATGCATTAGAAGTTTTCATCATACATTACCTGTGCTATTATCTTAAAATATATCCCCAATGTACGAAACCCCTCGTCATAGTTTCAACACAGACATGTTAAAAACCATTAAAAACACTTTTAAGCCACAGTACAATCAGATACAAAATCCCAGAACTCATGTACCATTTAGTAAAACATAATTCATTGATTACACCCCGCTACTATCGCTCGCCATCTGAGGGTGAGCGCCGGGAGAGCGGATCCAGTTGGGGAATTCCCAACTGGAACGGGGCAAATGTTCTATTAGATTCACAAGTTCCTCAGAAACGATACTGTTACCAGTCCCCGGCGTGCTTAATGAGATTGTACACGCGTGTTTGTCGTGTTACGCGACCAGCCTGATTACCCGATTTCGGAATTGCCACCCTCGTCAGACAAACTATTAGTTTCGGCAGGGGAGGGAACAATGGCTACGACGCCGAATTCCGCGGACTCTGTGAGCCACGATATCAACGGGGGAAGCTGCTCAGCAAGTCCAACCTATTATCGTTTCATTGTGCCACTGTTCTGCAACGACAAAAGCCAACTCTTGGATACGTGGCTGTCTTTGAAAGGCAATTCTCGGTGAACACGGAGTTGGAAGAAGTTCCTTTGTATTTTTCATACGTCTAGCCACCGTCACGGGAGGACTGACAAAGGAACCCCGTAGATTCTGCTCGAAGCAGCTCAAGAATTTTTTAACAAAATTGCTTCAACGTTCCTTGTACACTCTTCAGTTGAAATGCATTATTTGTAACTGTTCGATGTACTCTGACGGATTGGTTAACTAGGAAAGTGTGTAAAGAAATTATTTTTTCTCATTTTCGCGTACCTTCTATTTCGTGTACCAACTAATATAGTAGTACAAATCTAAAATAATTCTCAAAAATAAATCGTGATTGCAAATTTGGTGTTTGAGTAGTAAAAAATATCCTACTGTATAAGTACAGTCTCCCCTTTTCCCCTGTTTGCGAGATACTTAACGTCACACAGATTAACATTGGTAAAGTAGGTTTCTATGAACACGCCCTCGACTTCGAGTCGTAGAAACCTAATTGTAAGACTTTTAATTACGCGATAACACGGTCAGATTCGTTATCAAGTTATAATTATGAGAACTTGAGTCCGACACAACACTGAAATTGGTTTAATTACTTTCCTCGACGACGGAAACTACTTTCTGAGTAATTGGATTGAAGTTGTGCTGCTTTTTTAAAACACTATAGTCTCGTGCCACGTGCAATAACGTTCCACAAGATTTTATACCTCTACGCCTATTCCTGACATTTAGTTCGTTCATTTAAATCATTCCACTCACCAATTATTTCGAGCAGTATATTTTCATAGCATGGGTAAAGCATTACTACACAGGTATTCTTCCGGTAAGTTTTTTAAATTTCCCACTATCATAAGAAACAATTCAAAAGTTCGCCAACAATAAGAAAGATTAACTCAAAAAACTTCTCAAATTTAATGTGAACAAATCAAGTGTTTCAAATCATATCTCAGCATACTAGTACACTTCTACGTCGATAGAATTACCGTCACAGTATATTCTTAAAAATGTTCAAACTACTACTGCGGAATCGTACGAAGACTGCGCGATTCAAACCAGAAGCCACCATCGAATCCTCATCAACCAAGATAGGAAATGGCTCACGTCGCCATTTCACGTTCACGAAACGGGGTTTAGATACCTGACCCCGATATCACATCGTACTATCCTCTGGGTAGCAAAAAATCGATCGTTGGTGACAAACGTAAAATCAATAAGGTTAATTTATCGCCAGCGTTCGCGGAAGGACGACGCAGTTCATTTTCGCAGCGAAAGTGTATTGTGGGTGGAAGGAGTATACATATGTACATCCAAGTCCTGGATGCAGACCCTTTCACACAAAAATCTGAGATCACCCCTGTGGCTCACAATTACTATACCAGCTGTATTCACTTAGCAGAAGTGTCATACATTTAAAAAAGATGTAACAAAATACAAAATGTGTGTAAATTACAAAGGGGGTGAAGATGGTAGTGTCCATTGAATATTAAATACAAGAAATCTTTGAAATACTTGAAGGATTCAAAGTATGGGTCTTAGGTAAATTTGTACAGTCTAAGGACTTTGAGTGGAACAGGGTGGATAGGCGTTTTGGGTCTTTCAGGTTCTGTAGAAATTGATGGAAAGCACATTTAATGGTTTGTAGGTTTGAGGGTAGGCATAGCTTTACAGTTCACTAGAGTGTGTATTAAGTATATGTCAAGTATATCTGCTGCATTAACTATGTCACTATACCCCTTCCACCCACATTACCCTTCATCTAACCTCATGGGACTCTGCCTTCGGATTCATCTGCATAGCAGTCGACCGACGAAGCAAACGATCACAGAGGGGATAATTTATCGCTGGTGGCGGAGTCCCCGCTGAAATTGGTGGAGGTTCCTTGGGATTTCATCAATTTCGCGGGCTATTCAGGTGCAACCGATGAATTACGATCACGCCAACGAATAGCTTTATTAAAAGTGGCCAACTTTCGCGAAGAAGACGTCACGCGAGATCGAGAACCATCCGTGGTAATCGCAAGACCTTTCCTCTACCCATTGTCTGCTCGGGACCTACTATTTCTGAGACTTGAGTCAGAAAATGGAAGTTTGATCGACTTTGCTGTTTTTTCGTGAGTGACACCAGGAATTCAAAGTCTCAGGAATTTTGTGTAGAGTGTTGCACCGATTCCACCCCAAAAGACCTTGACTAATTTATTAACAAATTTGGAAGAACTTTTCACCTTTTCAAGTGCATCGTATGATGGGTCTTTTTATAAGGAAAATAATTTGAAAAGGTTAATAACAGGGTAAGCAATACTATTACTTAAAATCATAAGTGAAATTGTTAAATAATTTGCATATTTTAGGGGATTTTGTTAAGATAACGTCTTTTTAAAAGAATTTTCGTGAGAATGTTTATAGTAAAAGTAGAAAAATATGGGAAGGTATAATTAATCTGTAAACTAAAGCGCGAGACAGCGGCACAGTGGAGGAGATCAAGTGAAGGAGGACCATATATGGTCAGACGTAGTATGCAACGTGACTGGAACTATGTATGTATCTTCCTCTGTAACTTCTCATGCGATGGTTATTTTAAAAATTGTATTAAGTAAAAGTTGTTGTACTCGTGAAGACAGTACTTTGTCCCCAGAGAATCACAGATAATTTTATGCATAAAACGACAATTAAATTTATAGATTGGCATAGTGTGATTTCTGCGCAATCAGCATATTTTTATTATACATACGAGTTTTTGTAATTCTCTGGAAGTAGTAGGTCGATGTTAGGTCCGGGTTATGTACGGTCGACTGCCATCCCGTTCTCTTTCCACCATTCCGTTCGCGCGATAGATAATACAATTAAATCGAGCACCCGTGTCCGCCTCCGCAAGCGCTCAAGTGCTCTCTGCGATCGCGTTAAGTTCGTCATATTCGCCTCTGTTCGACGGATCGTTCTGCCCTTCACGGACTCGATATTAATTAAATTTGTATCGGTAACGCGCCACGACAGCGGCGACGTCAGCGATGTAATTGTGTAATCCTCGACCCTTTGCGGCAAACGATTTAATGGAATATCCACTTTACATGCAGCCATCGACAGAGAGGTACTTAGGCCATTTCGATCGCTATCAGAATTATTTCGTAGCACTTCGTCAGATACAGAATGCTGCAAAGAGTGGCCCAGCATCTGTGTTATTTAATGATTCTAGAATTAGTTAATACAACATCCTTGCTTCTATTTCGTAACATTCTATGACCTTTGACTACGGTAGTTGACTAAGGAAACCTTGAATTTCTGGTGTCCAATGCACATACGTAAAATCAATTCGTAGCTCTAGGTCACTTTTCGATTTATTCGATCGGATAACCAGAAGTTTAGCTTCGACATCGACACACGACGGTCCACAAATTTCAATAACATGAGCCACTGTATTTTATAGCTAGGATATTGCATTATTATGCCCAGGAACATTTTGCCCCTGACGTTCTCTCGTTGTTTGCACCGTATAAGCATCCGATTCAACTCCAATGCAGCTGCTTCTTCAATTGTGATCGCGGTTGAAGATAATACTGTGTTGTTTCTTGTTTCTGACCGTAACATGGACATTAATTTTCGGCTTGCAAAATCGCCCCGCTAGCGTATTAATTAGCGATATTATTTGGAATTGCAAGATTAAATTTGGTATGAGTTTGGATAAAACTGAGTAAAAGAATTGTTATTTGTTAATTTGTGTGAGAATTATCTTCTGAGAGAATTGTGTTTGAGATTTTGAAAGTCCATAATAATTTCTTTTTGATTTTTAATATTTAAAGAACGTCAATTTTTTCTCCTCATCTTTGTGCATCTTTAAAAATACGGTCATATTTGTGTGTCATAGGAGCGTAAATACTGTATTCTATAAAATTTATGTGACAATTTTCCCCGTGCAACCGTACATAGAGAATATAGAGATAGGTTCTGACGAAGGAGCCGCACACAATAGGAAAATATCGAAGCCGAGGGACGCAGAATGAAATATCGAATAGCGAGACGATACCTATTGAATTATTTCGCACGTTCGATGTAAGCGTCCGTTTACACGTGTATCGAAAATTTACAGTTCGGGCGTGCTCGATACGTGCCGAAAATCGGAATCACTAAGTTTCTGTTAACGGAATCCGATTTGCACGGAATATTTATGTGCAATCTGTTTGGAATACCTCCGGGAGTCCAGGGTTTCACAAATTTATCAAGATAAAACAATAGATCCGAATAATTGAGAATCGTCAAAGGTTACTTTACGTTTTTCTCTAAACCACGAAGAAATAACAAAATTCAGAGTTCAATTCACAGAAAAGCATCTTACCTCCTCCACTTTCGAACATTATCATCTACCATCTTTAAAAGTACCATTTCCCCGTGACTATCATAAAATCAGAAAATTTCTAAGCACACCTACAAATTTGCTCTAAAAAAGAAACCTCACCTAGTTCCCCATTTCACAACAACCCTCCACCCCCAGTTTCTCTTTCCATTTCTCACCCTGACACCAATGAAATTTACACCAAAGGATACAGCTATCAAGAAGCCGTGCAGTTACACTTTACGACAACACGCATAACTCTCAAATACACGGGTCGCCGCGGAAAATATATTTTATCCACCCTTTCCGCGTCTCTTTCTTCGTCGAGCGCGACTCGCGAGGGAGCAGAGGGCGAATAGAATCCATCCACGATCTCCGCGACAGATCTCGCGTCGACGGAAGATTGGGAAACAATTTTCACTGGATTTGCAGGCTTACGTCTAGAAGATTCATCAAGGAGGCTCGTCGCCGAGGATCGGGCTCCGTCATGGCAGCTAAAACGGACTGGAGTGCCGACGAGGGTGACACGGAAACGGTTCCTGTCAGCGCCGCGACTCTTGGAGTCGTGTCCAATAATGCCCTTCCCAGCGAGTACATCCACATCTGAAAGCAGCGAATTTCACAATTATTACGATAGTGCCTTATTGCGTGCATTAATAAAACAGGGGAGGAGAAACACAGAATAGTTCATGTTGTGGTGTAACGGGAGAGATTCGGCGAGGGGTGCACTGTTATTAAATCGAACCCTGAGATTGTGAAATATATTACCTTTTGATATGTAAATCCAGAAACGATCAAGATAAATAGCGCCACGATCAGACACAGAAGAATGTAATCGTTCGAAACGAGTTTGGTAGATTTGAATATTGGTAAGATGGATTATGGAGGAGGAAGACCGAGCCGTTTCGAAGCTCAAGGGTAACTGGCATTGGATTTAATATGGCTCCGCTACCTGAAGGCACCCTCGACTCCCTCACTCCACGGTCATACACTTCGGGAAGGGTACCGTTGTGTTTAAAGCAATGGAATGTAGGGTTCGTTTTCCTCAGGCACGTGACTTTAAGTCGCTACCCATGGCCATGTGGGCAGACCTTCCACCCACGTGTTTCCTACGGGGGAACATATTCGACTCTCTGTCATAAAACTCTTCGAAAGGGCAGAAATAATACGAATACCAAACAGCGTCGAGATATCTGTCCCCGAACTGTTTTTAGAAATATGTCGATGCTAGCTCCTTGATTTGGAAACACCTATTTATTATTTAAACCTCTAAAGAAAGCAACTCGTAGCAAAACTATTTAGGCTGTTTATATTTTAAGCGTACGACTAGCCATTTGCATAAATTGCACGAGCGGCTGCTTACGCGCATTAGATCCTCCAGAAATGATATCCGCTGTGGAATTACGTCGCTCTGGTGAATAACTAACTATTATTACAGTAATATCGCAGATATTCAACCACCACTGATGCAGAATGCTAAATTGCCGTGTGCAAGAAGAAAAGTGTGTATTTCTTCAGATTCACGTCGTAGAGGAAGGAAAAGGGCGCTATATATTTCGTCAAGCAGCTAATGAAAAAAGGTATCAACGACCGGTTCGTTAATTGGCTGAGCAAATCGCACGTGAAATTGGCTCCGCGTTAATTACAGACTCGTGAAATTGAAAGCTGAGATATTCGCGAGTATTCCATATAATTCTTTTTCTGTTATCTAGAAAAAGATATTAATTTTTATGGATGTTTCTCATGGAACAATTGACACCATGTTGAGAGGAGTACATTGACAGCGCAGGAGAAATAATTGGCTTGCAGATAACACTGAAATGAAGTTTATCAAATGAGGGAATCTCGGTGTTCAGAGATAAACACTACTTTACAAGCAAAATGCAATAGACTCGCGTGCATGAGTAAATAACGAAAACCGGGGGAAATACGGAGGAAGAGGAATCGCACAATAGAAGCGAACTGCACAGCAGTTACTCTGCTTTCCTCCTGTAATTCAATAAGAATTATTACTGCAAATGTATATTGTGCGCGGGCTGACAATTCCCCTCATTGCATTACATTATATCGTACTGTATCCATATTCAAATAAAAATACAGATCTCAAACTTGGTTAACCATTTTATTCAAATTCTTCAAGAATGAATTTTCCATTATACCTTGCAGTTATACATTTTCAAGTATGCCATTGTTAATAAAAAGCTGATGTCAACGAAGTAAATTAAAATGGCTTCAGACACAGCCGTGAATATCAACAGCACACCCTTTGTTGCTTTGAATTCATTTACTTCCTGCGTTTAATTTACAAATTCTATTCCATTTCAATATCGTTGCAAGCTAACATGGGACTCAACTGAACATCGATAGCACGAATCTGGAATTACCCTACCCATCGAGAATCGAGAAACAAAAACAGCGAGCTTGCACACGATTAAGTTCGCGCGAAACGATGAATGCGGGCGAAAAAAGGGGGTCGCTAATTTACCCGATAAACAATTTGCTTGGCAATTTGTTGGTCGCTGGTCGACGCCTGGCCGTTCGCTTTCCATGCTATTCTGCGCTAAATTGTCGAATTGTATAAAACGTCATTACACATCGACCGCGATTAATTATCGGATCACGAACACGGTGGCTCGCGTTAATTTCGTCTGAAACGCCGCTATTCAGTTAAAAATGTCTACGCTCGAGTGGACGAGGGGGAAAATTCGGTGTGATTTAGCAGAGTTTACCGTGAACGAGCACCAAGTCGCGTAAACGTAAACTGAACGAGGCTTAATTAGGAAATTAGGAAAGTTCATTCGATGAGTATCTCGTTAGAAGTTATTAGATTAAGATAGACTTCTATCACGTGTCATTGCTAAATAGTGATAAAGTAGTACTGTTTGATATTATATTATAAAATACTTCTCATTGCAAATAGGAAGCTCGAAAAAAATTATTTTAAAATGTCTCTACTTACAATTAACATTAATTTTGGTGCACTAACGTTCAGCAATTCATTTGTTATTATGTCGTTTAAAATTCAATCCCCAAAATTGTTTAAAAAGGTTTCGAATATCAAAATACATTTTAGCACAGTAAAATAACTTCTGAATAAGGTGGTTTCCTAAACGATTTTTTCAGACAGTTTTAAACAAGTGCCATAATATAAAATATATACTTCCCATTGATAGAATAAATAAGTTTACGGTACGACTAATCCAGTTGCATTGAACTGCACTTGGATTTCAATCACCTATCGATCCTCCAGTTCACAAAATCCTCCACCCTCGGATCACGTGGTCCGCTAATTAACTCCGGCGGGAAGTTAAAGCCGCGTATAATTAGAATCTCGTACCTTTTCTGAATCGGTGTCCGAATATACGCGCCCCGGTCGATATTCAGGCGGCAGATACGCCCGAGCTGTTTCAGGTGGTGCAAGTTGCAGCAAAACTCTACCACGTGGTGTCAGCTCCAACGTGTGAAGGGTGACCACCGGCCCAGCCCTTGAACCACCCACCACGCCGCCGTCTGAAACAGATTTTTAATGAAAATGCAGATAGATATTAATGTGGGTAATACCATTTTGCATTCGAGACTGTTAATAGCTACTGTGAAACACAGCCTGTGAAACACAGGAGTAGGATTAGGAGAACATAGGATTAGGAGTACATAGGTGGTGCGGCAGGATCAATGGTAACACAGTGCCAAAAGGCTATGAAATAAAAGACACCTACCTATTTGGTCAAATGACATTGAACTGCAATTTATACAGTGTGCACAGTGGAACATCTATTTCTTATGCTTCAATTAAAGTACTGGATAATTAGAATTCTATGATGACTGCGCCACAATTTGTAATTAAGCAATTACTCATTTTGTATTCCAAATCTATAGCCGAGCCCTTTACCCCCAAGCAGTCGTGAAACCTCTCAAATTTTTTTTAAATCATGGAAATTTTTTAAACATCCCTCAATCAACCCCTTTAGTCCTTCATTTCGAGCGTTTCTTCAGCAGCTGTTGCACGAATCCACGCATATCAAGTGATCCGATGGGAATTTCGAATCGGGATGTTTCTAATTAATTCCTCCAAGTATTCGTTGAACTGACAAGCTTGAATGGAGTTGAAAGTCGGCCACAGGTGCTCGAGTTTCGAATTTGCCAGACGGCAGAGAGGGATTTCCTTGCAAGTTGCTGGCTTTATTTATCGCGACAGTGTCCCGCCAACATGCCGAATCGTTTACTATCGTTTGCAGCGAGCGAACGTTTTACTCGTAATGCGATTCCTCGCCAGAGGAGGACAGGAAGAGGGCGATAGAATCGAATCAGCTTCTCCCAGGAAGTGTATCAAAGTTAAGGGTAGATACGAAGAAAAATTGAGGAAACGGCAAAGAGGCTCCACGGCTGCTCTCGTTCCAGCCACTTTATCCTTCATCGCCGGTACCATAATCTCGTTCGTTCGATTTGCTGGCTCTATTTCCGTCATCTCGGATCCAATCTAACCGCGTTACGCCAAACTAGCCGCCTCGACTACCGAAATTCCAGGGACACATTTACAGCCTCGTCCGATTGACGATTCGTGCTGTTGGAGCTCTGATTTGTTGCTTCTCTAACATCACGTTTTGACAGAACTCTGAATAGGTGTTAAGGTAAAATCAGGAAATGCAGTCATTTCAAATTCATATTTTATAGTTTAAGGCACTTGATCTGAACTATCGTGAACTGTAATCCTTACAGGAGTTAGAATTTTTTAATTAATCATCATCGTCTCTCCTAGTCGACCATTTCAGGGCGCTTGAAGAAATTTGTGCAATATCTCTTGAAGCCAACTGAAGAAGACTTCAAAACGATCTATGGTCAGTTCATTCATTTAACACACCAATCAAGTGACAGGTCAGAGACCAAGTCACCGTTGCGATTTTAAGGTGTCCACGACTTAATTACGCGAACTTCGAGTGTCCAGCATTATCAGTGCAGCAGACACTTATCTGTTTTCCAAGAGCACACTCTGTTTTCACGGAGCAGTCGGCAAACAGTCTGGCCAGAAGTGCCATCTGTCCTTTACCGTCGCTGTAAATCCACTATAATTCGCCATTCAGCCGTTAATTTCGCGCGTGTCACGGACATTAACAGGCTAACGATCGCTGAAGTGTCTTGACGTAGGGAATTGTCTTCCCTCTCGCTGCGACCTACTAATTTAAGCATTCGTCCTGCCCGCGAGATACTTTCCTCACGGCGAAATTCCGAGGAAATTGAAGGGCCGTACGGGATGGAATAGCTCGAGGAACAAGTTTCTGTTTGCAGCTCAAAGTTCCTGCGGATTCCTGGATACTTATCGAAAGTTTTCGTTCGTAGGCAGAAGGGTTCTTCATCTCGTGGAATTGTACGATATAACTGTTGCATGGTCGTTTAATGTTAATAGTGTTTATTCAATTTTGAGTTTAATATTAAAGGGAACACTTTGGGAAATAATTTTCTTTCTCTGGTTATCTCTCTTTCAGCATATGTACATTGGCGGACGAAAGAAAGTTTACATCCTTTAAAATCGCATAACTTTCTTAGAATTGGTCCAAACGACTTAAGTTTTTTCTTTGAGAAGCTAGAAGGATTAGTTTGCTAAATGACGTGTTTCGTCGTTCTTAATTTCGAATTAAGTGAATAGTCAATGGTGGTGAAGGAACCACTACTTTATTAAAATATTACTTTCCCTCCCTTTTTACCTGCCTCGAAGTTCAAGTTCGATCTTCGATCGAAGTATTAGTAGAGATAATTAATAGACGGGTGTCGGTGTATTAAATGGCTCATGTTTAATTCAGGAAGTGAATGTATTCATACAAAAACCAAGTACATATTAGTTCCTTCGCGCCAGGTGCGAGTCGAAACTAATTGCATAGTAATGTGACGCGAGATATGCGTCAGGATGCATTGCACCAGATGCGAGACGTCCTAATTCGTGGAGGCAGATATTTGGTCACAGGACAATGGTTGCAGATACATATTTCAAATGTCCTTTCTCACGAAGAAAGCAGGGATGAAGAATTATTTCTTGTTTCCTGTTTCGCGTCCAGAATGCAGAAGTCACCATGTTGCAGCTGAAATTTTCTGTTTCTATCTTCATAAAGGCCATATTCCATGGAAATAGTTTTTATTACTAAAGAAAGCAAAGAAAACTCTCTTTTCATCACATATTAAATAAAAGCCACATACACGTTCTAAATTATTTTCAAAGTTATTCGAGAGTCGCAGCAAAAGCATTGCTACGTGAACACTGACTCCATTGCATTAACATAAAATAGTACGTAAGCAAAATTGTTCCAAAGCGAGATGTTCGCGATCGATGAAATGCAGTCTTATTTAAAATTCAAACCTACGGATTAAAACAGGGGGAAAAATTGTTCCACGCATTTTTCAAGACCTGAAAACTGTTATAGTTTCTGTACGTAATTCAATGCATCCAACGCATGTGAAAAATTTGCAATTTCAAGTTGTACTTATAAAATTTTAATTACAGATATGAGAATTTTTAGCATCGAGTGTCATTCAGAATTGCTGCAATTTTTAATTCATTTAAATAGTTTTTTATAGTATGCACCTCAGTAAATGTAATTATGTTTTTAATTGTATTACCATGAATTATCGTTGACTAACGATTGATTTTACTGAATGATTGATGACAAGTAAATCATGATGAATAGTTGTTATCGATATCATTTCCCCATTTTGCAAAATTAGAATTACATATTATTCATGCTAGATATTAAAATCATACACGACTCTTTGTTAATTGAAACATGGAATATTGATTTGTCTGTTAGAATAAATAATATAGGCGGTATATTATTACAAAAGCATCATTATATTCGAACACGGATGTAACTCTGCATAAATACATATATCACATCACTCATTAGCATACAATCACAATTTGCAGTGTTCCAATTACATATCGGAGCAGATCTACGAATCGATTTTCTCAGATATACAAAGAAAACAGTGTTTAAATAAAATTCCTCGCGTGATTTTCCGTACTTCTCGCGGTCTCACATCGAGATTCAATATTCCCACCTTTTTCTTCTCGTCTAAAAAGCTTTCCACAAGGTTGCCGTATGCAGCACGTTGGAGATTACAAAACAGTACGAAAATGTACGACCCTTTGAAAAGAAGAAAGGCAAACACACGACAATTCGACTGCTTTTCAAAGTCCGCGAGGTGTTCTGTTGCTCGTTAAATTGCACCACCGAGATTAAAACTCTGAAACCCTTCCGACAGTCAAGCATGTGCAACGTGCATCAGAAAGAAATTAATTCAACACGCGACTGCCTGAAAACAAATATTTTCAATTCTACGCCTGACAACAATACTGGGACATCACGACGCGCATATACATGGATGTTCCTGCGTTTTCACCAAGAAATTATTTATTGTTTCCCTCGGTATCCTGTATTTTTATATTTCCAAGGAATATGCTAAAATGAAGATTACGATAGATTACGGACAAAGTGGTGCGTCTATGAAAACATGGTTTAGAGGCAATACAGATAGATGAAAAATGGATAATAAATTCAATGTGTACTAAAGATTTAATCTCATAAGTCTCTTAAGTTTAGTAGTTGGTGGATTAAACTGAGACTTTCAAGGAGGCAGAGAGGATCAGAGTCTCGTGTATGATTAATTTCCTCAATACTGCCTAACATTTCATTTTAAATATTTGCGATAAAAGTAGTCATCGATCAAAGTCAGATCCCAATACTTGATGACTATACACAAATCAATCCAATTGCGATTCCTATTTTACCCATTTTAATCAAACATCCTCGCGAACTGCCAGCTTAAACCCTGCCAGGAAACACTCTATCTGTCTCGCTATTGCAGAAATAACAAACCCTCGATCGAGAAGCGACAGCATCAAGATTGTTTTCGAGATTCATTGCAATACCAGCATCACGCTTGTCTATTTCACCAACACTTTGCTTCCAGGCCATTCTCGCGTGTACAGGGTGAGCCACATAACTCGATCACCCCGATTATTTCTAGTGCTGGCTGATCGACTAAAATCTCTTTATCTCGGGCAATTTGATCTAGAGTAGCTCACAAGCTATTTACGCTATAACTATCGCATGTTTTCAGGGCACCTTGATGGTTTTACGTGGGACCAATTTAATAGGCACATAATGGAGTCCACCAGGCACTATAAAATAAATCTCTTTACTGTCAAAACTGAGCATGTAGGTAAGTGGGAAGAAGATAACCAAACCAAACTAAAAAAAACTATAGGATTACATTCACAGAGAGAAGTGATCTTAAAATTTTCAAAAAGAAAGTAACACTGAAAATGTATTCTAATCAACTGGTAGGTTCGTCTGAACCAAATTGTCGAAAAATGGCAGTTTAACTCGATCTTCTGATACTGAGGACAATCAAGTTGATCGAGTTTTATGGTCCACTCTGTATAACGAGTGGGCAGAGTAGAGAAAGATGAGGATATATCTCTGTGTTGTATGTACAGGCCACGACGTTGATGGATAGTCTCCTAGAGCTCTCCGTTCCTGTCCGTCCTATTAAACGCTGCCTACTCCACTGACCATTCGAAATCTTCCCTCCATCCCCAGTTTTCTCCCGTTTCGAGTCACCCTCCCTCCTCCCACATGGCCCTGAAGGTTTAGTATATTTAGTGCCCACTGTAGACCCATTGTTCCTCACGGCTAATTTGGCATTCTTGTTGGCCGACGTGCACTTGCAGCCGACAGAAGGTTGAATAATAAAGGCGTGTTTACGACGGGAAGGATTTTCTTGAAGAAGCGGAATTTGGCGAACGAGGGGGCGAAGTCGTGGGTGGGGGGTCAATTGCGCTCGGGAGAGGCACGACATCTGCGTTTAAGTAGAAAATGAACGCGATGCCAGGCGATTTTTGAACTCTTCTGAAAGTCTGCAGAAAGACTGTGAAGAAATGGTGGTAGAGTTTAAAGTAACAGTGAAAAGATTCGATGGTTTTTAGAGAGAAGGTTTCTAAAATATTATGAATCTACAATGTTCGGAATTTATGTGATTAGGGATTCAGAATGTAAGGCATTTAAAATATTAGGGATCTAAAATATTATGAATCTACAATATTACGAATTGATGAAATTGGGGATTCAGAATATGAGGAATTTAAAATATTAGGGATCTAAAATACTAGGGACATACTACCCTTTATTCCGATCGAATTGTAAATGAAAAATTTCCAACCCTTCAACTTCACTCTCTGAACTTTATTCTCCAGTAATATTTTTCATTTCACAGCGAATAATCCGACTTTAACCACCCAACCACTTTGCGTCTCATCCATACTGCATTCCTTTCAACGTTACCAAAGGACGCAATAAAAACATACTTACTCTGAACCATGAAATATTCTCAATGCTTTTAAAATAATATGTAAATCCCGATGTCAAGATGAAATTAAGTACGACTGAAAGATCTCGAGTTTTGTTTCGATATGGAACAGCAAGGAAGTAAAGTGTACGCTCGAAAGCTTGCAAAGAAAAGGAAAACGTTTAAGCGCAGTGGGGAAAAAGTGTTGCGCGTTACCAGACGATTTATCCCGAGAAATATAAATTCCATTGACTGCATAAATGGTATTACGGAATTTCTGATACTGACACGTCCCGTTTCGGCCGCGATGAAGCGGAAGAAAAATTCGCCGATGGCGACGGTGCTTACTCTCAGGTCGCTCGGCGACGAGCCAGCCCAGGATATCATTAGCATAATCGAGCGAAACTTTGTAATCTCTCTTTCGACAGTTTATACTTGATAAAGCGGAGGAAAATGCACGCAACTCACTCACCTCTGTACCCTTTAACCATCGACATTTTCCTATGGCTTGCATACCTCGTGTTTAATCGCGATAACCTGAACACGGTTAGTACCGAGATCAACCTTGATCGATTTAATAATTTGCATGTCAAGTAGTCAAAGTTGATCTTAAACGATCGAAACTTTCTTCTGTTCTTTTGTGTTAAATGGCCTACGTATGTCATAATTTTAGATTAGGAAGATATGTATTTTATAGATTAATTAATTCTTGAAGGAATGAAGTTTTAATGAAGTTTTAACTTCATTGATGAAGTTTTTTATTAAAATCTACTAGACATATTGAAGACATGTTAGACAACTGAAGCAAACTAAGAACGAATTTTAATTTATTGATTTTTCAGTAAAGTATGTTATCAGCGAAGGAAAGAAAGGAGATTAGGGTTCGCCAGAGATCACGAATGAAGATACGCGTACTTAGGACGGGTTTCAATAAGTAAAAGTGGAGGTTACGTTTTTCAAGTGGCTAGAATTTCATTTTATAAGGGTAAACGTGAAAATAACTGGAATTCCCCGGGTGCCTTCAATTTGCATAACTTTCCGCTACACTGGTCGCGAAGGTTTACAAGCGGAGACAACGTATATCAATTATGGAACAATGTCAAGGCTCTAAGAAATCACGTACAAAAAAGCTATCTGAACATTTGTCGAATATCGAATTGCACAATTTGAAATACTGCTTGCGTGATTAAAATAAATGGAAGGAATCATTTTATGGATAAATAGGAGCGTACAAACACGAAGTGAACGTAGAATATGCTACGCAAATTTAGAATACCTTCTTGTTCCGTGAAAAAAAGATTCTAGTGACTTCCGCGGACGAAAAAAGCACACTTGCCACGCGATGTTTGTCAGAAGCTGAAAAGCTATGGAAATTGAATGCTCGCCTCGCTCCAAGAGGAAAATCATTCATGTAAAACCATACACTTCGAGTATGTTCCGCATTTTTCACATCCAATCTCGTTTTTCGGAGGGAAACACTTGTCCGTCACTTTGCCCGCTCTCAGATTCATTAAATGTACCTACTATTTTCCCCGACATTTCGACATTCCTCGAGGACTAAACCAAGTATCATTACCCCCCGAAAAGTATGTCACTGGTAATTAACAAATTTTTTCAATTTGCAAGCGTCCCTTGGCTCTTTTTACATAGCTCCTCGCTTTTTTAGAAACGGCTGCCCGCTCTAATTTCCTTATAGAGAATTCGAAAATGTATTCAAAGCGTTTCACATGCTCTGAATTTAGAAGACTTGGCTAGTACGACAAAAAACGATTGTGGACGATGCAAATGAATGAATCGCAAGCTTTGCCGTTCTTTTAAAGAGATTGCTTATCCTCTAATTCAAATGAAATTCCAAGGATTCTCGCTGGAAGCGTTTTACAGCTGAAACTGTCTTCCACTGATTCCAACAAAGCAACTCTTTTATAATGGAAGTCTCGTGTTCTCTCTGTGAAAGTTTAGAACTATCTCAGGAACTGCATTTAATGCAAAAAAAAATAGCACACAGAGAACGAAGCTACAGAGTACCTACTATATTGCAAGCATCTTACTTGATTTTTATTTAACACACATTAACCACCGAAGCTATCTACAACAATTTCAGTCAAGGGAACACTTCGACACTCATCAAAGAGATTCCCACGACTCGAAATTAGTATCGGTTCCCGTGACGTATAAACGTATCAACATCCTCGATGAATGTCAACGTTGATTTAACACTCGCCTTTTATCGACGCCGTCTGGTAGTCTTCTAAAAGCCAGACGAGCCCCTCTAACGAAAGAGAATACGCGAAAATTAGAAATCCCCTCGCAGAGTGACGCCTGGCATTGACTGCTACTTTACTCGGCGAGTAAATATTTAGCCACGGACTGGCCAGGGTGGATGGGTAAATGACGAAATAAGGACGAGAAGCCATTAGGGGCTACTATCTTGCTTCAAGAGCGAGAGGGTCGCTCACCCTTGGCCCTCTCAACCCTCCAGAAGCCCGAACCCAAAGAGGTGAACGAGATGAGGGCACCTGGCTGGCGGCATACCGCTGTAAAATATGCCCTGTTTTACACACATCCACCGCGACCTCACTTCCTCTTTCGCCTCCAAGGGGGTTGGCGCGCACGTATACTCCACCCCTGGCAACGGCTACAGAAGAAAGCTTTGGCGGGACTGGCGATTGTTCCGTGGAACTTGACGATTAAAGTCGAGTGCGAAACGCTAGAAGCCTCGTGGCTTGGTTACATCCTGCGACTAGGGAATCTCTCGCAGTCGGGCTGCTTTCGGGTTGAATATTCGTGACAATTTTGTGGTGAAAATATTCAGGATGTCTTCGTGTTTCTCGTGGTCGCGTTAAGTCGAGTCTGGGGGATAGTTTGTGTTATTAGATGGATTTCATTGGCGTCTTGATTTTTTATGATTTCTAGACGCGAGTTACCTACTATGAGAGTCATTGGAGAATAGATTATTCGAGAGGAAATAGTGCATATCCACTTTTAGTGTTTTTGAGAAAAACAGGTTTAAGTATGCAATGGTAGATCAGATTCAGGGACATACAATGAACGAAATATTATTTTTAACCAATTTATGAAATAGAGAAACAGTCAAGAACTAGGCTAGATAAAACGTAAATTTCATAAAAAGTGGATTGAGAAAAGTCAATTGACCCAGAAATTTTTCGACGAAGAAATTTCCAAGCTGAGTTTAAAAAAATAATTGCCATCGTGTCGTTAGGTACCGCAGAAAAGTGCCACGCTACAATTTCCACGAGTGATAGCGAAGAGCCCGCAGGAAGTTGGCAGGTTCGTCAATGCGAAAGGCGATTTTGAGTGGGCAACTTCAGTCTAGGGTTCGAGGCGAGCGCATCTCGAGGTAATTAATGGTCGGGGATAGAACCAACAGACGCACAGGGATCCTCTGTTGGTTATATAGCCCGATAGATGAAGAGAGATCGAGAGCAAAGCCCTAACGGGGAACGCGAAGTATCTCGCATGGGCGAATCTGTGAGCAATGTTGCGAATTCGAGCAGCCATTATTGAGGCATCGTTCACCAAGTCGCAAAGCCGTTATTCCTAATTGCACTTAGAAAGTACTTGATTTTTTAAGCCGAAGTAAATGTATATAAAGTTTGTTGACAGACGAGATACGTAGGTATACCTACTTTAGCCTTTTTGCGTAAATTTAAGAGCCTATCAGTGGATCAGGAAGTAATCTGCGATTTAATATAATAAACGTTATATCAGAACGTGAAAGATACGACGAACGGTGATAATATGTCTCTGTGCACACCATTCATACAAATGAGGAATACTTTACTAGTAGACTCATTGAGAATTCTATACCACACAGGCCTCTAAAAATCATGAGGTATCAATAAAGCGGAAATAGATGTTGGAGGGCAGAGAGGAACGGTTGAATCACCCCTGGCACGTGCCTCTTTTCGAAACTGATTTCTCTTTCATCCGAATTTCTGGTCACGTAGCTGGTCGCTCATTGGCATATTATAAAGTGACATTGATATCGAGCACAAGGCGAGGATCATAACCGTGTCCGAACACGGCTCTGTTCTCAGAATTATTGTACAATTGTGCTCGATTCATATTCTTCAGTGGTAGAAGAGAAATTTTATCGAAGGAATTTTTTCAATGCTGAAGTAGCAAAAATTGTTCCTCGATCTCTTCTGGAATTTCACTTTGCAATTACTTTGCAATTCTTCACATTTTTCTACAACCTATCTTCACTCAAATTTGTGCTTTCTATTATGATAAATAAAACGTCGGAAATCTACGAACGATTAAAACTGTCACTGCAAGTAAATTTCTTTCTTCTATATTTAATCATTATTTTTCAATCGCAAAACAATAAAATTTCAAACACGTCGATTCAACGTTAATCTGTAAACTGCCGAAGTAGTTTGCATCCGTAAGTGTTTCCAAGGATACGTTTAACCAGCTTCAACACATTTGTCAGTTTAATACCGTCCATTATTTCCTTTTGCTCGTTAAGTTTTGTTTTCCCGCCAGTTTCAACGCCTCGCGTGCACAAAATATTCTACCGAGATAACGCGAAGCTGCACGGCAAGTTTTTTATTCACTTAGCACGGCCGATATTTCATGCAGCCGCGGCGCGCGAGAAAAATGTTCATTGGAAAACATGAAAAATTGATATATCGCGCGGCAACTCTGGTAAGCCGTCGGAATACATCTTCGTCTCCGAGCGAGGTATTTGCGGCACCATTCCCAACAGAAAAAAGTCGGGCGAAAAAATATCGACGAAAGTCGAGGATGAAATTCGAATTTACTACGTATCCCAGATTCATGATAGTAGCAGTAAAATGTATACGAACAGGGAACAGGAAAGGAGAAGCTGGGAAACGGCACGTATGTACATTTTCAGAGACACAAAGAGAAAAGCAAACACGAATATGGCGGGGTGTGAGGCAACCTCATTTACTGGGATTACCACGTTGAAATTGCTCTCCATCCAACATCGAATAACGTGTCCACGTGTCTGGCGTTCGCCTTTAATCCCCATCTCTCGATGATTATGAAATTCAACAAAATAAACATGTTATGTACGTCAATCCATCCACCATACAATTAACCCTGAACACACACGCGGACATATTTGCTTTAAGGCGGATTCACAGACGACAGTCGTCCCTTTGTGCCAGTGTTAGTAACTGACACGGACAAGTGTGAACTGCTCCATTCCAAAACAGAGAAACGGTAGATACTTCTACGTTTTATCACTGACACTGATGGCACTGAACCGTCAAGAAAGTGGTACATGTGGTATCTTTTCATAGGACACTTCTGTGATTCGGGACTGGAAAAGACACAGTATGAATATATAAAAAAAACAGTCGTCAGATATAAAAGTGTTTGACGTGAAAAGGCTTTAACTTGCAGCATGTGGAATTTCTGGGGACTGAGATTGCCCATCCATGGAGTGAGCCAGCCACTTTGTACACTTTGCCGCACATTTAAAATTATGGGATTTTTATTCAATATTTTGGCAAACCACGAGGTAAAGAACGTAACGAGTCGAGCGAACGCGCGTTTCTTCAGAAGCAGACAACGAGAAGCTCGGATAACTACGATGGAAGCTCATATGTCGGGATTACCGGGCTTGCTCCCTTTTCATCCCCATCGAGCAGCTTGACCTCGCTCGCGCGCTGCCGCGATCCTCATGGCTGTTTACAGAGCGCCGTGTAATGGGCATCAGACACTGTCAGACACGTATTTTGCAGCCTGGAGAGGGCAAACTTCGCGTGCCTGTTCGCGTGTGTACACAGACCCAGGTATTGCCGGGTTTTCGACGTTTCTGCAATTGTATGTCCACGCCTCTGGAATGACTAACATACACACACGAGGGGAACGGCGGGTGGGTGTCGCGGAGAAGAGAGGAAGAGAACGGTTTCGCTTCGCGCGGTACATAGGTAGGTATGAACACGTGTAACTCTGATTTTATAGTCGCCACGAGCACAAGAGGGCTGTCGCGGTGATACACTTGCTGGAGATACGAGCTGCAAGGGGGAGGATTTGTTTGGTGGCGTTGTAACGGTGTGGTGCTTTCAATACCGTAACTGGGAACTTGTCGATTGGATTTAGATGGGGGATGGTTGATACCATTACAAGATTTTGAAGATAGTTTGGGTATTTGTGGGTAACTTGGAGCAAAATCAGGGGGCTATCGAGTGCTATCGTCGCAATATTATTTGGCCTCTCTAAAGTTCCATTTTCCTAGTTGGTGTGTTTCACTATGGAGGAAGTTACCTTGAGTAATCACTCTATTTTGGTCTGGTTTTTTATTGTGAAAATGTGAAAAAGGAGAAATCGATTTTTCCGATTTTTGACAGTGGTCTCCCCCTTAAACTACTTAGTGCCAACTTCTAGTAGTAGTTTACGCGAATAAGGAGGCACTTGGAGGTGTCCAAATATTTTTAATCTTCCGCTTCGAGCCACGATCCCATTCAGCGGCGATAACAACAACCGAACGTGGGTGGGATGCAGCGTTCAGAGTAACAGTGCACTTGGTTGATTATTTAGCAGGCTGGGCTGGATTCTCGCCCCAAAGAATGGCGAAACGAACGGAGGCATTTTCTAAGACACGTGGTAACGCCTCGCCGACCGTATTGTGCCCAGGGACTTTATTAAAGTCGTACTTACATATCGCTCTATGCTAAGCTCACGCCCAAAGGAGTCTCGAGGGGAATTTCTGAGTGCATCTAATTCGAGGAATTCCGCGTGGGACGGGGAAGAGAGTTTCATTCGATGGAGCATCGCGCCTACAACGAGCGACAGACACTACTCGCACCATAACGCCTTCGAGTAAAAGTGTATTTTAAAGTATTCAACAGAGGACTTTAGTCGGATGCATTCAGCTTGCAGATTCTTGGAGAAGTACTTCGAAAATATTTCACCGAATTGAAAGTGGCAGAGTTTGAATGGAATTACGTTCCATGAATTAAATCCTTAATAGCTTAACTCTGGTACGACAAGGTTAGTGACCTCTTTCTAGTGCTGAAGTAGGCGCTATTGGTTTGCTATTTGGTGTAATTTTAAATTGTATAGCAGTAGCTGAGGGAATACAATTATATCGCAAAATGGAAATAAAATTTTAAACTCTGTTTAACTGACTATAACAAATTGACGTTTCAAAATAAATAAATTCAAACATTTCACGAGTATAATAAAATATACTCTTCTGCAGTCTATTCTCTGAAGTCTTCAGCCTCAAGGACTTCGAACTTTAATATCCAATCAAATGAGCACATATTTCTTTTGTGCTTTCTTATCACAGCGATACCAATCTCACCCCAAACCACGTAACAACTGTTTCACCCTCCCAGCTGACAATCGAAACAGAAATTACGCGAACAGCACCGAGAAACATCGTTCCTCAGCGATGGCCCGTCATCCAAGGATTCCAGTCAAAATTTCCTCGCGAATACCCGCAGGACAATCGAAACTGGAATCTGGAATGAACGTTAGGACACGTCCGGACCGCTATAATTCCTCGGACGTCAACTTCGCGCGCTCTCCAGCCGAATGCAAGGGCGAATCCTTGGCATTCGAGCCTCGAGGACCCTGCATCCAGCAGGTAGCTCTTCTCGTAGGACGCTCGTGAGTCATGCTATGCGAACGACGGCATCGTAGTCGCATGCAGGATACCTCCTGGCAATTTCAAAGGCCCCGGGAAGGGGGCGTCGAATTGCCAACATTGTGGACACGCCTGTTAAGCCGTGCACGCGAGTCAAGAACCGCGCCAGGGAAGCGTGTGCGACTAAAACGCGCGTAATCTCGCGCGTCGCCGCTTACGGCCACGTTGTATCATCGTTGGTGCCCGAGGAATATGCCAGGGCAAAATCTGCTTGATTAGAAGTGATGAGTAATGTAGCTTTGAATGGTGATCCAGATGGGCCTTATATCGAGTACGGGTAAAGAAAAGTAAAGGACCGTGAGAAAAGAAAAAGTAATGGTGTCGGTTTTTGTTTATAATATTATGCATTTAGGTAGCAGGAGCTACACCAAAAACACCCAAACCACCGCCCATCGATATATATATAACTGCTCCGCAAAAACAGTAATAGATGTAATGAAGAAAGCAGGTAACGAACCCATATTTAACGTTAAAATAATTAATAATTCAAAATTCCTCCTCTACACATCCACTATAGATGATTTCAATAAAACCTGTTGCACTCTTAAAAATAACAACATAGAATAGTACACTTTCACACCTAAAAGTGAAAAAACAATAACGATGCTCCTCAAGGATTTAGATGGGGAATTTAGCGAACTAGAAGTACTAGCCGACTCATAAGTCATCAAATCCGGTACGGTCTAGTGGCTAGGATACCCACCAGTATCGCCGAGAGCGCCACACAACAATCTTCTCCAAGGACCCAGCGGCACAAACACAGGCCTAAAAAGGCAAAAGCCAGCAGACGACACCCATTTCAAAAAAAGAAAAAATGTTAACCTAATTTAAAGATGCTCCCAAAAGCTGGTCCGACCTTGAAAAATCAATAAAAGTAGAACAGGGGCAAGAAAACAAAATGGGGGAAACTCGCAACCCCAACTCAACTGCAATGTGCTTCGGTCTTTGACGCCAGTTTGCTGTCAGGGTGCCATAAACTACAATGCAATGGGTACGAACACTCTGACCTCCAGCTAAGAAAGTAGAATTCGAAAGTAGACACGTCTACGCGCAGAATGCCATCGGGAGGCAACGGTTGCAGATTCAACGGTACCTTGACGGTCACGTTTCTCCACGCCCTGTGATTATTGAATATTTAACGTCGACTGGCCGACGTTTGACTTCCTGATCCGCTGGGGCGAACCGTAATCGCCCGCGATCATACGATTTAACATCGTTCTGAATACTCTCGGTCCTCAGATTTATTATCGATCCACTCAAGGGTGGCAGCCCCTACAATATCCTCGCTATCACTTTCAACTCGTTCCATCCCGTTGCCACTCTACTTTACTCGATTCCCAGTCACTATCCTCGAGAGAACAGAAGCTTAATAGATATTTATCCGATCGTAATGATAGCCTTCGCACTTTGTAAACGCGAAACGTGGAAACACAGGAAGTGCCTGTTTACTGGCCGAGATGCATGCAAATGCTACTGATTCATCGCCAGCGGTTGCATTGTAATTTGTGACGTTACTTGCAGACGGTTGTTTTGCATTCCGTGGATGCCACAGTGAATGGTAACTTTCTTAATCGGTAAGCAAAAATTAACCTCAAGCACAAGCTCAGTTTCAGAGATTTTAATCTAATTAAAACAGACAGACCGAATTCGAAACAGGGTGGGGGAACAGCCATACTTATTCGAAGAGACATAAAATTCAACAAAATAACTTATATCAGCATACGGCCCGCGCAGCTGCAGAAAACGTTTCATTAATGAACTAAATCACCTTTTTAACAAACTGAATCTAGACGACCCAAATAACTTCTATCTCCTCGCAGGTGATCTCAACGCCAAACACGCTTCTTGGGGCAACGTGAGCGCCAATGCGAGAGGAAATTACCTTTTCCAATGGCTCTCTAATAATGCAATAGAAAATAGAGTAACACTCAGGGGATCCTCCATCCTGTTTAACATTTTTATGTCTGACCTGCTTCATCTTTTTGACTTAAACAATGACAAAAAAGTCACGCCCTGGCTTTTGCAGATGATCTTCTTATTTATATCAACGGAAAATACCCGTCAATTATTCAGAAGCAACTTCAAACACTATATAACAAGATAGCTGACTACTTCCACACCTGGAAACTTAAAATAAATGAAAGCAAGTGTGAAACAATTCTCTTCAGACCCTTGGTATTAAATAAACGCATACTTTAAAAAAAAGTGACTAGGATACCTGGCTTTCACCCAGGAGGCTCGGGTTCGATTCCCGGTGCCGGAATATTATTTTCTTTGTTTAAATAATTTTTAAAAAAATTATTACGTAAACAGTTATTAGAAATAAACAAAAATAGACATAATAAAAATATAATAACTAATAGAAGATATTGTGCAAATGATAAAAAATATATGTATATAGAAAAACTTCACAGAAATTCACACTTTTAAAAACTTAACGTGAGAAATAAACCTCTCATTTGTAACTGAAAAATTAATAATATTTTATAACTTTAGTGTACAGATGATTATCATTTTATGTTTCAGACATGACCTCGCGAGCTCAAAGTTCAATATGTAAAGGAAAATGTAAGAATCTACTTACTCTTAGGCTAAATTATATATTGCTGGAACATAAATTCTTACTCGACAAGAAGAGGTCTTGGAGGGCCTGGGCAGCCTGGCATAGGAGAGCCCATGTTTCTGCAGCGGCAAGTCCTGTTCCTCGCAGAGCAAGCACATCTCCCGCTACAACAGCGAGACCAGGTCCTCCACTTGGGTCGGTTTGCATCCTGCAACATAAACAACACTGCACATTTTAGTCTGGTAATAGAATCTTTTTGAAAAATCAACGAATTTTTTTTGGTTCTTGCTGAATTCTTAGGCGAATGGGACTAAGTGGTGAATATAATAATGGAATATAAAATAAGTAAAACGATCAAAGACGCAAGCACGCGACTGGACTGCTGAACGCCCGGTAACTATATAACTCTCCTTCGCTCGCCTGCCCACGCGACAATGCCGGCGCGTTTTTTCGGTTGTTTCCTGACGCGTCACGCGTCACGCGCCACGCCTCGACTAGCGCTCATCGGCATCCCACATATAATCCTGTTAAATAAAATTAGGTATAAAAGCTTCAGAAAAAAGAAAAATAACGAACTACATTAGGCTTGAATTAAAGATTACTCTCGAATATTTTGTCAAATGAATCGAACGAACAACCCAGCGTTCGTTAATTTCATTCCTATTTTAAACAAGCAATTTTGACTTTCATATAATATTACTACTAAAAGTCACAAATATTAAACCGTAGTTAATCATTATATTACTATCTTCTTAAATTATTAAGACGGCAAGAATAAGAAAATTGATATTGATTAAAAGGAACTTGGTATTCGATACTCTTATTCTATCCTCCCCCTTCCTCTGTGCTTACAGTCTCGCCGACATTAATTAACGCACTGTCCTGGCCACGAAAGACTCGCTAATTACTCTGTTCTTTATCACCGACATAAAATACTCGTAACCACCTGTAACATCATAAATCTTCCAGATAATTCAGTTAGATCCTCCGAAATAGCCTCCCTTTATCCTCCACTTAAACGCCATTGTGCCCAAACATTTTATTACATTTCCAAACGACTACAATCCGTCCATGAAAATATCAGTACACATTTTACCTCAAACAATATAATTTGTACATCCATTTCACTGCTTAAACTCAGTTCAATTACCATCTTCAGCATCAAGCCACCCAACTAACAACTTAATTACCTAAACTCAGAGCTCTTAATTTACTCCATAATTTCATTCAAACATACAATAAATCGTTTCACTTTCCCAAGCAGCAGCTTCACCACGAATAGCAACGCCTAGGATGGTTGAACCACAAATTCTTGAAGTAAACTATAAGAACTTAGAGTTAGTAAATAGACAAGGGGGTTTACGGGTTCACTAGGAATAGTTCAGGGCCCAGTTAATGTAACTTTCCAAAGAGCACCTCTTTGCAAAATGCAGATTGAGAAGCTGCGCCTGGCAAAACATTTTAAGAAAAATCCAATCTTACGCGATGCAATGTTTCCACTGTGCACCGTGGAACAGCGCCATATTGGATTTCGGAACCACACGTCAGGCGACGATACTTCTGTTCGCAGATGAATCTTGTTCCGGGCTTTTAGATTCCATATCGATCTTTCGCTCGCAGACAATACGTGGCTGCTGGTCACGAAACAAGTCGTGAACATCAGCTTGGCTACCGTGGAACAAGATTGTAGCAACATGTCCCGCAGCTCGTCGAGAACAAACAAATGTAAACAGGCTGGGGCGTGCATATTGGATTTATCGGGCTTGTTGGATGCAGCAGCCTCGATTATTTCCATCCCTTTTGTTCGACGTGTCGCTTCCGTTCCATTTCACGCCGCGAAACAGGCGGACCAGGAGCGTCTTCTTAATTAATCCCACCGAAATTGCTCGTTTGTCTCCTCCTTGGGGCAGCCCTTCGAAGATTGAGGGAAACGTGGGACCCCTGTGTTTCGAGGAATCACCCCTTCGTCGCACTGAGTATTATTCGATCGAAGAACCCGATCGTAGATGTCGCGATTGATTATCTTCTATTTTATTGGAATTTATGAAGTGATTTAAAGTTCTTAAGGGATCTCCCTAGTTCAACGGCCTGAAAAGAATGCGATACTTGGGATTTTTTTAAAGAGAAACCCACAAATTATATTAATCAAAAACTGTATGCCTATATTTGTACATATTTCGGCAACATTAAAAAAAATTCAATTAAAAAAAACATTACCTAAAACTTTAAACGCGTTTTTCTCAAAACAATGATTTTCGAATTTGTTAGCATGATATCTCAAAAACCAATAACCCGATTTACTTCGAACTTGGAATACATCATCGGGAGATGTCCCATTCGCGTTGGTACTAAAATTAAGTCGGTTTTTGCAAAATTAGACTTTTGCGACTTAAAAGACCAGCGAATACTTTTCAGTATTTCTCATTTAATCTAAATAGTTCAGATGATAGCCACACTCATACGAATTACACAAATTTTTAAATTTTCTATTTCAACATTTTTGCTAGAATAGTGTAGGTAATAGCGCAATTCTAATCTTACTGGCCATTAGTAAAGGACCTACTTAGTTCGTAGACACGATCGATTTCGAATTAACCACATAGAAGTTCCTCGACAATCGCGGTCCGCCTGAAAATACCCCGTTCCCAGGGTCGAGCTTCAATTGCAAACTTTCCGGGGCCGATACCGATCATTCTTTCTGTGTATGTTTTAAATGCAAATGCCAGAAAGTTATCGTCCTCGCTCGGGAACTTCGGCCCTGCAGTATTTGCAGAACGCTCGTCAAAGGCGCTTATATACCAGCGAAGGTAATTCCTTCTGCTCGAAGGATCGGGGAAACTTTCAGGAAGTATTAGCTCCCTGGCGACAAATATGTCGCCGGAAACTATTAATTCCTCGTTTTCTTCGCTCCGCTAGTAAAAAATGTGGCATCGATGAAGGACGAACGCGCCATGTCGGGCGTAATCGATGCATCCATTTTGATAGGGTTCGTTTGGCAACGTCGCGAAAATTTAATGCTAGACCACACATTGTTTTAATGATAAATCGGACAGTTGTTTGCGACATTTTTATAATTTATATTTTAACAGCGTAACAGGGCGTAATTTAAATGAACAGTGACACAAAATACATACACTGTTTATATTTGAAATGCACAAGTACGTTAATCTAACTGGCAAATCACAGTCCCTTTCGCGACCAACGAAATATACAATACTGATGTAAACTGGGTCATCGATTACCCGATACTTAAAGGAGATTGGAAGATTATTCAATTGGAATTATGCGATTCCCGGATGTATTCGATCTTAAAATGCAATTCAAAGAGACGGGGACAATGCTTACTATTTCCTACGACCTCGATAACATTTTCTAGCTGGCCAGGGAAATGTACCAGAAGTTACTCGCAAGAAAAGTATTTCAATATTCCCGAAATTAATTAAATTTAATCATATTAGCTAGTTGACAGTTAAGAAAAGCTCTAAAAGTGTAACTAAATCACCATCCTTGCGCTTAAATTGATCTCTATTCTTTGACCCATCTTCATTATCAACTGATTGTACTATAATACCACACAAAGCACGAGTACAGAACTAAATAGCTTTGTCGCGAATAACAACGGCGATGTGTCCCCTTAATGCGAATTCCGTCGTCGATTCGCGATCGGAAGTCCGCAGGTGAAGGCAGCAACATGCTCGTTACGGACGATCGAGAAGGCAGGACGTTTAATTAGGGGACAATCCGTTAATGGCGGGACCTGAGTGCCCCGCCTAATTCCGCGAAATTTCATCAGCCAGCAAATCAAACTACAGCCGGCAAGTTCCTACGGACGATCGTAATCGAATAACCCCGCCGCTGCAGCCATAATTTTTCCAATACGCTTCTAATATTCCGTTAGCGGGGGTGGTCATTAAAAAAATTATCAACTACAAGGGACAATCTAAAGAACAGAGTTCATTCGCTGGATTAACGTTGCGCCAGAGCGTATTACGGTGCCGCGAAATAAAAATGGACTTTGGAACAAGGGTGGAGATGAAAATGCTCGCCAGGAGAAAATTGTCCCTTTAAACGGGCTG
Organism: Andrena haemorrhoa; assembly: GCA_910592295.1. Taxonomy (NCBI): domain Eukaryota; kingdom Metazoa; phylum Arthropoda; class Insecta; order Hymenoptera; family Andrenidae; genus Andrena; species Andrena haemorrhoa. The sequence goes on from OU342946.1 coordinate 30,144,037, forward strand.
ACCTGTTCGAATCTGCGAGGGGATTTATTTTGAGAGGTACGCTGAATCCAGGTAATTCAGCGAGACATTTAGAGATAAAGGAAGGATCGCTGTCAGTTGGATGGGAATGTGTTTGGTACAGATGAAAAATCAGAGGGGTGGTTTATGATTCTACAAATCGGGTGCTGTGAGTTCAGGTGTGTTTAGTCTTGGGGTTTGGTAGCATTATTTTGCCCGAAACACGGGAAAGTTCGAATAAATAAAGCGAGCACACGATGCATTTATATATCTACGCATGTACATATAGCGATTTGAAGAGCAGACAGAGATTTGATTGAAATCAAACACGATGCAATTATTTTTGTTCAAATTCGATTACGTGTTATTGAATCCACGTTCGATACGTTTAATTACTAATTAACTTCTCCAGGTTCGACGAACTGATTAAAGGGATATCCTATTCTCTCACATTGATCTCTCACTGAGTGTGTCAAAAATATTGCCACTGTCTTTTAACCAAAATATTTCTCTCAATATTGAACAAATTATTGCTTCCGAAGACCTTAACATTTTTACTGTTAAAAAACCAGATATTAAAGCACTGGATTCTGTTTTACGGATCAATATAATTTGCCAATTTAAACAAATTCGAAATCAGCGAAACGACGACTTAAACCTCCTCGAATTTCACGTAAACTCCACCCTACTTCAGATTTATTTTCAAATAATAATGCGCGCTACTTTCATATCGTGCAATATTGCAGTGCTCTTAACAGTATAATTGTACCCCTATAATATGTATTTTCGTTTTCGATGTAGTATAAGCCACCGCCACACGTTTCCCATGATTCGTTCGTTTAAAACTTCGCCCCAGCAGCTCACAAAAAGCAACGATATTAGTACCACTGCAAGCTTAGCAATCTGGAAAGCAGTGAAAGCTCGGTTACACATTAAATCGGACAGAAGCAACGTATACGCGCGCGTCAGTCATCCAACAGAAATTTAAATTTCGGCTGGTCTGTTCACTGACGCGCGCTTCGTTTCAATATGAAAAATCACCGGACGATCCACGTGTGCGCCACGTTGTCACAAGCCTATTCGTCATTTATCACCCCACAGGACCGTAAAAAAAAGAATAAAAAGTAAAGGAAAAAATATCTTTGAATCGAGTTTTCACAGCAATGAAAGAACAGTCTAAAACGGTTTAAGGGGACGGTAACTAACTTATAAAATTATAACTATTATCAACGGTAACTAACTTATAACATTTGAATTGTCGAGTAGTCAGGAATTTAGCTCCCTGCTCATCAGCACCAGGTGCAGATTAGCCCCTGAATCTTATCGCAATTCTTACCATTTCCATCTCACCCCCAATTCAGCATAACACCAAAACTCCATCCATCCAATTCGCCATATTTTTCGATCCCGTTTCTACCGAAATAAAACACTACCCCAAATCTTCTTTATAATACAAATTCATCCACCTTCGGTAACTTTCGTCTAACACCCCGCCATTCACTACACTTTCCCAGCGAAGGGTGCACATCATCGCCGAATCGTTGGATGAAAAATTACACTCAATCCCTTGATCCAACTTACACCAACCGATTTGTATCGCCTAGCTTCTGCTGCTTTAACGAAAGGGGGCGATCGTGTATATCAGGGGATGAGTGTGGCACTCACCTTAAACATTGTCGATGGGCGCGTCGTAACGCGGGGGCGTTCTCGACGTGATGATTTCATGCGCGGCGAAGTCATTCGGCCGAGTGCCTGGCAGATAGTAAACCAGGCAGGAGACCCCGACGAGGAACAGGAAAAACAGGAACACGAGGTCGAACATCAGCAGGGAGTTCAAGGTCATCAGCTGCATCGTGCGCGTACAACTTTCTCCACCATTACACACATATATACACGGTCACGAGCACGCAAGCGCGTCGGTCAGGCCACGTACGAAATTTCGCGCCCCGATCGGTCGAGATTTTTTTATCCTTAGATCACACCGCCTCCCCCGCAGCCGCACACTTGCGCACCAAGTGGGTTGAGAACTGGAAATTTATTTTCGGAAATCACTCCGCTGCGAATTTTTCATGCAGATTTGTTTGGAAGCCTGATGCGTGAAATTTGAACGCAGCAATCTCCTCGATTGGCAAAATGATGCGTGGGAGGAATTTGAATAATCGATTGGATACTAGGGAATATGAGATTGCTTGTGTTGTGTGTTGATGTATGGCTTTTGGTAAAGTGGTACTGTCGATGTGATGTAATTTGAGGATTTAGGGGATATGGACGTTTAATGGTAAACGGAGGATAATGTGTTTTTATTTCTTTGATATTATTGATTTTAAGCTATCTTTAGAAGATTTATGCATACTGGATATTTGATAATGGATATTTGTGAAATCAGAATTTTCAGTAGGTAACTCTGTTGCATCATTTTCATTAACTCCTGACATATGCAAAATAAATGCTTCCTTCTGTTGCAGATCTATTTTTTCGCCTATGTCGTCGTTTTTTCGGAAATTAGTAACTATTAACAGTCGAGGAACCTGTAGTGATTATTCAAGATAGCCCAGCTGCAATCAGTTGAAACCCTGGGCCAGGAGTCGAGTCATAATTGGATTTTCCGCGGTGGTTATCGATACCAAGTTATCCATGAATCGTTAATACTGTCTCCATTGTAATCGGCTATTTGTGCATCGCGTATTGTGAAATCACCAGTTATGAATGGCACTTCCACGGCGAAATTAATGCGACATAATTGGAATCGTTATCACTTACGACTACAGAAGCTGATTTTCGAACGTAATTATATAAAATATTATCGTAGTACAGTCCCTGTAGTTCTGAACTCCCTCAATTGTTACTCAAAATTCAAAGCACCACGTTCAGCATTCAAATGTTTCGAATTAATCTGAGTCCACCTACCTAATCATGCGGCAACTATCGAATATGAACGATGGGGAGAACTATAGCGATTGAGAGAAGCTACTTCAAACCATCCAACATGCCCAGTATATCGATTGATGTATCAGAAAGACCAGGGATTGTAGTTTTCTTTAATACGATAGATTGGAACCATTACTTGCAGGGGCAGTGATACAACGCAAAGAAGAACCGTCATCGATCGGTTGCATCTAGCCTGTAGAAAAGTACTGTGGAAAAATCGTTTCTATTTGGGAATAAGAGGTGTCAAAATATGTGGCTACTTCTTGGAAGACTTTATATGTTAGGCCCTTTTGATGATTAATAAGAAGGTCCCAAGTTTGAAAAATATTATACATAATATTGTGTAATTCAAGGTGGTATTTAACAAATGTGCTGTACTGAGTTTATAACACTATGGAAAGTGTTTTCTGGCTTCACCACAGGATTTTTAATAATTTTTATGATTCACTTATTGCTCTGGGAATTTATGTAACGAATAAATTCATTACGTTTAATGAGCAACAAATTGTACCAGATTTATTAACGCACGGCCAGAAGGCAGGTTTATTTCCAGGAATCCGTGGGGAAATGTGCGACTTCGATCGACATCTTGTTAGAGCCACTTGACATTATTTCAGCGACGTTCGACGATCTCGTATTTCCGATTCGCTCAGCCATTGATACGGGGTTAATCTTATAGGCAAAAACAGAGTCGACTCTACCTTGTGCCTCTATTCTGTGCGAATAAAATAAAAATTCTTTTTTTTTTCTTGTTGAGTCTGAAACCCACCGCAAGTTTGAAGACTTTCGTCATAGTTTTGTGATACCTAAGTATATGCATTCTAAATCATTCAAATTTTCTGTTCTACACATGTTATTCAAATTTTCTGTCATCTATTCTAAGCGATTCAAATTTTTTCATATGTTCCAAATGACCAAAATTGTCTCAAAATCCATTCCCAATTTTCAAGCACTTGATTTGACATTTGCAAGCCCCTTCATTTGTTTTTGATTTTCAATTTCGACCTCACGTTAATTCGGATTTAGATAAGCAGGCGGGTGCAGATATGACAGACGCGGGAAATTTTTCCCCTATATTCGATGGCAATTAACGCGAACGAGCGCTGTCATTAGCAGCCATATCGCGGTTGATCTGGCTTATCCATAAACGCGTGTGGTCCAACGATTTCCCACTTACGCAAATTTCGACCGCGTGCTCGACGTGAACCGATTCTCCATCTCGTCGTCGCGTCACGACTACCGGCGGAAATTTACGAGACGACACAATTTCTGAACGGAAGTCTGCTCTCAAATGATAAACCCTGTCCCCATCCAACTCTCGTAGGTCGTACAGATAGGAAGCGCCCACGAAAATTCGTAAATGGCTCGATGATATAGAAGACAACAGCTATCTACTATCAGGAATCGAGGATGTGAAAAATCACAAACAGAATACATCGAGTTCAAAGAGTCTAGCAAGGTAAGCATGATCAAACGGCCCCCGTAATAAATTTGGTGTTACTGGTTTTTAAAAATTGCTCCTCACTTGAAACACCATTCCGTGAAGTTTCAGATCTTCACCCTCTCGTTTAAGGATAATATAGGAGTAAAAGCTCTTAAATTTATCATTTTTTTATCAGATAATTACTGCTCAAGATAAGTAAATGAAACAAAAGTGGAAATATAGCTGTACTTCATACATTTTTTTTCCGAATTATAAATCAATTATTAATGGAGCAAGCGAATTAGTATTAACAATTGAGAAGACAATGGTAGAATTTATGTTATTCTTCTTGAAATATTATCTCAACGCGAAACCACTATTATTCTTCTCCTTCGTGAGAAGTATTTTCATCATTATACAAGAACGTTTCTTGAACTTATTTTCGTTAGTATTCGATATAATAAAGTCAATGTACATGTATTATTTCTTAAGTAAGAAAGTTGTCTCTGCAAATGTCAGTGAATAAATATCTGATGCTCTATGTAGCAGTCTCAGTCCTGAATGATGTCGACAATCGTCGCTCTTCCTTGATAATGGAACCAAAACGAAAATGGCATGCTGCCATACGCTTGAAGATAATAAATGAATAAAGGGAACGTCACACTCGTCTGCCAGCTGTTGCATGTCTTTCAGGTGTTTTTCTGCAAGCCATGACGAGTGCACTTTGCGTAATCGAAGAAAATATGTTTAAACTTAACAGCATTCCTCGAATGATCACGCTAGGCTGACCCAAACCTGTCGCACTAACTTCAACTCCATACTCCAAATCCATCTCCTCCAACTTGAAAACTTGAATATTCAGATTTAATATTCAACAATTCAGTTTGCCAACCACAGAGAGTTGACTCTAAAGTTACATATCCTGGTAAATTGTCCACACGCTATTCCCTTATATTTTACTCTCAGCTTTCACCTTAAAAAAATGGACACAAGAATATTTCATTCCTCAAACAAAATCCTTGAAAAAATCTACTTGCATAATTGAAAATTTCAGACCTCTCTCTTACAGTCTGCGAATTATGAACAAAAAATCGGAAAATAGCCGAATTTTCAGGAGTTAATTTCACCCCTTGCGAGTGAATTTGGGCGACAAACAAAAACTGCGCTCTAATCAGGAGGAAATCCCCTACATATTCACAAAGTTTCAGAATTTTTTTAATTTTCGGCTTCGGGATCTTCTTTTGTAAGCGTGGAAAAAGAAAACCAAACGATCAGGTGGTGCGTAAATACCTTCTTCGCCCCGCAGAAAGCGCAGGGACCAGGAAAAAAGAGGGCAGGACAGTTTACGTCTGACTGTAGGAGCCCCAGACGGATATAGACCGCAAGATAAACGACGTATTACCGGTATAAAGCAACGTCCTCGTGTGTCGACGCCCGTTCCCGTCAACACGCTCTTACATGCGCTGGTATCTTTCCCGTAACCTCTTTTCTCAATCCAATTGAACGGTGCGTACATACACCAGCGCCTGCAGAAAAACCAGCACGCGCTTGAATTTCTGGAGAAGTTGCAGAAGCCGCGGGTACGCGCGGCACGTTACGCGGGCCGATATCGATTCCGCCTTCCGTATTCAGATACCTGACTGCTCTGTCACTCGTGTAGTAAAAGTAGACGTCGAGATACTCTCCTATTCGGTACATTCCACTTTTCCTTCGGAGAATTTCCCTTCGACTCTGCTCCATAAATACTGGAGGGAATCATCGAAACAACGTGGTAACATGCTTGGAGCATCACGAGTACTTATCTATATATACAAAAGTGGTAATCAGTATGGGAAGAGATTTGATATTTCATTGCCAATTTGAAAACTCCGGGGGTGATAAAATCTGAGATTGAAGGAGAGAATTATTGTGAATTATTGTAGTACATGTAAAATGAATGGGGCGGATATCTACACTGGTCAAAACATAGGAGGATGAACCTAAGATAGAATACAAAGTGTATCAGGAGAACTGGAATATCAACGAAGGATCATCGCCAAGGAAAAATTATGTAATACCTGAGAAGCCAACCCAAATTCTTGACGGATGTAGCGAATAGAATAATCTGAAATCTTGCTCCAACTGTTCCCTACGAGGGTAGATAACTTGGAAAGTTAGAAGAATCCTATTCGAAAGTGAAACAGACTGGACTCGGTTATCCTGCACCGAAGTTCGGTGCTGTCAAGTGAGAATGATAAGACTTTTGCTAAAAAAACTGGGGAAATATTTCAATTTTAACTGAAGAAAGGTAATACGACGGTGAGGATAGTCTTTGCTAGAGCCCCCTTTCGATTAATTTATTATGCAATTGTTAAAATAGTATTTCCTAATGGTAAATGGAGGAAAATAGCAGTTATTGGTACTTTGAAATGGGAAATGGTAAAAATCTCTTAGAAATAATTAGATGAAATGTGGAACGGGTCAAGAACCGCTGCGTTATACAAATTGGTCGATAATTACACCGGATCTACGTGTTTCGCTGTGGGACAGATGACAAATGGTCCCTCCCTTCGTTTTGTCTCAATGCGTTCATTCCAATTTCACGGTGCAAATGAGCATCGTCCAACGAAAAACAAGCGTGCACCGCGTAAATTGAATTTCCCTGGGCAGCGTGAAACCGATTTTAACGCAACGATGGTGCTCGTTGATCTTACATTTCCAATTTTTCGCTCTCTGCGCCCCACTGTGCGCGCACTCGCTGGCGAAGTGGATTTTTGTCGCGAATCCCTGCAAATTTTAAAACTTCCCGCAAAGTTGCTCGATGTAATTAAGGCTACTTAGTTTATCGAAGCGAGTAACATAGGCATCGTGAAGATCGGACGAAAGGTGTGCTGTGACACTTCCATTACCTGAATTAATAGCGGGACATATTTGTTTGGATGGGAATTTCAGGATAAGAGAAGTGTAGCTTTTCTAATGTTATTCGTTTTTTAGAGATTGTACATGCATGAATAGTAGAGATAGAAAAGTGATATGAAGAATGAATTGTCTTGGAGATACAAGTGTCTCATATATCTCTGGATATAAAATCGAGCTTTTAGCGTTCAGATAATAAAGTACTGTGACAATAGGTGAAGTGATGGAGTTTTACTGTGATTTTCTTAAAATGGAAGTCAATGACAAGTACTGAAGTGGGACACATGCAACAATTATGAAGGATTATCTCAATAATTGTCTTATTGTTAGAGAAGGAATGTAGCAAATGGATGTAAATATTAGCGAGGAATATGTCACTAACGCAGGTAACGAATATACATTACAGTATTTTAAAATTTTATGGACAGTATTCGATATTTAAGCGCGGTATGTTGAAATCTATTTCCCCGTGATATTTATTGGCCACTGTATTATTTAATCGAGTTATCAGGAAAAACAATGAAATTTTCCCGCGCGTTTTGCACGAGCTGATGCTTTGGCGAAACTTCCAAGCGGCGTTTCAGCACTTCCGCGGTCGTTGCTCGTTAGCAGAACGCTAGGGTAGTAACGCGTTTCTTCTTATGGAGGTTCGAGTAAAGCGGAAATGTAAAAAGGTAGGGGAAAAAAGTAAGAACAGAATGGGGGGATGGTCGTGAAAAGTGCATACGCATTTATTCATCAAAATGGCAACCACTTATGTACTTTCGATAAAAGTTGACTGTCAATATATAGTAAACAAAAAGTGGCGTCCATAGTTTCGATCCTTGAAAAATCAACCACGTTTCTCAATCTCTGGTTAACATGAGTGGGAAATGAAACGAAAATGACCGAGATTTCGAAATCTGTGTTTGAATGGAAAGTTTAGCCAGTAGACACGTAGAAGAAAGTGAAATGGTTAATTAGTGTGTGGAACTTGGACGTGAAATTTATCATTTAGAACTGATGAAGGAGAAGAATTCCATTACCCAACAAACGAACAATACCTTAAAGAATGAGACTCTGATATGTGCATTTTAAACGAATCAAGGAGAAGTGCATTCCCAGTGATTGATGCCACGCAGAAATGGAAAGAAACAGAAGCGCTGTTCATCGCAGGTGGGACAATTTAGTTTTCGCGGTTCCATTATACGCGTCCCTTCATCGCTATCAGTGTTTCAGGAAAATAATTTAACGATGGAAGCAGTCGTCGACCGTGTGTCTGTAAACGAAGACAGATGAAATCCTGACAGCCCTGAGGCATTATTCCCTAGAAAATAATCGGGCGATCGGGGATATCGCCGAATGCATCTCTCGAATCGGAAAGAGATGATATTTGCATCGCCTACGGGGACTGTCGAACAATCAACGTCATAAAAAAACATTGAGAATAATCCTCTTTGATGAACCGTGTCTGCCCGACGAACGCTATCCTGCTTTTAATGAAGCACTTGGGTGGGGACATTTCAGAAAATTTCTGCAAGTTGTGGTGCTACGACGATTATGATGCTGCAGGATTTAAAATGCAAGAATGATAAGACATAGATAAATGGAGGGTAGGATATTGTAAATTTGTTTTTTGAAGGAATTATTGCAATAATTCTAGGTTGATTAGGCTATCAAGGTACATTCCAAGTAACACTTGCTCCCAGATCGCGAATTCAAAACAACGCTGATGTGCAGTTTGTTACCCGTGAGAATGAACAGAAGTAATTTACTTTTCCTATTATTAACGACAGTGAAAACGTGAATGAACGCTACTACGTTCATTATCCGTGCCATTCGATGAAACCATGCGCGAGCCTCTGGTGTCTTTCCTCCTGCCGTGCTAATTTCCTTTCGCGTTAATTAGCACGGTATAAATTCGCTCGCGTCGCGTTTCAGGGAATCGAGAGCGTCGCGTGAAACAAAGGAGCAACATTTTTCCAAAGTAGTCCACCGTGAAATCGAAAGGAACTTCACACGTTCACCATTCTACCAACTATATGTATACTTACTCGGAATGAAATCTTTAAATTAGTGGGTCGAGCGAGAGTAAGATGACTGGCTAATGGCATGTTTCAAATAATAATTATCTCTCTTGCATTCTGAAGGAAACGTGGTGGAGTAAATATTCGCTACAAACTGTAGAACTCATCTCAATAACAGCCAATGTCAATAGGATCGACTCGAGTCAACAGCATCGAAACAAAGGTTCAGAAGTAGCACGCAGTATCAGGACACCCGCGATATTCCTGAGCTCAAATAGTAAACAATCATCCACGTCGCGCAGATCCACACACGCGCAGGGATCTATGGTACACAGAAATCGCGTCGAAATTACGTTTCACGTGGACCTTCGGTTTCGCGCCTCGGTTCGCAGAGAATCGTTCGATTGACGCCGCGACGAACTTTGAACTTTGCCAACAGGCATTCATAACCGCGTGTCCGACGAGGGAAACCCTTCGCAGGATGCACAATTGAAGGGTCTTCTCAACCAGCAACGGAAGAAACTGCGCCAGACGCAAACACGATCGACATACCTATGATGAATTAGGTCGGTACATTCGTAACCAGCAGATCGATCAGAACTATTGAAAGCGATGCACCGTTAAGCAGAATCACATTCGAAGCAATGGATGCTCACCATTGATACGCAGGTTCGGTTCGATTTCCTAATCGTATGACCCAACTTAGAGTAAGATCCTACTGGTCAGCGGGAGGCTTCAAAACGAACGCGCGCGGGAAACATGATTGCAGCTATTTTCAAGAAAAATTTGTGAATGGATCTTCTTAAGAAATTACGGTATAATATTTATAAATACCTTGCAGTAATCACGGAATCCTAATTCCTACATGGAAGCATTACAATCTTTCTTAGATTTAAAATCATTGGATTCGATATAACAGTCCAGAATATATTTTATATCATGTAAAAATATTTCCAACCACTCAAATAAATCCCAACTAAAAAATTCTGTATTCCATAAGACAATTGCCAGACGCGATGTTCGATTGCTACGTTCAACACCCACATTCATGTATCTAAATCATGCAAGTTGGGATTACATATTATAAAGTGTCAACTGCACTCATACGACGTTCCCTACAAATTCAGTTACGTTCTCCGCCAGCACCGTCTGCAGCCTTGTGGAAATAATTTCTTGCAAAGTCCTCCGATCGGTCTCACAACGCGCACTAAACCGTGCGTTGATCGTGGGAAACGCGGAACTCGATACCGATCGACTGGTGCACGGTGACTCGGGACACGGGGCTACCACCGGCGAGTTTCCGGGATGGGGTTGCTCACCGCGTGGGTACTAGGTGAATACTGAGCCGCGTCAACGGGTACCGAGATTTAGCCCCCTTCTACGTGTGCCTCTCATCCCTCTTTCGGCCCTGCTGCCATCTCTCCCTTCCACTCCCTCATCAAGCGCGCATCCACCCACGCAACTGTTGCGCCCCCGCCCATTAGCGATCGTCCCTTAGCATTTTGCAACTCCTTAACCGCCCTCGTGCACTTTCCCTCACCGCGTGCCGATCATCCAGTCACGTGGGACCGATCGATCGACGCTGCAGGAGTATCATCATTTCAGGTTCGTACGGAACGAGCGTTACCTGACGGACGAATCAATTAAGATTATTGATATTCGATGGCAGGGTCTGGCGGTAGAGACGTTACAATTTTTCGTTCTTTAAAATTGCAAGGTGGAATTTAAGTTCTTGTCTCTTATTGTTTTGTATTATATTCTCTAGTCTCACATGCAATGTGCACGTCGAATTAATAAACTAATAGCAGCGAGGACACTTGGACCTTTAACTATCTTTCTTAAATTAAAAATAGGTGTTCCCTTCTGTTTTTCTAAAAACGAAAGAGAATACTGCTCAGAATGGACTCCTGTTTAAGTATGCAGGAAACTCTCGTGACCAGGCGGGTGAGTAATTAGCAGCAAGAGCCAAATGAATTGCCAATACCCTCTAATTTATTCCTTACTTTAACTAATTAGCATTCTTTCTACCACCTGCGAAACCAAGATACTATTTCCATCGTTCTATCATTTACTCTGCATAAATTTTCATACAAGCTTTTCTGTTGTAACAATGATATAAAGGGTCAAAGAAAATTAGGCATAGTCAGTCACTAACAATAAATGTTACGTGATTTATCTGCACATAGGAAACTGCCAGTGTAAAACTTTTTGAAACGAAGAACACGTTTGGAACATTCCCCCACTATTGTCTTTCCTATTACGTAAAGTTTTACAGTCATTTCAGCCTTGTTTGCCAGTGCATACAGGAGCTCCAAATCTCCGTTTACATTGATTCGAGTTCTGCAAGTAAAATGACATTCTCACTGCAGCTTCTCTCAATTATTTTTCTCAAACTTCTCGGCATTGGGTAAGTGGAGCATGGATGTTTTGCAACGGATACGTCTATAAATGAGAAATTTTAGTTAAGCAAATTTCTTCAACGAAAGAGGCAACGTTAATGGACGCGGATAATACTTTTTATGCGCGCTGCAAGTGTTTATGGGGTGGAAGAACGACGCTGCAGGAAAGTCATAGAAAGATAATTGTGATAATTTAGTTTCGACGAAAGGAGTGATTCAGACTCTTTTGACAGAAACCGTGGAAAATGCAAATTCGATGGAACCCTAGAAATAGGATCTCCCTGATTGAAAATAGACGTGCCATTTCTTATTACTTATCTCTAGCTAATTAGAATTCGATAAGTGCTTCTCTTTTCAACAAGCGCGCGAACAGCTGAACCGATATTATTTAAATATCATTTAGTTGGCAAGAATATGTCATAAAATTCACAATAAAATGATAAAGATTAAATAATTAGCAACTTACATAAAATTCACCTCGTGCCTTCAGTTAATTTCTTCCAAAAAGTGTACACGAATGAAGCTGAAACAATTCCATGATGTCCTGTTCCTCTTTTGTTTCAGAACTCCCGTGAACCTGTTAACAGCATGGAAATAAGCTTTGAATAAAATGTGTATAAGGAACAGAGTGTATGTTAATCGAATTTTGTAATTTTCAAGACTTTGCTATGGCAGGATATCGTTAAATTGAAAAATGAGGAGAAAGTATTACTGAAAGTTCAATATACTTGGATTTGGTGGTAAAACTTTCCCCACGGAATTTTCTTGGGAAGTTTAAGTAAAAATAAACTCGTTTGTGATTACAAGAACGATCCAAGACGGAATTTATGGATTATTTGCAAAGAAAAGTTTGCAGCGAGGAACCATAAACTTTTGAAGAGTTTTCTTAAGAAAAACGCTCCTTCGCGAGGGAAGAATTTCTTCTTCCTTCGATCCGAAATTTTCAAGAACGTAACGGTAAAATCAATTATCTTCTGTCAGAGCGAGGGAGTAATAACATTTTTATAGGATTCTTTCTAATTATAAAGTCAATGGCACACTTTGCAATAAGTGAATGTAAATGCTATTGTCTGCCATTTTCAATCAAGCTTGCCGCGCAGAAATGCAATTTCAATGGGAGTTCAATACCAGTGCCAAAGACACAAATATGAAAAGGACCGTGTGTAGTTCAGATTGATTGAATTTTTTCGTTGCCCAAGAATACTCAGTGAATGCAATATCAAACAAGCGCGGAAAAAGAGCTGGGCTATTAAAGAGACTTTTCATTTTTCATATCACGTTGATTGCAAGAGACAATACGTTGGCAGAAATAAATCAACAGTTTTCACTTAAATTGCCTGAAATTTTTTTTTAAAAGACGTATCGCGTTACTGTAATAATGAAATGAAATTAAATTTCCTATATTACCCATGCAAGAAATTTTATTAAAAAGTTAAAGAAGAAATATTTTAATAGCGTTGAAAGAATTTAATATGGGAAATGAGTCTCTCCATTTGGCAAAATTCCAAATTCCATTTGAAGATTCCAAAAAATAACCACGAGAAAAAATTCATTGTGTACCACATTTTCATCTCGTTATCCTCTCAGGTGTTCCGTTTGACAAACCATCCTCTATGTAGAAATACAAAAAATGTATAAAATAAACATTCTACCAAAGGGACTTTGACATTTCCTTGTACAGTCATTAAAAAATAATTATCACCTTAAAAAATGAATGAGAATTCTCATATTACTCTGGAAAATTGATGAATCGTAAATCCAATTTAGCAAAATCCAAGGAGCAAAATTTCGTTAATGGTCAAAGTGCACGTGGACCAAGTTGAACAAATAATTGTACACGATCAATTAAAGGTAATCCAACAGATTCGTAAGTGAATACTGCCACCAGATATTGACACGGGGGATGAACGATCAAATTAGCGGATGAAATTACCAAGTCGGAGTGTTTACCGTCGAAAGGGTGCGGTAATCGGATTATTAAGAACTTCCTCGTGGAACGAGGTAGCTACCGAAAGGGGGGCTCGAATATAGGTTAAGACTTCTATACAGTAGCCCGCCTAGTTGCTCGAACAGCCAAGAAAGTTGGCAGACAGCAGCTGACTCGCTACACAAAGACTGGATTCCAGATTCCGGATATTCAGGGAAAAGAATCCACTGATCAAAAAATAGCGTTCACAAACATCCTTCCTTTGATCCAAAGTTCCAAAGATTCCTGATCTACTTTAACAAATCAACATCATTAAAAATCAGATTACAATAAATTTTTCAGTGAGATCGCGGTTAAATGGTGAACGATTCAGTGAAACAATTGATGGATGCCCGAATTTCGTTCAGGCGGTGTTCGAGTCTAGTGATGTGAAAATTGAAGAATTCATGGGTCAGTGTCGTTGCCGCCGTGAGGGGAATAACATACGTGCCACCGTACTGGGGAACATTTCCCTTATTTGTATTCCAGGAGGAAGAGCGTGATAGGAGCCAATGGAGAAATCACAAAAGAACCATACAGATAAGTCACGTTCACCTTGACGGACTTTCGGCCGGGTCTATAAAAGAGACGCGCACCTCCCTCGATGGCGCACAGTCACAAACAGTACACAAAATGGCTCGCTCGATCGCCGTTGTCCTCTTCACGGCCCTGGCACTGCTTCAGGCCGCTTCTGCCGTTGACGTTTCCAAGCAAAAGAACATTCGATTGGAATTTACCGATAAAGACGGTGTGTCGAAGACCAGATTGGTAAGCGATCCAGAGATATTTTAGATAAGAACGAGGCAACCAACGAGAGCAATACGTGTGTAGTGTTCAAACTAATTGGGAGGATCTTCTGATTGGTGAACGACGAAATAAAGTGGGAAATAGTGTGCATTTGGCAGAGTGGAATTTTCATTTAGAATGCAGGAGTTGTTAAAAATGGAAAGCTTGAATATTTGATGCAGCTAGATTTTTATAAAATACGGAGATTGTAATTTTTGGTCGTAGACGCCTGAATGAATTCCTTTTAGCCCGTCCTTCAATTATTTCAACATTGTTCATGAATGGGAATATGCTCAACGTCGGAGGCAGCTTTTGAAGTTCGATAAAAGCGAGCCCCTTTGACGCGTTTGGAACATGATATCTGATTAAACTGGAGGCATTTCACAATTAATTTTGACTGTGAAGGGGATAGCATAGCATTGATTTCCCTGAAAAGTGGTTTCCTGCTTTAATGCACTGATCACATCGTTGTCTTTTAACAGCAAGGTGCGTTTCCTGAGGAACGTGGACCAGGGTTCATCGGGGATTTGACGATTGGACAACGTTACGCGGACGAAACCATTTTCCGTCGAGTAGTCGAGTTCAACAATCCAACGAATGCTGTTCAAACGACTACTTTGGTCCTGTCCGTCTCCAATGGTACGATTTCTTACTGTAACGTTTAATTGAACCCTTCAATGACTCGATACTCTTAAATTTTCACATTCACGATTGACAGCTGTAGATTAGAGCCCTGAAATTCACGTTTCTTCTGCCTTAATCGGTATATTAACACAATTGAACAGGTACTTTAAAATCCACAATGTTATATAACAGAATCATCATCCACTATTACGAGATCATTTTGCAAATGAGACACTTTTGTGATTCACCAACAATATTTTACAAATATTTACATATTTTACATGTTCCTCTATCTTTTCCGAATCAACCCCTTTGTCAAGTGAAAATATTCCTAACACCAATTGTAAGCAATAGGTAGTAGACCCCTACGCAAGAACCCTAAGAAACTTAAAAACCATCGAAAACGCTGTTTTTCGAAAAACTGCATCCCGAATATTCTTCTCCAGGAGTCATCCACCAGATTAACGCTAAAAACATCCAAGGCAGCTATGCAGTCGTTTGCGAGGACTCAAACAGCCTGGGAACATCCAGGAGCACCTTGAACCTTCGAGTATCGCCTAATTCGACATCTTCGTTAATTTTGACCATCGCTTCGCACTAGTTGTCTAACTACTCCGCGCGTCATAATCCCCTCGCGAATTAAACTTAATTAAACGGGTTTAGGGCAGCATCTTCGCCACATCTATAGAACACGTCTACTCGAAAATTGGGTTCACTCGGTCTATCAAGCGGTACTTTATCCCGGCACGCGATAACGCCAATGATTTTCGCCTCGATGAAAACAGTATGGGGCATTTTCGTGGCACATAATATAATCTGTTCCATTAATTGACAGTTGTATTATCCTTAAGTGTACATGTTACTGTAGAAATGTAGATAGAGTAACAATATCAATAAACGCTACATTACTCCTTACTTGTGTTGGTTTTTTAATCCCATCGAGCTTTTAGAGTTTCTGTTTTGGAATTTTTTGATGAACGTGTCTATTCAAACTAAACGTGCCAGCACCGGTAACCGGTTAAATGACCGACTAGGAAATAAATTCCTCCTAAGAAGGAGGAAATGGCGCGTAGGTCTGAATGAAAGTGCAAAACAATCAGATTATCTGAATAAGATTAGGTGCCCTGTAAGTCGACTTTTCAACTGTGCACCCTTCAGCCTCACCATTGTTAATGTTTTTGAAAACATTTGACACCGCTTGCAATCTCTCTACGCATTATTGCAATTAACTGCCGATACGAGCTGTTACACTAAGCAATTAGCGTTGCGTAACGAGCATCCCAACGATCCTGCAAACAAACCACGTCCTCGCGCGCGCAACGTGCGCGCACAAAGGCGATTGTATGCGTAACAGGTGAGCCACCCGACAAATGTAAATTTCACCCAACACTATTTTCATCGCGCCTGTCACGTCACCGTCACTTTTTACGTTCCTTTAAATAATGCTGATTCATAGATACAGTATTCGGAACTCGGTGTGCATTGTCTGAATAACAAGTTTGAGAACAATGACATCGTGTTCGAAAATCATTTACCGAAGAGAGAGTTTGATTTCTCATTGTTTACTGCTGGTGTCAGCGAAACGTCGAAGCTATAATAAGCTGATGGAAACTTCTGGTGATTATTGGGGTTACCTCCACTCTAACTCAGCCAGAGATTATTCGACAAACTGAAATCCAACTAACACCTACAAACATAAAAATATCCTAAAGTGATATTTTTCCATAGTCGTGAATAATATTCCTATCGTTTATAATACCCCATAAGAACCACCTTCCTACCCCTCAAGTGGATTTCTCTCCACACCACGCATCCCCTGTATACAACAAGCAGCAAATCACAAAATAAAATAAGAAGTCAAATAAACGCATTTCTCCATCTCGAGCTCGGTAACCCTGCGAAAACAGAGCGCAAGGGGTGGTTGCTGCACGCGAACGCCAGACTTCGGTCGTCATTAGGAACACCTTAAACTTTGCATAGATTCCTCGCGCCAACCTTCCGCTCGACCTTTAATTTCACCGCGTAAAAGTGTACGTTCCGTTCGCAGCCCAATTCACTTCTGGAGGAGCAATTTGCTCGGAACGCGTCGACGCGGAGAAACGACCTGCTGCTTTTCCTCCTTTCACGGTTAAGAGTGCAGAGTTAATAGTTGTGGCGTGGATGTATTGTTCCCCCGGCGGCCCTCGACCACCCCCCCTTCCAACCATGCTCGCGACGCAATTACAGGTAGCGATGTTTGCGCTAGTGTGATGGCCACATCGTGCACAATGATGGGGTATTGTTTAAAAGGGGCCTCGTAATCTTGTCACTTGGGACGAGAGTGCTGAAAATCTCCTGGCAAACAGTGCCCTAGGCTGTCCCCCAAGCGAGCAACCCCTATTTTCTACAGAGTGATTGGGAAATTGTTTGGTGATTGGGGAAACCTTCTGTCGTGTGTAAAAATTAAGCGTATGGGAATAATGTCTTGATGAATATGAAAAAAAAAACTTTTCTGGGGTAGTAGAAAATACTGAGAAACGGAGAGGGTTAAGTTAAATACCACGATGACGTATCACACAGCAAGAACGTCTCGTTAAGCCGGAAGCACCTCGTGCCCAGTATTTTTCATTGCTGCTGCTACGCGCTCCGCATTGCCAGAGAGCGTTATACAATAATTTTTCGTTACTCCACGAAGAGATACTACCTCTGTGATCCTTAGCAGATACAAGATAAGTAGGGCGAAGGGATACATATAACACGGTGCAAGAGTTCTAGAGAGACCCTTGACCACACAGGGTACATTAGTTACGAGCGACCTGGAAGTTTCTCAACAGAACCACCGATAAACTCTATCCCCTGACCGTAAAGGAAGCTTTTCATCCGTTGACCGAGGATTTTCCGCTTTGTGAAAAAAAACAGGAACACACTCAGATAATGGAAGACAATCGTAACTGGGAAACAGCAAGTTTTTCCCTTTCACGAAACTGCAAACGATGCTTGCTCTCTTCGCGAATACTCGTTCCTTCCACTACATGTATTCACGCCAACGCAACAAATGCAGAATGTGTAATTTAAATTTTAGTATACATTTCAGGATTTTTCTCTGATATTTCTATTTCTGCACGATCGATTCCCCCTTCAGAGGATTTTTAATCGAATTTACAGAATGCGAATTTACTATACTAAACAAATCCAAGATAAGAACTGTATGTACATACGTGGATCTTTGAACGTGGAAACTGAGGAGAGATACAAAGATACAAAATTCTTTAAAAAGATCGCCCAGAAGTGCATTCTAAGTTCTACAGTTTCATCGTCGGAACGAGGTCTGCGGTAATTATATTAGAATTCAATTTCTTCGTCGAGAAAGCGCAAGACTCCCTGAGGTAACTTAATGGAGACTGCTTGTTCAGGTTGTCCCTTTCCCTCGTCTGACAATTACGCGAGGCTAACTGCGAATCTATCGCAATATCGCTGACAGGATGCTTCTTCCAAAGAATACAATTCCTACCGAGATACCTTCTCTGCACGAAACCACTGGCATTATTTCAATCCGATGAAATAATCAGGACACTTTTAAGGGGATCCCTTGTACACGTGTTAACCGCGGCAATTCACACTTCGCATATGGCAATTGGGTTTCGTTACCGCCACGAACCTGCCAATATGCGGCATCAGCTCGCTAGGGGTTTCTAGATGGAACGTCACATGTATGAGCTTTTAAGAAAACCCTTGATGTACCTGGAGAGACCCGTAACGAGCTTAGCAATTCGAGAAGCCGTATCAACGAGATCCACGGCAACGTAGAGGGGAAAAACGGGCAAACAGTCGGCGACGATCGTCCCGTGTGCCACCGGACGCGAACTGCGAAGGCGAGGAAGCTTGGAAAGCTTAGGAAGCTTCCACCCATCGCTGGAAACTCGACTGTGAATTGTGGATTCGCTAACCTTGCCTCGTGATCGACGGAAAACCGATTTATCGCGGTGAGTTCGCTCGCGATGGAAACTCCGCGTTCGGATAATTCGGTTTCGTCGAAGTTCGTAAAGGGAGAAATTGGGAAAAGCGAGAACGAAGCGCGCCGTCGAAAATAAGCTGCCAACTGTGACGTTATTCAGTCAGTGTCGACCATTTGTGAAATTCGAGCGAAACTGTAGATTAAATACAGTGTGGAATGGTACGAGTTGTCGAAAGTCTACCATCGTTCTTTTTTAAGTGTGTGAGATCGAGCGAAAAAGTTGGGGGAAAGTCATTTTTGTATCAAATATTACTTTCATTATTAAAATGTGTTTTTTTTTTAAGAACCGGGATTCAGGAGGCTTGCTTTGGAAACCATTTTGTTGAGTGTAAAAATAATGTTACAGTTTTCGTGGATGTATTTTGCAGATAGTTTTTCCACGAGTAAAATTGATAAACATCTTTTTTGCAGACTGTACAATGTACATATATGTAACAGAGTAGCCCTTCAACGGAAATGTTTTCTTGCACTCTCAAGTATTCCCTTAATCACGTTTTCATATCGATTGATTTGGCTCAGTTATCAAACTAGCGTTAGACATTAGGAACCACTCAAACCTCCATTATCCTTAACGATTGGATTCGATAACGTTAAAATTGCACCGTTCGTGAGTGTGCATTCAAGGGATGCTTTAGAAAATGGAGCAAACTCGGGAATATTGTGCAAAGTTGTAATAAAAGACAGAGTAACCTTTGTGATTCCTTCAACGCGAGGGATCAAGTAAAGAAGGAAGTGAAAGGTTGCGCTTGTATTGTAAGTACTTCGATGCAAACGAGAAGATTAAAAACGACTGTTATATGCGTATAATACCTAAATATAATGCAGAGATTGAAAATTCATCAATTATTTTACTCTTAAATCACAGAGTCACTTACGGAGTATTATTATTTTAAAACTTATTTCTGTGAACAGCTTCAAATCATACTTAAACGCAAAAAGGGGGTCAAAGTAAAGGAAAGATTTACTACAGAAAAAAAGTAGAGACGTAAAGCAAAAACTTCCTTCTTAACTTAAGAAAAGATTGATCAGCAGGCATTTTGCTGTCCCACCCACACGAAAACGCCTATATATTTATTCATGAGGCAATTACAATATGCTGATCTCGTTGCAACGCAATTTCAAGGTTTGCATTTCCACTGACCTAAGACAACTAAAAGCTCCCTAGTGGCTGCATTTGTACAATGAAAACAAATTAAGAAAATTATCGGAACATTATTGGATGTAATTAGTCGTCACTCCTGCGATCAAATTCTTTGATTTAACATTTGTTAATGGGCACCAGATATGTAAGATGTAAAACGTCTTTGAAAGAAAGATAGAAGAACAGGCACCGAACAGTATTGTCCAGATGAAGGCTCCCATAATTGTCCCTTAATTAACAGCAAACTATTTTTGCCAGCGGCGGTGGAACTTTTGCCATACATTATTCGAGTTTCAACAGAAATAATGGAACACCGAACTTCGGTAATTAGAGGATCGATACGGAGGGTCCAAGTTTCAGGGAAGAAACAAGGGCAGAACAAAGGACTGAGGATTCTATCTTAACCAATGACGTGCTTCGCATTGAGTTTTCTACAATACAATCATGGATATAAAATACTTGTTAGAGACGCCGTTCTAAGGGTAGTAATAAAGCTCGATCCAGGACAGTTCTGGGGTAAGGACTGAGCGGTCTATCACAGTTCGCATACCAGAAGGCATAACCCTCCTCACTCCGTGGCCAGATCCTCCAGGGACAGAGTCCCTATTCTTTGGCAATACGGCGTCTTCGACACTCGATAGTTGGACGACCCCAAGTGGTCACCAGCCATCGCCTGACGCCAGGACTGTTTAGTCTCATGCACCCCCATTCAGGAACACACGCAGCCTATGTCCCAGTCATAAACCATCGAAGGCAGGACAGCGTGGAGCCATCCGCTCTCGACCCTACCCTTAAAATTGGTGATGCTAACATACTAGCAAAATATTCGCCCCTTTTCACCATCCCATTAACTTATCTCCACTATCTAACAAGCTGAATACTCTTGATACTGTGACGCCACATAATATATTAAACATATTATACAGATTGAAAATTTAACTAAGTGCCTTCATCTCTATATTCGTCTCATATGAATCAGTCAAGCAGAATGGAGAAATAAAATTTTCAAAATAGGTGACCGTCTCTCAATCACACTTTACGCAAGAAATCCCATCGGGAAAGGCCAACCATAGACATGGATATTTTCACCCACGTTCTACTACTCCCAAAACCGTTTCGTCTCAGAATGCTGCATTTTACGCGGGGCATTGTGCACACGCGAGTGAATCATGCAATGTAGGTACGTCAGATCACGGTCATCGCACTCACTCGAGCACCCGTATCTTCTGTACGTGCGGGAATGCCTGAAATATGCCTATGTCACTGCTATACGCGAACTTAATGCACGTGGATCGCTTGACATTTCGTGGACGGGAGTGGGCGTGCTACGATCCAGCTTATTCTATACGAACCGATTTCTCCAAAATTGCCACTACGGCTACCAGACTGTATAATACCCGTTCTTTAGAGACGATTAAAATAGCTCTGACTGCAAATGTGGTGGGGCCAAAAGAGCTACTGTTATAAATTCCTCGAAATTCTCGCGACAGCTGAATTACTCCGAAACCCTGACACTTTAATTTAAAGACTAAGCCATTTCGTATATCGTGATTTAGAGTAAATGCAGGAAATATTATATTTCGTATGTCTAAGTGAGAATCATTCTAAAATTAGTAATTTCAATGACGTGTCTGTTTTATTCGAGTCTTGTGCTTTTGAATTAGACTTTAAAACTTGGCGGAAGTGTTTCATTTTCAGTTACAGCGGGGGAAATTAATATTGGACGTTTTCTTTGCTTCTAAGTAATTTGATGTAATTTCTATTGTGAGTATTGAAGAATTGGAACGTTTTTCAGATGAAATCCACATAGGAGCAATGAAGAAACGTGGCCATCATGAGCACAAAGCTGCAAAAAGCCGACAGCATGAAAGCAACGCTACAGAGAACAAGAAGAACGAGAAGAAGACTGATAAAGAGGAGAAAACTGTGAACGATGACATCGATAACGAAGGGTTTAGCGACTGGCTACGATCTAGCGATGGCATCGAAATGATGCGACTCTTCGTCTTCGCCAATACGATTCTGATCATCGTCACCATGGGATGGCCCAAGATGCAGGAAGCTATCACTTCATTGAAAGAATATATCAACGGTGAAGAATAAACGAACAGGTGATTCAACCAATCATAAATTCAGGCTTTTAGAACCGACATATACACACTTTTATCATCTACGGTATAGAAATTAGAAGCCAACGGTACGATTTGCATATCAGCGCGCCGAAGTAAACCATTTCCAAAGAAACAGTATTTAAGATAAGCAAATTACTTATAGGTACTTGAAACGCTTCCTTAGAACTGACATTTTTCAAATAGTTTAATCCTTACCATCATGGTACACGATGGATAATATTACCAGCTTCCTGAGAATGTAAATTCTATACGCGTGCCAGTATTCGAGTAACGCGTAACACGATACAGCCTCAAAGGAAGTAACGATACAGAAGTATTTACTTGCTCGCTGCAAGGTATCGAATGTACCTTAAGATCGGTATGGTGTATCGATTCTGAAGGCCACAGAGCAAAGTGTTCGAAAATTCTTCTACAGTACATAGCTCGTGATATTGCACAGAGTTCCATTACAAATCTTCAAGCACCCTTAAGCTTGATTGGGGATTGAATTTTAACTACTTAAGATTTTTAAGCCTGATCAGTTAGATACAAATCTTCAATGATGTTCAATGGTTTTCAGTGGTCCAACTAGCTCTACGATTCCCAAAGAGGAACCCACTCCAAATACTACGCTTTCTGACCAACCAGAGAGAGAAGCGAGCCGAACGAAAGGCAACCATGCTGGGATTTATTTTTCGCGGGGTTTTCCTCATTGGCGTACTCACCTGGTACAGCACCAACGTGTGGAAAATGATCGACGGCTACTTCAGGGATCAGTTCCGGAGCTACTTGGAGGAAGAGTATCGGAAGAATCCGCGGATGAAATCAGACTTGGCGGCCGACTCAGCCGGTAGCGTCGCTCCCGTTTCGACCACGCCACGCCCGGCGACGACGGTGCCGCCGCCGCAGGAGATCCCCGAAGGCAGCGTGTCGGACGATGCGGTCGAAGTTGCAGAAAACGATTCCGCGAGCATCGCGGCCAAGGAGAAAGAGGAGGTGACAGGTGGCAGTAGTGAAAACGAGGCCGCCTGGGGAACCACCGATAAAAATGCATTCCTGGGAACAGCCGCGGAATCGGGCCTGGAAAGTAGGAAGTCGCCCGAGAGCGAGCTGGAGCCTCGACGACCCATTAATCACGGCGACCGTGACCCTGAAGAAGAGAGCCACGGCGATGGCCATCGATCGGTGGCCTCCGCGTCCAAGAGTCCCGCGAGAAGGATTAAGTTTGACAAGAAATCGACCGCTCCTAGGGACGTTTCGCGCGGGAATCGGTTACCAAGGACGGGTACTCTGAAGACTATCATCTTCACAGAGCAAGATTACAAGCAGATCAAGAAGAATGACTTCTCGAGTGATGATTTCTGGGAGTTCGAGGAGGACGCGTTAGAGAAAGAACCATCAGAAGGCATCTTAGTTTCGGAGTTACCGTTTAAACCGAGATTGGACATAGGGGATTTGGAGAGGGTCACTGCTGACGAGTACTGTCCCCTCACTTTGGAAGACGAAGCTTCTTGCGAAGAAACGGTTAAATGGCCTTGAAGAAGCGTTACTAGATCATGAAGGCCCTGTTTCATGGACATGTTACTGGAAATGAAAACTGTTTCTCGTTGAAATTCTTTAGAGTCCACGAAGCAAGGTTTGGAAATGAGTCTCGTAATATCAGTGGCACCTGCAATGCCATTCTTTGGAAGGAAAAAGAACTTCCAAGATATGGCAGCACACAGAAAAGGCACTTTTTTGCGAACTTCAATGTAGCGAAGGATAATTCAGTATAATCGATCAAAGTGTTAATCATCACAGGGAGGAGAGGAAGGTTATTGACTGCAGTCAAGGTTAATTACCTAATTACTTCATCCACTCAAAGTTTCTCTACACTTACAAAACAATCTCCAAGTATCCGAAGAGAGGAATTTATATTACCCACCAAAGGATTAAAAAAAGTCTGGGGATATTCAAATTATGTACACACGAGTACGATATAGAAAACATTAATTTCCCATTAATTCACCTATCCCTACAGCTTCAGTAAACGGAATCATGAAATGTCACCGATTACTCTATCGTTCTCTAAAAAATTAAGCCCACCGCGCGTAACAGGTACAACGAATCGACTCCATTAGTATGAATGCACTTTCCATGTGAAACAAATACTTTCGACTGAGGTAATGATGCTCGAATAAGGCCACGGCTTGTAAGAGCGCTGCCCTTTGACCCCGAAAATGAGGCCTCATATAGGGGAAACTACCAAGTTGCCGTGAAAGTGCAGAGAAATTGCGATCTGTGATTTCTATGCAAGCTTACCATTGCCGGGGGAATTGAAACGCAAACGAGGGAACCTCGTCTGGCGTAAAAGTTCACGCCTGTATCCTGCCCACTCGGCGCGCTGCAGCTTCTTTCGTTTGATACGTTATCGTGCTTCCGTAAATTAAGATATTGTTGACCAGTTAACATGCTGCTCTATCATTATTTGACTTGCACGATAATGCTCACTGGCGAGATATGCGCTTCGCGTCGTAACGCAATTTCTTGAATATTAATTATTCTTCCCGCATATTTGAATATAACGATTGATAGAACCTGAATCCAGATCTGTAATGTTTGGGCAGTGTATCATTGCTAACGTGGAGTGACTTTGAAACTATAAGTGGATCTAATCAGCATTTCAGAGCAACTAATTAATGCCGAAGCAGTTATACGGGAACGTGTTACTTGCCCAGGTTTCTAATGAGTAATCTTCTGGCTTACGGACTTGTACATAATTAATATGTAGTAGTTTCCAGCACTACCTTCAACTTTATTTACATCTGATTCATCTATCCCTATATTCATTGTCACTGATTTTTTCAAGACGCATTTATATTTCAATGTTACACCTTAAAATAAATGTTATAACACCGACGAAGTATCGATTACACGTGTACTAGATTAAATATACATAATAAACATGTAGCCTGGGTAGAAAAAAAATGTAACGTGACGCAACATCATAATATCCCTATTACGTGGTAGTATCATCCTTATTTTGCATTAATTTCCCTTAAATTAACGTTGCAGCGTAAAGCTCGCATCGTTGATGCTTTATTTTTTGAAACATCCAATGTTTTATTATTTCAAAAAAGACACCGTTCCATAACCGAGGCTGAAATGAATGATTTATTAACAGGCAATTAAGCCGACGCTCGATGCAAATTAGAGGCGCGGATAGAAGCGTTAGTTTAGAACGCAAGTGCATTTAAGGAAATTCGCTCGTTATTATTCAAAGGAGAAAATGGTCGTCACGAAGGTCGTCTGGGGTTTCTTTACTTATACAGAACATCTTTAGGGGCACCAGTTAATGGAGCCTGAGGGCGTAATTACTATGTAGTAGTTATGTACAAATTTAAAGTCTCGCAGGATGCACGTTTCCTTGCAACAACAATTTAACGAATGTTTGCATTACATTAAAGCGTTGCAATCAATTATAAGCGATTCAAGCTTCGGGGGATAATTAATCCTGAATAGGAATACGTGGGAATATTATCTATCCACTGTTATATGTGAAAGCTTGTGCCAACAGTGTAAGTAATATCATTTAATATCAGTTTCATGACAAGAATTTATGGAGCTAGGGAAATGGCGTGCTAGAATGTATAATTTACTGTCATCAGAGTGATCGATGCAAATGCAACCGCGGATTAAAAAAAGGATTATATGGGCACGAGGAAATTTATAACATCTTATTTGTGGGTACAGTATTCTAAGATCAAGAATCATGTTTCTGGTTCAATGACAGTTACATTTTGTACTAACTGCTAGTTGCTACCTGTTATTACGTAAATATGAATATATTCATGTATCTTTTAAACACCGAAAAATCCAATTTTGTCCACACATATCGATTCATTATGAATTTCTCTCTCAGTTGTCTGCGATATTAAATAAAAATCCAAATGAGGAACTGTTTTATGTACTATGTAAAGGACACTTTACTATTACTTAAATTGGCTTAAAAAATGAACCTGAATTTAATATTTCCCAACAATTCGAAACAGACCAGTTCGATTCTACGACGCATTTCCCTTTCAGCGAGAATTCTATTTCCCACTAAAGCAAACAATAATTCACTGGACACTTGAAGCTATTGGTCAAAGCAATTGACATTCGTCTGTACATACACAATGACAGGTGCATCTAAAAAAAGAAATGTCCGTGAACGCGCCATGAATGCTAAAGTAATTTTGTTAACAACAGTGCCAAACTGCGCTACACCACCATACTTCCTTCTTACACGACGTGAATTTAAAAACCAAACATCCCACAATCTCCAAACACAAATACATACGTAAATATACCTTCGACATTCAGCGAAAAAAAAAATATCCGAAGAATCACACTGCATTGCTCGCAAATTATGCAAGACGACAAGTAATGCGTGCGCGTGTGTGTGTGCACCGTTTTACGTGTCCACGTCCATGGTCAACGTGTTACATATGCGACAGGTGCAGGAAATGCGTATTCGCGGCCTCACACTATGCCTTATCGGAATGCGTGCCTAGAACTAGGAGAAATATATAACCTGCTCGACGTATAAATAATAAATCCATTATGCTTCGTACTTGAAATGCAAACGTGCTCGATATTTCTGCGGGGCTCATCTCCGAAAGCTTCCCACGCCATCTGCTTTTGGTACTGTACGTGACTACGAAAAGACTGAGTAATGAATGTATGTAAATCAAATTCATTCAACTGAGTGTATATTTTCATATTAAGAAGGTCGAGGCGTAATTAGTCGTACTTGATTTCCTCTTTTTCAGTAAAACATTCAATATGATGATTCTACGCACCTTTAATTCTGTACAGCAGAAATGAAGAAGATTTTTATTTTGTACGCAGTCTCGAGTAACAGCGAGAAGATAAAAGGGATGTTCGTTTGTTATTACACTTTGGAATGTATTTAATATTTAAGGAAGCTCCCGTAAGGCTGAAGAAAGTCTGTCGCGTAAATCGTAGCGCGAAAATCGTTTTCAGAATGGAAGAAGATCGTTCCGACGTTATTTACTTGCCCGGTCGAGTTTGTTATGTAGCGCACACCGCGGAAAAAGAAAGATGAGAAAAAAGCTTGCCATGAACGGACGAAATCGTTTCCTAGATCACCGAGAAAATACACCCGGCAATGGCCTCGTTACGATCGACAGCGATTTCTCGCGAGCCACTTCCCGCATGCTTCGATTCGGATCGATCTTTTTCTGCACGTCTCACCTCTATTTGCAATAATCGCAAACAGGAAGCGCGTAGTAACGCAACTGATGATGCGCCGCCGTGTAAATACGTAATCGATACACGGTAATAATAAGTTTCGGATAAATCGCATTAATAATTTCAATGACGGGTCGCAGTTTCTTGGCAAGAGGGCACCGTTCGTTTTACAGATTGAATAATCTAGATACATGATGTAAGGTTTAATAAAATGGAGAACTATGGTAAATATAGGTACCTATCTAACGTTCTGTAATTTAAATTATTTAAATTACAATTAATTGTGTCATCACCCCCTAAGTTTTCACAACGTGTTAACTCTTCTCGTCCAATGTCCAGTTGCTTCCTTTTCCCTAGTTGCAACACTCGACATTCAAGAAATGCATTCAGAGAAATAGTACCTATTTATTTTTCAACCAATCTCCGAATGACACACCAAGTACATCGATATTAAACCCATACTGCATTCCACCGGAATAAAGTGGCGTTCTCTCTACCAAAGGAATTTCTCTTTCAACTCCAGGATTTTAAGTTGCAGCACCAAGGCGTGCGTTTAAAAAGCAACACAACAGGCTAACTTTCTTCCAACGATAACGGCACGCATCCCGCGGACTCACTTTCTCAGGTTTGACAGATTCTGAATCGAAATGAAGAAAGTGAGTACACACTCGCCGTCGATTTCAAGCTCTACAGCACACGGAAAGCGAATCCCCGCGCTCCTAATAATTATGGGAAACATGCAAATGGTCCATGAAACGAGAAACGCTAATTAGTCGAGCGGTTGTGTCGGGGAAAATATTTTCACCTTCTTTCCGTCATTCTTTTGTCCATCGTACCTCTTTCTGCCTGCATCAATCCGAACGCATGCGAACGGCGAGGACTCTTTGTTCCCTGAATGAAGTTATTTCCTCGTTTAAGTAGCGCGAAGCGCGCGAGAAACTAGAAACTTTATTATAGTTGCTTGTCTCCCTCTGTTTGGCCAGCAAAGTGCAGCGATCTGTACAACAATCAGCGAATTAAAGCGTGCTCGCGGAACGTGTCGAATTAAGGCGCGTAACAGCGAAACGAACCGCCATATGGAAATTGCCACGTTCTATGGCAGATTTCGAGGAGATTGCTCCGGAGGTGTTTGCTCTGCATCTGATACGGTCACCCATTTGTTCCAACTTCCGCTGGCATACGCGAGCACGTGTGAATGCAGTGCCACGAAAGCGGGATTTATGACTTAGTGGCTTGATTTCAAGCGCTTTTTTGAAGCGTGAGAGAATAAGTGTTTAGCGGAGGATCGCTGGGAGTATCGATAACTTTTAAGTCTCAAAGCTGGACAGATAATGAAGATAGGTATCTGAATTTGATTACTACGGGTACATATGAATTATGCAACCGATTATACAGGTTTCAGTTGACGCCAGCTGACTGGGACGACGCAAATGTGCAATAAATCATTCGCAGCTTTCTCCTTCGAAACGTTAATTCGCCCAAAAATTTAACTTGCGAAATGGAGGTTTCATAAAGTAGTACCTTGCCTTGTATACCTATTTTCTCCACTAATTTGTTTGATTACGCAAGGAATTGTGCAAGAATTCATTCGATAATCGAATAACTGGCATTGCAATGCGACTGGTTTAATGGAAGTCCACCGGTCATTGAACTGTAGTTTCTTTCCAGGTCTAATAAATTCTAATGATTTGGAAACATTTTCTGTGTTCTCGTTCAATGAACGATCATTAATGGGAATTCTATTTTTTGGTCTAAATGCATAGAAAATTTGGGGATTTTTTTTAGGAATCTAGCGATTCGATCCATCTAAAATTTGGACTGCAACTTAAAAAACTGCAACTTCTTCAAAGACGCATAAAAACATGGTCCAAATTTCAGAAGAACCAAATCGCTAGCTTCTTAAAAGAAAAATCCAAAGTTTGCTATGTTTCTAGCCAAAAAAAATACGATTCCCGCTTAAAACAAAGTTGTTAGTCAAAGAATAGAGGATTCAAGGACGATGGACTATTTTGTTCGATGCATTCGGACGTCACCACATTATGCCATCATTTACGTAAGCTCGATTTCTAGGTGACATGAAATTGAACGATCAAGAGCAACGATTCCCATCGAATTTCCAGGACATCGTGGCAGAGCGTGATAGAACAGGTCGAATAGCCCATGATAAAGACTCTTACGG
This sequence comes from Andrena haemorrhoa, assembly GCA_910592295.1. Classification (NCBI taxonomy): domain Eukaryota; kingdom Metazoa; phylum Arthropoda; class Insecta; order Hymenoptera; family Andrenidae; genus Andrena; species Andrena haemorrhoa. Next base: position 30,173,721 of record OU342946.1, read on the forward strand.
ATAATTAGATCAAAACCAGATCCCTCGAAAGCCCGACTAGCAACCTGTTGTACGTGTTTTGTGCGGCCAGTAACATTCTTCAATGATTCTACCGAGTGCAACGCTCACAGATATTAAACCCCCACTCGCAATCCCCTCGATATTTAGCAGGAATATTATTTACAATCTAATACTGCGACCTAAATACATACCCCTTTAATTGAATGCATTCGACACACTTGGAAATATCTACGCAGTAACTCGATGAATTTCACTGCACTTTCACGTGGCTATAATAAGTGAAATTTCGTCGAATCTAAAAGTCAGAATATTCAGTTTAGATACTAGAAATCGGATGAAACATTGCGCACCCATTGGCTAGTTAAAAGGTACGCCTGAATTTTAAATTCGATCCTACTTTCATAAACTCGGTGTACTTCTGCATCTGTGCATAAATTTCGAATGCAAATTGCACCAGCCGCGTCCTCTAAAATGACTTTCAGAAATACAGGGCCACGATGCTTTCGGCCTTGCTTGGTCCCGTACCGAGCAAGGGTTACGGTAAACGGTGCTGCACGGTCGGAGTAATAAGAGCGAAAGCAGGACCAATAGGATATCTTTCTCCTGCTTTCGCGTCTTCAAATGAAGTAGACTTCGCAGCTTTAGAAGTAATACAAATGTTCAGTGATTTCCATAAATTATTCATGAAGCTGTTCATGTTAGCTGTTTTCACGAGCACTTTGTGCCTCGTAGAATTCTGCATAGAATTGGCTGCGTTGCGAATGAAGAAGGATATTTAGCACTGAGACAATTTGCATTACTTATGCTTAAAGCTTTTGTGGTTGCAGAGATGCATGTGGTCTGCAGCCACGCTTCATTCTCAACAAACGATGGGACATAGCGAAGCGGCTGTTGCAAAATCGAAAATTGCTAACTTGCTGTTCTCGGCCAAATACACTTGTCAAGGCGTGAAGCATTTTCGCGCTACGCATTCGATTACAAAATCCGCTCACGTTACGCAAAAGACATAAACGCGCGATGCGGGTTAAACTGCGTGCCGAAAATCGAGTGCCTATGGGTGCAACGGTACCCTTTAAAATTTGCCGAGCACGTCCAATGCGGGTGTGCGTAAACATTTGCTGTTTAGACACCTCGATCCTCTTGATTCGCGATTTGTTGTGGGTGAAACATTAAAAATTCTAGACAGATCGAGTGTTTTTCTCAGTTGGACTATTTTGGTAAGGTGAAAATCATTGGAAAGGCTAGAACGGTCTTCGAAGTTAGAGTATACAGCGAGGTCAAGAAAACCTTGGCCAGAGATTTCTTATCGGTGATCAGCGGGAAATACTTAAGATACCTGGAATTTCAGAAGGAAGCACCTCCAGAAGAAGTTATTTTGGGGATGAAATGTTTCATAAGCTGAAGAATTACTGGATCAATAATTTCTTAGCCGTGATCGATAAAAGGTAACTCGAAATATTGGAGATTCCAGTATTTTTTAGTACAAATGTTTGAGGAGATCAAAATTTAATGGAAGTGAACTCCAAACAAACGAATCTCCAGATAGATCGAATCCTCTTTGGAACTTAAATAAATTCAAACATATCTACACACACTTTATACAACACTATACATAAACCTCATCTGATCAACGCCGGAGAGGTTACTACAATACCAAAGAAACGTCAACAAAATCTTAATATAATAACAGAAATATTAGTCGCAAATTTGAATAATAACTGTGATAATTATTTCGACAATAATTGCGATTCTCACTCCTAAAATTGCTTTTAAAATTTCATCAATTTTTCACGCACTCTTAACTTTACTTGACAAATACTCCAAGAAATATTACATTTCCTATCTAACTATACGTCCCAACCCCAAGAACATCTAACAAAACAAAATTCTACAAAAAGATTAACCTCTGATACACGAGATAGTACCACAAAGAGGCTGCGAAACTAACTGTTCCAAAATCGCAAAGATACTTATTTTAACCCCTCTCTAATTTCAAATCAATCCCCAGAATTGAAGAGAACGTAAAGTTTCGCGATGACAAAGTGAAAGAAAGACGCATGGGAGGGCAGAGGAGAGTCGTGGCCCATCACTACCTGTTGCAAGAGAGGTCTATGGTAGAAACACAGCAGGACCCCAGAGGTTCGCATTCCACGAAGAACGGTCGAGGGAAAGAGGGACCTTTTTGGCCCCGGCTCGAGAGGACCCGGATGCTTGGTCCTCCGAGGGACGGTATTGTTCGAGGCCAAAAGCGCAGCGCGGCCAAGACCACCGAGCAGGGGAATGCTGGCGGTCGTTGGGGGTCTAACCTAACCTCAAACGAGTGACGGCGACGATAGGGAAAACAGCGTGTCGCTTACCTCGACGATCCTTCCTCCGGGGTACTGCAGGACGTGCGCCGTTTGTGGTTTTCCTTCATGGGAGCCGGCGTTCCGCGGGAATCATCGTATCTTGCTCGTGTCACAACACTCGGCTGCACTCGCGTCACCGTGGTGCATAATGTGGCCCGTTTGAAATGCTCGCGGTTAAAGCCCCACTGGAATGCGCCTGTCCTGGCGATCACTCCAGTCGATTGGACAGTTTTTAACGCACTAGAAACGCGCGTGTACGGCGGGAATCACGTGATCCGAGCAGTCGTAGCTGGATTCGAAACACGACCGGCCAACGATTCCACCCGACACCGAAATGAGAGATAAAACGTGACAGAGACGCTAACCGACGTGTTGCAGTTTGACCTGTCTCTGAACTGACCAATCGCCACGCAGGTGGTATACTACGGATGTTTCTCGGCCGCCTGGTGGGGGGCAGAAAATAGGAGGGAAAAGACCACCTGACGCGCAACCTTTTGGGGCCTCGTAAAAGATATCTGGGGACCAGATGGGGTCCTCTCAAGCCAGCTTGGGTCTTATCCGCGATCCGTAACCGGCAGTCGGTAAAGCAACACGCTTTGCATCCTTGGTGGATGCTTTGGAAGCTTGTTCGATATTAGAGAATAGATGTTGGAATGTCGTTTTTCATGGAGAGTTTGAGCTTCTGCAGTGATTGATGGATGGAGGATCCGTTGTTGAGAGCAATATGTTATGTGCTATAGAAATATTCATTTTGGACCTTGGAAGCATGATACCACCACAGCCCAGGTATAGGATAGACCTATCACGCAATGTAATTTTGTGTCACACGCTCGGGGGGCTCGCGAGCCCCCTTACTATTTTCGTGTCACGTGCAACGTTACCGGTGAAGTCTCGAAACAGAATGTAACGCTACGCCTGGTAGAAATTAGAATTCAACGCGCGTAAAACTAGGTCATTCGAAACCCGCGATTTACAATTAATTCTGTTAGAGTAAGAATTTAAAGATCGTTTTATAAACGTATTCCGTGCAACGACCGAGAAAGAAGGATCACAACAAAATAAGAACACATACGCCTTTTAACCTTGCCGTCCTATTTGGATTTATTTAACACAAAACAAATTTATGTTACATACAAATTTATATAAACCACATTATTTGTGGGACACATGCTTTCATGATGTAACATGGAAAACCTCACCAAGGAATTGTAACTTGGTATATTTCAATGAGGTGCTGAAGCAGAGAGGACTTTAAAAATTGTCAAAAACCCATGAGTTCAAGTATGTCGCTGAAATATTCCAACTTGCACTTATCCTTCCATCTTAACACTGTACTCGTGTTCTGGGGTCCGGTAGGAACAATCGAATAACATTTTAAGTTACATATTTTATTCTCACATTCTACCATAGTATTGCAAGTTAAAGAAATTCTTATATGTAATTAGAATATTTAACAATCACAGCTATCAGCTCGGTTCTCACCGATTACCAGGTCTCACCACGAGGAGGTTGCTGCGTTTCGAGACCCGTAGAGAGATAGATGGAATCAAAGTTCCATCGATCTCCCTGTACATGAAGCCTACTAAACCAAAGAGATGGATGGAAACAAAGTTCCATCGATCCCTTCGGTTTAGACGTAGAAGCTAGGGAATTGCCAAGCAATCACGCGAGTAAAAGAAATTCAGGAAAAAAGGAAAGACTACCGGTGAGCATGAAAGGAGTATTGGATGGCGCAGTTCCTACCACCCTGCTGTCCGAGTCGAAAGGGAAAAGCGCTCGGCGCCTCCCAGACGATTCCCGTTGCACCGATGCAACTCGCCAGGAGCAACACTAAGTATGACCTGACTTGAGCCGTCCAACACGGAGACTGGGCACCGATGCGACTCGCCAGGAGCAACACTAAGCGTGACCTGACTTGAGCCGTCTAACACGGAGCATGGGTATCGAACCGGGTGACTTACGCAGGCAGTGTACCAAAAGGTATACCCCCTACGCCCGAAACTTTTCCCTTTGGACAAGAACACCAAGGGATGGAACCGATCCACCCATACCGATTCCATGCTCAGTCGCTTGCTTCCGGAAAAGGAACCAGCGGCGACCTCCTCATCACGGATGAGGAGCCAACAAACGAGCAACAAAGCTAATGATTTAGTGACTACTTCGCAATTTTACATGGGGCCTTAAATACTTCATGCACTGTCACTTTACACGATCACTTTTCACTGTCACTTTTCACTATTTTGTTTTAAATATATTATTTTACTGTCCCTCTTCCTATTCTCCTAGATGGAATCAAAGTTCCATCGATCTCCCTGTACATGGAGCCTACTAAACCAAAGAGATCGATGGAAACAAAGTTCCATCGATCCTTTCAGTTTAGATGTAGAATCTAGGGAACTGCCAAGCAATCACTCGATTAAAAAAATTCAGGAAAGAAACAAAGACGAAGGGTAAGCATGAAAAGAGTATTGAATGGCGCAGTTCCTACCACCCTAATGTCCGAGACGAAAGGGAAAAGCGCTCGGCGCCTCCCAGACGATTCCCGTTGCACCGATGCAACCCGCCAGGAGCAACACTAAGTATGACCTGACTTGAGCCGTCCAACACGGAGACTGGGCACCGATGCGACTCGCCAGGAGCAACACGAAGCGTGACCTGACTTGAGCCGTCTAACACGGAGCATGGGTATCGGACCGGGTGACTTACGCAGGCAGTGTACCAAAAGGTACACCCCCTACGCCCGAAACTTTTCCCTTTGGACAAGAACACCAAGGGATGGAACCGATCCACCCATACCGATTCCATGCTCAGTCGCTTGCTTCCGGAAAAGGAACCAGCGGCGACCTCCTCATCACGGATGAGGAGCCAACAAACGAGCAACAAAGCTAATGATTTAGTGACTACTTCGCAATTTTTGCATGGGGTCTTAAATACCTCATGCACTGTCACTTTACACGATCACTTTTCACTATCACTTTTCACTGTCACTTTTCACTGTCACTTTCCACTATCACTTTTCACTATCACTTTTCACTATTTTGAAAAAATGCTGAAATAATCAAATATGGTATATTAGTAATGGCGTAATAGCCTTGGGAGGAAACTAGGAAAATACATAAAATGGGAATAAATGATGTAAAACCATTGAAGCAATACATAAAATCGAATAAATGATGCAAACCTATAGAAGACATGCATGAAATAAAATAAATCAGGCAAACCCATCTTTATTAAAGAATTCAACAGAGGAAACCATGGCGTATCCCTCGGCGAATCCCTCGGCGAATCCCTCGGCGAATCCCTCGGCGAATGCTTCGATGATGCGCTTAAAACTAGACGCGCCTGGCTTAATTTTTTAAGTTTCGCTGCCACACACGCCACTCTACATTTAGTTTTCGCAGAATAAGCATAACAAACTATGCTTTGGTATACTAACCCTTTGGACCGTGATTGCACTATAAGGTAAAAGACTACTAGAATTCTTTCCAAAGACTTTACTTTAAAGTCCAAAGGGTTAACATGCGCACGTAACAGACATTCTCGTCGATCTTTCTACACATATCCCATTACAATTTCTTTCGTAAATTTTAGAGATACGCTTGCATTGCTTTCAAGTGACAAATAGACTCTAAGTATCTCATTGCGGAGATAGAAAAATAATTGACACACGGACACGGATTCGCCGTCGCGAGAGATCTCGAGCAGCTCGATACACTCACGCATTGCAGTTGCACAGACAAAACGCTAATACGGTACCACCATTCATCCAGCCCCCTCATTAACGGGAGTTCCCCGCTCGGGGCCGCGCCTGAGGGGTCAGAATCACAGCAGCCCGCTTCACAATTAAATCACATGCAGCTGCAATACGCACTCCCATCACAAAGCCGACAATTTGCACAGGCGAGTGTATCGTGCCCGAGCATCTTGTGCTAATTCAAGATCTCTCCCGAGAGCGAATTATATTTCCGGAAAGAAAGGTAAAGAGAATTGAAAGTAAGGAATAAAAGAGACACTATGCCAAGTCTCTAAAAGTATATTAGATGGGAAACGATACGATGCACGGTGAAGCTAATTGTAAGCGAAAGCAAAAGTAAAAGATGTCACTCTCAACAAGCAAGCATACCTCCACCCTTAAATCTAGCCTATCGCACTCTTTACAATGGGCCCTAGTGGCATAATCTATTGCAAATATGCACTTGCGTAACTTTCGAGGGATATGCGAAAGCTAAGAATCTCCCGATTGAGATTGCAAAAGAGACTAAACGACTAAAGGACCGAAAGACGCGGCGCAGCGCGAACATTCACCCTCGATCCACCGAAATTTCGTTTCTACATGGCGTACTCCATATCACGACTGTACACAGCCATGGCGAGCGTGACCGAGAACGAGCCATCTGAGACCACAGAGCGGGCCGAGGTGGACCGAAGCCCGGTATCGGCGCGATAACTAGAAAATCAGAATGGTCACGAACTGGCGCACATCATCGTCTAACAATGGTCCTCTGTGTAAAGCCGTAATAAGTTGTACCCAGCACAGCCGGCCTATGAAGGGCGAGCACACCATGCGCGAAATCGAAATCAGCGATCGAACGCGAATTGTATTTCTAGAAGAGTGCGTTTGGCACACTTATATTTAAAAAGAACGAGGCGGAACAGAAGCTTATCGCTCGAAGTACGCAAGTGCATTTCTGAATAGATGTCCAGACAGAACCAAACTCACCGAATGTAAGTTTGGCTCGATCTGGACCCTTAAACTAGATCGTAGGCTTCAGCTTGATAACGTTTTGCAAGACGCAATGCATTGGAAAACGTTACCAAGTCCAGGCTACACCAACGTGGAGGTACCTACGAAAGTAACCCATTTCTACGAAATATTTCTGGTCCATATTCGACCAATGCATTTTTGAAAATTTGGAAAAAGTCTTACGTCTAAAGTTCTTAAACTAAGATTTATTGCTAGGACTATGGCTTGTTGAAACTAAGCCGCGTGCAAGTTCTTCCGTCATGTATACAATTTTAGGTTTAGTAGCTGATACTATTCAAAGCATCAAGCTTTGATTATAAAATTCCAGAAAAATAATTTGGAATATTTAAACCGCGATATTAGAACTTTGACCTCGAATTTGAAATTTATTTACATATTGTTTTTGTCTGTATTAAACATTTGGAAGCACGCGCGTTAATCTTACTATTCACGAGTACTAAGTATGTAATCGTGGTCACAGTGCTCGCTACAGCAATCATTTGTTCAATAGAATGCAGAAAAATTGAAAAAATTAAAATGTACCACTCACCGATCGTTGAACACAGTCTCAATGCTATGAATGCAGACAGGCAGCCGCTTCAGCAGGTTCACAGTCCAAGGTCAGTAGTATCGAATAGAATGTATCACACTCACAAATATGTCACTTTAATTTCACGATCAAAAAGCAATTTGAGCACCGGTGCTTAGTCTTAAATAGTTCTAGCTGCGTAAAACACTGACTCTACACTCGCGTTGACACTACTAACACGCACAGCCATCTCGTGTTTTTAAACACAAAGCACTGCACGTTTTTAAATGTCCCTGAGCAGTGGGGACCCATGATAGCACCCGAGAAAAGTGTTGCCTCAAGAAGTCTTCTAGCTACTGGGTGAATTTCAGTAGAATCTTGTTGAGCGAGCTCCCACATGGTCCACTAATCGATGAAATTAATCCACGAATCGAGATATCACGAAATAATATGCACACGCGTTCACTGAGATCCGATCACTGTCGCGGGTAAAGTTAAACTGACAAGTTACATCGCTCGGCGGTGGTGCGACTTTGGTAGAGGTTGTTGACGTTGTTGTCTCGCTTCAACGACTCCCAGCTAACTTGAAATTCGTCAAGGCCCCAAGTAATTTTACGTAGCAACGCTGATTGCAGAATTTGCACGTTTTGCAGCTGTAGCTATGCAAACATTGCAAACTGCACTTTCCGTATGTCTTCCAATACTGGGGACCCATGCTAGGACTCGAGAAAAGTGTTGCCTCGAGAAGTCTTCTAGCTACTGGGTGAATTGCAGTAGAATCTTGTTAAGCGAGCTCCCGCATGGTCCACTAATCGATGAAATTAATTCACGAATCGAGATATCACGAAATAATATGCACACGCGTTCACTGAGATCCGATCACTGTCGCGGGTAAAGTTAAACTGACAAGTTACATCGCTCGGCGGTGGTGCGACTTTGGTAGAGGTTGTTGACGTTGTTGTCTCGCTCCAACGACTCCCAGCTAACTTGAAATTCATCAAGGCCCCAAATAATTTTACGTAGCAATGCTGATTCCCGAATTTGCACCTTTCGCAACTGCAGCTATGCATCCCACGCATTCTACATACACGTGTCTCAGCAGGGGATGTGTTCGAACCCTCGGATGGACACGTGTAGTTTCAAGGCCTGAACCAGCTCTTCCGCCGCTCTGGGCAAATGTGATTTTTGTCGCCCATTATATTTAATCATAAATAATTATTTTAAAATATAATTTTCGGCAATGAATGTAACTTAATAACAAAAGCCTTCTGTTTCATACAAAAATGTAATATTCAAAAATTACCAATTCACCAATTTTGCCGCTCTCAGCATTTTGCAACTCTTCTATGATGTAGTACTTCAAGGGAATATCTAGGGGTGAAGGAGGGTGTATAAGACAGTAGCTTCTTTCCACTGAAACCTTTTTTATTTAGTGCTATCTACATAATTTTGACTCCTACTTTAGAAGCTTCTTGCTTCTACTGAATATATTCTACAGTGTAACTCTCCCAGGTGTGTTTACTGTGCACTCTTTCCCTAATCTCCTAGTTTTGTCTGTCACAATTCCCTTTCGGCTCATCTGTGGCTATCCACCCTCGATTTCTAATCCTGCGTCTCTTGGATCTCTGGGGACACAACTTGGCTACTCCAACTGGACTTGCTGGACACCTGGACACCTGGACAGAATTTCAAGGCTGGTCCTTCCCCCACTCGCTCAGCTGCCTGCTCTGAGGTAGCTGATTCAAGTGGTACCGACTTTTGGGGTTCGTTGAAAACTAATGCGAGTTTTGTTGTTCTGTGAAGGTCAACATTCAGTTTTGGTCCTTTCCAACTGATTTCTTCGGTGGTTTTGCGTCATTTATTCGATTTTATGTATTGCTTCGATGATTTTGCGTCACTTATTCGATTTTATGTATTTCTTTGATGATTTTGCGTCATTTATTCGATTTTATGTATTTGCTACCGCGTCTCTAGATACCTGGTCTGTGGCGACACGTACATCCATAAGGTGATAGGTCTATCCTATACCTCGTCTGTGCTAATTCCTACCACGCGTAGCGTTACAATCTGTTTCGAGACTTCACCGGTAACGTTGCACGTGACACGAAAATGGTAAGGGGGCTCGCGAGTCGCGCGCAACAAAATTACATTGCGTGATAGGTCTATCCTATACAGTATACCTGGTCCGTGCCTGTATCACCTCGAATTGTCCTCTTCTTACGCGTGCAGAGGTGTCTATCCCCACAGTCCACGAATGAAAAAGTCTAGCGCGCAATGTAATTTCAAATAGGCTGGCGCTTTTACATAAATCCACGCGAATACCTTCGAAAGTATCGGAGACACTAACCCAGACATCTCCTGTACGTGTCTCGAAGCCCTCGATCCTGCTTAGACCTTCTCATTCTCCGCTGGTAGGAAAAGAAAAATGAAACAAAGGCCCTCGAGGACGACGTATACTTAGGCCAAGCCCATCGATAATACTTCAAGTCATCTCGCGTCTCGCGCGCCTCTTATCACGATCAGACGAGCTTGCGCTGTTCGTACGTTCTACCAAAACGGTGTTCAGTCCCCATGTATACGCTGTACCAAGCTGTCGCTGTTCGCTAGACTTAAGAAACCTAACAGACCTTCGAAGGGATTTAAATCGTTGCCGCGCGTTTCGTGCTTGCTCGATGGGACATCGTTGCATTCGCGGCGAGTGTCTCCGTAAAAGGGACGTCACGAAGGGCGTCGGGTTTTCATGCGGCGAACAAAGTTGCTGCCCGTGGTAACCACTTGTGATTGATTGATCATTCAGTGGAGAATATTGAAGCGGGTTGATTTGCTACTAAAGGTGTCTGTGAACTATTTAATTCGAAAGTAAATTCTAGGACTCGAAGGAAACCGTAGCAAAGTGTTGTCCATTATTCCTGAACGATTGGTATCTATAGATCAATCGGGTACCCTAGTGTTACGCTTTACTATATTAACTATTACCGAATGACATCCTAGGTGTCTAAGAACCTGAAAGATCCTAAAGATCCTAAAGATTCATACTTACTATATAATCCAAGTGACGTTCAATGAGGTCCCTCGATCCTTGGATCTATTCAATCTACTGAAAGACAGCATGTTTCCTCTTAATACGTAAACACGCGCGTAGTTCTCAGCGTCTGTTTACAGCCGCGTGATCGACGCTCCACATAGATCAACCTTGATCTGCTGCGATCATTAAGAAACAAAGCCAGAGATAACCGCGATTAATTAATAATTATTAAACGCGCAGCTATCTGTGCCGAAGTGTGGAAACCTTCTCTCCACGCACCCACCCGCCCGCGTATCCACGCCAAGCACTACCTCGCAACAACAACAACATTCCTACGTCCAATCGATTTTAACTGCTCGTCAAGTGACTCCAAGATAGAATAACATCGATCCCATCAGACCCATCCAACATAACTGCGCACTCCCTGCAGCCAGCGTATTCTCGCTCGATACACATTACCTGCCCCATCGCCCTCGTGGTTGGGGCATCGTTCCCAAATGAACGGGCTCGCCCCTCGGCTCTGTCCCCCAGTCTCGCGTCCCTGCCGTGCGGAGCAGTGCCCGTGTCGCGTGGACGGTTGTCCAGGCTCCAGGACGGCGACGACTGGCCGCGTAGGACGCCGCGTATCGACCGACGGGGGGCTACATGGAGGTGAGAAAGGAGGGCGAGGGCGGCTGCGCGTCGAGGGAGCAGCAAGGCAGGCGAACGCTGCGCGACATCGCCCGCCTCTGTATCAACACCGTCAGAGCCTTCTATGTCGGTGAGGTCGGAGCTGGGGCTGCGGCCGCACCAGGAGCCTCGAGCAGATCCACCGCCTGTCGACGGGCCGAGCCGGAGGAGGCTCAGGGGGGCCCGATCATGGGCAACCTGCAGAGCGACGGACGAAAGAGGACCAAGAAGGATAGGGGGCCCGTGGACGACAGGGCCAGCACCCCTGGCTCCGTCGGAGACGGCCTCGACGACGCGGATACCGTGGACGATGCTGAAACCGACGAGACACCTGCCTGGAGCACTCTTCCGGATGCTGCCAAGTCCGAGGGGAGGGTCGAGTTCGAGAAGGTGCGGGTGCCCAAGAGACAGGCGCCTAAACCACCCGGATCCGCCGTGAGAAAGGTCAGGGTAGAGGCCGGGCAACCTCCGCGTGCCTTCTTTTATGCTTTCCTCGGGGATCAGGCTGCGGTGGAGTTTTAATGGTGGGTGATTTAAAAATTCACCCAAGTGGGGAGGGGAAGTCCGGAGGTCTACAAGTTATCCTCCATTGACAAAATAATTCTGGCGCTGGGTTACATCTTATCGATGCACGATATTAAGAAATTCATTCGAATCGATGTAGGTGTGTATACTCGAGTGCTCGGTTTGTTAATGGTTTCTGGAAATCATGTACTCCGCTGTCACCTGCTCCGAGGAAAACTAGTTACGATCTATACCATTACATACAAATGTTCGTGCAATTAATGTATTACTGTTTAAAAGCGCAAAACTCCAAAACTACTGTACCGATTTCGACGAACCCTATCCCGATGGAATCTTTGTTTTAATGGGACTGCTATAGGCTATAGGCTAATAGAATAATTGAAAAATTAACGTGCAGAGGGCGCTACGCTTCTTTTTAAAATTAAATGTTAAATTAAATGAGAACGGAAAGTCTAATTTATATCTTAGCGAAGCACGAGTAATTTGCTAGTCCCGAATAATAATAACCTAATGCCTGAGCGCCACATGTTTTCCAAATGGCGGTCTGCGATATCGGTGACCGTAGAGATCACGGCAATCGGCAAAATCGAGTTTACGTTCTCTTGGCATTTGAAACAGATCGCGCAGCCGGAGGCTGGAGCCCTCGAGGGGACGTCCGCGCAGCGGGAGAGGCCCGAAGGTGAGGATGGATCTCAACGATCGACGGACACGGTGGAACCGGCAGAGGCGGGGGCGGAACCGGAAGCCTCGGACACGCTGGTGCCACCGGCCTCCGGGCAGCGACAAGGGCTAGCGTTCCTGGTCACCGACTCCTGGCGACTGGCGAACAAGAGCCTCGTGGTCACGGAGATGTCGTTGCCACCCAGCCAGGAGTCGTCCAGCGACAGCGTCTTCACCGATCCCGAGGAAGTTACAGGTGCCACCACGGAACCTGGAAAGAAAGACGCGCCCGCTATGGCGTCGTCGACGTCGACGGAGGAGAAGGTGTTCGTAGACGCGAAGAGTCACGGGGTCGCATCCCCCTTGTCCCCTCTTCTGGGTGAGTGGTCCATTCACAGCGTGGTTCTAGAGGCTTGGGTTGATCGAGCGCGAAATTGGCAAGCGAAAGACTGCATAACCGAGGTAGACACTTGTGTGAAGCTTGATAAAGGTGGAGGGGGATAGGATGCGACTGTTTTCAAAGCATGCAGGACGTTCCAAAGTGAGTGGTCCAGCTCTGAAGGAGATGTCCTCGTTACCAGCCCGTTTCTACCATGCGTTAGAAGCCCGGCGACTATCCTCACCATTTCTTGGAATCCTTCGTTTCCTCTCGCGAATCGACGTACAACCGAACATCCGGGACCCGGAAATTCAAAAAATTCTGAAACTGTGAATATATGCAGGGGATTTCCTCCAGATTACAACGCAATTTTTGTTCGCTGCCCAAATTCACTCGAAGGGGGTGAAATTAAAACCCCTTTTGATAAAAAAATTATCTTACGCGGACGTTTCGTAATACAAATAATCACCCCTTCGAGCGATCAACTTTGAAGCGTCTTGTAGTGTATGAAACGTTCGGAGACTTCAAGGGAACCATGGCTGTTTGCGAAGATGCTCGCGAATAGCCGACGACGATAGTACGCGCCAGATTAGCGCCAGTAATTGATAAGAGGAAGCGATAAGGGTTATCGGAGGGGAGCGTGATTTGGCCACGTGTCGCACTCGTGCTTCCGCAGTCGGGCGCGTTCCGCTGCAAGCGATGAAGCGCTCCCTTTCTCGCGTGCGAAGTTTCTCGAGTCCCCCTAAAAGATTACGGTCCGAGCCTCGGGAAAATAGACTCACGCTCCGCGCAGATCGCCATCGGCTCTTTCACCGTCGCCTCGCGTTACCAGCTAACTAGATGGCTCGGCGATTCGCGATTATCTCGCCTCCGTCAGAGGTTAACGCGTCCATGTATGCTAATCGCGCGAGGTTCGCCGCATTGCGGAGGACAGAAACGCGGCCGTCGACGACACCGCTTGGACTCTTCGAGTCTCTGCTAGCGCGCTGATCCTCTATGCTCCAACTGTTCCGTGGCTCGAGGGCCGACCAAGGACGAAGGAGAGTGGGCACCAATGCTGGACGAAGTCCCGAATTGCATCGAAGATGAAAACGGAGTTGCATCCTCTTGCTTGTCCTCTGTCGTTACAGATAGCACAGGTTCGCCGGTTCTTTCGATCCCAGAGGGATTCGTGACAGGGAGAAGCGAGAGAAAACGAGTAGAGTAGGGGGTGCTATTGATAGAGGACACGTTTGATCTTGCAGAGCGACGACTCGTCAACTCCCTGATCTCGGCCCTGCCTGAGCAACTCAAGTGGCGGCTGACGAAGGCGGAAACCGAACAATTCGCGACCAGACTCATCTCCAGACTCATCTCCGATGGCCTGCTCGATTCGATTAGCCTCGACAGTGTCGCTCGGAGCAAGGATGTCGGGGTAAGAGGCGCGGGAAGAATCTGGATCGCGGTTCGAGAGCTGCAATTGATGCGAGCACTTTTCAGGAAGGTCAGCCGGAGTGCAAGGGCTCGGTGTCGGTGTCTGCTAGCTTGAATTCGGAGGGAGGGCCCTGCAAGGATCGTCGGGATTCGGAGAAAGAGACATTGAGGCGCGAGGTCGAGCGGCTTCGCGAGTTGACGAAGAGTGCGGGCAAGACGACCCAAGGGAAATCCACGCAAACGTCCCCTACGACCATCGTCCCCGAGGAAAGCAAAAGGGACACCTCGGAGAGGAGAAAGTCTTCGGAGGGAGCGACTGTTTGGAATGGTGCGCTCGAGGAACAGCAGCCCACGACGGAGAGTCCTTCGACACTGGTTGCAACTGGCTCGAAGGATGCGCAAGGTGCGGGGAATGAGGCATCAATGAGGACTTCGCGGTTATCGGCGCCCCCACCTGCGCCAGCTTCTCCACTGCCACCCTCAGCTTCATCCCCGCCTGCATACTCCAACGTCTCTTGCCCACCACCACCTCCGCCGCCTCCTCAACCATCTCCTTTCCTAGATCATCACTGTCTTAACAGTTCTAGTTCAGCTTCTTTACCTCAGGCTCCCTCGTTTTTCATACCACCTCCTCCACCGCCACTACCCTCCACGTGCCCATTGCAATCGCTTCCCTCGCCCAGGAGTATAAGTTCCTTTTCTGCAATACCACCACCTCCGCCTCCTCCGCTACCTGCACCACCGCTGCTGCAACCTCTAACTGAAGAAATACCTGGAGCACCACCCGCTCCGCCTCCACCTCCTCCACCTCCATCTCCGGCACCGTCGATCGGAGTAGCGAAAGGAATTCCACCTCCTCCACCGCCCCCGCAATCTCCTCTGTCAGGGCCCATGATCGGCACTCTGATACATCGTCCGTCTATCCCACCTCCGCCACCTCCCCCAGCACCGTCGATAGGCGCGGTTCCTGGCGTACCCGCGCCTCCGCCTCCTCCACCGCCACCACCCACGCCTTTTGGCGGAATTCCACCTCCACCACCTCCTCCACCTCCCATGGGAAACATACTCGGAGGACCAGCACCTCCGCCGATAACTACGATGCACGGAGGCCCTCCACCGCCTCCACCTCCTCCTCCTCCTCCACCTATGGGAGTTCCTGGAGGTCCTCCGCCCCCGCCACCTCCGCCGGGAGTGCAAGGACCCTGCCCCCTGCCCGCGCCACCAGCTGGAGGTTGGAACCCAGACAGCAGAGCGTGTGAGTAATAGAACAGAAAGCGTCACGTGACGCATGTGTAATGGAGATTTTCGATTGACTAGATCTTCAGATGAGATCTTCATCGTTTAGGCATGAGGAAAGAGCCCCAGTGCCCAGAGGTGCCCATGAAGCCGCTCTATTGGACGAGGATACTTGTTCCCGCAGTGCCAACCGAGCGTGGTTCCGTCGAAACGTCCGACTCTCCCGTTCAGGTGATGAAATTGTGCGGAGAAACTAATAGAATGGGAGTGAAAGAACACTGCGCCACTTTGTTATATTCACGGAGATTACGGGGACCAAGAGGGGTCTTTAGACTAACAAGAAGGCTGCTCGATCGCCAGAGACTTTTACGCGATTCTCGATTTTTCACAGGTTCCACTGTGGTTGGAGCTGGAGGAAGAGAAAAACGTGGACATGAAAGAGTTCGCCGGCCTTTTCTCGCGGCAGGTGACCGAGAGAAAGCCGGTAAAAAAGGCGGACGAGACTTCGAGGCCATCTAAAGTGCAGCCGGCCAAGATCCTCGACTCGAAGCGATCAAAAACGGTGGGGATCCTCGAGAAGAGCTTGCACGTGGATTTCTGCGAGGTGGAGAACGCGGTGTACAATTTGGACACGAGCGTGGTCAGCTTGGAAGCTTTGCAGCAGATATACGAAATTGTGAGGTCCACGTCATGTCCACGTTTTTTCAACGAGGCTTGCTCCCTCTCGATACGGCGGTCTTGAACGATCCAATTTTCCCCAGAGGCCGACTGCGAAGGAGCTAGAGGAGATACGAGCTTTCGAGGAAGCCAACCCAGACGTCCCCCTGGACCGACCGGAGGTCTTCCTGAAGAAGCTGGCCAGCATAAATCACTTCACGGAGAGGATAGCCTGTCTCATGTTCCAGACAGAGTCCAGCGACGCGATCTCCTCGGTCTCCTCTAAATTAACGAACCTGCGAACCACCTGCGACTTCCTCCGAAGCTCTAGCTCCCTGAAGAAGGTGATCGCGCTGATCTTAACCCTAGGTAACTACATGAACGGCGGGAACAGGACGAGAGGACAGGCCGACGGTTTCGACCTTGAAATCCTCGGGAAGCTGAGGGACGTGAAATCGAACGTGCCGGGGATCACGCTGCTTCACTACGTCGTGAGAGCTAGACTGGCTCAAGAGAAGGATCACAACTTCGAGGAGCCACTGCCGTTGCCGGTCCCCGAACCGGCGGACGTCGAGGCTGCCTCGACGATCAACTTCGAGAGCATCTCCAGCGAGCTTGAGAGGCTAAGAAAGGAGCTGCAAGGTGACTTGTTACATTTACTGGTTTAGACGTCTCTCCTTATACCCCTGGTTCTGCGCAGCTTGCACGGAGAAGTGCGACAAAGTGGTGAGAGCAGACCCGGAGGCGTCGGGTCCATTCAAGGAGAGAATGGACGCGTTCTTCCGCGAAGCCACCGCGGAGCTGGCGAACGAACAGGAGGCACTAGTCGAGGCGAGGAACAAGTTCAAAGCTGTGATGCAGTTCTATCAGTACACTCCTAAGGGGGCCACCCTAGACACGGCGGATCCCAATGCGTTCTTCGTCCTCTGGCTGGGTTTCTGTCAGGAGTTGAAGGTACAGAGGGTGTTTCTAAAATCACGGGCGTAGCGTTGACAGAGCCTATTCTATTTGTAGGATATTTGGAAGAAGGAGCAGCAGAGGATACGCAAGGAACGAGTGGAAGAGATGAGGAAGAAATACGAAAGCAAGACTAAGGTGGAGAAGCTGAAGCTGAACGCGACGGGGCTGAAAGCGCGGCTCCAGAAGCTCTCGCGCAAGTAGTGGATTTTTGTTAATGTTTCTTCAACCATCGAGATGCCAGGCTTCGAGCGAGGATACAGTCTGGTCTGGCCTGCCGCGGTACGGGCAGCTATTGGATCGATCGACCGATCCGTCCCTTCTTACGGCACTAATTTCGATATAGAATAACGATTCTATCGCGTAGACACTGCGTACTATGTTGATTGGGGAATCTGTATAATTTGTATATACGATGTTTTCGCGGTCGAGAGAATTCGATGATTAATAAACGATACTTTTTACACGCCCGTCTTCTTACTTCCCTCGCCCCGCGGAGACAGGAAAATGGTAATCGTGACCTTTTGTGTCAAATGCGTGTGCGTTTGCGTATATTTCTTTCTCCACTGCAATTGGTTAGCGACGATACAGAACCTTCAAGTAAAGCGACAAAACAGGGATTAACATTTAAGAATAGTTAATAGATTAATCGCATCATCGTACGAGCCGTGCTATCGCGATTTAATCGCATCTAGAACGTAAAACTGAAAGAAAGAAGAAAACGCTCCCGGAGGATTGCTTTTCCGCTGGGGCAAATAGACTCGATCCGGTGCGAGCCCGCCGGGGTCGAGCGAGCGTTTCGTTTTCGAGACAGAGCGCGCACCTCCGTTCTCGCGCGGCCCCCCTTCTCTCTGCTCGATTCATCCGTGCCCCGGTTCGCTTACGGCAGGCAGGTACGATTCGCGCGGAAGCGGCACGGCGATTAGACTTTTAAGGCAATCGTTGCGTGTAGCGTATAACTCGTGTCTTTCTAGGAAACTGTCTTATTCGCGGAGTGGTTCCCGATCGCGACACCGAGCAGGAGAATCGAGCAATATATACATCGTGCTTTCCCAATCATTTCTTCCTTTCCCTCTCCACACTCTCACAAGAAAACGGTAAATAAAATCGCCACGTCCCTTCCTGTTCGTCGTTCCCCATCCCTCCGGTTCTCTCTCTGTCTCTCTCTGTCCACAAAGAAAGAGCAAAAAAGAGAGGGAGAGACGTAGAAGGGAGCAGAAACAACGAAACGCAGATCGATCGGAGAGATGAGCGTATCGCTGAATGCCCCCTTGCTTTTCCTCGAGGGATGGGAAACCGTTACTCCTGTGTGTGTGTGTGTGTGTGTGTTTGTGTGTTACGGCTGGTAAAAACCTAGTCCTATCGGATAACGTAAAATTACATTACATTAATATATATTTATATATAATAAATCGTTATCACTATTCTCTGTCGGTAAAGAAACTTATTTACGAAAAAAAGAGTTAATCGATGCGCCGGAAATGGGGCACGGAACGGAGACGCGCCAACCCACCTTTACGTAGGCGTCGTCCGCGATGCCACGTTACGTACAAACTGCGCCGCGTCGCCGTTCTCCGACAATTCGTCTCTTTGGATCGCGCCACGCGTCCATTATCGCGCTCTCTACGCATCATTTTTACAAAATAGTTCGATAATAAATGTTAAGCTCTTTCACACTCGGTCCTAGACGCGCCCGAGAAGGGTGGATGCCCAACACTACATCCTCCTATCGTAATCGAACTCGAGATTGAGAAGCAAAATAACAGACGGGCGTACACTTGCCTCCCTTCCGGGGGTGTCTTCGCGGGTATTCGTTATTACGCGTAATCATTAGACTATCCTAAGCGTTGCGGTCGACGAGAAAAAAATTCCCACCCCCCCCCCCCACACTTTCCCCTGTATAAAGAAGCCGACGATCCTCTATCGTCGACGATCACTGTTTCGAGAATAAGTTTGGCCTTTCGTTAGACGTGACTATAAGCGACGCTCGGCTATCTACTACAATCGGAACGGCGCCCGCTGGTCGATCGGCGTTGGCTTCCCTTTCCGGTGCGTGGTCGGTGTCGTCGACACGGACGTGTCCGAAGCGCCCGACGGCTTCCTGGACAGCTTCAGGGATGGCGGCAGTGGCGTGCTCGATCCGCTGGACGGTGTCCTCGTTCTAGGGAAACATCAAGATTAGCGTCACACTCTGCCCAGCAGCCCACCAGTGGCGTTAATCGGTTGTTAATCGCGATCCCCTCGAACGACGATCCTGTCACGCGTTCGAGATACGCTACCTGGTCGGCTTGGAGCGTATCTAGTACAGAGATCTTGAAAACTGGGTAATTGCGTGGCTAGCTATAGTAAGGGCGAAGGATTCTGCTGGTAATGTCCTTTGACTTAGCTGCGAGGAGAATGGTACCTTTTGGCTGGCCACAAAGTGGTGGAAGCTACCTTGAGCAGCCAAGATCCTTTGCCCTTTACTAGAGCACAACCGAGTAGAGAGCGTATTACCCTATATACACAAGTACTACACCCGTTAATTGCACACTCGGGTGCCAAGTCTGCCCGTCCGGGTTCTTTCGGCACGGTTTCACAAGCGACAAACCACAGTAAACCGAGTCGGACCGAAACGATGATTACCTAGCTTGCTTAACGGCCGACGAGGTGTTAGTTGCTGAATTTGTACACATCGAGCTGCTCCTAGCGTTAGAAAACAGACACGACAGTGGGTTAGTTAGAACGTCACAAGCGGTGCGGTGTTAACGGCCGTTAAATGGAGCGAAAACAGCAAACCAAACTCCGCGGTGAAAGGATCTGTCGAATGCAAACGCTCTGGTGAAGTTAACTGGACGAGTTACAAATTGGAAAGTAAGCCGCCGATTGGAAGCTACCGATTTAAGACGTCGAGCGGGTGCATTCGTCGAAGCTGACAGAGTAAGGGGAAGCAAAGAAACGCGGTCCACCATTCGCCCGACGAATGGTTTAGTAAGCACACAGGAACGGGAACAAAAGAGATACTTGTGCGGCATGCATGTAAAACGCACTCTGTACAGGAGAAAAGTGCCGAGAGAAAAGAAAAGCGAGTTATATATCGTTAAGAGCAGAGGAAACAGTTCAGCCATACCCGGTAGAATCGGTAGAAACCGTCGAGTGGTTGCTTTGCGTGGAATGAGTGGAAATATTGCTGGTCGTCGATTGCGGGGATTTTATATCCGTGCCCACGTACACGGGGATCCTCGAGCGGCTAAACCATCACCATCGAATCATCAGTTTATTGTCACCGAGTCATTCGCAATTGTCGTTGAAACGAAAGCGCGAACGATAACTGAACCGAACAGTGAACCCAATTGCAAAACCCGAGGACGAAAGTAAAATGAGAAACAAAAGGGACGACGAATAATTAAATGAACCACCACCACTGCCGCGAGCATTGCTTTTCAGTAGGCGCATGAATTTCGAATGAGTGATTAGCTTCGAGTTATTCGAGCCACCGGCCACCAATGGTTATTTCAGAATCGCCCCGACCAGTAAGATGAAAGAGATCAAAGCTTTAAAAGCCAGTCGCCATTTCGTCGACTCCGATAATCGTTAATCTGGGTTTACCTGATCGGTGTGCCGACACCAGTCAGGGTTGGAATGCTCGAAGCTCTATGGATTGTGCCAAACCTAAAAAAATGTTATTAACCAGATACACGTTAATGGTCGTTAACTGACACGTGAGCACCTAGTGCGTTAATAATGCGTGAGACGGGGGTGGGGGGGGCGTCCTAAATCGCGTCGTTCTTTCGCGACGCGAAAATGATGGAAAAAAAGGGATAGAGATAGACAGAGAGGTGGAGAGAAAAAAAATAAATAAAAGGAAACAAAAACGGTAAGGTAGAAAATGCCTGCGGGGAGCTAAACTTTATGAGCATCGTACATCGTGCACACAGAGGACACGTCGAGTAAAAGATTCATTCCTAAGATATTCGTGGGGTCAGATGCGGATACGTACACGTTCCTCGTTAATCTATAATCTTAAATCTATAATCACCGGATGTACTCTGTGAGATGCGAGAAAAATCATCACGATCTATGTATGTACTTGGCAAGATGCGAGTTAGTCTGTTCTTGTAATCTCTATGCGACCTCCGTCCGAAACTTTCTTGCGGTATGTTTTATCGAGTGAGCACAAAAGTGAGGGAATGATGGATGCGTGTACGAACCTCGATGGAACGCCGCTAGCTGGGCTAACCAGACCGGTGGGCGTCCTGGGTCGTGAACTCGAGCCGTTCACCGGCGTTCCCAGCCTCTTTCCCGACACGCTGTTGTGCCTGCTCGAGGTCGGGGTGTTTCCTGTCGTGCTGACTGTCGTCCTGCGCGGAATACGGCTCAGGTTCGTCGAGTCGTCTGCGAAATAAACAGGAGGTCTAACTTAACATTCAGGAGGACTCTTTGAGTGACGTCAGAGGTTTCGGAAGGGTATCGTACACTTTAAGAATAAAGGAGGACCCCTGCTGAACTTTGCTAGCTTAACTCTTTCGCTGTGGTATTCGAGTATATAGTCCAACTATATGGTTCTCCGAAACCATAAGTTGACAATTAAATTTTTTCACTTTTCAAGAATCATCCGGAAATTTAAATACGCAGCGAAAGGGTGTTAGAGAGCAGCTACGCGAGGAGATGAGAAAATGAGAAAGTAGCACAGGTGAACGATAAGTGACACTTGCCAGTGCTGTCGAGTGACTGCGTGGAACCGTAGCGACTGGGTGGTTTGCTGCCTTGTCTGGAGGCAGGCCTGCTTCCTGGTCTGCTGGTTGGTCTGGACGTCGGTCTCGACGCTGGTCTACTCGATGGCCGACTACCTCCTGCGATTAAACGCGCGTTAATAAAGTACTTGCCGATTAAGGAGCGCTGAGCTTAGAAACCTCAGCGATTCGATATCTCGCGATGGGATTTACCTGGCGTAATGCCACTTCTGTAGGGGGTGCTGGTCTTCCTGGCGGAGCCAATCCTGAAGGAGCTCTCGTTGTCGCTCAGGCTGTCCGGCGTCCCGGCGCTCAGCGAGGAGCGCGAGGCTCGCGTCTGCCCCATGGGAACGCTTCGCGCGCTGCGTTCCCTCACCTACGCGACAGAAATCTTAGCTCGAGTACACGAAACGATGGGGATCGGGGCAGAGAAGATGCGTGTTCTACCGTGTAGAGACAGATAGGCGAACAAACAGACAGACAAACAGCGGGAGTCGTTCGAATGGTCGACACGCTAATGGGGCGCGTCGATGCTGTTAGTTACAGCGATACGCGTCGAATCGCCAGCCGGGTGGGAACGAATTTAACAGAGAGACGTTCTTGTTTCTTTCGCGAAATTTTGAAGATTCCCATTGGCCAAGAGATCCTCTCGACGGTATCGCGCAACAACATTGCTTCGCGATGCTGCTCGGTCGTTCGTTTACAACCTTTCAACGCCACCGATGCGAACCAGAGACCGATCGATCGATCGAAGGAAACAGCGCGAGAGAAAAGTAAAAAAAAATAACAACCAGAGAGATAGAGAGAGCGTGAGAAACCACCGTGGTAGACAGATTTACGTCTAGGAAAAAAAACGAAAGAAATATCCATGCAAACTTACCAGAGGAAGTTGGGAGAGATAGAGTAGCTTATGGTGGTTCGAAGTGTCTCCGATCAACGCCACTATGCACGCACCAATACAGCAATACAGGAGAGATCGTTATGCATAATAATCGATACCAGTAGTAACACCGTAAACGCGGCACGCGAATCGCGCTGGATCTCGCGGGAGTATCGACCGATATCGTGTGTCTGGGACATGCTCGACACCCTCTACTGCCTCACTAGCACGCCCGAGCGATCTTACCGCCCGCGGATCTTCGAGGGCGTCGATTGTTCTACGGGGGAGGGGGAGATCGTTCAGAGGCATCCAAATTGAAATCAGGCCGACC
This sequence comes from Andrena haemorrhoa, assembly GCA_910592295.1. Lineage (NCBI taxonomy): Eukaryota > Metazoa > Arthropoda > Insecta > Hymenoptera > Andrenidae > Andrena > Andrena haemorrhoa. The sequence continues at coordinate 30,196,786 of OU342946.1, forward strand.
CAGGGTCCAAACGGAACAGAGTAAATCGCGAGACTACCGCGAGACTAAAACGAACCGATACGAAGGGGCGCGATGCATGCGTCATTAAAAATTACCAATCGATAATGGACTCGCGAGTCGATGCACCTGAGTCGTGATAAAATGAAGGTCGGTGATCGAGCCAATCTACCGGCTCTGCCGCATGCACGATCCTCGATCAAAAGCTGTATATGCAGCGCGTCGACTTGGGGGTTACCAGGTAAATTCCCGAGAATCGAGCGCAGACCAAGATTGCCGTGGCGGGTAGCTGAGGGCAACGGCAGCAAAACTGAAAGGTGGAGGCTTGGTATCGCAAGGATCGCGATACAATCGCGCGCTCCATCGGTCGCCTAACGATGGCCGTGTAGCGTAAAGCGCACTCGTGTCACAACAAAGGAACTCAAACTCAAAAAGGGATGGAAAACCAAACTGAAAACTAAAAACTGAAAACTGAAAGGACAGAGACACGCAAAAGAATGAAACAAAGGAAGAAAAAAATACTATAAATAAAAGGAGACAGATCATCGGGGGTACACCACCGTGTGTCACAACCAACGACAGCAGAACTTAGAGAAGAAGTAGACTTTAGTTTCTTATTTACCCAATGATAAGAGGGGGCGTGCATGTGGAGGGGATACGAGCACGGGAGGTCCTCCTTTTGCCTCAAACTCTCAAATATCGGCGTCAGCTGGCTCATAAACTCCTCCGCTACACCACAAACGAAAAGTTTAGGAATGGCGCCACTTTCCCATGCGTGGGCGGACCGTTCTCGCTCGCCTTCGTCCGTCGCCGCGGCGGACGCCTGGAGCCTTCGACCGATGCACCCACGAAAACAGATCCACCGACCACGAGAGCCTTCATTAAAATCCATCGGTCGAAGCCTCCACCGTTCGCTTCCGAGTGTCGCGATCTCGACGTCGACGTCGGATCGCAACATTACGGGAACAGAGAGAAATAGAAAAGACAGTAGAGATAGATAGATAGATAGATAGATAGACAGACAGACAGACAGACAGATAGACAGAATCGCGTGAAATCGCATCTCCTGAGGTGAGGTACTATTCCCTCTTGACGAGCCAAAGAGCTCGGTTCACAGCGCGACCTTCGATTATTATATCCCGATGTATCGAGCACGCAGATATCAGCGTGGCTGGGTTCAAGGGCGGCCAAGGACTCGGGGCGGGTTGGACCTGGCTGAAAACTGAAAGGGATCGTGGAGCGGTCGGAGAAAATGGTTCTGAGACTTAAGCGGCTACCTCGAGGTGCGTGGCTGGCTCTAGGGTAGCTCTAGGTGCGACGATTGCTACCGTCCTTCAAGCTGACATGCTCGCATGCGAGGATAGAGAGAAGAGAAGATTCGATTAACCTGCTATCCTCTCAACACTGGTACTTACCCCCAAACAGAGGACTCGTACGAACGACATCGACGGGCTTTGGTAACACCAGAGAGAAAAGGGGGGACGGGGAAAGCCAAGACAGTTTCGATAGTACAGACATGGGGTGGGATCTACGTGCGGCGTTGCGATCGAGAACCAAAGAAACTCCTCCGGAGCGTCGGTGGAACGTCGATCTGGCGTTTCAGGGCTGAACGGATCAACGAACGATCCAGCGATCCAGTTTGCATCGTGTCTGGTCTCTCCGTTGAACGAAGGGGGGGGGGGGGGGGGGGAGGCTCGAATCGAACGCGCGACTCGATGTAGAGGTACAGACAGAGTGATAAACGAGTAGTTGAGGCCCGTGGATGGATCGTGATCGCGGGGGTGGCCGCGAGTGGCGGCAGACGTGGCTCGTCTCGAGGCACAAGCGGTCACGGTCCATCGACGGCGAGGAGAGAATGGTGACGTTACCTTGGTGATGGGTCCGGCGTTCGCGGATGAGATTTGCGCACGCTGCAGCGTCGAGGTTGGGCTCGGCTTCGATCTGAACGCCGTCATTGTCTGGCTGACGCCGTCCGCCAATATGAATTGCTCTCGCAGCTCGATATTCGTTCTTCCCTTGGCTACAGAGTGTGTTGCGTGCACGCAAGTTAGAAGGAAGCCGTTACAGGACACGTATGCCGGGATTTAAGAGGGGGTGTTTCGAAATACAGTAGAAAATGAGTATTTTTGTACAGAGAGGCGGAGAGATAGACAGAGCACAGAGAGAGAGAGGGGGGGAGTAAAACAGAAAGCGGATAATTAACGGGCAGTCGACAGGTAGAGTCGCGTTTGTGTGTGTGTGTGTGTGTGTGTGTGTGTGTGTGTGTGTGTGTGTGTGTGTGTGTGTGTGTGTGTGTGTGTGTGTGTGTGTGTGTGTGTGTGTGTGTGTGTGTGTGTGTGTGTGTGTGTGTGTGTGTGTGTGTGTGTGTGTGTGTGTGTTTTATTAATTGTTTCACCGATCCCATTATAGGATGGTACAAATCAGAGCGATCGGAGGGTGGATAGTAAGTGAAGCGACCAGTCATGCCACGTTGTAAACAGCGGGGAATCGATGGTTTTCGAAAATGATCCACAAGGATACGCAGAGGGGAGAGTCAGAGCAGATAGATAATAAGTAGAGTGTGTAGAGGTACATAGGCGGCAGTAGCGACAGTAAGTTAGAGCGATACCAGCGGCGTACACGGTATGTATGTGTGAGAGTGTACAGTGGTGACAACAAAAAAAAAAGAAAAGAAATACAGTGTATTATAGAAGAATAGAGTGGACGGATTTAGCGTTCCTCGCGGCAGAAGTGGAGGAACCGCTTTGATTTGTAAAGAGATCGCGACGGTTGTCTTATCGCAACGATCTCGGCGTAGAGTTCCCGTTAATTACGCTTGAGCGGTACGGGGAGATGGCATGCGATGGACGTCGACGTCGAGAGTCACTTTGATCTAGAAATTCAATTGAAATCAAAGCTGCCAGTCTTTACTCGTGTTAAATTAGAGTTCCAAGGGGCGATACGAGTAGGAGGGGTGTGATTCTCGACGACGACGACGATGGAACAGGGTAGTAACGCGTGGTTTCGAGAAAGGGTGCCAGCGAGTGGACAGGACGACGTCCAGGAGATGGAGCTCGTGTCGTTCCGGCGAATAATGAAAAGTAAGATGATCAGAGTGGATGAGAACGACGGTGCTAATTGACGTAGAGAACGCGGGCACGGTTGTTTGTTACAGGGTAACTCGAGATTGCATGCCACTTTAATATATACACACACGCGCACGCGCACAAACACACACACACGCGCGCACGTACACACACACGTACACATACAACAGCCGCGAGAGTTCTGCACAATGAAGATACGCGGGGCGAGGAAGCAGTGACGTATGTAACACGAACAAATATACGTATCATGCAGGACATACGAATAACGCAGACTTCGTGGCCAGTGCGATCTTGTGATTGCATTTTGTCGAGACTGCTGTGGCAAATGATGCCAGTGATGATCGAGGTTTCTGGACTGGACCGTATGGTCAATGATCTGTGAAGACGTACGAGCCACGAATCGCGATTAATCCCATATAAAAAGATTCTCACCGAGCGGACACCAACCCTCATGTTGTTCCGGTTTGTTAGGGTCCGGTATCGGCATTAGAAAAACTTGACGAGTTAATCACGATTTGAGGGGTTTAGTTGGTCCGTTACTTTCCTCTATTATTAGTGTTGTAAGTTAAACGAAGGCATGCAGATATTCCATGAACTCGATGCGCAATTAAAAACGTACACGTGAGATGAGATACGTCGGATAGGTACGACGGCAAACTAGTGCGCAAGTAAAACGAGATGTATCTGAATGATGACAGGGCCAAACGGGAAGGACGTTGGTTTCTGGAGGGCGGCAGGATGTTGGCAGATGGTCGGGCGACGTTAGTGGACTAATGAGAAGCGATACGAGTCTCTCAAAGTACCAAGATACTCTATTTACTATGATGATCGAACGAACGAACGCGTTCCACGAGCTGTAATGCAAGCAGAGTTTGATAAAAGAGGTGATAGCTCAAGTGGCAATCATAGAAATACCTCGAATACTTAGAGGATGTCCCAATTAAGTAGAATGACGCTATAGAAGCTCAGAAATGATATACTAAACTTTGGAATTTCTTTCATCCTCCAATGGCCCAAAGCAGCTGATCCAAATCGAGACCTCGATGACAAGCTACTCGTGGAATGCGACCGTTCGTTCGTAATTAGTGAGAAAGCCCAAACGAGACCTAGCAAATACGCAGGTGGAGGTACACGCGAAGCGGAGGCGTGTGCTACGGGGGCACGCTTCCATCTTCAGCTTCTGTACGACACCCGGATCGTGTTAAGACGTGGTCGTCCAAGGTTAATGATATTAGTCACGCTCTCACATATAATCGTACCTCAGGAGCTGAGATCGTACACGTACGTAAAAATGCACCAAACGAGGGTAAAATACGACGCATGAAAATGAACGTTCGCGTTAGTGATCGTCACGGCGCGGCGAATGAATCTGTTTAGTACTAGTGGAGAGATGGATCGCGTCTGTTATGAGCGCTCGCGACGTTCCCGAGGCAGCGGGTAACGATCGAGAGCCGGAGTTTAGTACCGATGGGGCGAACGCAAACGACACAACTCAACGAAACGTAAAAAAGCACGTTAGTGAACGGATACTGAAAGAACAAACGGTCGATACAAGGCCACACGCGTCGCTATACGGTAACAGAAAGATAAACGCGTTTAGCTGCCTCTTTGGATGGGAGAGAGGAGAAGGGACAGTGTGAAATATCGTATATCGAGAACCGTGTGGGACGGAACAGTCGAAGGAGGCTTGAAAAACCGCGAGGAGTCGTTCATTCGCTCCAATAGATTCGTAGTCGTACTTAAACATCTAAACCCGATTTTCATCGATTCCGACGGAATATACTCGGCGGTAACGGAGTATAGAGAGAAAGAGAGACAGAGAGCAGATGGGAGAAATACTCACCGCGGCAAGGGTCATTTTTTAATAGAAATTCGTCCAAGGCTACCCATCCGCCACCCACTCGCACCATCACGGTGGATCGTAGGATTCGAACCAATCGCAGCTTCTGGCTGTCACCGAACTGTAAAACAAGAGCGATTAACACTGTGTGCCGTGACAGTTCGATTTCTTTGTTCCAAGGATCCCCGCTCACCCTGTACTTTCCCTCGCCGACCTGGAACACCCTAAACTTCTGTCGACAAGTGCAGAGCATCACCAACCGTTTCACTTCGTCGTGGATCTTATCCGTATCGTTGTAGGTTCTTCGTTCCTCCCAGTCCGGTCTCAGCGCTGCGATGAACTCTTTCCAGTCGATCAGCCCCTCGCCATGGCGGTCGAACAGGTCTGCGACTGCTCCCATTTCTAGTCTCGAGGTCTCGAACTCTGCAACGTAAGGGCAAGTTAGAGGAGGTCGATTATGCGATAAATGCACGGCAAGGAAGGAGGACTGACTGGTGTTCATGATTCCTTGAATGAAGTCCTCGCGCGGTATCAGGCCGTCGTTGTTCTTGTCCATCTTCCTGAAGAGGTCCGTTAGCCTGGACTTCTTGTGGTTCATGAACTTGAGGAACTGAAACAGAGCAGTAGCGTTCGTCAGTTACAGATTTCGAAGAAAGACTCCTTCTATGTATATGCTTACCCTCTTACGCCAATCCTCCCAGCTGAAGTTCGCGACACGGTCCAGCTCCTGGATGTAATTGTACTTGTCCTGAAGTCTACGCTGCCGTTCCCAGGCCAGCATCCATACATGCCTCCATCTGTCCCAGAGCAGTTTCACCCTCGGGCTACGGAACTCCGGTTCTGCGCCCTTGCTGTGGACGAGAAAGGAAAACGTCACTCCCATTCCCTACCAATGTTCACCTCATCACGTGTAACCAAAGCATGAGAAGCAAAGTAAGCGAATGGACGATGGAAAAGAATCCTTGAACCACCTTAATGAACCGCGAAACTATAATCACTCTCTTGAAAACTAGAAACTAAAAAGAACAAGTATAAAGAGGAATACAAAATAAACACGCAGTGGAGGCAAGAGAATCGTTCAGCTATGGGGCTCGAATAAACACAAACGCGTTTGAACTGCACAGAAATCAGAAGACACAGTTCGAAAGACGTTAGGGTGAAAAGCAGAGCATGGGCGAGCAGAGAATCCAAGTAAGGGTGGGTGTGACGAACCTTCCTTTGGGTGGGAACCGTGGGCCGATGTGCGGCAACGAGTCTGGCGTTCTGTCACGACCTGGGCTGGCTCGGCTAAACAAGAACATGCGTCACATCACTCGACACTTCTACCGGAACTCGCGCCATGGTGCAGCGACCGCCGTGTCCCAACTGGCGGCCGCCCCCGCGGCTAACTCATACGAGCGAGTGGGGGAGAAAGGAAGGAAGAGGAGAACAGGCCTACGCGCGAGCTACGTTCAACTTGTAATTATACGAATAATATTTTGATATTAGTTGATATTATTAGGCCTATTCTCTGTGTATGTGTACAGGGTGCTTCGTTGACTCCTTTATAAAGTTCTACTAAAATTGTAACGTTCGTGTCAACTTGAATACCTTTTACTTAAAACAATATTCGTAATAATGCAGTTCCCCTTATAGTTCCCCTTCAACTGTGGCATTATGACTTCTATCTTGCTATTAGTACTAATCTGTGGGTTATTTGAAGAATTGTTTCCTGTAAAAGTTGCTTAGATGAATAAACGCTTTAGAAGGAGGGAGCTTTATCGGTGTATTCATTTAAGATACCCTTAAAAAACCTCTTTAAATGGTAAAGTATGAAATAGAGTCATCAAGAAACACCCTATATATACAGTGTAGGTACGCCTCGAATGCACGCCAAGTGTCCTTAAAAATCCGAACTCAAGGTAATATTACTCTACCATGCTGCCTACGATGCGCATACACCTTCGAAACGCTACTCCAAAAACGACTATCGACCTCGATGGAGCCTTTGAATCGACAGACCCGTCTCGTTCGACAACGCACCTTGTCAAATTGTTCCACTTGTCCTCGTATGCCTCAGTCATCAACAGTTATCGCAACCTTATCTCACGCAGAGTTTAAAAAATAAATTGAAATACAGAACCAGACATGCACGGGCAAAAGTGTGACCCCTTGAACGTCCAAACAGCTCACGCCAACGAAAACAAACGGCGAAAAGAGAATGCACGGTCTCGTTGGACCGTGAACCGAGTTTCGAGAAGCAGATACAAGCGAGTATGATTTCATTAACGACTTCGTCTACCTCGAAGGTGCGATGACTCTCTCGACGAGCGCGATCCTTGGCGATCCTCCGCGATTCTCGCGAGTTCTTGCTAAAAGACAAGTGGGGGAACGGGAGGGTGGACAAAAGAAAGCAGAAAAGAAAGTGAACGTACGTCGGCGCGGGTGACTTAGCCTTCGATATCTTCTTGGTATCCTTCACTGGCTTGATCTGCCTAGCCTTGCAGACACGATCGACCTCGTTCTGTCTGCGGCTGGTGTTCTCCATGAATTCTCTGTGATCGGCGATCAGCATCTCCAGAGTCGGCTTGTCGTCTGGCAGAGGTTCCGCTTCGAGGGCGTTCAGAGTGTTCTCCAGGCCCTCCAGCCAGGAGAGCAGCTCCTCTAAAAGGTTGTCGAGGTCCTGGGGGTGGATCAAATGATAGGTAACATCTGTTGGTGCGTGGCCTAAGGGGTTACGCGACCCTGAGACGCACGAAACTAGACGATTTTCTTTTACGGACACTTTTATACCGCGCACGCGAAACAACAAATACCTCTGCCATTATTCAATATTTTTGTATAGTATTTATACAATATATGCACTAATGCATGCTCTACACGTAAGAAGTAGAAAAATAATTTTAAAACTTCATGGTTGAACGTGCGAAAAATGTAATAAAAAAAAATCGATTTTTAGACCGGAACCGCCCCTTAAGAGCGGATAGTGTGAATGTCTAATGTCCTAGACCTACCTGAAGTCCTCGCATATGGTTCTCCAGCCTCTGGTTTCTCTGTTGAGCCCAAGTGGCGACCTCCTCCCATCTGGATTGAATGATCGTGATCCAATGTTTGATAACTAGAGCTCCGTCTGGATGGGCTTTCGCCAGGATCGTTTGTGCAAGCTGCAATGTCTGATCCTTCTCGACCTCCTTGGTGCGCAGCTCGCGTAAGAATTTCTCGTGCTCCATTAATTGATTCCTGCTTTCCTGCTCGTCTTCGGGCAACTGTCCAGCGAACCTCAGCTTCATCTCAGCGTCGCTCAGCCACTCGAGGAGCATGTGAACCGCCTTGTGCAGCCGTTCAGCTTCTCTGAGGGCTTCCTCGAGACGTTCAGTCTTGTCCGAGGACAGTTGCGATACCGTGTCCCATAGATCGTTCAACTCTGCGAGCTGAGATCCTATGGCACGGGCATCATCTGGAGTCGCTTTGCCGAGAAGCTCGCGACCAGTCTTGATAACCGATTCCATTTGGGAGGCTCGAGATTCCAGGTCCTTCTCGAAGGTCTTGTGTTGCTCCACCAAGTTCACCACGGTGTCCAGGTCGCCGTGGAGCAGTCCAGTGTTCGCTAGCTGCTTCTCAGACTTGCTGAGCCACTCCAGCAAAGCTTGTATCGCGTCCTTGAACTGTCCCGAGAAGAGGAGCGCTTCCTCCAGCTTCCTCTGCCTGTCCACGCATTTACCACAAACGGTGGTCCACTTGTTCTTCAGCTCGTTCAGGAGTTCCTTCAGGGCGAACTCGTCGGTCTTCGGAGCCCTGTCCTTCAACACCTTGCCATTCTTCATGGTGGCGTCATAGGTGCCCTGTTTAGCGCTGAGCGCCTTCTGCAGCTCGCGATGCTTGTTCAGCCTCGCCTTTATCCTCTCAGGATCGTTGCCACCGAGACCACCGTCTCCAGCGACCTCGTCCAAGGTCTTCTCCGTCTCGTCCAGCCAGTTCATCAAGCTGGACCAAGAATCGTGGAACTCTCTCGCCTCCTTGTACCCATGATCCAGAGCCCTAGTCCTTTCCGCGGATTTGGAAACCACCCTCTCCCATCTGTGCTGCACGCTGATCAACAGATTCTTTATAAGTATCACGTCCTGTTTCTGCGAGAAGTACTTCAAGTGGGTTCCCTTCTTGTCCAGATTCAGCATGGTCTCACGATGCACGCCGACGTCCTTCTGGAAGGACTTGTGCTCCTCTATCTGACCTAAGATGGTCTCCATCACTCTCGACACGGGTTTCAGGTTCGTCAAGATCTTCTCGGCGTTGGTCAGCCAGTCGACAAACGCCTGCAGCGCGTCGTGGAACTCGGTCGCCTCCTTCAGCGCGATCTCGAGCTTGATCTTCTTGTCGTTAGCACGAGCGGTCACGTTGTCCCACCGCTGCTTCAAGGTCTTCAGGTTGTGGTTCAGTCCACCCGCGCTGCTTGTATCGGCGCGCTTCAGATACTCTTGACCCTGCTGAAGAACCGTCTCCACCTTTGGACGATTCTGCTCCAACTCGTTGTATACCTCCATAAACCGCTCCAGCTGCTCAGAAGCTGTTTCTGGCAGTCCTCCGACCGGTTTCGAAGCCACTATCGTGTTGTCCACGTCGCCCAGCCAGGACAGAAGATCCTGGATCTCGGCTGTGAAGGATTGAGCCTCTCTGAGGGCGTCCTCCAGTTCTCGTTGGCGATCAGCAGCGCGCTGGAGCAAGTCTCGCCAGCGTCTGTTCAATGTACCCAGCTTCTCAGCCGTTGTCGACGCTTCAGCTGTTCCTTTTCCATCCTCGATCAATTGCCGCCCAGCGTCGTTCAGGGTATCGACGCTCGTCTGGTGCGCCTGGATATCGTTCACCAGCACCTTCAGCTTAGCCAGCTCCACTTCGATTACCTGCGGATCACCAGCCACCGCCTTCAGGCTATCCAGGGTGTCATCGGTCTTCTCGATCCACACCAGCAGCTCGTCCAGCGCGTGCTGAAACTGCCCCAAACGCAGCAGTGCGTTCTCCAGGAGCCTCTGCCTCTCGACGAGGCCTCTAAGCAGCCCGTCCCATCGCTTGTTCACAGCGCCCAGTGGCTCCTTAATGGCGGCAGCTTGCTCCGAGGACGTCCTCTCCGTCAGCTCGGCGGCTTGTCTGAAATAGCGTCAGGGAAGATTGAATGACTCGTGTAGACTCTTCTGGGTGGACTGTACGCGTCGGTGTGAGAAAGCGTACACCATGGAGGATGCTTGCAAGGGGCGGTCGTTTAAATTCTTAACGTTTAATTCGATTTTTAGTGAGAATGAAAACACAGGGTCGACGAATCTACGGGAAAGGAGAGACACAGATGTATGTGGTGTTCGGGCAGAGAAGTTTGGCTGCTCGAGGGCAAATTGTGATTTGCACAAGAAATGGTCCCAGAGGCTGCCACGCGCAGTGGTGGAGGGTGGATATTCGACCTCGAGGAGCCAACATCTTCTGGCCCCGTGTATAGCCTGCAAGTGAGAGGAATACGCCGTGACTCGCGTCCATTCTCGAGTCCCCGCGACTAAATACCTACGGAGACATGGTGTGGTACGTGTATGTAAGTAAAACAGGCACATCACGAGCCAGGTAAGACAGGCAGGCAATGTACAACGACCGTTCGACGGGAAATACGCTCTGCTCGAAAACTTGAACCAGCGGAGAGGCAGAGAGAGAGAGAGAGAGTTAAGGATTCCAGAATTATTCGACCGTGGCTTGAGGTGGATTACGTCTGGTTACGGATATTACGAGATTAAAAGCACACGTAGGGGTGTACAACGGGTATGGAACGAAGATACGATGTAGATGTAGAGTATAAAATAAGCCATGCTCTCTAACTACAGCTACAACACAGAGAGAGGTTGACTTGCCTTGTCAGACTCCTATGCGTTCAGGAACCGGCGCGGAAAAAACAAAAGTTGGGATTAGAATCTCGCTGCTTGGACAGGTTGCAGTGTTCTCCTGCTACTGTTATTCGTGACAAACGGGCTTGCCGCGGCGAGGGGGGAACAATTATGACACAAACGACTGTCGAGTTGGGAGTTCCCGCGGGGCATCAACGAGAACGCAAGAGGGGATGGAGAGAAGAAGAAGAACCGAGCTTGTTTACCTGTTCAGAGCCTCGACCTTGACCATGTGAGGATCTACTTCCGCTTTGAAATTGGCCAACTGTTTGATCTGTTTCTTAACTTCGTCGATGTCGCTACCCAGCGGTCCCATGCGCGTGAACTTCTCCTCCGCCTCTTGCAGGAACTCGAGTAGGTTCTGGAGGGTCTCGTGGAACTCCATGGCCTTCTCCATCGCGTCGATCAGGTTCTCCTCCCTTCGAGCGTACAGCGCGGTAACATTGTCCCAAGCTTGGTCCAGGTCCTCGATGTGCTTCCTGACCTCTGGCTTGTCAGGTTCGCCGCAGAGTCCCATCAGCTCGTGACCGGAGGCACGAACTTGCTCGACGTCAGGTTTCGTCTGATCAATTTCGTGCCTGATCTCCTGCAGGGCGACCTGTTGCTGCTGAATGGCGGCCGGCTGAGCTGCCGGCGGTGCCTGGCCAGCGAGAGCATCTTGCAGCTCTCGAAGGGTCGACATCACGCCGTTGAGCTCCGACCAGAACTTCTCTGCTATCGTCAGGGCATCGTCCAGAGTGTGTCCTCGTTCGGTGGTAGACTTCTGCACGTCGCTCCATAGTTTGTGCAGCTTCTCGAGTTTCCGTTTTATGTCCTTCACTGCCGGATCAGCCCTGTTACCCGCTTTGCTGATTACATCATCGGCAGCTCTCTTAACGGCCGCGTAGGCCTCCGACCTGTGAGCTAGCTCGTCGACCAGAGCCGAGTTCTCCTCCATTTGGTCCCGCAGGCGACCAGGATGCGCACTGATCGGCTCTGCGCCATTCACCTGATCGGCCGTCGATGACAGAGCGCGCAGCATTCCCTCCAATTTATCCGAGAACTGAGAGGACTCCTGCAGAGCTTGTTCCAGGGTCTGCTGCCTACTCCGTAGCTCAGCCCTGAGGGCTGCGTACCGAGCAGTGTCTGCCTCCAAGATGTCCTGGATCTTCATGCCCTCCTCTTCGTTACAGAGCTTCAGCAGAGCCTCGCCAGTCTTGTTGAGCTTCTCGACCAGAGGCCTGTGCTCGTTAATGCTCTGCATGAGCATCTCGTTCTTGTCTTGCTGAGCAGCGATCAGGTCGGGCCTCAGAGCTGGCATAGGCAGCATAGCTACCTGCTGTTCAGCCTCTTCGAGCCAGCTGACCAAGCCGATGTGCGTGTCGCGCAGATGTTCGGCCAGCGGCAACGCTTGCTCTAGAGCTCCAAGCCTGTCTGCTGAGAGGCCAGAGACAATCTCCATAGTCTCCCTAAGGTCCTCCATCTTCTCCCTAATCGTCGAAGTGTCCTCGTGCTGACCATTTTCGCGGATCACCTTCTTCGCCGTCGATATTACGTCCCTGACGCGACCCTTCTGACTGGATATGTCGTCGTTCAGAGCCTTGTGCTCCTTCAGCTGGACTCTGATGATCTCAGGCTCGCTGCTGGGAGGCTCCGCCTCTCGCAGCTGGTTGTCCACTTCACGGAACCATTCCAGCAGGTCATCGATGTCGCCTATCACCTCGAGCGAGCGCTGCTTGCTCAACTGGATTCTCTCTGCCTTTCGTTGGATTTGCTCTGCGATGGCGTCGAACCGCCTGTTGTCTCTAGTGACTAGACCCTCGATGGTCGCAGCCCCCTCGCCAGGCGACAGCTGGGACAGCTGCGGTCCAACGGCGTTGATCTTGTCCAGGACTGGCCTGTACTCCGATATCTCCATTTCCAAGCGCACAATCTCGTCCTCGCGCGGCTCCGCGGACTGAAGGGCAGACTCTGCAGCCTGCATCCAGTCCATCAGTCTATTATGGTTATCGTGGAACTGTTGTACCAGTGGTAGGGACTCCTGTGCGTGCTTGAGGAGGTCAGATCCTCGACTGACCAAGTCATTGAATCGTCGCTGCAGGGAGTCCAGCTTGTCCTTCAGCTGAAGGGCCTCGTCGCTCGAGATGTGCTTCATCAGCTCCAATCCAGCGTCAGTGGTACTGTCCACCTCCGTCTGTCTCGTCGACACCTCCTCGGTGAGGTCAGCCAGATCTTCCATTTGCTGAAGAAGCTTTTCAGTGTGAACAGCCAGGACCCTGTACTTGGATAGCCTGATCTCCATCCCCTCCATCCAAGCCTGTAGCTCTTGGTAGCTAAGGACCAAGTGACGCAAGCCTTGCCTCGATCGTTGCAACAGCCCACCGAGAGCCTCCGATCGTTCCACCAAGGCAGCGTATCTGTCAGCCGCATCCTGAAGCTTGTCCGCAAGAAGAGCAGCCTCGTCCTCGCCCACCAGAGACATCAGTTGACTAGCAATCTCCGTGAGCTCGCTGAAATCAGGCTTCCTGGACAGGATATCCTCGTGAAGGGCGTCGTGTTCTGCAACGCGTTGCTGAATCTTCTCCTCGTCAGTCGGAACCAATTCCATGTCCCTCACACGTTTCTCAGTCTTGTCCAACCAGATCGCCAGTGGCACCAGCTTGTCCTGGAACTGTTTGGCCACTCCCATGGCCTGCTCCAGAGCCTCCATCCTTTCAGCCGCGCTTTCTGTCAGGTTGTCGAATCTTCCTACCAGCTCCTTCAGCTGCTTTTCGATCATCTTTCGCTCTTTAGGATCCGCTCCAGCCGCCACTTCTTGACCCATGTTGTACAAGGAGGACATCGAATTCTGTCGGTCCATCAGCATCTTCTTCAAGAACTTCTGCTCCTGCAACTGTGCCTTGACTACTTTGTAGTCCGATGACGGTGACTTCTGATTGGAAACCATTTCTTCTGTATCCGTTAACCACTTCTCCAGACCATCCAGAGCCTCCTGGAACTTGCCTGACTGAAGCAATCCCACGTCCAGTCGTCGATCTCTCTCGTTCAGCCTGTCTTTCAGATCGTTCCACCTCTCGTTCATCTTGTCCACATCTTTCTCGATGTTATTCGTGTTGACATCACGACCAGCTGTCTGAATCAGGGTCTGACCCATGCTGTTGCAGTCTTCCACTGCACGGGCCAGTGGTTCTATCGTATTTAGTTTCAGAAGCTTGAAGTCCTCCTGCTGCGCCTTTATAGACTCTACCTCCGATCCAACGGGCTTGAATCTTCTGAATTCGTCATTGGTCTCGTCGATTTCGGCTATAACATTGGCATGCGATTGATAGAACTCCTGTAGCTTGTCTAGAGTCGCTGACAGCTCTTCGTGCCGATCCCTCGAGCGGTCATCGAGCTTTCCAACCTGTCGCTTCAGACCAGCAATCTGTTCCCTCGTAGCAACAGCATCAGCCGCGAAACCGAAATCGACCAGACGCTCCCCAAGGCTCTCCAGATCGGTGACCTCCTCGTACAATCGACTCACCTTGCTGATCACCTTGGTCGTTTCCTCTATCTGAGATCGCACGAGTTTGATCTCCCTTCCCGGAGCTCTCATGGAGTCCAGTTCCCTCTCGAGGCTGGAGACTTGCTGACCAATTGATTTCACATGGTCGTTGAACTGTGCCACAGCGGTAGCCGCGCTCTGCAACTCGTTGCATCTGTCATCCAACTTGGCCTGCAAGTCGTTGATTCGGTCTGTCAAATTGTCCACCTCGTCTTGCAAGTGGGTTGCGTCCACCCCCTGCTCGCCTGCTTTGTTCGCCAGGTCGTTGGCCTGCTGCTTCACGCACTGCAGGGGTTTCTTCAGGTTCGACGTTTCTTCTCGTAAACTCTGCAGCGAGATGTAATGACGGGTGTTGAATATAAAAAATGTGGCGTCGTTCCATTCTTCGAGATAGCCACTTACCTTTATCCTATCGAGAAGTTTCGGGTCCTTAGCCGCTCCGCCGAGGGCGTCGTGAGACGCAAGCTTGTCCTCGCAACGCTGCAGCCCGTGACGCAAGTCTCGCAGGTTCTCGTTGAAGTCCATCAGGTGACGCGCAGTGTCTTCCAAGGACTGTGTTCTTGTCAGTAGATCTGCAATATGAATCCATTCAATTAAATGTAATATTTAAAACACTCGAGAAAGGTGTGTAGAACCTATATTAGGGTGGGTGGGAAAAAATCAGATTTTCTGATGCTCAACGGTGAAATATGCAAATTTTATTAAAATATACTGAAGTCGCCAAACTACTTAGGTGAAAAATTAAAAATTTTGAACCCATTTGGGGCCGGTCAAATATTGACCGATTTCAACAAATTTATTTTGCCTCGATTTGTCTTCCTCGGACGCAACTTTTCCGCACTAGGCTGTTTCGAGTTTCGAAAATTTGATTTTTTCGGCCCACCCTAACCTATAACGGCCCACCCTAAACTTACCATTATTCAACTTGTCCCATCTAGTCTTCATAGCACTGAGCTCGTTCTTCACGTTCTGCTTATCGATATCACAAGCACCGAGGAAAGTTTCACCGAGGGTCTTGTTGTTCTCGAATTCGCCAGAGTGCTTCCAGACTTCGTTTCTGAACGACGAGAGTTCCTTCAGCTGCTTCTCGATGTCCTTGCGCTTGAACGAGGCAGGCTTCAAGCACTCGAGCCTGTCCTCAGCTTGTCGAAGCCACGGGAGGAATGTGTCTTGGGCTTTGTAGTACTTCTTGCAGTGTTCCGCGCAAGTCTGCAGCTTTGTGTGTCTGTCGAGCATGTCCTTCTTTAGACGATCCCATTGGGACTGCATCTTGTCCAAGTCGCGTTGGAGAGACCTATTCTCGACTTTCTGAGACCGCGTGAGCATGTCGCGCCCCTTGTTGAGAAGCATGATGACCTCGTGCTCTTTGCCCATCACATTCCTGTATGTTGGCTCGTGGTGGTCAAGCTGCTGCTGCAAGATATCTCGATCAGCAGACACCAACAGCTTTTCAGACATGTTACCGAGCTCGTCAGCGAGCCAACCCAATGTCTTAGTGCAGGAGGCTTCGAACTGTCTTCCATCGCGCAAGTTACCTTCGATCTCAGCTTTCTTATGGTCTAGTTTCTTCTGCAGATTATTGTACAGCTTACCAACCGCGGCCAGCTTCCCGTGAATCTCAGACTTGGAAGCTGGATCGCTGAGAACTTCGCAGAGCTGCTCACCAGCCGCTTCAGCGTCCGCTAGAAGAGGCCTTTGGCCCTCCAACTGTCGCTCAAGGTTCTCGATTTTACGCAGTTGATCTTCAGGGTCCTTCTCAAGAGTCAGTTCGTCCAGATTGTCCGAGATGCCTTGCAACGCGTCCCTCAAACGGTTCAAACTGGCGTCGAACTCGCGGCTGGTGTCAACCGCGTCACCTAAGCTCTGTGCTCTCTCGTCGAGCCTACCCAGTTGATCGGACCATTTGTCGAGGATGGACTTCAACTTGTTACTGGTTCTCTGCCCGTCCGTGGAATCGATTCCTACCACGCAGAGTATGCTCTCTCCAACTTGCACCAGGTGATCCAACTGAGGCTGCTGAGTGCGGAACTCTTCGCGCAGAACCTGCACCTGTTGCACCTGGCTGGCTACCATCCTAGGATCGGCTGAAATGGGTCCCAGCGCGCCCAACATTCTCTCCTTCGACCCTAGCCACGACACTAGACCCTCGGACGTGTCATAGAAGTCCTTCACGTCGTCCAAGAATTTTATCCTGTCCTTGCACCGTTCGCTGAAGGACCTCCATCGACTGGTCACGTCTTCCATCTCGTCGTTCAACCTGTCCACGCCATCTGCCCCCTTCTTGCGCCTCACCAAGTCCCGCACTTGAGTTCTAGTGGTATCTAGCAACGATTGCTTCTCGTACATCTCTTCGATGACGGTCTTGATCTGCTTCGCCGTCTTGTCAGCTTCCTCTTTCGTGCTCGGCATGCTCTCTTTGGGTATTTGTCTCTGAATCTGAGGAACAAAACATGTTGCAAACATTTCCTGATAGTCCAAGGATTGAAAGCGTCAAATCTGAAACGCTACCTTTTCAAGGAACTGAGAGAGGGTCTTCAAGTTATCCATGTGCCTCCTCAGCTCATCCTTAACGTTGTCCAATTCCGTCTGTCGGTCGGTCAAGCGGACGCCGAGCAATCCGTATCGGTTGTTGATCTCTGAAAGCTGCTGCTGAACGGGGGATAGATCCTCCAGATGGAAACCATCTTGACTGGACCGGCGGCTGCTGAACCCGCTGCTACCACCTGGAGAGACCGGACTTTGAGCGGCGTACAATTTAGCGGGAGATGGTGAGCGACCGTCTTGTGACATTCGTCGTACTACAAAAAAAAATGGTGACAAGAAGTGTGAGTATAGCGGTGAATGACAGTAGCCGGTGTAGAAATGACCGCGAAAGAGTGAAGAAAGGGAGACGTCAGTTAGCAGATGCTAAGCGGTGCCGATGACTAATCTGGTAACGGAGGTGACTGATATGTACCTGGTCTCTTGGTCGGACTGGTGCTACCACGTCGACGAGTTGGACTCTCGGTGCGTTCCTTCAGCAAGCCATCGTAGGCGATTCCAAGGTCGTTCACCTTGTCCACGGTATTACCATAATCGCGGTATTCCTTCTGGATGGGTTTCAATTCATCCACTTGCCTCTTCAGCTTGTCCAAATCTACGGCCACAGGTTCGAGTCCCTGCACTTTATTCTCAGTACGTGTCAGCCAATCGATCACCTGATCGCGAAGCTTCTCGTACGCGGACAATTGTTCAGCTCTGGATTTACTGAGCCGTTGCTTCTCGTCGATCAGATTGTTCACTTCCTTCCACTGGGATTCTAGGGCCTTGATCTTGTCTCTGATAGGAGCGACGTCGGTCACGTCCTTTTTCGAGATCAAGCTCTTACCGTTTCGAATCAGGTCGTCGAGGTTCGCTCTTTGGTCGTTACGTTTGTCCATCAGGTTCGCCATTTTGCTCTCGTATTCACCGACGTCCAGCTTGCTCAAGTCCCTCGACTCGAGGGCCTCGATCATGTGAGCGTACCAGCTGTCGAATTTCGTGGTCTCGACCAGGAAGTCGCCCAGAGCTTGCGCGATCTCTTCGAGGAACTCGCCCCTGCGCAGCGACTTGTCCATCAGCTTCTCGAACCTGCCTTGAACATCCTTCAGCTTCCCTTCTATACGCTTCGCGATTCTCGCGTTGCTCGAATTCGTTAGCAGGTCTCGTGCACTGCTCGCGACGGCTTCTACGCTCAGGCGATGGCTGTCTAGGTCTGATTGAAGAAGCCGCTGGTCCCTTTGCTGCTCTTCTAGGCGCTCCTTCTGCAAGCTCGCTGGTCGTTGAATGTTCCTACAAGAAAGCAAAGGATCCGTGTTCACTCCTACTTTGAGTCTCAATAGAACACTACGAAACCCGTTACTTACTTGAACTGGCCCTCAATGTTGTTCAACCACAATACCAAACTGTCCAGCGCGTCCTGTACTCCCTGGCTTCGAACCAGAGCCGCGTCCAGTTCCTGGCATTTCTCTCCAATAGCGTTGGTCAGCTGTTTGTATTTATCCTCCAGAGCCCTCGCGGGTTCTTCGAGTTCGTCAACCTCCTTCGGTGTCAATTGCCCGTCCAGGGACCTCAGCAGCGCCTCGACAGTCACCTTCACGTTCTCCACCAGGCGTTCATTAGCGAGCATCTCGTTGTTCAGCGCCTTCGCCTTGCTCAGCTGGTCCTCCACCTGTTTAGGCTCCGCAGCGATAGACTCGGAAATGGCCCTATGAACCTTGGGCTCCACTTCCTTCAGCCAAGATCTGGCTTTCTCCAAGGCCTCCCGGTAATCCCGCTGCCTTCCTCCGACGCCAGACAGCTTGTCTGACAGGAGGTTCGCTCGTGAAAGCAGATCCTTGTACTGAGCAGTGACGATGGACACTTCGCCGCGGACAGGCGAGTCCTGGCTGGCCACTGGCTCTTTATGGGGCAGTCTCTGCGGTAAACTGGTACGGAACTCGTTCAGGACATGAAGGAACTCCTTGCTCTCGTCGACGAACTTCTGCGCTGCCATCGTTATGAACCGCAGGTCAGCTTGGTGCGCTATGACGTCGCTGATGAAGTCTCGCGTAGCGTCGGTGCTGCTGTTCAATCTATTTAAATCGGACAGGGAGTGCTCCTTCTCTTCCAGGACTCGCCTAGCGTTGTCAAGCCAGTGTGAGAAGGTGGACAACTCGTTCCTGAGGGGAAGAAAGGTAATTCTTAGAGGGCTGAAAAGAAGAGAGGCACTCGCATCGCGATACTGACTTGAATTTGACCAATTCATCTCTGGCAGCGATCAACCGCCTCACCATTCGCTCCGTACGATCCGAGGCTCTGTCGAACCTGGTCTTCAGGGATCGACCGTTCCTCTCCAAGGTGGACACTTCCTCGCTGGACAGTACATTTCCGCCTGTTAGCACCACCTGACGAATTTGATCGAGACAGGAGGAGACTTGGCGAGCATGGGCCTCGAGGTCCTCTTTGATCTCCTGGAAACATCAGACTTGTTAACCGACTTCAAAAAGGAGGAGGTTGGACTTCAAAGAGGATTTCAAAGAGGATTTCAAAGAAAAATTATTTTATTTATCCTTTTTAGCGAACCTTTGAAGTCGGTTTTTTACCTCAACATGCAACACCACCAAGCCATCGTATACACCGTCTAACAATAAGATAACCAACGCCCTTACTTTCATCGCGTTTATTTGATTCCGCAGCTGGTCGACGTCTTCCTTCACGTTGTCCTGGTTGGCCAGCTTGTCCTCCACCTCCGATATCCATTGCAACAGCCTCGAGGACGTTTCGTCGCACAGCTTGTACTTCTCTTCGACCGCTTGCTACAATGATGCGCAACAGAGAAGGGTGGCAGACGTTAGCAGTAATCGTAGCTGGCGACAAACACGCTCTGAGAAAAAGTCTTATCCTCTAACGTGCCCTCTTAATATCTAACAAACATGGCCGAAAACCGCCCCCTTACCAACGGCGGTCTCTCTGTAAGGATTAAAACGAGTGTGAGTATAAAATAATAATAAACAAGGAACATGGTAAGCTTAAAAACGTATCTCACGCATGCAGAACACATACACACACACTTTGGAACGCAAACAACGTGACAAACGTTATAATAATCAATAATTAAATGTAAACGTATATATGTAAATAAAAAAAAACAGTTTTAGAAGAACCCAGAGGTCCGATCTGCACAGCGAGTAATCGAACTGCATACTCGTTCCGTACGTGGTTTTTCCTTATATGCAGTCGCAAGCGAACGAGGGGCACAGGACGGAAGCCGCGTTCTCGTCAGTACGGACGCGTCCACAAGCAAGGTTTTATACAAAACTGAAATAAAGGTCGAGACGTGTGGCGACTGAAATGAAATCGAAGATGGAAGGGTGGCGGGGCTCGCGCGAATTATGGAGATCGATGGTCGGTTCTTTCGTGGGGGGACGGGGCTTTTATGGGGCTCTGACAGAGCTCCGTGAACACGTGCTAAAACGGGGGAACGAATACGATAATACCTGAAAAAACAAAGGAAAATGTATAAGAAATCTGGCTGAATTAAAATCATAGTCGTATGCGATCCGTCGTCTGAAATCAAGATGCTCGGTCGACGGTGTAATAAAATTAAAGGGGGCTGTATCTCTTCTTTTGTTACTGCTCTAATAAATGGGGGTGCGTGCGTTCGATGGTGAACATCTGGTTGATGCATGCGGTCGCACGTAACACGTGGCTACGCACTGAACGACTAGTCGCTGACGATTCGATCGTCGTGTAAATGTTAACGACCTCCTCGGTGGCATGATCACCCGTTAATGTTTAATACACATCATTGCATTACTGTTTCACGCTTTGCTTCTACCGCCGCACCGTTCTCAATCAACCCCTTAGCTAGCGATATTCGATAGAACATATGACAGTGGTGGCTGGTCCTCCATGCTTTTATTTTTGATCACATGACATGGTAATGAGGACTAATGTCTCATCTCTTGTCAGTATAAAATTCAATTCGATATTGTGAACAATGGAGAGACAATGAAACTTCAAATGAATGCCTCGGCAGCGAGGGGGTCGATCGCGAAACGATACCAATTCGCGAGCACCGGTTCCTCGAGGAACTTCTCGAAGGAAAACGTGAAACGCTCGGCGAGCCAACGTGCAGATTACAGACAAACGTTACACGATTAATACTATGATCGAGTTAGCATTGCCGATGCGATCTGGCGGGACCGATGGAATTCCATTGAGTTAAACGTTACGCGGTACGGCCAGGATTATGCGTTTCACGCGCGATTATCGTCTTTCACCCTTCTGTTTAAACGATCACCGCGTTGATTAGTGCACACGACATTAGCCCCCTGTTACGTGGAAGAAACGAGAAGTGGTGAAATGATGTGCGATCCTGGTGTAGATGAGATGCGAGTGCGAACGAAAGGAGTAAGTAGGAGGAGCGCCCCACGCGAAGCGAACTGGCTTGCGTTCCCTTCGCCTCTCCGACTATCCAAGTATCTTTCAGCCATGCAGCTTGTGCTCCACGTTTATCGGATGCTCCGATTACGCGCGGATGCTTCGATACGTCCGCGACATGCTGCCCGAACGTGTTACTGTCTCGGTTACTTGGCTATGGGGGGAACGTATTCGTGGCACGCTCTATGAGGGGTTCTCCATGCAGGATGCCTGATAGTTTGGTGTGTTCGATGCCAGTTATGATCGCTGTTGCTACAGTTTTTTTTTTCACCGTCGCCATTGACAGCGAGGTAATGTCGCGACAGAACGCCGGCTATCGTCGCACACGTAGAGCGATAGACGACGTGGATGCATCGTAAGCGTACAATTAACGTAACGATCCATTACCCTCTGGCAAGCGGTTAAGAGAGAGTGATTAGAAGTGAAGAGGAAATGATAGAACAGGGAGAGAGGGAGAGAAAAAAACAAAATGATGTTGACAAAAATAAATGAAAAGAAAAAGCTTGGAAATCGAGGCAGATCGACAAAAAGAAAAAACAAAAAATAAGGGAAGTAGTGGGGTTACGGTAGGTTGGTGCATGCGAAATCCTCTTCTGTGCTTCGGATATTGAAATACATCGCTTTTATCGTAGATTCGAAATTTGCCAATAATAATTAAATGGGATCAGTATAAAATTCTTGTTTCGTTTGTTTAGGTATCATTCCCCAGCAAATCCATTAGAGAAAAGTCAATTACGGATGAAATCAGCTGCCCGTCCGACAGTAAGATTGTTTGCTAAAGTTGTTCAGAATACCGTACAGAATCGAGTAGAGGAAGGAGGAGGTTTCGCGTGCACCGGTCCAGTAGCCGTCGTGAAGGACGACGAAGTGTGCCAGCAAGATCGAGAGGTGAAAGAGGGAGAAGAAGAAGAAGAAGAAGAAGAAGAAGAAGAAGAAGAAGAAGAAGAAGAAGAAGAAGAAGAAGAAGAAGAAGAAGAAGAAGAAGAAGAAGAACAGGCGAGAAAGAGTGCCACTTACCCTAGCTTCTGCGGTGAGAATATAACCGTG
The DNA here is from genome assembly GCA_910592295.1 of Andrena haemorrhoa. Taxonomy (NCBI): domain Eukaryota; kingdom Metazoa; phylum Arthropoda; class Insecta; order Hymenoptera; family Andrenidae; genus Andrena; species Andrena haemorrhoa. The sequence continues at coordinate 30,219,115 of OU342946.1, forward strand.
CTCCAGGGCTTTCGCGAAGTCAAGGCTCTTTCCCGATGGGTCTTCGATAAGCCTGCCCGCTATAGGATCAACTATCTTGGCGTTAATTGCCTCTAACAAGCTAACGATTTTACCGGTCCCGGGTTCTTTGATCACTGTACTGGACGGATCTATCGAGCCCGAGTCGATCGCCTCCTTGAGCGTCGCGGGGTCTAGCGCGGACGCGGCGCGGAACGGATCCTTGAAGCCGCCGGTCGCGGCGTCGTAGAGGTCGAACTCCAGGGTCTCGATGAAGGACAGGCCCCTTTTAGGGGTGATCAGAAGCTCCGCCTCGACAGCCCTCGACAGCGGGTACAATCTAGAGGTCTCTGTCTCCAGGACATTCCCTTTTTCAGCGTCCATCAGGCCCTTCCTGAACGCCTCGGCCAGCTTTACAAGCTTTCTCTTCTTCGTATCTTTGATCAGCGCCGAGTCAGAGTCCACGATACCCAGGCCGACAGCTTCCTTCAAGGTGACTGGCTCGCCGGTCACGGGGTCCGTCAATTTCCCGCTTTCCAGAGACAGCTGACCCTTCTCAGCGGCCTCTTCGAAGGTCAGAGGCTGAATGAAATACACCTGGACGTCCCCGAAGCGAACGAACCGCGGTGCTCGTCTGCCCTCTGAGGTTTTGGGCGAGGTTGAGTGGATTATCCCTCTGCTGGCTGGGTCGAGAACACCGTCGGCCAGGGCGTTGCCTATCGCGACGAATCTGCCGGTCTTGGGGTGCCTGATCACGGCGGCGTTGGGATCGAGGAGGTGATTGTCGATCGCCTCTTGGAGGGTGTACTCCCGTCGAGAGGGTTCGTCCTTGCGCGTCAAGCTTAGGCGCGCTTGCTGAGTTGTCAGTGGCTTCTCGAGGGTGACCAGGAGGCCTCTTTCAAGGGCCACGTTGATGGGATAAGCGCGTTTTGTCTTGGAATCGAGAATTCTGCCGTGCGCCACGTCGATGGCGCCGCTCTCGATGCCCATGGGGATGGATGTGATTTGTCCGGTGGTTGTGTCCTTCAAGGCGGTTGTGTCGGGATCGAGGAGGCCCACGTCGAAAGCACGCGTCAGATTGTGGCTCTCGTTCGTTCTGGGATCAACGAACGTTCCAGCCTGGCTTCTGTAAAGGTCGCTGGTGACTGCTTCCTCTATGCTAAGCGGCAGCTTCGAAGGAACGATATGTCCCCTCTGGACAGCCTCTTTCAGATCGATAGGAGTCTCGTTTTCTGGCAATGAGTTGTAGGTGCCGCGAGTGTCGTTGATCACGCCCGCAGAGATGGCTTCGGACAGTGGCATGTACCGATCGGACCTAACATCTCGAACGATGGACGTAAGAGGATCTATCAGCTCCGCTCGACAGGCTTCGGCGAGTGTCAGCTTCTGATTACTAGAGGGGTGCGTGAATCTCCCCGACGAAGGATCGTAAATGTTCATCGTGATCGCCTGGTGGAGGCTGAACTCTGCCGTCTCGATGTCAACGATCAGCCCCAGCTGCAAGGCGAGGGCCAGAGATACCGATCTATTCGCTCCAGGTTCTTTAAACATCCCAGACCGCCTGTCGATCACTCCCGCACGGCAGGTTTCTGCCAAGGAGAGCAGCCTATCGGCTCGTCTGTCCCAGTAGCAAGGAAGCATAGGGCTGACCACGCAGTTCCTCATCGCCTCATGCAGAGTGACCGCTCTTCCAGTGCTCGGATCGGTGATCTTCCCCGTCTGCTCGTCGTATAGCCCCTGATGGATCGCCCGCTGCAGAGACACGGCTGCTCTGTGGTCGACGATCAAGCCAGCGTCGTAGGCTTCCTGCAGAGACATGTCAGAGTCAGCGGTGACGTTCACGCTGCCAGTGGATCCATCGATGTAGCCTCCTCTGATGGCCTCCATCAGCGATATCCTCTCGCGGAAGCCGCTTCTCTCATCCTTCACGGTCACAGAGTCAGCGTCTATCAGATTCCTCTGGATAGCCTCGAGCAGACTCAGGTAGACGCCTGTCTGAGGATCGAGGAACATGTTCGTCCTCTCGTCGAGGATTCCCTTGGAAATGGCCTCGCTGAAGGTCATAGGTCGCCGCGCTTCCAACAGCAAGCCGCGCTCCAGAGCTTCGCGGAAATCGACAGGCTTACCCTTCTCGTTGGTCACCGTTCCTGTCTTAGGATCGACTATCAGCTCCTTGATAGCTTTGTCGAAGGTAATGGCCCTGCCATTCGGCTGGCGAATCACCAACGCGGTGCTGGGATCGATCACCCCAGCTTTGATGGCTCGATCGGTTGGCAATTTCTCTCTGGTCTCTGGCACGATGAACCGGCCGGTGGTTGGCTCGTAGAAGCCCTTGAAGACGGCTTCAGGTAGCGAGATCTTGCGCTTCGCTGGGACTATCAGTCCGCGATCAAGAGCGTCCGTGAGGAATAGAGGAGAACTGGTGGATGGGTCGATGGCCATGGCGGTTTTTGGGTCGATCAGACCCTGCTTGATGGCCTCGCCGAGGGATATGATCTCGCTGTTCCTTGGATCCTTCACGGAGGGGCTGTCTTTGGCGATCAAACCAATTTCGAGCGCCTGCTCGAGGGTGTAGCTGGATCCGTCTATATCGAAGGTCCCTTTCTGAGGATCGTAAGTCTGGTGAGCCAGAGCTTCCTGCAGGGACCAAGGTTTCACTGTGCTGAGGATGAAGCCTTTTTCATGGGCGACGTCTAGTGTCATAGGATGTGGAGACACTAGTATTCCCTTCTCGAGATCGATCAACTGATTCTCCTCGGCCTGCTGCAATGGCAGAACCCTGTCGTTTCGATCGTCTCTCACCATCGTTGTCTCTCCGTCAACGTAACCCGTTACCAGCGCTTCCTTCAAGGTAGTCTCTTCTCCGGTCCTGGGGTTGGCGACCAGGCCAGTTCTTGGGCTGTAGTAGTCATAAACAATCGCCTCGATCAATGAAGGAACGAAACCCGTGGTGACGATCATTCCTCTATCGAGGGCAATATTCAGAGGTAGCAGTTCACCAGCTTTGGTGTCCTTTAATCGACCTGTACTTGGATCTAGCAATCTAGACTCCCCACCCAGAGCTTCCTCCAGAGAAAGGAACGTTCCTGCTTTAGTGTCCTCGCACTCGGTGATGAAGGCATCGATTATTCCGCGGCGTACGCTTTCTTCTACGTCTATGGACTGGCTAGTTAACGTGTCCAGAATTTTACCCGTGTCCTCTTCGTAGAGACCCTTTCTAATGGCTGCTTCCAAGGACATTGGCTTGCGTGACTCAGGGACGACCAGCCCTTTCACGAAGGCGTCCTCGACGTCCACCTTTCCCCCAGACTCGAGCACTTCCTGAAGAGACGAAACCTCGTCTTTCACAGGGTCTCGAATGCTGATGGAGTTGGGGTCGATCAGTCCCACTTCGATGGCTTCGTTCAATCTCATCAATTTGTTGGTCGTTGGGTCCCGAACCTCGCAAGTCGATGGGTCGAGCAAGCCCATTTCAACCGCGTTCCGTAAACTTAAGCCTTCTTCGCCAATTGCTTGGGCCATTTCCATTTGCATCACTGGTTTCTGCTTGATCAAGCCTAGCTTCACTGCCTCGAAGAAGGGAATCTTCTTGCCTGACTTTGGATCGACCATGTTGCCGAGGTTTCTGTCCACCAGGGGCTTGCCAATCGCCTCGCGAAGGGACACGAACCTGTCGCCCGTTTTGCAAGATAGATCTTTTACTAGAACCTCGTCCGGGTCGAAGATCCCGAGGTCAAGGACGAAGTCGTTAAAGGACACCACTTCTCCAGTCTCAGGGTCCATGAACTTCTCCTTTTCTAGGTCGAATGCACCACGGCAAACGAGATCGAGAGATGTTAAGTCGGGTACCACTTCGATCGTGAACTTTCTGTATGGTTCTTCACGCTCGATCTCGGATTCCTTTTCGCGATCTTCGTCTGGCGACAATCCTTCGGATTCCTCCGAGGACTCTCTTTCTGATGACTCCTGTACTTTTTCTTCTATGTGGGCTTGGACCTTGATGGGTTCTTCTAGTTTCTCTGCCTGAGTTGGTGATTTTGAAGGTTCCTTCGGTTCTTTCTCTTCTACCTTCAATTTTGAATCTTCTACTGGTACCTGCGTTGAGACTTTTGGATGTTCCTTCGATTCTTCCAATTTCGATGGTTGTTCTGGTGCCTGAGTTGGTGCTTTTGGTGGTTCCTTCGGTTCTTCCACCTTTCTTTCCAATTTCGATGGTTCTTGTGGTGCCTGAGTTGGTTCTTTTGGAGCCTCCTTCAATTCTTCTACTTTCACCTCCAGTTTTGAATCTTCTTTCGGTGTCTGAGTTATTAACGTTGAAGGTTCCATCGTTTCCTCAATCTTCGCAACCTTCATCTCCCCTTCTGGTGTCTTGTGCCCCTGTACTTTCTCTACCTTGGCCGCTGGTAATTCCTCCTCCTCTACCTTCGTCTCAGAAGGCTCTTCAGGTTTCACTTCTCGAACTGGTTGCTTAAAAGCTTCTTCTAACGCTTCCTTCACTTTTTCTACTCCCTCCTGCACCTTTAAAGACTCTTCCACTATTTCCTTCTTGCCCTCATCTGTCAATCTCTCCACTTGTTTCCCCGGTACCATCGACGTGACCACAAAGCTACCATCCACTTCCAATACTTTCTCTTGCTTGATCAACGAAGTCTTCTGCTCTTCTCTCACATGAGAAACCTTCGCAGTTTCCTCTCTCTGCACCTGTCTACCTTTATCCTTGTTCGCAGAAGCAACAGCGTCGTAAACCGCCTTCCCAGCAATAACAGGCGCAGCGACCACTGCCAGGAGTCCCAATTTCGCTGCCTGCTTCAGGGAAACCGTTCCACGCCCCTGCTCGCCCTTCGACTTTCCCGTAACAGGATCAATGATCCCTCTATCGACAGCTTGCTTGGTAGTAACCGTTTCGGCGGTCTTAGTATCATACAGCACGGTATTCGGATCGATTAATCCAACTTCCATCGCCTCAGTGAGAGTATAAGACTTCTTAGTATCAGGATCGAAAAATCTGCCCGTTTCTTCATCGTACACTTGTTCGATGCGTTGAGTGGCGGCGGTACTACACGAATCAGGACGATCAGAGGAGACATCCAGAAGTCCGTTTTCAATGGCTTCCTGAATAGGCATCGCTACACCCGTCGTAGGGTTGGTGTAAGTTCCAGCAGTGATATCGAGAAGGCCCTTCTGCAGAGCATCATCAAAAGCCATTTTAATGTCCTTAGTAGTGAACTCTTCTTTTGTCTCCGACTCGTCTCGAACGATTCCCCTGCAACGAGCGTCCTCCATATTGATGACCTCTCCAGTCTCAATGTTTCTTACCTCAGTAGGGCCTACCAAGGCATAACCTGGCATGATTGCTACGGTCTTGGTTGTAACTGTGTGATAGCAGGTGACTGTTTCAGTGACGCCACTGGTGGTGACGGTGACCGACGCACTGGCGGCTGAAGGTTTCACTACTAGTAACCCAGACTCGATAGCTTCTGGAATGGGCACTGGTGTGCCAGTCATAGGATGTACGAAGACACCCTTTCCTCGGTCGATTAGGCCATCTTCTAACGCCTTGGTCACCTCCATACTGTCAGAAGCTATAGCACAAGGTAACGACATTATGAAGTCCTCCTTGATGGCATCCTCGAGTAGCTGTCGTTCCTCCGTGATCGGGTGGCGAATCTCCCTTCCGGTAGCGTCTATCAGACCTCGTTCGAGCGCGACTGTGAAGGTCATTCCAGCTGGTGGTATTCGCTCCCGATCCTTATCCGACTCTGCGAACACGTTGCTCTCCACGGCCTTCACCAGACTGACGCTATGACCCTCGGTGGTTTTTATCAGAGATCTTTCTGGATCCACGAGATCTCTCTCGATCGCGTTCCGAAGAGTCTCCGTGCGACCGTTCGAACAGGTTAACTTTGAAAGGGGGTCGACTATTTCGCATAGAATGGCTTCTCTGAGAGTAAGGTGCGCGCCAGTTTCAGGGTGAACGACCTTGCCCCCTTCAGGGTCCAACAGACCCTGTTTATACAGGCCAGGGATCGATAGACTCTTTGCTAAGGGTACCAGAACGTCGGCAGTCTCTGGGTCCAAGATCCCACGTTCCATTGCTTCGCCGATGCTGAGGACGTCTCCCCTCTGAGGATCGACGATCTTCCCTGCCCCAGCGTCTATCTTCTTGCTACGAATTGCCTCTGCTAACGTAACAGCCTTACCATCCTCCACTGTCATTTTACTACTAAAGATCTCAGTCGTTTCTGCGTCTATTAGTCCAGTCTCTAGAGCCTCCTTCGCCTTCACTACCCTCTTCCTCATCTTCTGGAGCACGATGGGCTTGGCTTCTCCATCAGAGTCCTGCGACACTGCCGCCTTCCCGACAGTCACTTTGTATTTAGGCTCGAAGCTGATTTTGGTCTTGAATGTCGCGTCCACTTCTGGTTCGGGTTCCCCTTCCGTCCTCGACACTGAGTGCTCCTCGCTGGTCGCTGCAGTTGGCGACAGGTCGGTCACGGAATCCATTATGGATGTGGAACCGATGGCAGAGTCCAATTCAGAGGCGGAGGCAGAAGCTGAAGGCTTGCCCATTACGGAGATCTCCTCCTGCTCTGGCGACGATTCTTTGCTGAGGGCTGCGTCTATTTTATGGGACGCTGCGGTGTCGGTGGTGGGCGTGGAGGATGTGACAGGCACCAGGGGCGAGCCAATTACGCTTACTATACCGAACTTTGCCGCGTCCAGCAACGATATCTTCCTATTCTCGTCCACCTTGTACTCGGCGGTTTCAGAGTCGATGATGCCGCGTTGAACAGCCTCCGCTATACCTACGTTCTTCCCTGTAATGGGATCTTTAACGACCACCACCTCAGATGGCAAAGTGCCATCGGAGAGGGCTGACATCAGCTCAGCAGACTTTCCAGTCTCGGTCGATATGACCAGAGCGGTGCTCGGGTCGTAAATTAGGCCTCGAGAGACGCGTACAGGATCGGGTATCGACTGACTAGTCTCGGAAATTTTGATCTCTAGTTGCTTGGATGGATCGTCCACCCTGGATAACTCCAGCTTGTCTGGCTCGCCCGATACCTTGGTGATTCGTAGTAGCCTCTGCTGAGAATTATCGTCCCCGTGATGTCTGCCTTCGAGGATTATTAAACCCTCGCTGATCGCCTCCTTCATCGTTATTTTGTCTGGATGGGCGTAGTGTCCTGTTGAGTCGAGGATGTTCTTCTCCAGACTGCGCAGCAGGGACACTTTCCTGCCGTTGTGCGGGTCGATCACCAAGCTGGAATTGGGGTCTATTATTCGGAGCTTTACGCACTCCTCGAACGAGACCAGTCTGTCCGTCCCAGGGATTATGAAAAGACCCGTGGTGGGGTCGAACAACTTTCGATCGATCGCCTCGGATAATGACCATCCATCGGTGGGTAGCTCGAACACCCGTCTCTCTGTCGAGAGATTTTCCTCCTTGGATACTCTGTCGGATGTAAAGTCGACGATGCTGCTTGTGTCTTGATCTAGATCTGGATCCTTCCGTCGACCGGACCAGGATAGCTTTACAACGTTTCCATCGTCGTCTGGGGATACTCTATCCGTTGTTCGGGTTACTGAATTACTTTTGACTACAGTTTCCGTGGAAGTGACTACACGATCCTTAGCGATAATGGTCGTTGTGGTGCCAATTGCTCTGGGCACACTATCGCTCAGGGAAGATTCGAGGGAATTATCGAGATCCATCGATCTATCCACAGAGGGACCTCGTTTCTGCTCTGTTGGTCTCTTGTCAAACACTCCATCAGCTTCTCGTTGACGAGTTTCCTTAACATTCGTCACAGTCTGCGTGGTGACAGTGACATTCAACAAGCCAGTGAGCAAGGCTGCGCCATCAGGTGTGATGAGTCCCCTCTTTATCGCATTTTCAAGGGCCACTGGCTTCTTGGTCCTTGGATCTAGCAGTAAGCCGGTCTTCGGGTCGAGAAGATCCGAGAAAACGGCTTCTAGAAGCGTGATCTCCTTACCCTCTTCGACAATCCCGATTCCTCGATTGAGCATTTCGGAAACCTCTGGCCGAACGCAGGCTCGTTCCTCAGCATCAGCGAGAGAAACGGTCTCCCCGGTGTTTGGATCGACGATGTAACTACCCCCAGACTTGGAGCTGATCAGACCTTTGAGCAGCGCAACGTTCAGGCTGACGTACTCCCCGGTCAATGGATCCTTGAATCCATCTACGTCGAAGATAGTCTTCTGAGCGAGCGAAGTAACGAGGCCTTTCTCAACAGCCTCTGAAATAGCCATCTCCTTCGCGGAATTCGTGTCCCTGTACGTGGCGTTGTCAGGATTAATCAGACCACGGTTCAATGCCTCGGAGAGCGTAACAGTTTCCCCGGTTCTCGCGTCAAAGATTGAGCTCAACCTGTCCGCGTCAAGGACGCCCCTCTCGATTGCCTCCGTGACGGTCAACTTCGTCCTATGCGCCGGGCTCGTGATCCTCCCACTCTCGTCGATGATCTCCGAGTCGCGACAGTCCTTAAGGGTCATGGGTTTGACGATCAGTCGCCTTCGACGGGCCTCCTTCAACGACAGCTTCTCCATCGTCAGGCCGTGCATGTATTTCCCTGTCTTCCGGTTGACGATTCCTTGACTCATGGCCTCCAAGAGCGTCACCTTGGTGTCGTTCCTGGCGTCCACGATCTCTCTCGCGGTGGAATCTAGAATCCCCTTATCCACCGCCTCGTCGAGGGCGTAAGTCTCGCCCGTTACACGGTCGAGGACACGGCCGATCGTGTCATCCACCAGTCCCTGCGTTATCGCGTCGGTAAGTGACAACGCGTTCCTCTTCACCGTCACGGTCACGTCCAGCTTGGCCAGGTAACCCCTCGCGTGAGCCTCCTCTACCGACAGCCTCTCGCCCTCCTCCGTAACGAGGTCACCCGTGCGCGGGTCCATCGCGGTAGCATGCCTCTCGCCTACGCCCTCCTCTATCGCATCGGCTACGCTAACCGCTCCCACGCCGACGGTCGTGGCCCCACTGTAAGTTACCTTCGCTCTGTCCCCGGGCCCGTCGGCCTTCTCCGCGTCGCACAGCTCCCGCTGGATCGCCTCGAGCAGAGACACCGGCCGTCCCTCCTCGTCGAAGCCGCACGGACCCAGCAGACAATCCGCGAGACGCGCGTCGATCATCTTCTCGCGGGCCGCCTCCTCGATCGTCACGGTCTGCCGGCCGTCCTTCGAGCACACTATCCTACCCCTCCTAACGTCCAAGATCCTAAGGCTGATCGCCTCGCCCACCGTCAACACGTTCCCGGTCCGTGGATCAACGATACCCTTAACCTCGATCACGTCCTCCGTACCTATACCCTCCTCCAACCGCTCTACCCTCTTAACGCTCCTAATCTCGCTAAAGTGAACGCTGCCGCCGCTTTCGCTGCTCACCCTCGACCAGGACGCCCCGTCCCTCTCATCCGCGCGCTCCCTCTTCTCCTGCTCGACCGAGTCCTCCCTCTCGGAGTGGGTGGCCGCGGCGGTGACCGCGTCCTGGCCGAGGTGAGCGCTCTCCCGAGAGCCGGAGCGACGCGTCCTGTCGCTAGACAGGATCGTCTCGGTCCTCTCGGTACGCTCTGTCTTCTCATGGCGCTCTAGGCTGTACCTGTTGAGGGAAGCGACAGAATGATAAAAGACGAAGCGAAGCTGCGTAGAATCGTCGTATCTTTACCAGCTTCACTTACTGCGATTGTGTATAGTGGGTGGTGGTGGAAGTGTAACGTTCCTCGCTGCTGCTGCTCTCGTAGATGTTGAACTCTGTTCGGAACGTCCTGAGCGGCCTCTGCTCCTGAAGGGCGCGCTGAAATTTTAACAGAAACCCACACGTTTGGTCAGCATTTCAGACTTCCTACTTAAATACGCCGGCCGCTGTGTACCAATCCGAGCTTTAAAATAGAAAATGAGCACGCCGCCGAATAATCCTCAAAGTGCCCATTAAAACGACACCACAAAACAGGCTGGATCGTCAGGATGACGGGCAACGTTTTCGCGAGATCACTTCGTCAGAAGGGACAATCATCGGCCGGACCGCACACAGGTGACTCGCGACTCGAGGAATGCAGGTCGCCTAGCATTCCATATACGGAGCAAATACCTTTCGATACGCGTAAGCCGCGGTGAAAACAAGTCGGCGCGGGACGGTCGGCCTTGGACGAGGAAAATATGAAATTAAAGAATTACCGCGTGGACAATTCTCCTATCTAGCGTCATCGCGTCAACAAAACACTCTATCCCCTCTCTCTCTCTGGATGACTGTGGATCACCGCGACGTATTAATAGCCGCGACACGCACAAGTCTCGATTGAAACGTTCAGTTTCAACACAGTCTTATGTCACCAGCTCCAGCGTAGTCAATAGCGGGCGTGGAATCGGCGTGTCACTGTCAGTCAACTGTCTCACGGCGAACATACTCGCGATCGCGGTTACGATCGATCCACCGCCAGCAGCTCCCAACGACTGACCAAGCTCGAGTTGGCCGGCCTGCCAACTCGTAAACTCGACGAGCGAAGCGTCCGCGTGGCGGAAAAGCCAGATTCTTTTTTTAGCCGATCGACCGGGCGCTCTTTACCGGCGTGCAAAGCGCGTACGGGAGCGTTATTCCACGATGGCCCGCATATCTCTTATCACTAGTCTAGACGCGCCGGATCGATCTGTTCTGAACTTCGATCCGCGCGTCAACCGGTCTTGGTAGCCGCTCCCCACCACGCCGTCCACTTCGGAGCCAACGTAAAATTGGAGGATAACGTAATCGATGACTAACTGCGCGGCTGGCATGTGGTTCGATCAAGCGTGCACGTGACAGCGAGGAATACTTTGCAGTAATCGCGGAGAACAGCCTCTGACACCATCCCCACCCGATGCGAGGGGGCACGCGATGGTTTTAGTTTGTTCGTGAGCAACCCGTACCTTCCGCACGATCCTGACGTTGGGCGTGAAAGGTTTCTTGGTGGACCCACGGCCGGCGTCCACGCGCATATTGCAAGCGGAAGAACGGCGTAATAAACGGATACGAGGTGCCACTCTAGCCGGCACCTCTAGAAGCGTCGGCGGTGCACCACGGTAGGCTAGCGAAAACGCTGGTCAGCGCCAGCTGTGCGGGCTGCTGCTCTGCGCCGTCGCTCGTTCGCACCTATCGAGCCACGGTGCACACGCCTGGCGTATCGATCCCGCGGGAACCATGAAAATCTCGCCCGTGGTCGCGCGTAACAGAGTAAGTACCCGAACTACGTGGGAGCACCGCGTGGGTGGGTGCCAATTTGCTGCGCCGTTCACGCGAGGCGATTAAAGCTTTATGCAATCTGTGTAATAAAGTACGATAGATCGAGGAGAAACGTTGTCCAAGCTTCTTCCCTGCTTCTTCGTCGTGTGGAATTAATGAGAATCTTAGTAACGGAGGAAAGACTCACCTGCAGAGACGTGTCTTCTGGGTGCAACGACGCCAGCTGCCTGACTCGTTCCTGAAGAAGGCTCACTAGATTGGTGTACTTCCTGTTGAGGTTGTCCAGGTCGCGCGCCACGTCGTCCACCGTCGAGGTGAAGTCTCTTCGGGGCTTCTTCACCGTGGCGTCCATAGACGGGCAGATATCTTCCAACTGTTCCTTGAACGCTCGAAGCCTTTGTCCGTAGATCTAGGGTAGTTCGGTTAGCCCGTTACGGTTAGCGGATAAAGTATTAGATCTCGCCTGTGCGTAGCTACCCCTTTTTTCTATCCCCTTTAGCGTCCCTAGTACCCCTGCTGTAATTTTAGCGATTTCTCAAGCGGCTTTCTCCTGGCAGAATTGCGCAAACACAAGCCCAGACGATGCCCACTGCGACGGGCTACGGGTCTCTTCCGGGTGAAGATAGAAGAAGCGAAGGAAAGGATCCATTTTCCTCGGACTTCGCTTCGTCTATCTTCGCTCAGGGAAGCTTCACTTGGCCTCGGTGCACCGCAGTTTCCAAAACCACCCTGTAGATAGTGTTACGACGCCTCGCGTTTACCACGAGCGATCGGTTAACCGTGCCTCAGGGATATTCGTTTAGGGCGGGTGCGCAAAGTTAGAGGTAACACGAAAGGTGTAATTAGATAGAAGCGATTATCGTGTAGGATAGTCAGGTGTTCCAAGCAAAGTAGCGTATTAAATTCCCTCGACTCTGCACCGAGCGCTTGAATTAACACGAATGCGAACGAATGAGAGAAGCCGTCAGCAGTCTTTCTATTGCAAGCGTTAGCCTCGGGGACAAGCCTACTACGCCCGCATATACAGCAGCTACGGTGTACCAGGATGTCAAAAGCTGACGTTTGGTGGACGCGTAAGCGAGAATGTACATAGCGATGCACCGATCCTTGATCCCTGGAAACAATTGAAGAAACTCGACAGATCTAGAGTACGTTGCTCGCCGGTGACAGGACGACCGTTGGTCGTCGAGAAGCCCTTGGCAAAACCCGCTGAAAGAACCCTGTCGCTGCTTGGCTGCGAAGAGTAGAGGTCCGACGTGACGATAGCGGTGGCGGTGACAGTGACGCAACAGTAGCACTTTTCCTAGCGTGATTGCGGCCGATGACAACTACAGGCGACGATCCACGGCGACCACGACGGGGACAGCTTCACTTAGCAGCAGAACTAGACGGGAATCTAGCGTCGAGGCGGACAGAACCTCGTCGGGCAATGGGGAAGATAGACGAGAAGGAGAACGCGCGACAAAGTACCGCGACACGGGAAAGAAACCTCGCGGTATATCCGAGGGGACTGTTGTACGTATAAAGAAGTCACGCAGTATCCCATTCACGCAAGCGTTCATACCGTAAGCTAAAGGCTACCTAAGGCTACCTAATAGGCTAACTAAGCCTACCTAAAATGGCTTGCGAGTAACCCAGTCGCGAGCGTGTCGCGTCTCTCATCTTACCTTTCCTTCGCGAATCAACCGACCACCGGTCACATTTACCGCCTCGATCGCCGGGGCTCGTTCCACCACTCTGTTCAATAGATTCTGAGGGCAAACGGTGAATGAGAGATATTAAGTATCAAGGGAGAAGCTGGTGGACGATGTACCGGAATCCACGCGAGTTACCTTCGCGTTCTCCAGCTCCAGTTTGGCGTACGAGTCATCGACGAAATCGACCTCGTTCCGGTAGGCGTGCTCCAGTTGCTGAGCCAAACTGTAGGCCGCTTCGGCGCTGCGAACTCTGTCCACCAATTGGCCGCAGATGTTCGTCCACCTGGCGTTCAGGCGGTTCACTTCAGAATCTAGTCTGTCCATGTCCGTGTGCGGACCGTGATGGCTAGATCTTGACTTTTCGACGAGACGCCTGGTGTTGTGCGCGTCCTCGTTCAGTTGATCCATCGCGCTCTGCTCCTGAGTGATGGTGTTCTGGAGGACCCTCAAGTCTTCCAGGACGTTCTGCAGGCCCTTCAAGTCGGATGGCAACTCGTCGAAGGAGGCTAGCTTCACTTCGAACTCGGAGATCACGGTCGTGTTCTCCTCGAGACTAGAAAGGAGGATCTCGACGCACTTGAGTCGCTCGATGTAAAGGTTGCTCGCGTTCCAGATGTGATTCCACTTGGAAGTAACGGCGTCCAGCTTGTTCCTCATCGCTGGGGTCTTCAAGGTGATGCCGCGGAAGGTCTGCTGGACCCTGTCGAGGTCAGGTGCCAAGCGACGAAGGCTTTGCTCGTAGTCCTTGTGCTGCAGGACCAAGTGCTCTAAACTGTCCAGGTCTCTGGGCAACGGCGCAGCTATGCGAGTGTTCAGAACTCTCTCAGCCTCGTCGAGTGCCTGCTGAAGCGCTGAAACCTGATCGTTGAAAATACGTCCCGCGTTCTTCGACTCCTCCTCCGCTCTGGCCCTCTTCTCCAGTTCGTCGAAAAGCTTGTTCACCTCGGCCATCTCTCGCTTCAGCCGTCTCAGCTGTGGGTCAGCCGGGTCTCCTTCCGACAGCAGTTTCTCAGCGTCCTCGTTCAACGCTTTCCTGATGGCGGTTCGCTGGTCCTGACCCATCGCCAAGAACTGCGGCAGGTCCCAGCCCTTCACCACCTTGATGGTCGCGAATATCATGTTCTGCCTCAGCCGCAGCTGCTTCCGTTGCCAGAGCGCGACGCTTCGATCGTACTGTCGTCGCAATCTCTCAGCCGCGTCAAGGGCATCCTTGTCTGGTTGCTGGAGGGCGAAGCAGACGCCTGGAACGGGGGATTCGACGCCTTCCTGATTCTTCACGCGCCATTTTATCCTTCCAGAGTTATCGTACAGCGTGCATTGTTCTCCCCTCTCTATGGACATCTGAAACGAGGCAATTTATCCGCTCAATCTACGGGATATTAACGAACGAATGACGAAAGATGGTGTCGCGCCCACGGACTTACGTTCACTTGCTTGTAACTACAGACGCAAGTGATCTGCATGGGTCGAGTGACTGGCTGTCGACGTTGCTTCATGGGAATCACGTCCTTGGCCTGCTCCACCAGCTTCTGCACGTGGTCGCCGTAACTGTTTAACTCTTCGCGCAGCTCTTGCATGCCTTTCAGCAAACGCTCGCCCTCGTCCAACGAGAAATCGGACTGCGAGTAGATGGTGTTGAGGGTCTCGTCCCTCTTCGCGATCCACTGTTCCGCCTGCTGGACCTCGCGGAAGAATTGCTGGCTCTGAGCGGCGTGCTTAAGGTGCACCTCTAAACAGAGAGTCAACTGAAGGAGCCATGCCCACTGGCTCTGCATGGCGGACATGTACGCCTCGATCGTCTTTGCAGCAGGGTGATGCTGGAGAACCAGAGCCTCGCCGCGGTCTTGCACCGCGGAGAACTGAATCTCTCGCTTCTCTAGATCGCTCATGAGGGACTGTAAACGTGATAATGTTAATATTATTATTATCATCATCATCATCATCATTATTATTATTATTATCATCATCAACGGATAATACCCTTTAGTGTACAAAAACAAAAACATGTTAACTAGTACAAAGATACGACGATGTTGGGGATTAAAGATTCGTAGGGGGCTCGGAGAATACTCCATCACCCGATTGCACAAAACATAATCATATCCTTATATCATTACCTCTATTCCAGATCCATAGGTACGCTTGCACAAAACGGAGAGGCGTTATCGAATATTCTTGGAGCACAGATAAGTTGCAGGGAACAGGGAAATGGAAGAATCAAAGATACCAAAAGTCTAAATACCTCGTAATATTGCTCGATACTCTGCACGTTCAAATTCTTGTCGCTCCAGTCACGAGTCACTTCCGTCTCCTCCTTGGAGCTCAACCAGACCAGCTCTCCGGTGGCCGATTGTATGAAGTCGTGTAACGTGTCCAGATCGGACAGCCTCTTGTTGGAGGCCGATAATAATTCGGTATAAAGTTTCTGAAGAACGGAGAGGTGTTGACTGTACAGGGTCAGCTCCTCCCCGTGGAAGTGGCTCTTGGACTGCATGCATCTGTCCACTTTTGGATGGAACTGTTCGATGTTCTTGTGCTCCCTTTGGTGAACGTCCAGCTCGGTCTGAACGCTGGGCAAGTCAGAACCGTAATCGGCCTCTTGCAGCTGCTTGATCTTAGCCTTGCACCAGTCGATGCAATCGTGCAGGGCTCGGAAATGGGGGTTGGTGTCTACTAATCGGGTCTCGTGGACGGTAGTGCGGTGTTTCGTGACGACGCGCTCCTCCACCGGGAAGGACACGGCTGATAAGGGCTGCACCAAACGCTTGTGGAGAAGAGATCGCAGGGCGACCCATCGTTGATGTAGCTTCTGAACTCTGTGCCACAAAAGCCGTGATTTCAAAACACACGTAAAAGAAAGAAAAGCCTCTCTGGACAACCTAAATCCGGACTACCTTTTATGAAGTTCCGCCGCCTGACTGTATCTGCCCTCGGTCAGAGTGTGCACGTCGGTGAATATATTCTGAATCTGTATCTCGGTGTTTCGTATATCCTGCTCGAGAAGGTCCACGGCGTGCTTGGCCTCCAGAGGATGAAGCCGATCGAGGCGTCGAGCCTCGTCCTCCACGCGTCTCTCGAGCTCCTCCAGTCGATTGTCGGTGGTCTTCATCTCTCTGTGAACTTTCTCGGCCAGTCGTTGCAGTCGTTCGAGTCTGCGCAACGAAAGAAAAACTCGACAGTGGAGAGAAAAATCGAGCCCGGAGCGAATACGCTTGACGGGCCGTCGCGTTTCTTACCGTTTTATCTCGTCGATGATCGCCTGCTCCCTCTCCTGGTGCAGCATCATCAAGCGGTTCCAGTTCTTCTCTATCACTTCGATGTGTAACTCGGCCTCCATGTCCACCTCGCCGACCGCCTCGAAGTACTTCTGCAGGTCCCTGAATATGTAGGAGAGCCTCTGCTTGTCCCTGTACCTGGGCGGCACCTCCTCGTTCTTAAACTTGGCGCTATCGGCCGCCAGCTTCTTCATCTCGATGAGGGTCGGCGGGAAAGCGCGCTCCTGCATCAGGCTCATCTTCTCGCGGATCCACAGGTGGAGGGAACTGGCCAGTTCCCTGTACTCGGCGGAGCGCCTCTGCGCCTCTGCGTCGTAGAGCGGATGGATGGCGGGCGGCTCCGGGAACACGTCGTAGAGCGAAGAGATGTACGTTATCAAGGACTTCTCGTCCGGCTCGGGTGTGTCCACGTCTGTGTGAGGGGAGAAAAAACAATGTGAATCAGATCACTCGAACCAGTTGCCAGCTCCTGCCCCTTTCACAAAAAAAAGAAGAAGAAGAAGAAGAAGAAGAAGAAGGAGAAGAAGAAGCAGGGCGGGAGGGAACGGTCACGGTCCAAGCGACAACAGGAAACAGCCGAGCAGCGTGTCCCGTGCATGGGGAGAGAAAAAAGGTGCAAGAGAAAACATGCGGGACGTGGAGAAACTCGCGGAGGGAGGTCACATCTTGCGCGAGGAATTTTTCAAATGAAACGGGCAAATATACGCGTTGGATTACCTTCGGGATCGAGAAGCCTCGTAACGCCATACTCGCGCTCCGCGACGTGGAAGACCCGGTCGAGCCGCTCTCGTGGCTGACTTGCACGAGCGCCTCTCCAGTCGACCAGATCCGGCCTGTTTCGATG
This sequence comes from Andrena haemorrhoa, assembly GCA_910592295.1. Classification (NCBI taxonomy): domain Eukaryota; kingdom Metazoa; phylum Arthropoda; class Insecta; order Hymenoptera; family Andrenidae; genus Andrena; species Andrena haemorrhoa. Next base: position 30,236,167 of record OU342946.1, read on the forward strand.
AATCAGGGCACTGAACGCCAAACCGTCCCTCCAGGATCCGGTGAAATCCGTCACGCGTACACCAGGGTAGCGCGCCGTCGATCGTCGGGCCCATCTTAGTAGCGCCTCTCGGGCGGTTACGTTCGCTTCCTGGCCCACTACAATGTCCGATATCTGTGCAAACAAAAAGACGTAAAACTCATCAGTAATCACTGTTTGCCACTCTCCAGCAATGTCAGTGCTGGCCACGAATGGAGCCTTTCGCTTCAACTCTGTCCCCTTTCTAAAATCCTCCGGACCTAAATCTGGGGTAGTGCATAGGCCTCGACGTTGTTTGCCGCTTGGTTCGCCCTTCGATGTTCTCAACCGTGCGGGTTCGAGCCCCGAAACGTTAGTTTAGTCCTACTTCGCCCTATCGCTGGCAATCGAAAGGAAGCGCGAGCGACGGCAACGAGCGCGATCCAGGCGCGAAGCTAACGAGGGAAAGTCGGTGGTTCGAGTCTGTGCAACGAAGCGCACGACGATGTTCGCATTGCTCGCTCGTGGTGGCGCTTACCCGGACGGTTTTCGGTTTTGGCGAGGCCTGGCGACTCAAAGAGTAGGAGGAAGTGGCCGCCTCCTGCAAGTATCCCGCGGAGGCGCGCTTCGTCAAGTCTTCGGCCACGCGCCTCTCCTCGCCCCGCGTCAATGTGGTGGTCTTACGAACGATCCGTGTCACGATACGCTTCGTGCCGTTTTCTCCGTGCCTCGAAGTCTTCGTTGACTCGATCGACGATCCTAAATCGTGGCGTAATTAGTCGCTGAAGCGAGGCACGCCGCGAAAGAGACCGCGGCACCGAGATACGAGCGTCGAAGACGGTCACGATCGGCAGGCCGATTTAGAATCGCGTCACGATCGGCTCAGACTCGGCTCCGTTCCAACGTAGCACCGTCCAAGTCGACCGCGAGGGGATTCTAAGTCTATCGCAGGCTTGTACATACGGGACGTCATCCTTCCGAAGTTTGAATCTTCTCGCACGATAAGATAAGCGGAACGATGTTTGAATATACCAGCTATTTCGCGTCGTATTAGAAAGGTGTTTCTGGCAGGAGAATATCACCTCGCGAAGACTCTCGGTCTCTTACTTAACGCTCCCTATTTCTCACAGTAACCGGCACGATGCCTGTGTTCGTCAGGAGTTCGCGTTTACTGGCGATTCTTTGGCGCGAACGTGTTCGGTGTCTGAAGGAGATTCACATACAAACTTCACTGTTGATGTCCAAAGGTGGGCGCCGAGGAACGGCAGGAATATGTAGGTAAACAATGAGTCCGCCGAAGGCACAATCGAACAAGTGTTTTCGAGACCTTTGCCCGATACGGACGACGTTTCGCGTGCGCAAGCCCGATAGATCCCCCAAAACTTGACGCTCGATTTCGGATACTGAACGATCCTACCTAGAACCTCGGTGGAGAGTCTCCTTTTCGTATAGATCGCCGTTAGGTCGTCGGTGACGGGTGTCGAGGCGGTGGGCACGGACGCGGGGACGTTCTCGCGAGCATCGTCCTCCCTGGTGCCCTGCACGAACAGCCGACCACCCTTGCTGAACCGATAGATCGACATTTTACAACTAGCATCGATCTCCGCCCGAAGAGGTAACCAGCCGCGTGCAAGCGCACATTCGCGGCCTTATCCGGCGTCCGGCTGGGCACGTCGCGTTGCGTCAGCGAAAGCCGATTATCGAGAATCGATCGCTCTCGCCAACTCCGTCAACTTGGAACGCCGCTCGTCCGGCCCGGTTAATTTCTCGATGCCCACCGTCGAGCGATCGATCGCTGGCCGGTTGGAAGAGCACCGATTCGCGATCGCAAGTATTTACCGCACGGTCGCGTTTTAAGCACTGCCCCGCAAGGGGTTGGGGGGGGGGGGGATGCCGGAGAGCGCCGACGAAAAGTCAAGCGACCGAGTGGGAGTTGAACGGCAGCCGAAGGTGACGGACAACGATTGATAACGGCGGCGTTGGAATTGGTCGTTATCGACGACACGCGAGGTAAGCGTTAGCCGACCCTGTCGTCGCGCGCGCACTGTACAGGTAGCCGTGCTGTGCTTCTTTGCGCGTTCGTTCGTTCGTTCGCTCGCTGCTTGGCTCGCGCGTTTCACCGGTAAGGTTTCCACGACGCGGCTCGTCCGCCGGAGGAGACACGTGTCTCGTTCGACGACGCCCGCGGGAACAGGGGGAGCCCTGTCGCCCTGTCGCCCTGTAGCACGAACACGACAGGATAACGTCGCGATGCAACCGTACGACCGACAGCGTGCCGCTGTTGTATCCGGCTGCCGTCACGAGAGTAGGCCAACGAAATGCGCACAGGTGAGAGACGCCTCCGACAGCCCCCCTTCTCCACTCCCCACTCTCCTTCTGTGTCTTTCAGCTATTCCCTCCTCCACCTCCTGCGGTGTTCTTCGTGCTTGTCATACCGCGCTGCCTGCTCAAATCCTGCCCACCCCTGCACACGACGTCATCCGTGGTGTCCCTTTGCTTCCGCCATGCTCGCCCCTCTCCCCCCCGGCTGTCGCGCGCAGCCGCTGCAAGAGATCGCGCATGCGCTGGCGCGACATCGCGCGAGTCATCGGCGAGGAGGACTCGCCGCCGGCCGAGCCAAGCGAGGCGCAAGAGCCCCACTTCTGCCAGCGAGGCTCCTCGTTCGCCGTTCGCCGCTCGTCGCGCATCGCGTGCTTCCTCCTTTTCCTTTTCCAGAGATATTCGACGAGCCGCCGGCGGCCACGCTAACGCTCCGTAAGTGCCGCCTTCGACCTGCTCCGGCCGCGAATAGGCTTACCTAATTGATGCGTGCCTCTGTTGATTAATAATACGCGTCGATGTGCGTCGAGGCCGCGCGTAAACCGTGCGACGAGTGAGGGAGCATGGGGGAACGAAAACAATGCCTAAATAAGTAGACAGAGAGTTGGAGGAGGCGAGGAAAATGGGACGCCGAGCGTCCCTGAGCGTCGTGGAACCGCGGCGACTCGGGACCGGATGTGACGTGATCGCTCCGGCGACCGCTCGCTCGCTCGAGCCCTGCCGCGATGCTTCCGGTACGCGGCCAAGCGCGTGAATCGATCGCTGCGAGGACGCTCGTGGTCGTCACGCTTTTCCACGAAATCCCCGCGGGAATCATTTCGGGAAGTTTTTCTCTTGGCAACAGATCTTCCAAGTTCCGCGATCTGTATCGGGATCGATTGAGAACGAAATCGAAGTGACACGCAGATGGAGCGATCGATAACTCACGACGCGATAAGGCGCCGAGGTGCGTGACACGTCTCGCGTATACATTCCTAAAAGGACTCGTCAATTCTAGGACACCCCGTATAGACAGCGGAAAGAAATACAAAGCGCTCGCGTGTCCTGTTCGGAGGCAACAGTTTTTAGGTTTTTACACTTGTAGCCTCTCGAGACCGAGCATCCGTCATAAAAAACGCGTGTTTATTTTCTCCGAAAGGCGAGCGGAGTAGGGAGCGTGCTTCCTTTCGTGTTTTCTTTCCGTCGGGCGTGTTGGCGCTGCCCCATTAAGACAGATCCTGCTCAGAGGCCAAGAAAGCTTTCCCCGGGACGGTCCATCGCAGACGGTGCAAAGGTCTGGGTTAGGTGCGACGCTCTAAAAAGGAGCACGCTCGCTGCTTACCGGCGACCTTGGCCAGTGGCGTCATCCGCGTTTTTGTATTCGACGCCCGATCGGCCGACTGCGATTATCATAATCACAAGGTAGGCGGCCCGGCGGCCCGCGACACCACGCGGCGACGCGGCAGGACGATCCCTCCTCCCACGCCCTCGAATACCATCGCCATTCGGCTTCGACTGTCTGTCAACCTTCCGCCTTTGTTGACTCGGCCGTGATCGCGAAATACCATAAACGGTAACGTCTGTCGCGAGCGCCGAGCGGAAGGGCAGCCGTCACCGGCGACGGTGCACGACGCGCCACGCGCGACGCGAGCGCCATCTACCTCGCTCGATCTACACACGCGGTCGATAACAGAGCCCTGAATGTCTGCTGTTCCCTCGATCCCTTTCGATTGCGAACGCTTCGGCCTGGGTTAGGTCTAGGTTAGTCTCCTCGACAATCACTACCGGATAAAAGTGTAGGGAACTTACCTTGCGTCGCCAGCTCTGCGGCGCGAAACAAAACAAAAAATACACCATTAGATAGATGCGCCGGACCGATAGACAGAGTAGAGTAGGTGGTACAAGGTGTTCCAAGATCGGGGGAGGAGGCCAGGTACACGAGTGCCTCGCGACGAACGGGATCGAAAAGTCCTCTGCTGCTTTGTAGCCCGACATGGACGTTACGAATCTCCATAAGGAGCTCGAACAATGGCACTCTTTTCAGACGGACTTTTCTGACTCATGTCAGTCGTGAAGCACAAAAGTCTCTCGCCTGAAAGGACCCTCTTATCCATCCTCCGTCCACAACTTACGCCACCTTCCCATTCCTTTCGACTCGAGAGGTGCCCATGCTTCCGGCTGGACCCTCGATTTTCAGACACTCGGTAGGGGGATCTTGGGTCCGTTCTACGTCCGTTTCACGCATTGAACGCGCAGGAAAGAGGCTGAAGAGCGCGTGTCCGGGCAATCGTGCATCGATACGAGGAACACTGTCTCCCTTTGTGCGGTGACTCGCGTAACGCGGTTGCACTCGTCGCGATCGATCCCTCGATTCGATGGTTTTTTTGCGGCCAAGCCCGTAGACGATCTCGATACGTCGGCGACGTCGATTTCGACGCTGGAGACGGAGGACAGGGAGAAAAATCGAGAGTGGTCGGGGGATTCCTGCGCGATCATTCCAGCTGCAGGTTTTTCCCCTCGCGGAATTTCGCGGAAGGGAAACCCTTTCGATCGGTATCGCTCGCGGGATGGTTTCGCGCGATACCGACCATAGGCGATCGAAGCTAACCAGAACCAAAACTTCTCGAAAGGCGAACCAGGTCTGTCGAGATAGATGTGCGACCGTTTCTAGCTAATATTCTACGAGAGTCCAAGTCGCAGAAGAAGAGACAGAGGATCGCTGGTGGGTGTTTAAAGGTTTGCCTCTCACCTGGAAGTGCAGTATGATGGTCCATATCAGTCCAAGCGTGAGCTTCGGGTTTCCATCGACGATATCCTCCGCGCGGATATTCACGAGCTTGATCTTCTTGTAGCGAAGAAAATCAAGGGCCATTTGCACGTTCTGCAGCATGTGAAAACGCATCCGTCCCCTTTCCCGCGGCTGCAAGAGCATCGATTAGTTGTCATTAAAGATTAAACAGCGATTCCGGCGTTACTCTGATAATCGAGCGTGGATCGACAATTAAACGCGCTGGATATATTGTTCCGCGATAGAAACATCGAGACCTTGCCGAATTGATAAATATTTATCATCGACAGGCTGCTCGTAATCTGCTTCCCATTCCCGTCACGATTTCGTAACAAGTCGCGGATCCGACGCATCCGCTGCAGATCGAACGTGCATTCCACCCACTATTTTTTAATCGGGGTCAAGTCGGCCCACACCCTGTCAATTACGTAACGAGCCGTCTCACCCCGGCCAGCCGAGGGTTCCAGCAAACCGCTCTGCCAAGTCGATCCAGCGCGTGCATCATCAGAATTGAATAGGAGAATTAGAGACTTACGAGATGCTCGCCTGAGAGGACCTCGAGCAGGGAAATGAGGTTGTGCCCGTCCCGCAGGTCTTCGAACAGATCTCCGACATGTCTGGTGGCCTGTAACAACGATTTCACGGATCAGAGCTCCCGATCTCGACCGAGGCTAATGGCTATATGTAGACGACTCTCGACTGAAAGTGAACGACGAGCATCTAAATCAATTAGGGGAAATGGGAGTAATGGGACGTCAAGCTTAAGGTGTCGGACGATCAAACAGACGGACCGTGAACAGGCAGCGAGCAAGGTAAAGAAACATCGGTTCTACGAACGTTGAACGTGCAAATACACACACACATACACACAGAGAGAAAGACAGACCGACGGATAGTAGATAAATAGGTGATATAGGTGGGGACCGCTGGAAAGATTTGGACGGTGATGGTCGCGTGCCCCGCGAAAATAAAGCTCGCGAGACGCGCGAACGCAGCAATCTTTGGCCCCGGAACTCGCGGTTAAAGTCTCCCTTGCCGTTTGATAAGCGCGAATCGACGTGCGAGGCGATTGTTCGCCGCCTCAGCGAATCGGCCGCGATAATTGCGCGTTTACGCGTCGGCTCGAGCCGCTTCGCGGGAATAACGTTGCTCGCGAGTTCATGGAAAGAGACGGAGGAAAGATGGCAGGCTCGAAAAGGGTATTACTTGGAGGAATGGTCATTGGATGGACAAAACGAGGCACAGTGGTTGCCGGTGCATGCGAAAATGCCTTCTAACGTCGGCGACGGGTCGTTGACGACACCTGCCGTGGACTTACAGTGGGGGAACAGCATGGCTGGTTGTTCACAAGGACGCACACGTGCAGGCACGTGTAAGTCTGAAAAAAACATCGGTTGAAAAAGGAGCAGGCTGCGGATCACAATATTCCGCGTGCCTTTCCGCGGTACGACCGTAAGGTAGCGGTAGATCTCACGTATACCGTCGTATACCGTTCGCGCCTGATAAGTTTGCTTTCGGCGCGGGGGCACGAAATCGCGATTACCGGGCCAACTTCTGCCGAGAATTCGGAGCCACCGCTACCTCTGGTCGCGCGGACGAGTGGTACTGACGTGGAATTTCCCCTTCGCGATTAATTTGCAACTTTCTGATTGTTCGTCGCGTGTCGATGCCTGGGTAACTCAACTGATAGAGAAAACGAATTAAATAGATAACTCTCGTTCCTTTCCTCCTCGCCCAGATTTCCTCGAGATCCACCTTTCGAACCGCCGACTTGCAGTTGCTCCTAGTTATGCGGAAAGATACCAACCCTCAGAATGACAAAAAAATTAGTTAAACGCAGTACGGATCGCATCATTTTGTGATGTTTATTTTGCAAAATATTATTAACCCATAGAATAAGTCTTATATACCTAATACAATTATTGCGACAGAAAATTTAAAATAATATTAATTCTACTACTCGCTGTTAAAAAGCCGATTAAAAAACATTACAAAACAATAAATAAGAAGAAATAAAATGTACCCAATAGAATTAGAGCTACTTCTCTTTAACAATTGAAATCTTCAAAGTGAATTTACTCAGTGTCAGATGATTGGTAGCTTTCAGCATAGCTAGGTAGGTAGTCCCAATTATATGTAAGTTACTATACAGTACTCGAACCACTCGTCCTGATTAAGCAACTCGTTTGGAAGGAACGCTCCTGGATTCATACCTTCACGTACTTCCAGTGCTGCGGCAGGCATGATGGGAAAAGAGAAGAGTTACAGCGCACGATTAATAAATGCATCGATGGTCGAGACACATTCGCAGAATCAGTAGTCAAATCAAGGCAGGAAGACTCCGAGAGAGTCGTTTAAGGCGCTCCACTTGGGACTAACGGGATATGAATGGGAAGCGAGATGGTTACACCTCACGCCCGTGCACGAGGCTCGCGATCTTTATTTTCCCACGTTTCTTTTTTTCGTCGACGTCCTTGTCCCACGTGTTGACGTGAACGCGTCACCGAGCCGACCCACCTCCCCGATTCCGATTCCGCTGGCCACGCATGTAGGTCGCTGCTCGCGAAATAGGGCAGTGGGTCGAACACATTTGCGCGTCAAAGTAAACAAGTCCGTGCGCCGAGACAAGGGCATTGAGAGTGTTGTCGCACCGTGGGAAAAGGAGGACAGGCTGACTTAGGGTCGTACGGAGCGTGTACCTATATCTACGCCTCTCATTCCGCTCCTACTATCCCCATTCAGGAATCCCAATGCCTGCCTCCGTCGATCTTACCATTTCTTTGAATACCCAATTCACGAATTCTACCGTGTCTCTCTGCCGGCGCGTGCGATTACCGCGATCCTCGGGGAAAGAATCGGTGCGTTGTCGCGAGCGCAAAGTTACGTTGTCACCGCCGGCGTCGTTGCTTTCGAACTATTCCGGGGCGCGAGAGTAAAACGAAAGTAAAAACAGGGATGAGCAGAAACAGAGATCGAATGCCCGCGTCACGGTGTGTGTTTTTCAGCGCCGCCGTCTCGGGACAACGACCGATGATTACCGGATCGAAATCGAGTATGACAAAAACGCGCGCGCACGGTCGATAGGCGCGCGATCGATGCACCGAGGGAAACAAACCTCTACCGGTGAATGCCCGCCGGAAATGCGAACGGAGTCGAAGCCTTTCCCCGATAGCATTTAAATATCTAGAGCGTTGGGAATTGATTAGGATATGGATAGCCTGATACTTTTATTCAGTGGATGGCAATGGTGGACCCAAGTAGATTCTCCTCCACTCGTGGTGTTGTCTACGCTTGAAAATATTCCACGGAATACTCGCGTGAAATATGAACGCGCAATTAAGTCTACAGAGATCGCGTGACGTTTAATGGCGCAATTAGTGGCGTGAACAACATTGTCGTCCGTTCAAGCTCTCGATTATACCTACTAATAGCGTGTACTTTGCGTAAATACATAGAAAAACGAGTTCAGCTTAAAGATTCCTGCAGCTGAGGATGCGTCAACGATGGAGCCGCTGATAGATTAGTGATGACTCGTGGGATTTTATCTGTTCCGCTTACGTCTGCGTAACTCCACTATTTACCTACATCTATTATCTCAATCTCACATCTAGCAATTCAATCTTACGTCACACTTAGGGGCCGTTCTTAAATTACGAAAGGGTAATTTTGGCAATTTCTTGCCCCGTTCTTTTACATTGCATTTTTTAGATATTAAAATTCTTTAAACTCGGTATCGGGAAATTTAAACGAAAATTAGTTTTCCGGAACATTAATGATAGAATTTGTATTTATTGAAAATTAGGTGACGAAATATTGCCTAAGGCAAAAAAAGAGGTAAGAAATTCGCGACCCCTCCTCTAAAATTCTTAGGTAATTTAAGGAAGCCTCCTTATCACTAGAAAAGTCTACCATCGAAGCATCTGAATCCTATTTCTGAATGAATAGCTCGAACGATCACCGAAAATTAACGAGCATCCCCGAAACCTGAAAGGGTAAGTGAACGTCGGACGACAATGCGGGTACTCCGAAAAGTGACGTGGACAAACATGAACGAATGCTGGGTAAGGCGTGTCCATTATTATTCACTAGATCGGAATCCACGAACGCAGAAGTTACTTCAGCGGGCCCATTTCCTGGCTGGAGACGTTACGCAATGGCGACGATGCGTCATGCCCAACGTCCTGCACTCTCTCGAGCTGATCGCCAGCCAGTTTTTTCCCTACCATCTATGCAACATCTGCCTAGCTGACTGACTGACTGACTGACTGACTGACACACAGAGCCGGCTGCCTACTTGCCCACCTACTTAACGGGCCGCGAGAGGTGGTAAATCGGGAACGTCGTCCGCTGGAGAACGTTTCCGAATAAGGTCAGAGTGACGAGAGGAAAAGGTGGGCGCCCGCGCGCGCGGAATCGAGCAGGTAGGCAGCCGACGAGAACCAGTGCCGATCGACGCGCAAACACGCAGTACCGTTTCGCCGTATTACCCTGGAATCCACTGGAGAACGACGAAGAGAAGTCGGTCGATTCGAGTTGGCCACTCGTCCACCACGCGCGCGTGTGTGTGTGTCTGTGCTGTGCGCATGGAGAAGCAAATATATATATCTCTCTCTCTCTCTCTCTCGCTCTCTCTTTGTCTCTCCCTTCTGGAAAGAGGGTGGCGATCACGGAGACGATCTATAGACTGTTTAAAGACGAGAGAAGCGAGTGAGGGGTGAGTAATTAATGCCAGGCTCGACAGGCGCCGACTAACGAAAGGAAGAAAATGAGGCTCGATAACCCCTCGAAATACCATTCGAGTTACACTCGCCGCTTACCAGCAGCTTCTTCAACCTTGCCTCTCCTTTCTCCTCCCCTAGGCTTTTGCATACACGCGGGCGACGTAACGAGAAAGCGATCCGAGGAATGTACGCCTGCCCGGCTCGATCGTTCAATGGCTGTGGATGCTGCTCTCTATGCTTCTCCATCTCGCGAGGCGATCGTCCGCGTATGGTCGCCTTTTTTCACCCTCCGAAAACGGAAGGTGGACCTGCGTCATCGACGGGGCGAGAGGAACGGAGAGACGACGGAACGAAGACAGACGACACGCGGGATCAAGGCTAACGTGTCTCGAGTTGCGAGAATTGTTCGCGGTCGCGTGCCGTGTCGTCGGCGTCGCTCGTCGCCGACGTGGCCCGCGGTCACCGTTTCGTCACCGTAGAGAAATCGGTATTGGCATCGTCCGCATCGTTGCCTGAACACGAGGCGTCGGAATAGATATACGCGGCGGCGACGGGGTCGTTTTTACCGTCACGTGCTCGCCCGAGGAACGCGTACCCGACGACGCTGAACAGTGGCGGTGCTTGTTCGAGATCGCGGCTCCGTATCTCGCCGATCGACCGCTGAAAGGAGAAACGTTAACGTCGAAAAGGGAGCCGCTCTTAAAAGAAAACCAACACCCTGGATAACCAGCCTCCGCCGACACTGTCTCGAGCTGTGCATCTCCTGTGAGAGATGCTTGAAAACCTCGAAACAAGTACGAGTAGGGTAATTACACTAGTTTACAAGATAAATAAAAAATTGTGCAGCAGATGCCACTGTTTTTTTCATAGGCAAAATCGTCCGCTGATTCCGAAAATAAGGTTAAAAAATATCCGATGGATACGTTTTCGAGATATCGACAGGTGAATTTTTACTTTTCTGTCAAAAAGATGGTGGTCCCTTTAATTTGATATAATTCTTTACTAGATCGGCAATTCGCAATTAAGTGGGGCCACCTTTTTGACAGACAGGTACAAAGTTCACCTGTTGATATCTCGAAAAATTACCCATAGAAAAATTTTTGGATCTTACTTTCGGAATCAGCGGGCCATTTTACATAAGAAAAAAATAGTGGCATCTGCTGCTGTAAACTATAGTGTTATCGGAGGGATGCCGCACTAGCAGAGACACCGCACTTTCGGTAGGTATTTCAGATATTAAAAGTGTTTCGAAATGCGGCGTCCCTCTCAACAAAAGGATGCTTTTGGTTTTAATTTTTTAAGGGTAATAAATATTAAAGTCTTAATGTTCCATTGCAAATTTAGACACGGTGACAACTTTGCGTGAGGAGCGGCAACTCTCCCATAATTACCCTATATGCCTCCGAAACACAGCTGCGAAGACCATGAACACGGGATGCTCGAAATTGCTGGAAGGTTCGATTCAACGAGGTAATCCACACCGGGGGGTTGATTCGAAAGGGTGGGGCCCGGAGCGGCGAGGGGAGAGCTCGTTAAGGATCGAGCCCGCTATCGATCGCAATGATTTTCTCGATTTCACCCACTCGGTTTCCTCGCCGCGTTGCCTTCTATAGCCGCGCGTGATACCGCGCGTAATACCCTCCTGGAAGGGAGTGTTGCTCGGCCCACGCACACGGCCTACATGGACAGATGGGTGCAAGGCGAGGAAGGTCCTCCTGGTCGGTTTACGTGTGTGCGGTTACGAAACAGCTGGTTGTCTCGCGTCGCTGCTCTCGCATGCTCACCTATCAGGTGTTCCGATACTCTCGCCGCGGCTCGGCCAGCCGTGGCCTCCCGCTAAGGTCGCTCTAAAATTAGGATCGCTCGATAGTTGGAAGGAAGGGCTAGCCTTCTAGGAACCGCCTGATCGCGTAAACTCGCGGAACACCCCTCGCCCTAATGGGATGGGCATCGTTACCCTACAATTACTGAATCATCCACGCCTATCGACCGTCCCACCATTCGTACACGCCGGATACTTTAGCACCGTTCTCCTCCACTGGCTTACCTTCTTCAGATGCTTGTTCACCCATTTGGTAAATGTTTTCTTCTGGATCGCGTCTCGTTCGTCTGTAATCACAGAAAGCAGCGTTCGGTTAATGGGTGGTGATCATCGGGGACTCCTGCAACGAACAAGTAGAGAACGTGAACGTCTATAGGACGCGATCTACCCCCGCCAAATGTGCGCACGGTTCTCATCGGTTTCCGCATCATAGGCTAATTAAACCGTCGATCTGCATTTCCAACGATCGCCCACGCAGGCAAACAGGCATCAGGCAGCAAGCAGTCAAGCAGCCGAACAGACGGGCGGGCAGACGGACATGTAGGTGGCTCGGGATAGGCAGGTAGGTTAGGTAGGTAGGTAGGTAGGCAGGCAGGTAAGTAGGTGGCCAGGCAGGCAGGCAGGCAGGCAGGTAGGTAGGTAGGTAGGTAGGTAGGTAGGTAGGTAGGTAGAACGGGTACTGATACGTAGGCAGTTAGGTAGGAAAAGAGCAACGGATCTGGCAGGCAAACAAGCGAACGTGCACTAAAACTTTCGACTATCGGTCGACGGCTATAATTGCCGATGCGTTCCCCGTCGATGATACCCGGATACCTGCCACCTGAAACCACCTATCCACGAACAAAGTCAGCTGCGATAGTTGACCCGTTTATTGCCCGTGATCCACGCGCAACCTCTGTTAATTTGGGTAACTTTACAGTGTACGTGACGCACAAAAGCCGGCAGCGCTCACGTGGATCCATCGATCCATACTTGGTTCGACGACACGACTGCATCGCGAAATTAATCAAGCTGTGGGCGCTCGTTCTCCACCGAGGGGCAATTAATTACGACCGATTATCCGTTTCTATGTCTAGGCGGCCGTATCGTCAATAGCTCGACTGGAAATTGGGGCGACCGGCTGATTGGAGTGAACTGTCGGACCCCGCTGTCCGGCGTACGTGCTCGACAGGGGCTGGGACAATAAGCCCAGTCATATCGTAGAACGATGCTGAAGAAAGACAAAACCTACCTATTTGCATCGTTTCGTAATGAATCGGATTTACAAAAGCGATTCAGATTAAGGCCGATTTGCGTTTAAATAGGGGAGAGGTGCTATAAAAAGGGACAAATCGAATCGCCAAAATTCTAACCGCATTACACATGCAAGTTATTTTCCTGTTTATATCAATACTAGTGCCCAGTCATTTGACATAAACTTCACTGCGGTGTCACTTGCAACAGAGTAGTAATCCGCCGTTGATGTTTTTCGGCAGTAAATGAAAAATTTTCGTTGGTTTTCTGTGTGTGTCTTTCTTTAGATCAAGATACATACAAAGTGTTAAAGTGTTATATCATTAAAATAGCTTGCATTAAACTGAAACGAAAGTACTTAACGGAGAAGCTTAATTGATTATTTTCTTTGTTTTAAGGTTATTTTATATTAAACTCATTTATAGTCTTAAATGGGACGGCCGTTTCGTGGCTGACCCTCTCGTACACATGTACTGTTGGACACTATATGTGTTTTACTTTCCTGTAAAGTTATTAGTGCATCATCTGATACATAGATAAGAATTAATAAAGTGACTATTCAAAGCGACAAACTTTATCGTCAAAAATTAATAATAAAGTCTTTAATCTGCAATATGAAAACGTACCTACCTATTTTAGTACAATTGATCTGATTTGTGTTCAAGTAGAATTTAATTCTAAACTACTTTATTATTTAAGTGTTTTGTAGATTCTTTATATACGTACTTTTACCTATTTACTACTCGTGGATATTCCTATGTTGTACTTGGTTTGTAAGACATAAATTTTATAAAAAAACATTACTTTATAACTAAAAACAGCTGCTAAAGCATTAACGATAAGTCACACTCTATGAAGATAGTAAAAAATATCGGTGATTTATAGTACAGAGTTAATTTTTTCATAGATTCCATTGCTTTGCATCATTAAGATTTACAATTATAATTGTAATACTTAGGTAATAAGTTTATCTTTATTAACGTGCCCCTTTCGTACTTACTTGAACTTACTTATACTTATTTGAAAATCGAAGATTTTCTTATTTTCTATTATAATTTATGAGTATTACTTGTTTTTTAAATACCTATGATGACATTGTCAGAAATGGACGCTAAAGAAAAGTGTCCCTTTTATAGCACCTCTCCCCTATACGAGACGCATTTATTCTAATCGACGGCGACAGGATATTTAACGTGACGGCCTCGACCACGGGCCAGCTGAATTCCGACCCCATCGAAAGGCATGGTTCGGAAGAACGGCATGCCGAAACTGTGGCGCACACAATGGAGATAAATTGGGACAACGAGGCTTCTGACACATGGGGAATATTTCGGAGCGTGTGATAACTGGGACTGGTTGGTAGGGAAGGCACGGTTGTGTATCGCGACGATCATCCAAACAGGAAGTAATGTGCTGAAACGAACAGAAAAATCACGAGCACACGCAATATTCCGCGCACGAACCACGATTAACAATTTCGTGGCCCAGATAATTCGTAAATGACGGTCGAGGCGACCCGAAATTGCTTCTTCGAATTCGTTTCGCGAACGAGACACTGCCCGCTACGTAACCGCGTGTACCTATACCTAATACAAAACGACTCGCGATATTAGAGACACACAAAGGTACTCTAGAGTTAGTGGCTGTTAAGAAGAAAAAGAGGGCTACAAGTCGCGGGAAAAGCTTGGTCGAATCGCCTTCGTATCGGACGTTCGAGTCTCTGGGACTCGTCTGCATCGCGAAACTATTTCGCCACGGCTATTTCCGAGGCCACTTCCGCGAACCGTTCGCGGGTCAAACGGCAAAAGGTAAACGACCTTAAAAAGCTACTTCCGCTCCCGGTGGCTCTAGTGACCGATACGAACTGCCGCGTTTTCGCGAAACGCCTGTTCTACGGGGTTCCTCTTTGGATCGGTTCGGTCGCTCTAGAGAAATTTGGTTATTTGAATATCTAAGGGCACAGTTACTGAATGAAAAGTGAGAATGTACTGTGCGCATTGAGAGCTCTTGCTGCCTGGCATGGGCGCTCGAGATTCGGATACTCGAAAATCCAAGTAACAGCAGGGATTTTAACGAGTCCCGAGAGGTGCGACGAGTTCCCAATGGAAAACATTCCCGGCGCACAACACAACACAACACACGTGTACTCTCGCGATTCCAATTCTAAGCCCGCGTATCTACGCGTACCGTTACCACCTATCGCGCTAAGGGTGCCCGTGTGTGCGCTGGGAATACTTTCCACCGGCCACTACTTAGTCATAGGACAGGCGCGACACTCGAGACTTTCGAGACCCTCGAAATCGTCGAGATTCGAGCGCGCAAAGTGGCCTGGGACTTTTTGTCGCGCGGTCCAAGTGACTTGGAACCTCCTACCTCCTATCGCTACTTTCCCTCGATAAAGAGGAACCGTATAGAGTTGTCGCCAAGGGGAATGAAGCTGAAGCGAGTTCAACGTGAACACTAAAAAAAAAAGAGAAAGAGAAGAAAAACGAAAACTAGAAAACTAGAAAACGAGGGAGAGGAGGGTCGGAAGGAAAGTTCCGTGTGACGAAGGTAGAGGAGGGTCAAGGTGTATTGGACGAGGTCCAGAGCACCGGCATGCCAACTCTTCACCTACCGTGCGCCTCGATGAACATCGCCCAGCAACCCCAGATAGCCTGCGAGCTGCCGGAACGATGTTCCTCGGCCCCGTTCACCCAGCAATTATCCCGCCGTTCCGTCATCGTCCACGGAAATCCGTTTTCGCTCTGACCTTTGAACTTGGAAAGCGACTCCTCGTAGCCGTGCTGCGACCGTTGCTCGCGATGGTGCTCTGCCACGGTGTCGGCCGGGTCGAAGCCCAGCCTCTCCTTGTAATAAGCCTGTGTGGACATCTCGGCGGCCGGTGAAAAGGTGTTCTAGGTTCTATCGAGACCAGCCAGCGAGCAGGGGACGTTCCACGGCGTTCATCACGCCACACGCCCGCGTCAACCTTTCGCCCCCACTTTCCTACGTTCCCCTCCTGCGCGCCCTTTAGCCTAGCTCCAAGTTTCAGTCTATCACTCGCGAGAAACAAACACGCGTGTTCTTCGAAGCACTAGGCAGCGAGGAATATAATCGACCATCAATTTCCAGGCGTGGATGCTAAGTTAGCTCTTGTATGTCGTATGGCACTTGGGGGTGGTCGGGAGAGCCAGTTTCGTCCCTCGATTAATCACACTTTTCCTCTGGCTCCGAGTGTCGTTGCTCCCGCGCGATATTCCTCCGCCTCCTCCTCCTCCTCCTCCTCCTGCCCGACTTTCGTTTCTTTTTGGATCGGACACGTTGACACTGGACGCGACTTTGCACTGTCGGGATAGAAGAGAAACAGGCGATAGGGGCAGGCTCGGAAACGAAGGAACACCACCGCCCCCCGCTGAAGATGCTGCCGGCAAGTACCGGGACACCGCGAACGGACACAATGCGGACACACCGGGTAGAAGCAGAGGAGAGAAGGAACGGCTAATTTCGTTCCCCCCCGGTTTTGTCCGTTCGTTCGCCCGCTCCAGACGAACGAAGCTTAACGAATCAACGACCAAATTTATCACGGCACGTCGCAGACGTAACCACTCAACTTGGCCTCCCGGTGCCGAAAGTGCCCCGCGAGACACGGCAATCGGTCTCTCGCTGACGCCTCCTCCTCCGCTCCCCGGTCCAACTATATCCGCGCAGACGGACGATAATTTCCCTAAGCGAGAGTTGAAGCGCGTCTCCGTGGCTCCTCGGCTAACCAGCGGTAACCCCAGTAGCCTGTACCGGTCACTAATTCGCTTATCGCGCGTTAAAACTGCAGGGGAGCGGTCGCTGCTAACCGACCACCGAAACGAGCCCGACTGGAGCACGCGAGCGAATCAGCGATTGTACTAACGAACGAGCGGGCTGTGGCCGCGCGAGTGCGCTTACCAGCGAGCGAACAATCTACCAAACTGACGGTCCACGAGACGCACGGTGACTGAGACACGGGTGCCACCCGGGGAAACCGAAGCCCATCGGGATCTCCGCATATGGTAATGGAAGCAATGCCATGTGGGTGTCGTCTTCTGAATCGGAGCGAAAACCGACGACGCCAATTGCAACACGCCCAGGTCGGGCCAACGGCCCCCCCTTGGCTAATGCTAGTGGTCCCCTCCCCCCGAATCCTAGGGACCATTCTTTTTCAGGTGGAGGGACAGTGAACCACGGAGTGGATCTGCTGCTGATCCATGTGCTTTCGGGGATCTAGAGCGCGTGACCGGGCTCGTGATCGCGATCAGACTCGACTGGACGACTCCGGGCCGGTCCCCTCCGTGGTCCGACGGAATTAGATGCGAATAGAAAATAGAGTAACCCGTGTGACGCGCCACGCGGTGTTAGGCGAACTCCTTCTGCTGACCGTGTGTAGAAAGTTCGAGAGAAAGTACCCTGGTGTGTTAGCACGTAACGCGCCGGCAAAGTCTGAAATTTTGCGAGAATGATGGAAAACAGGGGAGCGTCGCCTGCTGGCAGCCGCCAGGTGCCCGGGAGCGGGGGTCAGTCAAGCTGTGGGAGGGAAAGCGGTGGATGCGTCGGATGGATGTTTAAGAAGAAAACGATACGGGAGATACGAGCGAAGCGGATGACATCACTGTACGTCGAAACGCGACGTGTTTTTTCTCCCACCCACCTACCCTCCGACACCTACGATCTTTTCGTTCTCCCGGTGAACGATACGCGGCCTTCTGACGCGCGTAGAAAGGTGCCGAACGGCCGATTGCCGCCGTGTAAGGTGCACTGGAAAAGTTGGAACGTTCAGGTTCTCGGAAACCCCAAGCTCCGCGGCGTCTAAATCAGGATTCCTCTCGTTAATGAATTAAAAAGGATGCGGCAACGCATCCTTTCTACTCCCTTGACCTTCCACCTCCCTCCAATCAATTTGACTGCTCTAAACTGTGCTGGACACCGACGCGACGTGCTCTCCCGAATTTGCATCGCGAAGGATCGCAGGACCGGGTACGTGCAGCGGCCGAGCAGAAGCTGGGGAAGAAGGAGGAAGAAGGAGGAAGCGGAGGAAGCGGAGGAAGCGCGTGTACGCGAGCTGCAGAGGGGCCGGCTCGGCGGCATTCTTGCGGCAACGGCAGTACATATAGCAGTATAACGGGTCCATATAGTCGGCTCTCGGAGGACTCTCGAGGGCTCTTGGAAGCCGAGAAGACTCTCTCCGGCCGTGTGGCGCGGTCAACCTTGAGAGCAGCACGCGGCAAAAGCGCTCGCTTCGCTCGCCCGATCCACCAAACCTTCTGTTACACATGCGTTCGCCTTGATCGTCCGTCCGTCCCAGTTACGGCCTGGACGGAGTCGATTCTCTTCGCATCGCCGCTCAACCTACAATAACGCAACGCCCTACAACTCTCTAGGAAACAGGCTCGCGTAACTCTAGAGGCGAATATCGATTACGCGGATCGACCTTTCGCGCCTCGAGGCGAGACCGTCGAGCAGCCGTGCTCCTCCGTAGCCTCGAACTTGATACGGTACACGATCGATCCCGCCCTCGACAACACCGCGCGAGTCTTCCAATTCGCGAGTCCTTGGGGACGACCTTCCACTGGGGGCCCGGTCCAAATGGGCCGATCGTTAACGAGCACGTATAGGCGAGGCAACGCGAGTCGTGGGCTCCAGAGGGGCAAAAATGGGGCGTGCTCGAGGAAGGGTGCCGGTGAGCATTCGGGGGGAACAACTGCCGGGATAAAGCTTACTTGCACTTTCGCGGGCCTGTTAACGCGACGACCAAATACGGCTTTCGGCACGAACGCGGCGGAGGTCGCGGTTACCGAGGTGGGGGCGATAAACTAACCGAGCAAGTAGAAAGAGTGCGAGAGGAGAACGAGTCACGGAAGCGAGAACAGAAGCTGCGGCGTAGGGTAAAGACGTAATGATGATGATGATGATGACGATGATGATAATGATGATGCTGATGCTGCTGATGATGATAAAGAGGGCGTCGAAAAGGTTCGGCGTGGAAACGTTGAGAAAGCTTGCCGAGGGAACTTCCAAGTATAGGCCACTTTTTGCAGCACGATTTTCCAGGGGGAAATGAAAGAGACTGGAACTCGATGTGTGCTTTTGGAGGATGACGAGGGTACGGCACAGGCTGCGAGACCGATTCGGGCCAGAGAATAGGTCGATCGGACCAAATTAAGAAATTCCAGGTACATGGGCAAGCGGCGGGCACACAGGCGGCTGGCGCTCGTACGTGATTGTGCGCGGCGTGTCTCCGCGGAGCCGGTTTGTCATAGAGCCCCAGCAGGCCTGCAATTATTACGCAATCCCCGTATTCGATGAAAACGACTTTCTTCTTATTCACTCGCTGCTGAAACCGCCGTCCGTCTACGCGGATATCGCGAGCACGTCCTCCTCCTCGGCTACCCGATGTACGTCTGCTTTAACCTCTAGAACGACACTCCGACAATTTTAGAGCACTGTGTGCGCTCGCGCCCCCAAATCGAAATTGAAATATTTCGACGTTCACCTAACGTTTCCGAAAGAATTCTTAGGTATTTCTCTTTGGGCACCTTTAGGGAAGATAGGTACTTGCGGCATATGGTTCTCGTTTATAGTAAGAAAATCGAAATTGGGAGCGAGAACTTAATATTCCAGCGTATAGGTATTGACCTCGTCTGTAGAGAACGTTCAAGTTTTCTTTTACCCCGGGGAACTCTCTCGTTAGATTTTTTTCTACACCCGCGCTAAGAATTGTTCTTCGAATTTTCATAAACATCTGAACTCTCCGTTTCACGAGAGACCCCAGGAATCCCAGAGCGACCTTGTCAGAAACCAGCTACCCTCGCTGCAACCTTCCACTGGACTGTCCTTAAATCTCCCAGACAGTAGATATATTCCCCGCCCAAGTTTTCGAATCACTGCTAACGAAATCGAGGCGGGGCCGAGACCGTCGGTAATCTTGAATGAAACCGATAATATCGATACACGTATCTCTCATTTGGTGAATCAGTCGCTCAACAGTTTCGACTCCCCGATGCCGTTTCGTGATTACCAACAACGCGGCCGCGTTAATAGGGGGGGGATCGAGACGACCGAGTGGGAACGAGCGAGTGAGCAAGCGTTCAGCCGTGTTCGCGGAACAGAGACAGGAGGACCGAACGCGGAGGGGACGAGAGAGACAGAAGGAGCCAGGAGGCGGAAGGCAGAAGTGAACAGGGAGGTGCCACGGAACGTCTCGTGTTTTCCTCTGTGAACCGTCAACCAAAAACTCTCGAATAAACAATAGGAAGCCGAAGAAGAACGTGAGGCACCCAACGGTGGCGCGCACGTGTCGAAAGACAAGCAGTCACACGCGAACCCACCCCCCTCCCCCGCAAGCTCCGCTCCACTGAATGGCCGTGTACTTGCGCGCCTCCGATATCGATGAATTCACTGGTGGAGACGCACCGTTTACTCTGAACCGCTCTCAGGTACGTCGACGACGATGGGCAGCCACGGCGGCGTGGCTGGGCGCGACCACACTGCCGGCACGATCGGCGCGATCCAACTGAGAGACAGAGACGACAGAACGACCCATCGACCCGACCCAACCGACACGACCGCTCGCTTGTACCCGAGACGTGGCACTGGAATTCCGCGCGGCTGCGAGCGGCGTATATCGCGCGCGCACGACACTACGTTGGTTGACGAAGTCGACGCGCGTATCCGGAACCCCGCCGCCGTAACACGGCCCAGGTAGCCGCGGGCCCGCGGGCCCCGTGGGCCGCGCGAGCGCTGCGGAGCGCGCTCAGGAAGGGGCAAGGAGGACAGAAAGGTGGACCGAGAAGGATGAATGAGCCGAGGAAAGAGGAGCAACGTCTCGGCGGCGCTTGGATAGGGGGCAGCGGCGATGAGGGGGGCACGGGGGACCACGAACGAGAGAAGGAACAGAGAGAGAGAGGAGGTTGCAGGAGGAGAAGGGGGAACGGCTAAACGAGACCCGGCAAGGGAGAACGGACAGAGAGGAGAGCGAGCGGCCTGCGAGCGGCCTGCGAGCTGGAGAAGACGCGATTTGCCGCTCCGTCGTGTAGAGCACGTCGCCTCGACGCTGACTGCGCCGGCCTGGACAACTGCCGCCCACCCAAGCTGCCTCTCTACCTCGAGCCTCCGAACCTCCGAGCTTCCAGAACCTACACTCCCCTTTAGCCGTGCCCCGCCATCGCGGCCCACCTTTCATCCTTCGCTTTCTCTGTTTCGCCCGACAGAGAGATCCACGGTGAGCTGGGTGAAACGGAGATGCAGAGTGCCGAGGGAGGGGGCCCACGCTGATCTTTTTGACAACGCTCCGCCCGCGGTATAGCTGCCGTTACAAACAGGTTCGTAGGGCAGGTCACGTAGGTAACGAAAGGGGCGCGCCGTAACACCGCGAACCGCGAATTTAAAGCGCGCGACAAGGGGCGTCTAACGCGATCTGTTTTCTTTCCACACCATCCCCCTTCCTTCTAATGGATCGTCCGTGCTCGGCTCAGCGTTTTGCCTCGTTCGTTTTACCGTTCCGCGCGAACTCACGTCCGATATACGGCGCTTCACAGCAAGGTTGCACGTAACCTTGGCTTCGACTTCTGCGGGGTATCGGAACGAGGTAACTGTTCGCAGCTATGCGCGCGGGGACACGGATTAGCACGGAGTTAGCGCGCGAGTCTGTTTACGCCCCTCATTATGGAAGCGCGGATAACGCCACCGATCCCGAGGCGGCTGCAACGTTTCATGCACTCGAGCGTCCCACCGTCAAGACTAATCGAATACTCTATAAACAGTCTGCCGCTTTTAAGTGGTTTCGGTGGCCCGCGATAAGACACGAGTTCACGCGTCAACTGCTGAGCACTTGTAGCGTACTCGTTCCCCTTATTACCACTCTAAACAGAAACGTCTCTGAAAAGGTCGTGGGCCTGCGAGGAACATCCTCAGAGTCCGTGAAAATTTATGCCTCGCGGGAACTGTAGAATGTAGCGGTGGTAAAATAATGAATTGGGAGCACACGCCGATTCTGACGAGACTCTGCAGATTTGCAGAATACTGAAAAATATTTCGCCAACCACCCCTAAAACATTTTCTGAAAAATTCTCCCGGATTTACCGCACTACGAATGCCTGCAAAGTTTTAGTTTCACTATTCGTACGTACGTGACGGATCATTTCTCGATATATTGTGTATTTTCGGTAATCGCGATGCGATTATATACTTAGCGTCCCGAACGCAGCGGCTTTTTGTCATTTTCGTAAAGAACGCGAGTGCGTGATTTCAAGTCGTTTGGATTTATGGTTATTGGTTATATTTATCGATGACTGGGTAATTTCATTACCCCCTCGGAGTTAATTTTTGTTTGGTAAATATTGTATTGTCGTGCAAACAGAGGATCGAAGTCGAATATGTTTTCACCCCCTTAACGCGGAGGATTGCCGATGCGTTGAAATATTTTGCACTATTCCGCAAAACTGTAGAGTCTCATCAAAATCGACACGTGTACGAGTTCGATATGTTCCCTGGCACGCCCGCGACATGGTCGCACGACCCAACCTCGATTTCGACCAACCTCTGTGAATCACCCTGTATGTCATTCCTTATCGAGTCAGCGCAGATAAACGTACCTATCCTGCTTGCATCGAATTCTTCATCGAGCATCCCCTAACCAAAGCCACATTTTCGGTGCTCCCGTTGCAGAGTTTACAGCCCATCGCACCACTGTATCCATTTCTTTCCCGTACAAAGTTGGTAAAGTAAACGTGGCCGAAATTCGGTCCCCAAGTGGATAAACAAACAGCGGCGGCGTAAACGACATTACTCGCGGAATGAGCCGGAGGAGGAGGACGCGTAAACGCGCCGCGGCAGCCCTCGAAGCGTGAGAATTCTTGGGGCCTTGGCGGCCGGCCAAATGTACCTAATTTTTTTCTTCGTCGATCATTCCTAACGTCGCCGATATTCTAGCTGTTGTTTATGCGCGCACTGAAACCGAGGCGGCAGAACGCGACGAACCGGCCGCGTAACAGATGTGGACACTAAATATGCGACTCTCCAGCGGATCGCTAATCCGACCTGCGACCGCGAATGCAGGAATGTTTATCTTATCGTGATAAACGATAACAGACACGTCGAAATAAGCTCGGCGGCCACTTATCATCGGCTTGATGATACCACGCTGCGAGGAAAAACAAGGAACTCGAGCACCTTCACCCGCGGAAGCGCAAAGGTGGACAGTTGGGTGAACGTTTGGCGTTTGTCAGCCAAACGCTGATCTACCCGACCTCTAGTCAACGGGTTGGCTCTGGTCAACGCTGAACGAGCAAGCACGGCATTGGGTAGATTCTCAGAATTTTGCACGTTTCATGTTAAACAACGTTGGCAAGCAATTATCGCTGATCAGGAAGATACAGTATCGAGTGGGCTCTGAATCACTACCATGAAGAGTGCAAAGAGTATATTGGGTGCTGATGTAAGCCGCTGATTTTATAAGTGGTAGCCAAAGATCCTAGGTATGTAAGGTTTCAGGTGAACCGAAGCTATCGATGCGAGCAACGTGTCAAGTTCCTAGATGAGCGTCCAGCTAGACGGTAACCGTGCCCAGAATACTCCCCTGCTACTCTTCCCTGACCTACATACGCGGTGGACAGGGCGCGCGCTACCAGGGGAAATTTCACAATTAACAGCATGTTGAGAACCTCGCTCGTCAGGAGACCCGGAATGCGAAGGGGTACCGTTAGCGGTCCCTATCAGTGAATCAGCTGCGTGGTATCGATGCCCAAGCATTTGGGTTAATTGCTATCGTACTTACGAAAGTTATTTCGGTGTTAACGAAGTAATTATCGAGCCTGACAATCTTCACCGATCACGATAGCTTTCGCTATCCTCGCTTTTTCATTAGCAAAGATAAGGTATGCGTGTGACGTAATCGTTAATACAACTATAATCGAATTCCGACGCTCTTACCAACAAGATTTCTAGCATCGACGCGCATTAGAATTTTAGAATGTTCGAGACATCGGTGGACGATAGTCTGAGCTCGGCTTACACCGTAGCCTACGGTCGCGCCGAAAGGGATAATTACCACTATCTAACGCTATTTAGTAATGTCTAATGCATATTCGATGAGTTCGGAGCAGCGGTTCATCGCCCCCCCTCCGTTCCGACCCGACCTTGATCCCACACGGCAACATTTTTGTGCCCGTTGGCAAGTTCACGCGCATTCCTAACTGTACACCGATCGAATCGGAGATTACTACACCAAATATATATTAAAACGGGGATTCCCCAATGAGAATTGTAGTCTGCCCGTGAACGCCTAAACTTTGACTTCACGCGTCCCCTGGTGTGATCCGGACAACGAGCGTGATGTCGGTTCATTTAGCGTCTCTTTCGTCCCCGAGAGAGGATAAGCATCGCGGAAGAAGGGGGTGCGCGACGAGGGATGCTTCTGGAGGAGGTGAGTCAGAATTCTTTCCCCGATTACGGTCCAAATCAGTCCAGCTGTGTTTCGCGCCTCGAAAGACGGTTACGCGCCGCTCGAGGTCGTTACACTCTTCGGCGAGAGATTTTCGCGGGGAGCGCGAGATGAGCCGCGGATGCACCCGGCTTTTCAGGTACCGCAGGTATCCCGGGACATCTAGCGAGCGGCTCGTGAAGCCTCGCGAGCGCTAAAGAAAGGCAGCGATCGCGGCGAGGATCGAGCGCCACGGGCCACGAGACATGCAACCCGTGCGACGATGCAATAAAGCGGAGGAACTGCCTGTGCTCCAATTGCCGACAATCTTGACAATCTTCCACAAAGGAATAGCTTCGTCCCTTTCGAACTTCCTCCTCTCGCACCGACCAAGTATGCCACGTAATAATAAAAGTAAATGCCGCCTTTGCTTTCAAAGAATTATTATTCTTCCTCAAGGCCCCCCGCGATCATCCAGAAGGACCCGAGAAATCGATCCGCGTAGCGCCCTTTACTCGACCGAACGCCCTCGCAATGTCACCGAACGCGTCGCCCGAGCGAGCCGAGTGTGCGCGGGCGTAAAGGCGGAAGTAAAGAGGAGGGACGAGACCGAGAGGCAGGAAGAGGAAAGAAGATGTTCTCGAGGCTGGGGCATCGAACCGTGACCCGAGCACCTGTTGCCGCCTCCACGCTCCTAGATTAATGAGAGCCGACCTAACCTGCCGCCTCCGCTCGGTACTTGGCCGCGTAGGCACGGCGCGAGGCAGCGTAACCTCTCCTACCTACACGAGCATCCCGCGGACCGTGACCGCTGAAAAGCCCCGTCAGTGAGTTCATCGACGCGGCGACGCGGTTGAATCGCTCGCCCGGTCGCCCGCTCGCCCGCTTGCCCGCTCGTTCGCGGAAACCCATACATTGAATCAGGACGCGTCACGAAAGAATATAGCCCGATTACTAGAGCATCCGCGATACCGCGCTATAATTAGAAACAATTATGCTCGCGTGCCACGGACACACGACTGCACATTCGA
Organism: Andrena haemorrhoa; assembly: GCA_910592295.1. NCBI lineage: Eukaryota > Metazoa > Arthropoda > Insecta > Hymenoptera > Andrenidae > Andrena > Andrena haemorrhoa. Next base: position 30,261,485 of record OU342946.1, read on the forward strand.
TTAAGGCGCGTTTATTACGGGAGCAGCGTCTACGAACGCCGATCGAACACCATTCCAATGGCGCTCGCCCCCCTTTGTGCGAGCGAATCAGAGCCTGTAACTTCGCGAATCGGATCTGGCCCACATGCATGGGCTCTAGCGAGCGGGACAAGCACGTGAACGGGGGAATCGCGCGCTCGTACAATTTTGGGAATGGATTGACCGTCTCTCGATCGGTTTCAACTCGAGACGCGTACCTGCACGCCAACTTCTCACGCGTAAGACGAGATTGGCAGCTGCAATACGATATTTATCGAACGGTCTCGAGTGACTATTCTTGGTCAGCAGCCCCTCACCGAAGCTCGACGCGCAGGATCCTGCTTCCCCAGAGTCGAGTGAATCTGCAGCATCATCAATTGCCGAGACCTATGCACGCTAACGCGTCTCGATCCTAGGTCCACGTAATCAAGCCGTACACCGACTGACTTAATTTTCGTTCGGACGAGGGCGGTTCTGGGGGGGAACCAGCGGGGGACTAATAGGGGCGAAAAATGTCCTCGATTACGCGCGCCATTATCGACTCGAACGCGTGGCGAGTCGTAGTGCCTACTACGCCTCGGCTAATAGTCCCCGAGACGAAGAACGGGAATGAACGATTGATCACCGGCATTGCCATTAATTTACAACTCATTATACGATCGCATTCTGGTCGATTACGTACACGCTGTCAATTACCGCGATACCAGGAGCACGGCCAGCGTCGCCCCTTGACGAACGTAATTTAGCACGGTGGTGCGCGTAACGATGCCTATTTCGCAATTGATCGACGGCTACCACGTGACGTCTCTCGGAGAACGAGCGCCCAGCATAGTCCCTCTACATTAGCCGCGCCGACGAAAGGCGGAAGAGGACCCGAGAGCACGCGTAACCAAGAGCCCCCCGGTCTTAACGGAAACGGGAAGCTCAAACGAAATTTTGACAGTTACTCACCGGCGATCCGTAGTACGGCTCTGTCAGCGGGATCGAGCTGCAGGATACTCAGTGGCTTGTCCTTTACCCATTCCTTCAGGCTTCCGTCCAGCTCGAACTCCATTATCCAGAATGTTGTTCACGACGACTTCCTTTTCTTCCTTCTCTACACCATATTCGCGTGTGGGGCTCCTCGGCTCGGCACTGTTTCACAACCACTGAGACGGCGATTTCACAACCCGCGGCACGCTGACAGGCCAGAGCGCCGTGTTACGTCGTCGGGACCTCGACTCGATACCGTTCGGGAATGGCGAAAATGTTGCGCCGAGATCTAGAGCTCGGCCGTGGTTATCCAAGTGTGTTATTCGCACGTGTCGCCAGACGCGACATATTCGCCACCGGCGCAACTCTTCTTCCGTCAATGTCCGCGCGCCTCTCGAGGATAACTCCGAGGCCCGTCGGTGATAATTCCGGTGGAACGGGAAGCACGTGCACGTACCGTCCACCGTGGCGCGCGTTTATTTACTGTGCGAAAGCCGGCCGCACGGGGTACACAATGTAGCGCCGCGAGAGAACAAGTGCACGAACTGCACACACCCGGAACGGTAACGGAAGGAAGAGAGGTGAAGAGAGGTAAAGGGAAGGAGGCGACGACGGGACCAGGGAAAGCGTTGCGATGTATGGCGTCCTTTTGATGACGATACACAGCAACGACTTGACGGTATTTAACGGGGGAAAGGCAGAGGATAGCGAGCCAGTTGCTAGCAACGCGACTAACGTGCGCTTCCTGCGCGCCGATAATCAACGATGCTTCGTATCTTGGTCGCGCGCGGCGCTTAGGTCAGGTTAGACACGGCTGAAAACTTGGTTAGGTCAGGCTCGGCCTCGACCACCGCGGGCGGCCTCGAATTCCCGTCGTTACTCTACGTTTTCCAAGACCTCTGCCACGATCCGGGGATTCTTCTCTCCTTCACTCGATCCAACACCGTGGTCCGTTTCTTCCACCGCCCTCGCTGCTCCCATCCGGGGACATTCTACAGGGACGAATAGAAAGAGATCTTGTTTAGTTCTTGGGTCGATTCGATAGAGTCTTATTTTTATTCTCGCGTGCATGCGAGTGATGCGTAAGAAGGAGGGGGCGAACCGCGTTGCGTTAATATTTTAGCAATGGCATTATGACTCACTGCCACGAGGGAGAAAGCAAATGCATACGTTTTCCGCCGTTTCTCGCTTTCTACGGATATGCTCGCGGCACAAGGAAATTTCAAAACGGATCGATTTCTCTAGCGCTGGCCGTTGCTAAAGACCCCGGAGGAGCGTGTTTCGCGACGCGATTTCTATTCGCGCGTCAATTCGAGAACCGTCAACGGTCAAAGCGATAGCATCGGCCGAGAACCGATACAAAGGACCGGAAACGGATGCGGTAACGACGCAGCAAGTCGGGCCGATTTTCGCCAGCGACGTTGGTATATAACGGAATAAATTGAAGTACGCGTGAATTCTTGGTCGCGTAGATCATCGTTCTACTTTCCAACGGAGCTACTTGCTTACTGATACGAGTTGGCTTAATTATGCGACAGCCTTGGTAGCGGATTAACTTGGACGCAATGTTGTTGTCGATAATCGAATTGTAGCGATCGGTTTACGCGACAAACCCCCTTTCCTTCCTGCCGCGCGCTCGAAAGAGACAATCCGCAAGAGCTCCAAATCGGTCCGAGATTATTTGCTTTTACACTCCAGAGACGGCAAAAACACGGACATCCGTTCTATATTCACGCCAAGCAGTTTTTCTCTCCCTACCGCCCCCCCCCCCCCCCCACAACCCCCCCAACACCATCATCTCTTTATTCTTTCGAGTCAAATTTAGAATTGTCCAAACGCTAGATCGCGAAAAGTGCTTTCACACATCCTGCCGTTGAGCAAACAAACGGGGGAGAAACGTACCGGAGCCAGGGTTTGATTACACGCCGAGACAAAGGATATGTAACCTGCTTGCCCCAGAGTTAAACCTAACCTAACAGTTCTTGAAGCGCAACGGGAGCGTGGTCAGTCCCGTTTTTTTTACGAAAGCAGCATAAATTCGTCGAGCCTGCGCATCATGCGGATCTGCGCGGATACCCTCGAGCAATATTATCTCGTAAAACTTGGGAGCAAAAAACGTTTTCCTGTGTTATGGATGTCAGAGAGTACATGTACGCGACGTGCGATTGCTAAGAATCAGCAACATCTGCGGAAGCCGTTCACCCAGCCGAGTAAAACGAAATACTTAACCGTTCCGCCGAAAATGAGGAGAGACGTAAGGCTGTTTGATTCGCACGTATCGTCTCGAGTCTTGACCCAAACAACGGGGTCGGCGCAATACGAGATACGTACGGGGACGATACTCTATCTGCCACGGATCCGGGTACATACACGGTGAACACCGCAAAGTCATTCAAGTGCCAGCGGTGATAACGAATTGGCAGAGATAGGGAGAATGGTGCATTACCGTTCGATCATCTGTCGTGCCCGATGCGAGAGCCAGGAAAAATCAATGTTCACCGGTGTTCACGCTGTTGAGTGACTTGGTAGGCAACGTGGCAGCCCGATCCGAAGGATATCCTTTCGCGACGCACGATACACTTTCCAACGAGAACCACTACGTACACGCGTGCAGAGACATCGCATTATCACTTATCGTAGCGATTTTCGCGTTAGAAATACGACCCGGTTCGGTCCGACGACGCGCCTAGCAGACGACATTTTGCTTTTCACGAACGCGCCCGAAATGCGTCGACCATCTCCGAAGTGTCGCGACTCGACTGAACCCCCCCCCCCCCAACCAACCTTCTAAGCTCCGCGGCAGCTGTCGCCAACCGTCAACGCCCCGTAGCGGCCACTTCGAGCGACTACTTTACGTGACTCACCCCGAATTTGTCTGCTTCTCTTCGATTGTAATGATCTACCTCCTATCGTTCTCTCTACTTTCTTCCATGCATTTCTTAGAGAATTACGGGCAAATAATACCTACTATGAGGAAAATTAAAGTAATTAAGTAGAAAAGAGAGGGGAGGAAGACAAGGAACGGAACAATTACACCCTTCTCGGAAAAAAGTTTTTAAGGCAAGCGTTGAGTAACTAGCCAACTGGATATTGAATAATATCGACTGCTACTGAGACACCGATATATTACAGTGGATATTTGAGATTATTATTATTATACTCTATAAAAAACTTAAGAATAAAACATGTGTCTTTTACATATGAATGAATCGAACCCGTCTCTGACATCATACCTATAACGGATGACATCAATTCCTCGTTGGAAGGTGGTTACTATTCACGCCACTGTCATCGGTGGTTCATACAGTGGCAAGAACGATAGCCTTCGCAACCACTTGCTTGCGTTTGATGTCACCGCTAAATAAAGCGACTGACACGGTCGGTAAATGCGAGGACAGTGTTTCGAGTAGCACCTATTCCATAATTAGATGCTTATTGAGAGATTCGTTGAAGATCAGCTCCAAAGTTCAATCCGTTGCACACGACGTTATCGCGCGTTTAATAACGAGCCGGCAGTTTCGAAGCTGATCTAAGAATGACGGGTTCCTCAGCATCCAGTCCGAGGCAAATCTCCTGCCGAATTATTCCCATCAGCGTGCTTCTCTTTCTGTAGCTTGTTAATCCTGTCTTCTCTCTGCTTAATTACGTCCTTCAAGTGCCGTACCTTACGACGATATTCACGCTTCATCCGGCGCACTCGGAACTCTTGTAACTTTATACGCTTCTCCACGGATTCCACTTGCTGCTTGGCGCCCCTCCGGACACTCTGCGCAATTATAGATAACTTATTATTATAATATCTGCTACTAAGTAGTCGAAATACTTTATACCCACTTCCAATTGGTTCTTTAAACCGTCCACCCGGCTGGTAATGGTTTTACCAAGGCGATCAATAGTAGCGTTCTCTTTCTCCGTTTCGCGCAAAAGAGCCAGCAACTTTTGCCTCTCCGCGATGATTCTTTCGTACTCGGAAAACAGGTCTTCGCAGTAGGCGGTCGCCTTCTTTAATTGCTCCTTCAAAGAATCACGTGAAACACGAGTCGAATATAATACCGTCTGCGTATGCTCGGCTTTACGTTGCGTGCGCCTGAGGAATATCTACGTACGCGTTACCATGCGAATGAAATTTATAAAGATCGTGTAATAAGAGAAATTATACTTCTCTTACTTCAAATTTCTTTCCAGCCTTCCGATGAGGGTGTTCAAATGATTCCTTTCCGCCGTGACCATTACGAGCTCCTTCTCGTTCTCCGGCTGATTCTCTTCCATACGTTTTATCTGATTACACAGATTTCTTTTCTCGCTTTCGTATCGATACTTCAGCTCATCCAACAACGTCCTGCATTCGTCGATAGCGCTAGTATGAACACTGGTAGGCACCGATTGCTCCCCTTTACTCTTCATCTTCTCGAACTCTTTGCTCAACACCTCGTACTTCCCCTTGAGATTGCTCAGCTCGGAGGTAACAGTCATGTGTTCTCTCTTCAGCGCTTGGTTGCGACTTAAGATAGCCTCGATTTTTAATTCGTACGTCGAACGAATCTCGCTGGCATCTCTTCTTAAAACCGCGGACTCTTTCTGCAGGCTATCGTTCTGTTTCTTTAGCGATGTAGTGTTCTCGACTACTGACTTAATTTCCTTCGCACACCTATCGCACTGTAATTGTTCCGTTACGTTTATAAAAAGAAAATCCTCCATGTACTTGGCTGAACCGTGATACTTACTTCAAATCTCAATTCTTCTACCTCTTTGTGCATAAGTTCATTCTCCGTAAGGATTGCTTTACACCTGCTGCCGAAATCGGCCATCTCCTGCTCGTACATGATTACGAGTTCACGCTTCTCCGACAAGTTCTCTTGGTAGGCATTCAAGAGCGGAGCTAATGCATGAAAACTAACGCTGCCCCAAACCCTTTGACCGTACGCTTTCTCCTTCCCACTGTTTTCTACAGAGTTCGCGGAGCCGCTCCCCGACTTTCGATCCCTTAATTTGTCCTGACACCTCTCCAATTCAGCATTCAGCTGATAAACGATATTCTTTAACAGCGTTATATCTTCGTTCGACTGCACCTTCTCCGCTTCAAGCTTTTGATTGCGCTTAATCAGCTCGACTTTGGTTTCATCCATCTCTTGCACCATCTGCACCAGTGTCTCGTAATGAGAACACACTCGTTGATATTCAGCTTCCCGCCTCTCCATTGCGCTACTTAACTTATGACATTCTTCTCGAACAGTTTTGTAAGACTTCTGTAACTTCTGATACTCTTTGGCTATTCTTAGCGTGTCTTTCGAGAAATGTTTATTTCCTATCCTCGACGAGATAATACCTGATGCAAGAAAATCAAATATAAAACATCGTTTCTACATAGTACGTACTCTCCAACCATAGCGTAATACCTGAATCTGCATCGCCTACGTCAAACGCCTTTTCCTCGACATAATTATCTTGGCTTAATTTCCTACTCCGTTCGTGCTCGTGCCTCTTGCTCTTGCCGCTCAAACTTATGTCACCTTCGCGATCGTTACCATCGTCCGTAACAGGATTCGACGGATCCTTGCACACGCTGTGCATCTTCGATGCATGCCTGACTCTCGGAGCGCGCCTACGATGATAAACAGGTTTATAAGTTACCTCCGGATTACCCTTTGACACTGACGTTCTTCTACGGCTATGCTGTAACCAAAAGAGAGGTTACGCGTTGGCGCGAAATTTTTTCCTTTCGCTTAAAAAGAGACTGTATCGATCATTCATACTGTGGAACGAGTTACCTTCTTCTTTTCTTGCTCGACACTGCTGTCGCAGCTAGCCATTATTTCTCTGGCAAGGAAAGATGGGAGAGGTTAAGCCGTTTGGTCAGGAATATTCGAGATACCTGAAAATTGGAAAACAGACTTCGGGCGACAGAGCCATCACTAGCTCGGTTGCCCGTGAAGAAAATATGCACGCGTGCGTAAGTATTATTATTAATTCCCAAGTTTGTATTCCACTCGTTGCCATGGCGACTGATTATAGTGGAAAAAGCGACCACCAGATGGCGCGAACAGCAACTCCCCTGCCCTTCTCGACAACGACGCCCACGCAAACTAACTGTTTACTTCGGCGACTTATCTATTCGAGGTAACTCGCGTGGATTAAAACGGATTACCGCCAACGGAATATCACTTGATTCGTTCTTCCGTTACACTTTGCCGCGCGTATACGAATCGGAAAATTACTGATTAACTCTGTTTGTATGACAGACGCGGCGATAGACGGGTACCAGAAGGTAAAAGCAATTAACATTACTGATATTTCCGCGCGTCTGCAACGCTCGCGTCGAAGAAATTTAAAACGACCTCGGCCAAAGTTATAAAGTTGTATAGACACTTGAGCCAATTATTATAAAATATATGCAAATGTATCCGAACATGATTTTCCTTTTACGACTACGCTGAATTGTTATTGTTGCGAGACCGAAAGCCCGTAGTTGCAGGAAAACGAACAGGTGATAGGGTAGAAGCAGACCAGGCGCGAGTCTTTCTCGCGCCCCAGGCAAACTTGCCAAATGCGCCCTTTATTCACTTATTTGAGTTTCTTGATAACCTTACTCTGAATTTTTATTCGTAGCTTAAGGGGGAGGAGGCCTATCTAGAAATTTTCGAAACATCGATTTTTCGATTTTTATATGTATTTTCTTGAAGTACATCGTGAAAATATTCTTTGAATGTGTCAAGTTAATCCGAACAAAATTTACAAAGTTAGGTAGGTATACGCGTGTAAGTACTTTAAACGCTTGTACTCAAAATCATGTTTCTAAAGTCACATAAACATAGACCTAGGTACAACTCTTAAATTAATCAACCGACTTACTCGAGGTTTTGCAGGCTTATTTTAGGGTTAAAAATCTAACAAGCTATCGGGGGCTTTTCCTTTTTTGGCCCAGATTTTATTTTACACTCGAAAAATGAGCGATCTATTGCCGCCATTTTGCCCTAATATAATCTCTCCGAAAATCGGGACCGACAGCGCCTAGATAATTTCATATATTATCTAAAAAAATCGAATTTTCAATACTTTTTAGCACAAAAAATACTGAAATATCCGTAAGATGGAAGGAATACTTCCAATGGACGAATGTTTATTAATAGAAGTTTATCGGTTTTTTCTAGAAAAAATTCCCAAAGAAGCATGTTGTTTTGACCGTTTTAGATGGGCCTCCCCCCTTAAAAGTCTTATAGTAGAATATTGTAATATTTCATTTAAAATATCCCTTGTCAACTTTACGCCCTACATTCTACACGAGCCGAGTCTGGGTTTCGAATAAAAATGATACATTGTTTTAATAGAGCATTGCTAAATCGGGAAACAATTAATCGTAGACCCATGCCAAAACGGCACATCGTAATCTCCACGCGATAACGTCTCGCCTCGGTTCCATGAATCAGATGCGTGAAATCTGATTTTTTATACGCCGAAAAACCTTTATCGGGTTACTCGCATCGACCACGAGTGTTTATCGATACCGCGGATATCCCGCGTGCATTTCGCGACGCGAAAATGCGATTCCGTAATTCGTACGATCCCGCGATTAAATGATCCTAATCGATCGCGGGATGATTGGGAAAGGCGTCCACCTCGGAGACGATCGAGCCACCAGTAGGTACTCCGGTATTTCGTTCGCGGGCACCGGGGAAAGTATTACCACTGTTGGTAGTTGTCGTCGTAAATCTACTGTTATTCTCGAGGTTACAACTACGTACTACCTAAGATAAGACAGCGTGATAGCAACCGCGAAATTGTTAGCGGGAGCTTTCGCATGCCTCCGCGGTTATGATAAAAACGCTGCAATTCGCTGGAATATAAAGCAGATCGTCGCGTACGTTGCCGCGAAATTTTTCCACCTCGATCCCTGCAAGTAGCGACAGCGTTCCAACACTCTCCAACATCGTCGCACGCGCCATGGCAAAAGGTATGGGCGGATCAGGGATCGCGATTGTTACCAAGAACTTCTAGATAATTAAGCAATGCTATCGACTAGAGAGATCTGAAATTTCAGATCGTTCGCAGAAAGCATGAATCATATCGCTGCTGTAGCTCGGTTTATCGTCGCGATCCGATAGAGACATTTTAAAACACATCACGTCTAATTTTACGGCTTAGGTAGGAATCTTTGTTTTCACAGCAACGTTATTGCTACTCAGCTGGCTAGCGTTCTTGGTTGGGCCCAGCCTCGCCGTAGACGATGGATGCAATTTTTACCAGGACCTCACGCTCGGCACCACGTACTACGTCTACAACCCCGAATATCCGCACTCGTATCGGGGGCAAAGGTCATGCAGTTGGACCATGAACAGCGACTACCGCATCAACTTGAACTGCAGCACGTTCGAGCTCCCCTGGGTAAGATCAGAGTCGTCGAGTGACTGGAAGAGTAATCTAATTCGAAGGAGAATAATCAACGATCTTTGCAGAGCATCTTCTGCATCTCGGACAGGCTCTCCGTCCAAGTGAGCTCAGCCACCACGCACAAGTATTGCGGCGGTGGGTCATTTAACGTAGAGTCGGAAGGGCCTACGATGACAGTGACACTGACGTCACCAGTATGGTCCAGCGGTGGCCGGTTCCTCTGCGAGGCAGTAGCGATCAAGAGGCCCCAGGACAATGAGAAATGTCAATGTGGGTGGAAGAATCCTGTATGTATGACTCGTTGTATCAAGCGGAACTGCTGCTGGTGGAGAGAACCAGCTTTGGACTAAACGATGCGTGCTTAGACTAGGATCGTCGGTGGCACCACCACGGGGGTGAACGAGTACCCCATGATGGCTGGCCTCGTGGACTCTCAGGCGCCAGTGGTGTTCTGCGGTGCTACCATAATAGCCACGAAATACGTACTGACAGCGGCACATTGCTTCAATAATAAGAATCCTCAACAGCTAGGTGTTTTGGTAGGCGATCACGATTTGACGACAGGTAAGCCCCTTTGCAAGAATGCGTCAGCTGAAAGAGACGAGCCCAAGGTATAATTGGGCCAAGTTATGCGGAAAGCTACCGACTCAATGAAAACATTGTTGGATAGTGGCTTTCTGCATAACTTGGCTCAATTGTTGTTACTGTTACTTAGGCACCGACACGAACGCCACGGTGTTGCATCGAGTGAGCCAGGTTCAAATACATCCCAATTATGTCCAGAAATTGAACCTGAACGACATAGCCGTCGTAAAGACGGTCGGCGACATAAAGTTTAGTAACCAGGTTGGCCCGGCTTGTCTACCCTTCCAACATTCAGCAGACAGTTTTGGCGGCAGTATCGTTACCGCGTTGGGTTAGCATATCATACCGATTCCCATCGAAAGTATCTGCCACGTACTAACAAAAACCACTTCTAAAATTAGGTTGGGGATTAACAGCAAACGACGAATCAACCTCTGACACTTTGCAGAAGGTCAGACTGAACGTGCTGACGAACCTTCAGTGCTCTAAATTCTATTCGGATGTTAGCAACGACCAGCTCTGCACCTACACCGAGGGTAAAGATTCTTGTCAGGTAAGTCCATCACTTAATGGGGACGGTAGAAAGGGACCATTAAAATCGATAAACAAGTAAAACTGTTTGAAAAAGCGGTAAAAAGAAGTGGGTACGTGACTTAATACCGATCGCGCGAACTCGAATCATTCGTTTGATTCGCAGATGGACAGCGGTGGACCGGTTCTATGGGAGAATCCCACGACCAGGCTGATAGTGCTCACTGGAATCATCAGTTATGGTGACGTTTGCGGCGTGTCCGCTGGTGTCAACATCAGAGTAGGGGCTTTCGTCGACTGGGTTACTTCGGTGACCGCGGGTAAGTATCTCTCCCGATTCGATAGGGAAAATCTAGAAGCTACGTTCGCCTAACGCGGTTTCGTTGTTACAGACGCTTCTTACTGCGTCATCGAATAAGGGAGCGCGTGCAGCTGATCGGCTCGACTCGATTCGACGCGGTATCGACGGCACGCCACTGACCATCCATACCATTAATTCCGCTGACACCGCCAGTTCGCTGTTTTGGATGTCCTCCCCGAGGAAGCGGCGAAGAACCCACAGAGTGGTCGCGCGGATTTAATGACCGGAGTCACGCCAATCTATCGCGTCGAGTTTAGAGACGACGACAAGCTTCTCCCTCTCATCTACATAGATTCGACGTGTATCGCGACGAATACATTCAATACACGTGCCTATGTGCGTTATGTTAAACCTCGTTGCTTCTGCATAGGTAATTTGTCTTTGGTTTTGTTTCCTTTTTTTTTCTCTTCCTTTCTGAGACCCAGTTTGCTTTTTCTTGAAACTTTCGCAAAGATCTGATTAGAAATGCAGAATTCGAGATTCGCCACTGCTTAGTGCGCAACATTGTATGGCCCCGCTGGTTTCGAGTATCGAAGACCTCGGAACTCAGCGCGGCGCGTGACTGCCGGCGGTATTGCCTTTGACGATGCTTGCTATATAGAGAATCACCCTGAATTTTGCGTCGCGTTTTTTTTTTTTTTGACATTTTGCAAATATACTGCAATGTATTGTCGTGACGTCCGTAAAAAAGCGCTCGTGCGCCCCAGCTTAAATGGTCTTGCCACGTATATGTGAAATAAATAATTAAATAAATAATCTTCTATTTCACCCTCCCCGCCCGTTGTCCACGTTAATGTTATTTGACGTTTACGTAAGACCGCTCGAACCGCGTCGCCGGAGCGTCTGCCTCTTGGAACCCTCGAATCGATCGTAAAAATCATTCTGCTCGTACGGAGCCTATTTTTAGCAGTCCCAGTAGGAACCGCCTGCATCCATCGGGCCAGGTTTTCCGCCGATACCGCGACGATGATTGTGCGATGCTCGCGAACCGGAGCAGTCGGCTCTGGGGGGATGTACAGGGTCCTCCAAAATGCGCGCCGCGACGCTGAGCGAGGCGATTTCTCTGATTTCTCTTGAATAGACATTAGACAAGCAGGGCTCGTGGAAACGTACGATGTTCGGAAGTCGGAACATAGGTACGCGAACTTGAGACTTGTAAGATTTCTTGCTTGGGGGATGGTGCGACCTGGAGGAGGGCTTCCTCCATGAAATTGGACTTAAAGCGCGGGTACCACCGAGCATAAGCGAACTACCGTAGAACGTTATATCTCGGAGGTGATGGAAATCGTAGGGAATATTGTTCGACGCTTTAGACTCCTTTCTTTTTCGACAGGGATCACTTGAGTTGCGCCACGCGTCGCGGAACAGCCTGCACGAATAAGTAAAACAATCGGTCAGAACAGCATTCCGATCCCGTGCACGTTTCAAGTCGTAAGCGGAATTCATCCGCGGACTTGCTCGCGTCGAATTTTCACGCACGATCACCGCTCGGCCACCAACGGCTTATGCAATTCGATTCCTCCTGCGCAACACTTTGCGACGAATGCAAAGGGCTTCCAACACAGTGTTATCAGAATTCCGGCACGGAATCTTTATCTCGAGTGTGAAGGAGAGGCGTCGACGAGCATGGGCCCGGGAAGTCCGAACGCACGTGGTGCTCGCGAATCCCCAGGATTTTCCACTGGCCTACATAGAATACACTATCGATTTCAAGTGGCCCCACAAAAATGAGAAAACTCGAGGGCATTTAAATGAGGTGATCGAGGCGGCCATGCAACTGGTCCGCCGCGACCTTCCCCATCTTTCCTGCGCCGATATTGTATGTAGGATGTAGGTACGTACAGCCGAGCCTGCGCTTAAATCGGAACGCGGAAACTCGAGGACTCGATGTCGATCGAGGCATCGCTTTAGGAGCATCCCGTGTACTGTGTAGGTACCGGGGATCGTCCTTAGGCGGCCCTGTCCACCGCGGACGGTTGGAAATTAATTGCCCGTAAACAATGTCTCGTTATTAATAAGTTCGCGAATGAGGATGTGACGCGAGACGCTCTACAGGAGGGAATACACGGTGGCGGCTCGCGGGGCGTCTGACCAGCGCGAGCATGCCCACGTTTATTTGATCTATCGCCAGGAGGCGAGCGATAGCCAGCGCCGAGAAGCGAAACTTCTACGCCATCCAACACGTTCCGGTGCGGTATCGTCTTTTGAAATACTTAGGAGGGAAAATTAATCGGCCCCGTCGAAGGCTAACGCGTGTCGCAATTGCGATCGCCACGGAACACGGGCGCACGCACGATTCGTGTCGCGTGGTGGATATTTATTAAACAAATTGATTTCTTCGGCGAGAGCTTCGGGCATGATCTGCCCTTGACACGGTTGTTGAGTCGATGATGGTTCTCATAAACGGCCACCCTAGTTCGGCTGCGCGCACGAGTGGCTTGCCCCGCTGCTCGTGCAAATTTCGTGCCAGTTGCCGTGACACGCCGCCGCCACGCTTCGAGTTCGTCGGACGACGAATTTCGGAGAGTTCGGCAGGACAGGCAACGATCTGATTGTGAGCGAAATGATTTGGGGGACCGAGCCAAACAGGTCAGGCACCGAGCATCGCAAAGAAACGTGCACTTGCCCTACTATCGCCGATCTCCCAATCGGGCAGGGATTTATGCAGGTAATCCCTTTGGGAAACCCCTCGAAATGCCGCACGCATCGTGGACGGGGTGAAAGTACATGGTAAGATCGGTACAGGCACTACAGGCGGTGAGTCGAGATCAGAGGGTAATTGATTCGAGGACGAAAATGGCGGGGACTGGACTGAGGGAGATCGATCTCCCGAGCCGCGGAGCGCGCGCGCGCTTCCACGAGGAGAGTGGAGTGACAGGTGGAGGGATCGCCGCAGTTTCGGGGAATATTTCAGGGCACACAGGGATAGATGGGCGCCAACTCCGTCCCACTCCGTGCCCCTCCATCCCCCATCGGTATCCTTTCGATTCTCTCCCCCGATACGAAGTCGGCCAGTGGAAACTCGGGCGCTCCTGGAGCGCGTCGAGCGGGCCCGCTTCACGGGCAAGCGTAGGAAGAGCGTGTGCGCCATATGTGCATAATTACCGCGGCCAATCGGGGATTCTAAGCGTCGGAGAGCTTTGTCGTAGCGTGCCGAAGCTCCAGGGTCCGCTACGTCGGTTGGCTCCCTCGCGTGCGTGCACGAGCTAGCGCGCGAACGCGCGCGCGCATACGGCCGCGCAACGGTGGTTAGGTTCAGTCGGATATTGACGTTCGTATGCACGGGGCGCGTAACTAAAGAGTCTCTTCAGCAAGCAGCAGCTCGAGAGCCCGAGTTGGAACGAGCCTACCTCGAGGAAACGAATTCGCGCGCGCGCCACCGAGAAACGTCTGTCCGTTCCGCTAGTGTCGGGTGGAGAAGACAAGAGAGGAAAGATAAAAAAGGAGTAAAAGGAGAGAAACAGTGACGAAAGTCAAAGTCGCGCAGCAAGCCGTAGGAACAGCCGTTCGAGCGAGGAGGGAGGGCCACCGAACCATCCAACTACATGGCTCCGAAAACTCGTCTGTCGGTTCACCGTCCACGCGATTCCTGTCCGCGTTCCAGCCAGGGACGACCGCTCTATCGGCGGACCGTCGGATCAAAATAATTCTGTTTCCCTAGTTCCGACCTTGCACACAGGAGTCAGCTCGCTGGTCGGCCTACCGAGCGATTCCATCGACGCGACCCGATCAGCTGGGTGAACGCGAGCGCGGTGCCGATCTAGCTGCACAGCTGGATCGCCCACGGTTTTCTGCGGTTCGAGAAATACAGCTCGCCCGAAGCTTATGTCACACGGAGCCGAGAGGTACGCCAGCGTTTACGGAAGACGAAAGAGGAGGAAAGAGGAGGAAAGAGGAGGAAAGAGGGCATGCTCCCAGGGAATAGACGTGCCAGCGACGCGAGAAGTGAGCTTCCTTCGACCCCCTCGAGTCGTCGCCGTTGAGTGATCCTTCTTCGATGCACCGCTCGAGAAACAAACTAACGCTCACGCGCCCGCTAACGGAAGCCCTTTCAACGGCCGTGCACGCGGCTCTCTTCGACCACCCCTTTGCACCCTTTTGTCGCGTCCCATTCGCGTGCTCGCTCTCACGTGTCGCTCCCGTTTCGATTCTTCCGTCGATCTAACCGTCGGCTATCTAGACGGTCCCCCACGTTGTATCGATTCCACTCGCAGTCAATTTCATCCCCGCGTTCCCCCATGTCTCGGGTCCTTTTCGTCGATCGGCAATCGCGAGAACAGTAAGACTCTTTCACGGCCGTGAAACACGAGGCGCCCGCGAGGAGAGGGAAAAGGGCGCGCGGTCGCGTGGGTGCCGTTCGACGAACAAGGCGCGTTCCACTTCGTACCATTCATGCCTTCCGCGTTACCCCGAGGGATTTTTCTACCAGAGGAGTAACCAACTATTCGAGTCTAACGTTCATTATACAAGATATTCTTCTAATTAGGGAGTGACTGGCCGGAGAGATCCTCTCATCGGGCCTTCCGTCGAACTGCCATCGGCTCGTTCTCGAACCTAGTCTTCGTCGATCGTTGTTCTTGTTGTTGTTGTTGTTGTTGTTAACTGTTGTTGCTCTCGATACTATCCCCCTCCCCCCCCCCACCCCCTATCGCTGTTGCTCCGTCGCGATCGCTTGACCGCGAGCACACGAGAAACGGAGCAGCCCGAAGGAGAAGAAGAAGAAGGAGGAGGAGAAGGAAGTAAAGGGTAAAGGGAACGCGAGAAAAGAGCGCGAAGGAGAGAGGAAAGAGCCGCTGAAGAGGCAAGCTATTTATCGTTTGGAATTCGAAAGCGCGAGTTGAAGGATGGTAGTGAAGAACGAGAACACGAGGAATGGGCATGAGCTGGCTCCGTTGAACGAGGAACGTCAGGCTGGCCAGAACGTGACGATCGTGGTGAGCGGAGGTCAGAATGCTACGAGCAGTCAGGAGACGAAAGAGGACAACAGGGCGGCATGGAGCGGGAAGATGCAATTTTTCCTCAGTATTATCGGGTACAGTGTGGGGCTGGGGAACATCTGGAGGTTCCCTTACCTGTGCCAACAGAACGGAGGAGGTGAGTAACCCTTCCAAACGCTCAAAGCCAGCGACAAACTTCCCTCCGATCGCAAACGCTCCTCCCCCCCCGAGAGTAAAATCATCTCTACCGAGAACTCACTCGCGCCGCGAGCCGCTGCCTACGTAAAACGTCCGCGTTATACGCTATTTTCGGTCACCCTGAGCGCCGCTTAAAAATATATACCTTCGGGAAGTCTTTCGCGCGCCTTCGAAATACCCGCGGCGTCATCCGTCCTCCAGAAGGCTATTCCTCCTCCTCCTCCTCCTCCTCCTCCTCGTGCCTCAGCCGCCTTCCGAACCAGCCGTTTAGCCGAAATCCGCGCTAGGAAACTCAGGGGGAGAGAGGCGCGTAAAATCCTATAAAACTCGCCCTTGAACCCTCGGTGTTCCGTTCCGCGACCTATGCGCCGTGTAACTCGATTACATTCCGATGCAGAGGACGCGGTGAGGAAGCTCGGGCCGGCTGCCGCGCACCTAGACGGCGTGTTACGTGGGCGGAAGAACGGCGACGAGGCGAGGAGGGTCGCGACGAAATCGCGAATGGAAGTCGGGGCTTTACGTCACGGACACGAAACGCAGGTTTACGCGACCGCTAAATCGGAGCGCTCCCCCCCCCTCCCCCCTCCCCCCGCCCCCCTCATCCTTCTCGGCCCTTCGCTGGCGGAACTTTCCATCGGCGGAGTCGTAGTCTTCGTCGTAGTCGTCACCGGCGACGGTTGGACGCCCTGCTGCGCAGCAGAACCCGCAGGGGCAGTCGAGTTTGTGCCCCCTTGCGAACCGAAATCGAGCCACCGGGGGCTGGCCTCTCTCCGCGGCTTTCAATGGAAATTTCCGTGGCACACGACACCGACGTCGTCGAGGCCGACGTTCAAGCCCGACGCCGACGCGCATCGATCGATTTTTACCATTCTATCGAGGGGAGGAGAGAGAGAGAGAGAGTGAGAGGGGAGAGAGGTAACCGTTTTAACATCCGTAGCGCGTTCCTGCGCAAGGGGAACATTCGTGAATCGTACCACCCCCCTCCCCCCGCCCCCTCTCTCTCTGCCATTCGGTCCTCAGGAGGTTTCGTGGCTTTGATATGTATTTTGGTTTTATTGGGGAACCGGGGGAAAATCAACCCCTTTGAGTCGAAAGAGGGTAGAGGTAGATGCGCGTTGCGAATGGGAGACTTGTACGGTATCCCGATCAGCAGATATGTCTAGGAAAAATTGAGGGATTTTTACTGAGAGTACAAGTACAGGGTGTCTCGGAATGGGTGGTCAGCAGCAGGAGACAAAATATACAAGGGCGCATGTTTGTGGGTTTTTCTACTCTGTATTTGTAATGAAAGGGATAGCTTTAAATATGCGCATGCGAATATCTTATAGTACCCACAAAGAAGTTCACATGTTCGGGACTCGGAACGAGCGAATTGCCGGCAGATATGTAGGTATATGGGCAGATAAGGGGCTGCAGTCTGAGACTCAATTCCTACTGACATTCCTACAATAGTATACCGCGTACGGTCCTGGGTGTCGGGGCATCAAAGTCCGCCGCTGCTCGAGTGTTTAATTTACGACCTCGCTATATACCTTTGCGGGTACTATATCAACCGGCTTCCCTTCCGAGAACGACTCGTGGAACATTTTAAGCGCATTATAACAATATGCACAATATGAGCCCATTCTTCCGATTACAATTAGAAAGGAATATGATCCACATTCCTAGCTTCGACGCGCGAGATCCATGCCCGTGGCACCGACCGCTCCTCCTGAAACCCCCTGTACGCCGAATTGTGCCTTACTCGGTAAGCATTTTCGCGGTGGAAGACGCGCCACGGAAGATTGCTACGTTATACCCTTGAACGGGGCAATTTTCCGCCCCTATCGAACCTGTCATCGAAGATCAATAGCCACCTGACGCTACTTACCAAATGCTTTCGACTCAAAGACAGCGGGAGAGAGAGAGAGAGAGAGAGAGAGAGAGAGAGAAAGAGAGAGAGAGAGGGGAGGGAGGGAGGAGGGTAGAAAGAACCGAGCTAAGATCGAACGTACGTAGTAGGTACGCGACACACGATCAATACCGGACCAGACACTCTGGCTGCGGCTGGCTCCTCGGAACTAGACTAGCACGAAATAAAAAAAAGGGGGGTAGGGAAGGGGAATAGAGGAGAAGGTTCTCTGTGCGAAGCAGGAACATGGCGAGGACCCTGCCAAATGGGAGAGATTAAAAGAGAACGGTTGCGCATTCATTCCGTAATAAGGGGGTCAGAGGAACAAGAGGATCGCTCGGGCTTGTGGGGAAGGGGTCCGGTGCGCGCCAACAATATTATTTTACGTGAATGAGTAACGAAGAATAACGACGGGGGAAGAGAAGAAAAAAGTACACACATGTGATACACGGGGGACGGTTTTCAGGTGCCTTTCTCATCCCATTTTTCGTCATGCTAATCCTCGAGGGTGTACCCCTGTTTCTGATCGAGCTGGGTCTCGGTCAACGTATGCGGCAGGGCGCGCTTGGAGTATGGAACACGATACATCCTTGGCTAGGCGGCATAGGCATAGCGTCCTGCATCGTCACCTTCTTCGTCGCCCTCTACTACAACGTCATCATCACCTGGTGCTTCTACTACCTGTTCAACTCGCTCGAGGTGAGCTCCCCTTGATCGATCGATCGATCGTTAGTTAGTTAGTAGGTCGCGTTAGTTTCGTCGATCCGAGAGCGATCTTGAGGCACGGCTGCGTCTACCTGTCGTTCTCTAATTGATCGACCGAACTACGCGCGGCCACCCTCCCCACAAATGAAATCGGACACTCTCGGCCGTTCGATTAATCGTTTCGATTTGTGTTTCACGCTGCGCGCGGTTTAGGCCATCACGATTAAATTTGGCGTAAGTACTCCACGATTATTGCATCTTGATTCGCAATGCGACGGCTGGAAGCGAAAGAGACTGGTAGCGAAAGGGCACGGCGAGCATGGTGTAGAATGTAGATAGATCGTAGACGCGAACGCTTCTACGGAGCATCTTGACTGTGAATTTGATTTGAGGATCGCGTGTCTCGCGTGTCTGCAGCGTGAGTAACGAACGATTTGATGCAGGAGCCCTTACCTTGGGCGAAGTGCCCGGAAGTGGATGGCACGCCGGTCCCGGAGTGCGCCAAAAGTTCCGAGACTGCCTATTTCTGGTACAGGACGACGCTGGACGCTGCCTCGTCGATAGAAACCGGCCAGAGCCTCAAGTGGTGGATCGTCCTTTGTCTGTTGCTCAGCTGGGTGGTGGTCTTCTTCATCGTGATGAAGGGGATACAGTCGTCGGGGAAGGTAAACTGGGATCGCGCGATGCGGTCGATTCAACGTTGTGTTTAATTTCCTTCCGAGGATCTCCCCAAGCCTCCCTCCTGCCCGAACCCGCCCCCCCCCCCCCCCCCCCCGCCCCCGTTTACTTTTCCCTTCTCGTAAACGCACTTCAGTCAGATACTGTGTCAACGACTTATTTTCTTTGCTTGATTTAAAGGTGGTATATTTTACATCCATGTTCCCGTATTTGGTGCTTACTATCTTTTTTATTCGTGGAATAACGTTAAAAGGTGCCGGCGCTGGATTGGCCCATATGTACACGCCAAAGGTGAGTCGATCGTTGTTGGTGGTCCCGAGCTATCCATCTCGGGAGACCCGAAATTCTTTAACCGGCGTCTCTTCCTTCCGATCCGCGCAGATCGAGAAACTGTTAGAGCCGACGGTCTGGCTCGACGCTGCGACACAGGTCTTTTACAGTTTCGGACTAGCCTTCGGCTCCTTGATCGCGTTCGGCTCGTACAACACGCCGGACAACCACTGCGTCCGGGACGTGCTACTGGTCAGCGGTTGTAACGCCTTCACCGCTGTTTACGCGAGCGTCGTGATATTCGCCATTCTGGGCTTCAAGGCGACGACGAAGGTCGACAAGTGCCTCGCCAGGTAAATCCCCGTCTCCACTCGCGCCGAACCACGTATGATCGTTCCTCCCTTCTCCAGTAACAGGGACTTGCTGCTCGAGGTCGGGCTGATCCAGCACGAGAACATCAGCATGGACGAGTACGATAGCGTTGTAAAGAATCTGAACGAGACCGCGTACAACGTAACGCTCGAAACGTGCAGCCTCAGCAAGGAGTTGGACAACGTGAGTAACCGACGTCGCTTCATCCCGTTCTACTACCGTCGGTCTGTGCAGTGTGAGTGATTGATCGTTAGGCGGCCGAAGGAACGGGGTTGGCCTTCATAGTCTTCACGCAGGCGATAGTGGAGCTACCTGGCGCGCCATTCTGGTCCTGCATCTTCTTCCTGATGTTGCTCGCGCTCGGTCTGGGCTCGCAGATCGGTATACTGGAAGGCATGCTGTGCGTCATCTTCGACATAGATCTGTTCAAGAGGATAAAGAAGCAATACATAACAGGTACGATCGACGCGATTCTTCTGCGTCAGAGCGATGTTCTAAGGGGCTGAACGATCGGCCCTCCTGTTCGATAGGGGTGGTCTGCACCGTCTGCTTCTTCGTGGGCCTCGTCTTCTGCACCGGCGCTGGCGAATACTGGCTGAAGATGTTCGACAGCTTCGCCGGCACCATCGGTCTGGTGATGGTCGCGCTCATGGAGATGATCTCCGTCGTCTTCATCTATGGCCACGAGAAGTATGCTCTCTATCGCGACCGCTGATTAAAGAGGCAAGTGCACTTGCGTCGATAGCAATTAATCCTTCCGTCCAACTTGCAGGTTCACGAAGGACATCGAGGAGATGACGGGGTACAAGCCAGGGTTGTACTGGCAGGTGACCTGGCGGTTCCTCGCCCCGATTATCATGGTGTGCATTCTCGTGTCCAGCGTCGTGTCGATGATCCTCAAGAAGCCTACGTATTCCGCGTGGGACCCCGTACTGGTATCCTCGGACCGCTATCACCTCCACTTCCAGGCTATGAAGCATCCTCGACAATCTTGTTACTCGTTTCAGGCCAAGGTCGTGGTCCTCGATTACCCCAGCTGGGTCCTGGCCATAGCGGTGGTGATCATTTGCGCGGGAATCGCGCCGATACCGATCGTCTTCCTCCTCAGGCGGTTCCAGTGCGTGAAGCTGGACGTTGACATCCACCAGGGCAGTATACGGCGCATCGACACCACGGTGTCTACCAAAGAGATGATGGGCGACGTAGACGTGAGTATACTCCAAGAATACTCTCTTAGCGATCCGCTCGTTTCGCCAACATCAACCGCGGGTTCTTGGTCCTATCGGGAAAGGAGATCTTCACCTGTGGTCAAATATTTCGCATAGAATAATCGTACCAGCTTGTACACCTATGGATCTAATTTATGATCCACCGATTCGTCACCGTCACTCGAGAAATATTGGTCGCCCAAGGTCCGCGCGTCGCCCCACCGCGGAACACGCTCGGTTGGTTATCTTTCTATTTGAGAAACAGGAAGCACTCAACGAGAGTAATTTAAACATTGCAGCAGAAAGTTACGCCCGCAGCCTTGGGCGAGCGATACCTTCTGCAACGTGTCTAACCATTCGAAGAGCACACCAAGCACGCTCATACGCTTGCTGGGACAACGTAGCCGCGTAGTGACCACGGTAGTGGACGGCTTAATCGGCGCGCCGCCGCCGAGAGATCAGTCGCGATTAACAGGGGTACAAAGCGGGTTCGAGAGGAGTTACATAGAGGCGCTCTAGGTGCGTCGATTAAGCCGCGGAACCAGCTCAAATATTCACGTTGGACGTACCTGCCAGTTGTAGGGAAGCGTCCGTTCTGTGTGCGGTAACGTCGATTAATCGCTTCTCCCATAGCTACCTTACACGTGAGTCCGTAGTATACTACGTTTACGGAATGCCTCTTTGCTTTCTACAATAGAATCGCGCTCGCGCGTCGGTTCCTTCGGCTTGCGCGCCTAGCGAACCGCGATGCTCTGAAAATTAAAGGGAGCCGCTGGTTAGTGGTTGACCCAAGGCGGGACCCAAGCCTTCACGCTCAAGCTTCCAAGCTCTCACTTGCACCCGTATTTTGGCCCGCGTTTCCAACGATTCTCGCCTAGAACGTAGCTGCGTTTGTTCGTCGTTGGCGATAAGCTACGCGGCAGGGCACGGATTAATTCGAGGGCCGATCTTTCAGATGGACGAGTACCACGATCGTCTGGAAGATTTCCCCGAGGAGGACGAGGACATCAACAGCGACGACGACAACAACAGCGCGCCGCCGATCACGAAGATCGTCCCGAACAAACTTCAGGGTAAATCCTTCAAGATGGAGGTAATAGACTTCTAAGCCGGACAACCAGGCCTCTCACTCCTCTCTCAGTCTCCTCTTGCACCGTTTCTACGAAACAGCGGGGAAAGGAGCCAGCGCCGACGTTGCCCCAGACGCGTAAAACGATTCCGAACTAACGGAGGGCTTTCGAAAGCAATATTTACCATTCGTCGAGCCTGTGGCGCGGAACATCACGGAACATTGGCGTACGAAGCAGATAAAAGAAATATCGAGGGGGGGTTGGAGACACGAGAGAAAAGAAAAGAAGCGCTCGCAAGAGGACGGATCGTTCCGTCGCGCCTCCAAGCGCCTCCGCTCGCTTCGTCGATTCGTTTGCATCGAGGCGCAAATTGCTGCTTTTTCTTCTTAACGGCCTGAACGTCATCGGGCGACGATCGAACGGAAAGAAGGAATTACACGCGAGCCCTCCGCGGCGTCGCTAATAAAATTAGACTTCCCCATGTGCGAGACGCGAATCGCGCCGATATCAAACTCCCTTGTTCGCCATTTAGATAGCGTGCCGTCTGTATTTGCGTTCGGATAACACGGTGCGTTTCGTCGAAACGTGCACTGGTAGCCACGCGGAAAGATCGGAGGATCGACTATAGTCGACTATAGTATACGGTGGCCACGTTCCTACTGCTTCCATCATACCTCAGGGGTGAGAGAAAAATCAGGAGTGTTTGCAATCCTCGAAAGCCATCGCAGTCGCAAGGAATACAGTGGGATTACAGTGTTAAGAAGCTCTCCCGGGCCAGGTAGTAGCTACTGGAGAGTGGAGAGACAAAAAAAGATGCCTCCGGTTTTTATCTAAACTGTTCACCTAGCCTCTCGATACCCACCACTTACTCCAGTGCGAACCTCCGATGCTTTTATCACCTCGCTGTATTCCTTCCACCTACGACACCTAGAGGTGCGCCCACTCGCCCATAGCGCCGTACGAGTAGGACATAGCGTATAAATAGACGGTATCTCTGTAACAACTAAAGTATTCGTACTACTACTTCCAACTTGCTAGAACCCGATTACTTACTTAAAGTAGACCGCGAACTTCCGTCGAAACGTGGACTTCGTCGAGTCGTCCTTTTTTCGGGGTCGAACAGTTTCTTTCCTTTTCTTCTCCCATAGGACGGTACTTAAAAAGACCCCCCTCCAAAGATAGGAGAAACCAAACGGCGATTCGAGTCTTCGCCTTTGAGAGTTGAACGAAACCGGACGTCGGTCGTCCCTCGAGCCGGACACCAGGGAGATCGATGGATAAAGTGGTGCACGCGTGTCCTGCGCGCGTGGTTTCCTCGTTTTCTCTCTGTACCCCGAGGTGGATGTATTTCGGCCAAGTTATCGGCGAGAACAAACATGCCGCGAGCGCAGGGGCGGCCATATCTTCGCTCAACAAAGTCAGTATCTTTTAAAGAGTACAACGTCCAACACGCTATTGGTCAACAGACGTTGTATTCTATTTTCCTTTTTGGCAGCTCGGACTGCTCGGAAAAAGCGTGACCACCGTTACCCTTCGATCTACATATTCCTTTTAATTTCTCAAAGAAAAATCGGAGCATGGCCGCAGCTGCGTTCCGTAGACGTTAAAGTATAGATCGTACATAGGGTATATGTATTGTATGTATACACGAGTATCCAGAAACGTTTAAATAAAAGCTTATTTATTGCCGAGCACGAGTCAGCTATTCCGTATTTTCTCTCACCGCTCGACACCTTCCGATATCGCTGATCCGCGAGGGTGGGGCCGATATCTATGGCTGCGGCGGAGGAAGGGGTCATCCCCACGTTTTTGACTACCTATGCCGGAGGTCATAGATACGGGCCGGTCTGAGCGGTTTTGCGAACAGCGACCGAGGGGAAATCGGGGCCCTCTCCAGTGAACCTTGCTTCGAGTTGCGTGACACTTGAGACGTACGGCGAGCTAACGGAGAACGCTGCTCGGCTCCTCGTACGGCGTGGCCCGAGAGAGAGAGAGAGAGAGAGAGAGAGAGAGAGAGAGAGAGAGAGAGAGAGAGAGAGAGAGAGAGAGAGAGAGAGAGAGAGAGAGAGAGAGAGAGAGAGAGAGAGAGAGAGAGAGAGAGGGAACGTTAAAAAAAGGCGCGCCGAGGGAGATTACCCCTCGCTCGTCCCGACCGGCCAATACATTTGACCTCTAGAGCAACGCTAGGAAATTCACGGACAACTACATAGAACTGTGTAAAGCGAAAAAACATACGCGCGGTAAACGTTCGGCGATAACACCGACGACGGTCACCGTGTTGTATTGACTCGATGATAATTAGTAATGATTTCTAATGCCGCGACAACGAAGACAGATAGAGACGAGCAGAGATGGTTCGGGAGGGGACAATAAAAGGTTCGCGGATGGCATCGCGGTATAAACGACGGCGACGTCGACGTCGACGTTACCGTTGCCGTTGCCGCGGCGGCCACCCTTCCTGAAATCCACGCGCTCCTAGATTGTTTATCAATGGCGAAAGACTCGGGACTCGTTTGCGAATGCGGTATTCTGCCTAATGCCGACGACAAGTCGACGGAAAGAACGCAGGATGAGTTCGTGGTGAGTTACCGGGGCCGGTCCTACGACATTCGCGAGTTCCTCGGTTACCATCCAGGAGGCAGGAAGATGTTCGGTTGCTTCAAGGGACGAAGCTTGGATAAGGCCTTCGACCAGAATCCTCACTCGAAAGGAGCTTTCCACCTTCTTCAAGACTTCGCGGTGAACGATCAAGAAGAGAGGTGGTGCCAGGAATACGAAGTAAGTCTCACGAGGACGAGTTCCTAGCGCGTGGTATTCTCTTCGAGCTTCTCGATCTTTTCCACGATTCAAGGATCGTATTTGCTTGATGCGCAATCGGGATTCTTCTTCCGCTTCAAAACTCATTAGTACGCATTCTCCCATTGTGCGTTGCAATATATTTTCAGCACAAGTTCTGCGATTATTCCAAGAGACAGATTCGTAAGCGATCCAATACAGGTATCTAACGGTCATAACGTCAGGCAAATCGACTGTGTGCAGTGAATTGCGGACGGTGTCGAGAGAGAGAGAGCGTAATGGTCAGGTAGTCTGTTTTTGTGGGGCTAGAAAACTGACCGTGAATGACCTTGAAAAGAAAGGACAAATCCACAACCAGTCTACGATCATGATGGGTAGCTATTCCTACTGATTGCAGGGCCGAATCAATGCTTCGTATTGCTTGGCATTCGGGAAATAAATCCCAGTGTTTCAAGTGCCATACCGGTACTTGTCAAGCAGTAGTTGCGAAAGCCGAAACGCGACGTTATTACGAGACCAAGGTGATTAACTTGAGGAACTTTTGTCAAAGCCGCGTTACAGTCTATAGTAATAAACCTCGCGTTGCTATTAACTCTGTAGGTTGGTTCTCATAAAAATGCATTTGGATTTAGATAAAGCATCGATCCGGCGCGCACGCTGCTCGGTCTTCTTTCACCGTCCATTGTTCTGATAATATTCAGTTGCGTAAGATCGATGTTTCAACAGGTAGTGACAGTTCGTTTCAGGTACAGATTTCATATCTTTCTCCAAGTACGAAACTTGCTTATCTCGCTTGTTATCTCTGCTTTGTTAATCTTCGCCGTGTGACGAACGATGAACGGTGGGGGCTGATTATCATTCACCTTTGAGGCTGTCCTGCGCCAGCCTAATACGTCCTTGAATTGGAAAAGATCTTACGAGATCGAACATCGTTACCGACCTGACACGAATTGATTCGAACGAACGCGTCCTTAGAATCTCGTTGATTGGAACGCGCCTATACTTCGTCAAGTAGGCACACTGGGTGACCGATACTGGGAGTGGGTCAATCTTCCAGTGAATCGACAAATTCGTCTCTTCCAATCGAACTTCTTGGAGACCTTATCGATCACCCCTTGGTACTTCGTGCTGATCGTGTGGGTCCCAGTGCTCGTCTACTTCCTCCACTCGGGATATAGAAGTGTTGCCAGCAATTGTACTGGTAATTATTTTCCGTCGTTTCCTGGATTCTCTTCTGGCGATCATTATCGCGAAGCAGTTAAAAATCTTGAAAACCGATGATCGTTTGAATTCGTAGGAAATACCTTGCTCGAAGCTTTGGTCTCGTACATATTCGGTATACTAGTGTGGAGTATTTTAGAATACACGCTTCACCGGAAACTCTTCCATTTCAAGCCGCCAGCTACCTCGAAGATACTTATTTCCTTGCATTTTGTGCTCCACGGCGTACATCACAAGGTAAGACAACGGTTACAAAAAAAAATATTAGTAGCGGCGCGTAATGATAATGCTTTCTCATTTCTCTTTCCGGCTCTCTTCTAAAGGCGCCGCTCGATAATAGAAGATTAGTATTTCCTCCTGTGATCGGGCTACTAGTAGCGAAACTGTTATGGTACATTTATGGAGAGTTCTTTTCTGAAACGTCGCTTTACTTTATTGCCGCTGGTACTACAACAGGTACTGTCTTCGGTGCACTTATATTTAACGATCCGGTGCCGCGAGCATTAACTATACCTCGGATATGGAATATTTCGATTCGCAGGTTACGTGTGTTACGATCTAATGCATTATTATCTACACCACGGCGCCCCGAAAGCTGGCACCTATTTATATACCATGAAACGGAATCACAATTACCATCATTTCCTACATCATGATTTAGGTAACATTCCCTTCAGTATTGCTACATTAATCAGATCTATTACACGCGACAATTCGTTCCCTCAGGTTTTGGCATCAGCAGTAAACTGTGGGACCAGGCGTTTGGGACGACCATTTGCTTACGACGCTTGACGAAACCGATAGAATGGTGAACCCGTCACAACCTATCTATATACGTCTTGTACATCGGGGATACTTTAAGTACAGCAAAGGAACAAACAAGTAGAAGGTACAGAACAAAAGAGAAGTAAAAAAAAGAACATGATCTCACCGACCCAAACCTACGAGCATCTAGGCGAGTCAATATTTTAAGTACACAGACCGTTATCACTGTACGCTCGCTTCCCACAATAGTGACTGGAAGATAAGCTTACTAAAACACGGATCAATGCCAATGACTAATAAATAAACAAGATTAAGGTGCTTCGACTTTTACATTCTTTCTGCCCATACTTAGCTGCGGAAAGGTGCTCTTAGTGGCGGGAGGATTCAATCTCGAGGACAGATGAACAAACACGTCGAACAGACTAGCTCGCTCCATGACATTTACTTCGTAATGCTTGACCTTCTCTCTGGTACACCAGTTCGCAGCCTTATTCGCCGTATTCTCCAAGCTGTGCGCGTCCTCCTCCACTTTGGTTCTATTCCCAACAACGATCACGGTTATCTCCTTCTTATCCTTGTTCCTGTCTATATCCTTCTTCAACGGGAACAATACGTCCAGGGATTCGGGTTTCGCAGTGTCGTAGACCAAGATGTATCCGTCGGCGAAGCCAAAGTAATGTCGTGGAAGCTGCTGATTGTTCGCGTTATTGTGCATGGGCTCCAATCCCGCTGTATCATAAAATCGCACTTTCTCCTTCGTACCGCGATCCGTTTCTATATTCGCGACATAAATATCCTCGATCGTGGGATGAATTTCCTGTTACATTACAAAGCCCACATTGTACACAAGCAATTTTATTTGCAGCTTTCAAAATCATCGTGAATCAAGAAATGTAAAAGCGAGTGTTTCTGTTTCTACTTAATAAATAAGATGCTTCGACCGACCATAACCTAAATTCTTACTGATTTGGCAACGAGATTTCCATATATAAGTTGCTCCAGTAACGCTGTCTTTCCCACGCCTTTCATTCCGCAAACAACTACTTTCGTCGTTTTTCCCATGTTCGATCGTTCATTTAAGTCACGCTGTTAATTACTCCGCTTTAACTATTTATCATGTAAGCCGGAATAAATGGGCAATTCGTCGGGCGACTGTAGTCGCGTCACAACACAACACTCAGCCTAGTAACTCTCGAATAACAAATGTATTCTGCTAGGGGAGAATCTAGTGTTTCTTTATGTACAAAGTGTTTTTCCCCCATCTTATAATTTAAATAATTGCTTGCTACCTAATATCCGTGTTTTCTCAAGTATATACATTAATTACGATATTACACCTAAATGAATACTGACGATTGTTGATAAGTTTGGTGTGTATAATTTAAATACATCCTCGACAATGTACGAGTCGCTGAATTTAGCGACAACTTTTTCGAGCACACAAATATATTTCTCTGAACTGTAAAATACGATACTGGAATGATTTTTAAACAATGCTATTATAGACGGCTATTTATCAAATATATAATAATTCTTTGATAAAAATATCTTCTTTGTGGGATTAAGTTTTCTTACACTGTAAATACTTTGAAATTTATTATATCCTCTCTTACTCGCTAACCACTGTCCCTTACGAATACGGTAGAGAGCTTAATCCTTCCTTTCTTTCTTTCCGTAGAAAAGAATTTTTGCCAAATAAGCTGAATATATCTACAACCTTCAAAAATTTCTGCAAAAATCCCGATGCAATTGTTTCTTTCTGTCTCGTATACGAATTCAAGTGACGCATCGTCCTTCCTGCCGTTATAAATCTCGCTCAATTCGTCGATATTCAGCGACGCTATCAATTTCCTACACACCCGTGAGGTTGGTAAATTTTGAAGCGCGACGAGTCCCACGTATAAAGATTTCATGCATCTTCTGCTTGTTAGAGATCGATTATTTTAAAGCAGACATCTTTCCAAGATGTCAAGCTCGACGCTGGAAGTAGACGGACCAAAGTACATCTATATCTCAGACTCTTATCAATACCACGTTACTTCCTTCGCGTGGAATTTATAGTAATCTATGGTTTAGTCGCTCCTCTCGCCTGTTCCTCGGATTTTGTGTCGTCGGCCAAAAGAGTGTTCAAGTCGAAATCTTGAAAGTTCACGGAATGTTGACTCGAGCCTGTAGCGACAAATCAGATCTGCGTACAAAGGTCTGGATATAGAGAAGCGTACAAGTATAACGAACCGAACATACCTGCGTGAGCGAGAAACAGGTCTTTCAAGAATCCAAGTTCTTTAGTCAGCATTTTAATCTTCTCCTCCAGTAACTCATTCTCTGTCTTTAACTGATTTACACGTTCTAACGTCTGCTGGGTACGCAGTTTACTTTTAACCCTCGAACGCTTTACAGCCTGCAAAAGCATCGGGAGGTTAGTTAAGAAAGATTTCGATATACATATCCATTAACGACTACTCACCTGATTATTCCTATCCCTGCGCCTCCGATAGTCTTCGTCATCTTCCTCTTCGGAAACTTGCCGCTTCTTTTTACTCGCAGCTGTCGTGTTCTCTTTATTTTTCGGTGCCATCTGAAAGCCACGTTTAAAATGTAGATTTATGCCTTTCTACCCGTAGTCATTGAACGCGGTGGCAAAATCGCGTATAACCATTCACAGGAATTAACAACGGTACTCAAGGAACAGCAAATGGAATATTAATAATGCTATATACAGATACCATATTTCACTATTAGATTTGTAAGCAAACCATTTATACATAAGATCATGTTTTCACGTGGTTTACAATGTTTACATAGCAATCGCGGGGAATATACATGTCACAGCTTATACATACAAACGTATATCGAATAGTGCGTCGCATAAGTCAGGGTCAATGTTTTTCGAACGTGCAGTGTAAGTTCCGAAAGTTAGGAAACACCAGCGAGCGAGGAAAAATATATTTCACGAGTATCGATGTGACTCACCTTCCACGTCCCATACAAGTCTTTACATTCCCGATTTAGTATTCCCAAGAAAAGTTTAAGGTTGACACTTTTTCGACTGGTACGCTACCATGTGCGTCACAGATCACAGTACCTATCACAGTTGCGATACGACGTGCGAATCAGTGCTGCGAATGATGCAATCCTATTTTAAAGCAGGCTTGCAGGTAATGTATATAAACGAGCCGAGCCGCTTTCTGTCGGCGCTCCCCCGAACTAAACTAACTAATTTTGATCAACCGCGACTTCTCTTATCGACATACGTGTTTTGTTCGTTTATTAAAATCGGCTCTTCGATTGCACCTCGTAATATTCCAAACATTATATACATCGTAATGGTCAAACATTTTCAAAACAATAACGACTCATAAATGGCTTCAAGAAACGTATATAATAATAATAATAGTAATAAGTATATATCGTATAAGTTTACTTGCGAATACGGCAGTAAAAATTAATTTCTCAGTGTAGTGTTCAAATTTCTTTATTAGAAGAATCGCGTCTCTTATTTATTCACTATCTGAACCACTATCAGCACTACCACTACCAGACCCGCTACCACTACCACTGCCCGATCTCGACCTCGAACGAGAACGCGACTTGGACCTGGATTTTGAACTCGATGGGGATCCACCGCGAGATTTAGCCGGCGATCCGGAACGAGATCTCGAAGCTGACTTCGATCGGGATCTTGATTTAGACGAGTTCCTCGACTGTGGGGTACCGGATCTTGATCTCGATTTACTGTGAGATCTGGATGGGGATCCCGACTCGGAGCGCGAGCGGGAACCGGATCTGGACTTGGATGGTGAACGAGACCGGGACTTCGATCTGGACGCAGATTTCGAACGCGACTCCGATCTGGATTTCGATGGTGATCGGGAACGAGACTTCGATCTGGACGCAGATTTCGAGCGAGACTCCGATCTAGATACGGATTTCGACCGAGACCGGGACTTTCTGCTGGATGCTTGAGAAGATGCTCTAGACGATGCTCTGGATCCAGCTTCGTTCTCGCCTTCGGATCCTTTTCAAATAGACACAAAAGAATTATGTAAAGCGTACATATAAATAAAGTAATTAGAATTTTATAACATTGTACACTGACCTTTTTCATCTATTTTCTCAACCACTTGCTGAGTTTCCTCCTCTTCCTCTTCCTCTTCCTCTTCATCTTCTTCTCCGGGCGGTTCCAATTGCTTCTCTCTGCATCTTTGCATTTTAAATTCATTGGCATTGAGCGGCCGATGTCTCACAATCAATCTCGTATTGTTTGGTTGTTGTCCAGCTTTTTGGCGACGTTTACTAAGACGCACGCGCGTTTCCAGTTCGTTGTAATACACCTGCGATATGAATGACGAAATATTACACGCGGCTGTATTTTAATGTCGCGTATAACGTTAATCTTACGCACCCCGTCCTGTCTCATAACAAGGAAGTAGTTTTCTTCGTATCCCTTTGAAGCTTTACTTTTAACGTTCCAATTATATTCTCTAGCCATTTTATATTCGTACTCTTCGTCATCCGCGTAATCGATTTCAGCCGTGAAGTCCCTCCTACGTTTTTCTAAGGTTTCGTCCAAGGGTAAGAAGTAGGCGACAAACTGTTCGCCACTCTCGTCCATTACACCCCTAAAACATTACTTGTGTTATAGCATTCCGCTCCATAACGATCGGACAAATATCAGAGTCGCTAACTCACCGAATCATGGCCTGTGACATCTCCTCGATCTGAGCTGGCACGGATCGTCCTGTCGGAGCTGGATCCGAATCGAATATGACTTGCGCGCAAGGATATTTCCACAGCTAAACACAACCATTGATGACGTTATAGAAAAAACTTAAAATATTTAAAGCGCACAAAAGTTATGATATTTTAATAAGGTACCTTGAAATCAGGAAACACCGGCAAAATCTCTACAGGTACCACGTTGGGCTTACTGTAATGCCTTTCGATTGATTTCTTATTGTCCTCAAATGTTTTCTCTATAGCTTTTATTTGACTATCACGATCCATATATAACGTTTCTTCCTAGAAATATAAATATCCAATTGAAAGAGCATGTGCTAAGAATATGAAAACGCAGTGGGGAAAGGCACCCAAGTATACTCACTTTGAAATTCTTTTTAATGCTATAACCAACTTTTGCCTCAACTTTATCCACAGTTTGCGGCTGAAATCTAGTTTGCTCCGTCGAGATATATTCGGTACGTCTGAGCCATGACACGCTTCTGGCATGATGTCTAGATCTTTTAGAGTCCTGAGGAGTAAGAACGTCTTCTTCGAGGAGCTTTTCATCCGCCGGATCCAACTGAGCGTTAACGTCTCCGGCGTACGTGTCTTTATTTATAAGATCGATCTCGACACCCAAATCGTGTTCCGTCAATACTTCATACTTATAATTACGTTCCAACGAGGTCGGATTATATTGAATGAACCTGCAAATATCGTTGATCGTACGATTACTCCAAAGATTGGATAGATTTACACGCTGGACTTACCGAGTGGATTCAAAGGGATATGTAATAAATTTCGGGTCGAATGGAATATCCGGTAGTGTATTGCAATATTTAACTCTGCATATTAACTCGGACCTGGAAGAATGATTACAAAGGTTACATTACTCTAATAGGAATTATAGGTTACAATCTAGGAGAACTGCGTTTACCTTTTCTCCGCGGGCCTAGCTGCACGTTTATCCCTTTCGGCTGCAGTGCCATTAGTCTGAATTGTTGGAGCCATATTGCACTAACAAATAAAAACAACCAATATTTTGTACATCCCAAGCAACTTCACAAGTGTAAACTGGTGTAAATTGTAAACAGCGTATGTAGATGTACATACATTGGGCCTGGTGACACCCTCTCTCTTTCTAACTTAAAAAAAAAGACGCTGCCGCCCCTCGCTTTAATTAATAAGTCCGAGGTCCTCATCACCGATCCTCATTGATGTCGTTGGCCAATTCCTCCTTGTCCTCCCATAGATCCTCGTAGTCCAATCAGGATGGAGGTCTAAGGATGCCACTGATGCGTTATAGGGACATTTATCTTTTACGTTGGTGAAATTGTTTCGCGAAAGGGTTATTTACCAATCAACAAAACATATACACAATGTACATACTAGGCTATTTCTCGGAAGCGTCTCTTTGCATCTCTCTGTATTTGTTAAGATTCCGAGAAACGTCTCGAGTTTTCGGCGATATCATTGAGTCGAGAAGATCGTTAAGCACTATGGAAACATTATTGCCTTCGGAAATAGCTCGATTGGTTCTCGGTAAGAGCGGGTCATGACCATGATCCGAAGCGTCTTTCAATGATAACCTGCTGTGTGGCGGGAACCTAAATATTTACCGATGTTGTCAGTGAAATGATAAAACGTACCACCTTTCCTCGTGCACTCGCATAATTTATCCGGGTCAATTGAATTACCTTCGGGCTAACGTACTCGATGTAAAGTGCAATTTTCAAGCGTCCCATAAATGTACAAGTACAACGCGAGCTGCGACGCAGAAAGAGTTTCTCGAATCTCTACCCCCCCGAAACGATTGATTTCAGGATACCTCGAGAGTCAAAACTGCATCGAAGCTGCTAAAATCTTTTTAGACACATCTCCGCATTTGCAAGAATGTCGCATCGTAATTTCCAATGGGAGGCGATTTAGCACCAGAGTCGGTGGAACAACATTGTTGGAGATTATAGAAAAATTTTTCGCTATAAATGCAACGAGTAAGAACTAGTCAGAATTAATACATATATCTCCGTGAAATTACTGTTGACTCGTGTGAAAAAATTTCCAACATTTATACAGTTCAGGAGCGTCTTGGCAAAATTGCAGATTGCGAGCAATTGAAACATTGCAGAGATCTACTCGAACAATTAAAGTTTCTAATCGACGAGACTCGTGGACAGCGTTTTGTCGTCAACATCAATGTTCCCACACAGGTGAGAAAGGAAAACTACGCTATCATAATTACATTGTGTTTCGAGTTAAATATATACACGTACTTGTAGGCCAATTCTCAAATATGCAACAGTTCTCCAATCGTGTCCAGCAGCGCTCGTAAAAGACATCACAGTAACAGCGATCGCGAACGATGTAAGCGTACGAAAATAGCGTCTAACGCGTCTCATCAGTCCGAATCACCCTCCGCTCGAGGTAGAGAGAGACGCGCAAAGCGCTAAGCTATAGCTTGATAATATATCAAACACATAATACCTTTATATACGCACGTGTTAAAACGTTTTCTAAGCGATCGCATTGGCTACGATTATAGGTTCGGATAGCATAGAAGCTACTCCATTGGAAAGTCTACCTGGCCACACAGATACGTCCACACGACAATCTAAATATGTGGCCGACGATAAGGAAAATCCAAAGGACGAATGCAATAGCTTTCAATGGGAGCATCAAGGTCTGTGTGTGTCAATTGAATAAATGGCATCCCTTTTCTTTGATAACGAGTAGTAAAGTTACAAGAGAATCTTTTATTCCAAACCGATTAGGGGGCGACGACGATCAAGATTTTTTGAATATGGAAACTACGAATGCTGTCACGAATAGCTTGTTCAAAGAAGACAACATCAAGAGCTCCTACTCCATTGAGAAGCGTACAGCTGCCACAAGTACGGAAGAACTGTCAAGTTGTTCGTGCGCACAAGTTCAGACTGCTCTTTCCGATACACCAGAGTCCGAGTCCGATGGCAACGACGAACCTATAGAAAATTTAAGCGTAAGTATTAATGCGGTTACCTATGTGCGGTTACACCAACTGTGTTCAACTAATCTTTCATTCTGTTATTGTCGCAAGCTACTGACAAAAGAGCTCCTGAATCGGACAGAATTACAAGAACGTATTGCTGAGAATATTAATAAAGCGATACTCCCAACAGATATATCTTTGAAAGATGAAACATTAAACGAATCCGTGAACGGCGATGGAGCAAATACTTGCACGATGGCCGAGCTGAATAGTGCCATTAAAGCAATAGTAGAGGCCACAGAGTCCGATCCGGTGTTTGAAAAGCTTTTCGACGAAATCGTTGGGCCACACACGGAGATCGATACAAGCCCCGACGAAGATACCGCCGTTGCCGCCGCCGCCGAAGCCAAGTTGGAAACCAGATTCTCTCTCGACGAATCGCGGGAGAAGCAATCTATAATTAACGCGAACAATGTTAGTTCTCCAGTAGAACCTATACTACTCGTAGATGTAAAGTCAGTTAACGAGGCGAATGAAGCAGACGTGCCGTTAAAGCACAGACTTCGTAGTTCTTCTAGGCAACAAAACGTTCGTGTTGAAGACGAACAACGGGATCAAGAGAAAGATTACACTGCCTTGGAGGATCAAAATGCTGCTGCAGTGTTGAGCATAATAAATGCAAACATCGCTAATAGCTGTAATAACAGATTAATCAACGATCGAACCATAACAATCGTAGATGCCACGAATAAATCTACGGTTAGGTTGGACACAATTGATGATTACGAAAAAAGATTGCCAACTCTAAATGTTTCTCCGATTAAAGACACACAGCTGGGAAAATCGACAAGCGGTGATGAGCGGCAAAAGGTCGTCAGCATCTGTGCAACGGTTGCAAGTATCGATACGGAATCGAAGTTGAAAAAATCGTCGTCGTCGGTGAGGCGACCACGGCCTGCGAAACTTGGACGCGTGCCGAAAAGTAACGCGAAAGACTACGCCATGCCCGAACAAGACATGTTGGCGATGCCGACGTTAATAGTCTGTTCGAGAGAAGAGATGAGCAATATGCCGACTACAAGTTCGCCCTATCCGCTAAATCGTCCTATGACGTCCACCACGCATTCGCGCTTCGTACCAATCGCTCCCAGGGACCCGACGAGTAATAAAAATGCCAAAAATCTCGTGGAAACATTATATTTGAAAACTGTAAATGTTTTTCAAAAAAAACCACCACCGCCATCTCACAACGACTTGACGAACGACTCAGGAAACGTAATACCTTGCGCACCGTTGCAGCCGTTCCAAAACGGGAACAACTGTAAGACAAACGACGAAGCAAAGAGTGCATCACCTGTTCAGACTCTTAACAACCCGATCGGCAGTTTGATCGGGAGTCCCGTTGCATCCACCGCAGCTGGATCAATCGTCGGAGAGTCGATAATAACCCTTTACAGCAATGAAAATGGCGCAAGAGCCCTACTGCCGGATAGTTGCAGCATGCCCACGATAAACGTAGAAGATGTCGGTAATCTATCCGGTACTGGATTGTCTCCCTACGTGAAATTTAATTGCAATAAGGCTAATGAGCGTGTCGATACGGCGGCGGATATCGACTCTACACCTATCGTAGACAATGCGAAAGTGGTCGCGGCATGTAAATCTAACGTTCCGCAGGACCCGCGCCCTTCCACGTCCAAGAGTAACGATCGCGATATCATTAACAAACGAACTCCGCGATCTTTGTTGAAGAGCAGATCAAAAAATCATAGATTGAGTTTATCGACACCCAGAAGGAGGAACAGTCACGTAAGAGCCCTAGACTTTAACACCCCGTTGAAGGTAGTTGTTGCTGGCTCGAGCAGGACGAACAAGGCGAATAGGTTGACGATCGGTGAAAACGAGAATGTGCACTTTTCACCTAGATCCGCGAAGCATATTAAATCTGTGCGAAGGACTTGTCTTTTCAAATCTCCACCATTCTCCAACAGTGCGGCGGCGGCGGCGGCGGCGACGGTGGTATCCGCGTACGGATTAGACACTCAATTGAAGAAACACCGTCAGCCTTTACAAATTCCTATAGCAACTAGAAGTCCTTTGCCAAAGCTTATGGGTGACTGGGAGAAATGCAACGGAGTTGGACTTGTGCTAGGTGACGCATCTCCGCAAAATATGAATAGTGCTTTTTTGGACAAGCAAGTTCAATCCAACTCGTCTGAAGTTGCGCCAAGTGTTTGGGACGCAGATTTGAGGAAATCTCTACAAGTAGCCAGCACGGGCGGCGAGAATCAGAGACCAAAGGCATCCACCGGTAAGAAGGGGACAGGTCAAATGAGAGGTAAGACTGCGGCGTCGAAGAAAGCCAAGTGTGCCAATTCTCGTCTACCGAGAGTGAGAAATAAAAATATGCCGACCAAAGGTGTAGTTGACGTGAAAACTGAATGCTCGGGCGAAACACAGAAAGCAATAGAATCGACTGTCACGGAAAATGCGCGTATACGTACGTTACCGGTCCATTCTACAAGTCCGTTGGACACGCGCGTCACGAATAATTGTAATAATACGAAAAACGACAGCGTCTCTCAAGCGCGCGACATTGGAAAATTACGAGATATTCCCGAAGAAGAGAACGCTAACAATGTATCGTTACAAAGGTATCAACACAATGCGATAACGACGACGACGACGACGACGGCAACAACAACAACAACAACAACAACCGATAATATATCGTTGCAGAAAAAAAATGTTAAAAGGTATGCACAGTTAAAAACATTGAAAACTAATTTGAACAAATGTAGTACTGAAAAGAAACCGAATCTGGGAGGTGACATAATCTCCGCGGATACCATGCAGTGTTTAGAATTTACGCAACAGATATTACAAATGCCTGCTGATACAATCGAGTTGGAAACCCCAAGGAAATTTGAAACTACCTTAGGCGTTCCACCGACGCCGCGATTACTCAGTCCCAGCAGCAGTGATACAGCAACGCCATTTGTGAAGATCAACGAAGATTCCAGCAAAATGCGTAGTTTCATAAACACTCCAGATTTCCCGACAACACCCTGTATAGCATTAACACCTAAACATTCTGGAGAAACGTCCAAGGATATGACTGCGAAGAAGGAAACATTCAACTCTTGTTCTTCATACTACAAACCTACTACTGCTATAGAGCATAACGAGCATGCTGAAATATTTAAAAAGTCAGAATCAGGTAATACTGTGCAAAAATCACCCACGGGACTTGAGCAGAGTACGAAGCAATCTATACCTCACGATTTTATCAGTTCCACAAATGTGTATCAAACTTGTGTTTCTGCGAAATTAGAAATAACGCAGTTTGAAGTGATTAAAGACAATCTACCAAAAGAAGAAGCAGTGAAAGAACTCTTAATATCAACCAATCCCCGAGATTCAGTGTGTTGGACAAAGTTGAAAGACGCCGACTGTATCAAGGATGATGGTGTTGCAGCACATGTGGGTGAAACCAAGTACGATGGTACAGAATTTTGCACGACAAGCATCAACAACGATGATGTACACTTACGTAACGGTAAAGATTCAAACGACTCTTGTACTTCATCCTCTTCCTGCTCCTCCTCCTCCTGCTCTTCCTCCTCCTCATCATCATCCTCATCCTCATCCTCATCATCACCATCACCATCACCGTCACCATCACCGTCACCGTCCGTTTCCAATCATTCGAGCGCAACAACTGCGTTCGTAAAATCTTTTCCCAATAAGGGGACATGTAAAAAAGTTCCCAATCAGATTTATACCGATACGAGCAACGATTCGGCACATGTTACGGAAACGGTGGTTCCGGAAAGTAATTCGTCAATGATAAAGATCAACACCACGGACGTACTATGTACAAATCACGCGGTCGAAGCGATTATTGCTCCGAGAAAATGTGAGTCGTCGCCTTCAAAAGTATTTTCAATATCAAACAACGAAGAAGAACAAAACTGCGATACCAAAGAAACTCCCGCTAAAGACGAGACTTTGCTGAACGAAGCAAATATTTCAGAGACTCCCAGCAGTTCAAAAATTGGTGTGGAGAATCTACCTAGTAAATCTTTTAAAATTTCACCATTCGTTTCTTCGGGAGACCGAAAACTCTTAAAATCGAATAATTCTACGGCAAAGAAGAAACCAAAAATAGTAAATATACAACGCGTAAGATTAAATTCCTTGATTACTCTAAGACCCAATAGTCGTTTGAAAAGTCCATCTTTGGTTCTACAGAAACAAAAAAGGTCTCTGACTATAAATGAGAAGCTAGTCTTGCAATTGGAAGCAAAGCGTCAACGCATGATGGCCAAGTTTAGAGAAATCCCCAGGTCCAATCCGACTCGCGGAAAATCTCTGCAGAGACGTATGATTTTTAAGGGTAAGAATACTAGTCCAATGAAAAAGAGTAATCAGTGTAAGCACAATCAGGGGGCTGCTGGCGATCATCTTGGCGGGAACAAAATTAAGAGGAAGAAGAAGAGATTGAAGGAGGAGGGGCCTGATATTAATATCAACAACATTAACAACAAGAACGACGATGTGAATTCAGAGAAACAGATTCGAGAGGACGATAATGATGTAACTATACGCGACGAAGCGTTGACTTTAGAAATTGCGAGGGACACGGATAACCAAGAAAAGAGCGACTCGAAAAAAGTTGGCAAACTATCCGTCGATGACGTTACAAATGATGATCAGCCTACTAGCGTGTATCAAGACTCGAAGGGTTTAGACGCACCCACAGCGGAAAAGATAACTCGGAATTCAAACGTCACGAAGGAGAAGAGCATATCATCAACACTGGAAAAAGCGGGAAATTCGCGGGTGAAATGCGCTGCCATTAATACTGCTGAACAACACACTACTGAGACCGAGGAGTCGAACAGAGGACACAATTTGAATGTAAAACAATTGGAAAATAATGGACCGATTACTGAAATTGACTCGCGAGCGAGTAAATCCGATACAATAAGAAAGAAGGAGCATAATCGTAACGAGGGAAACGCGAGCAAGGTAGAATTCTCGAATTATGGTAGTAAAACAAGGAGCGTGTTAAAATTAAAGGTCGATCAAGTAAAACGAGACTTGTTCAGCGACGAAGAAAACAATCAAGAAACAATTAATTCGACAAAATTTTCGACCTTTCGGGAGGATGATGTATGTAATCGAGCGTCCACTACAATCACAAATGCCACCATCATTAATACCACTAGTATCACCATCACCTCTACTACTACTACTACTACTACTACTACTGCTGTTTCTACTATTACTACTGCTACTCCTACTACTACTGCTACTACTACTACTACTACTGCTACTACTACTACTACTCCTACTCCTGCTCCTACTCCTACTGCTACTACTACCGCAACTACTGCCACTGATCCTGCTGCTGCTGCTGCTGCTACTGTTACTACCAATATTAATACCAGTACCACTACTGAATCGCCTACCGAAAATGTCGATTCGTCAAGTCCCAAGAATTTGTCTCGCGTTCTCCAATGCTTGCAGCTAGTCCCTACGTGTAAGAATATTTATACAGAAGAACCCGAATACGAGCACGATTGCGACCGTAAGGCTGATTTTAACGCAACCGCTGTACCCAACTCGGTGGAGTATCATTTCTTATATGACAACCATGCACCCGTAAAAAAAAGGAGGCGAAAATACAGCAGTCGCGAATTAGAATTTCAAGTTAATATCGTCTTAAACGAAGAGGGTTGTGACGATTGCGTTAGAGTAATGACGGCCACCGATTACGAAGAGATGATTAATATTCCGCCAAAGCCTAGGAAAAGACTGGCAAGTAGAAAATCATCATCATCGTCACCGGTCAAGAAGGAAAATGTTTGCGATTCTTCCAAGAGAACGTCTGTCGACACTTGCACCACAAAGACTGTACATACGAAGCCGCTAGCTACGTCTTCTCCTATCAACAAAACGCTTACACACAAGACGAAAAAAGTGTCTGTTAAAACATGTCTAACAACCGAAAGAAATAACGAGGTGCAACAAGATAATAAAAGAAGGGCGAAAGTGGAGAAATGTCGCGACATCGATGAGGGTAATTATTGTTCGTTTAAGGGGTACATAATGCCACTGTAGAGCCAGGACGAAGACAGCCTGATCTCGAGGATTTTTTACGCGAGTATAGCGAATGGAATACAAAATCCGCTTCCAGAGCCTTGTTTGTACGTACGTACAAGTATGATTACAATTTTTTTTAAATGTTTTTAATACAAAATGACGACGCCACGGTTCAACGAGAGAAGCTCTACAGTGGCATTATATTATGCCCCTTAAAGACTTGTGTGATTAAAGTAGGAAATAATTACCGAGATTTTTTTCAGACAACTCTCGCTCGAAAATTCGAGAAAGAAAATTACCAGAGGCGGGAGAATCCAAGCAGGTTTATAATTAATTGTATTTTCATGTTATTTTCTTGATCACGAAACGAAAATATAATAATAATAATAATAATAATGTTTCATTTCAGGTTGAAAGACGACCATACGCAACCGATCCAAAAGCGTTGCTGAGCAACTTGGATCTGGATAAGTTTCTAACGTCTGTCCACGGACCAGCGTGATCTCACTAAGCTTAACTCTTTAACATTGTAAAGAACTTGCTAATAATAACTTTGATTCGTTGCGTACTAATAGAAAGGACTCTACAATAAATGGATATCTTAAGATAATCATGATGTTTATTAAAAATATTGGTGCTTAATGGGCAGAGCTAGAGTTGTATACACAAAAGCTACACATAGGAATATGAAAAGAAACTCAACATGTACCTTGTTTACAAATAATACAGGAGACGCATACTGACTTTGCGTTCAAAATTAAACATTCCAAGCGTTTGCTAATAATCACGCACAAGAAAACGCGTGTTTAACATTTGGATTTTACGAGTTTGTCTACATCTTCCACAGCCGACAGTAATTTCCGCCATTGCGCCATGCTGAGGCAAATTCCTGGAGAAAAGGAAATCAGTCGCTATTTTATCCACATTCTATCTCTTTATCCCGAAACCTTGCGAGAAAAGCATATGATATTCTCGATACCTTTCTTTCCAGGCTTCAAATTCGCATCCTTGTCGTAATACATTTCTCTGATGTCCACGTACAATTTCCCTTTGAAGTCCCGTACACTAATTTGACGGTTATTTCCAAGATCCCAAACAGTATCTTCGTCCTCGGCCGTTTCTTTCTTAGGCTTCTTCGATGCCTTTTCTTCCTTGTCTTCGTTCTCCCTCTTTGGTTTCTTCTTTGGCTTCACCTCCTTTGAAACGAGGGACAACGCGGGTTACAACGAATTTGTACGACGAAGTTTAACGCATATCGCACAACATAATAGGTAAATATGCATAGGTATTATGTCGATTGTGGGCGAAGACTCGAGAGCTGTATAAATTATAAGCGTATGCTTCGTAATGTAAATAAAATACCTCCTCGCTGCTGTCATCATCGGTCGACACGTACTCTTTTGTTTTCGGCATTTTCTACAAATGTACACCTAAAACAATGTCTCGCCAGCGAGACATTAATTTTTAAACGACAAGTAATATTATTTCTAGGAGAAATTGATAACACGTAATCATTAATTCTATTTACGAGTACTTGATATTTTTCAATAAGATCAATTAAATAAATAATCGAATGCGAATTTTTGTGTTCGATATAACCTCTCTCACGAGTGCGAGAAATGTGTAAATAGCTATATATACACAAACACACATACACACGCGGGCGCAATAAGTACCTGCAAGTATTTCGAGAATGAAAAGCGATGCGGCGATTCGTAAATTGTGTCGCGCAACTCGATAAACGGACGAACACTTGGATTGACTCGGATACTGAAATGGCAACGGATGAACGGATCAAATTATAATTCGAAAAGACGGTTGAACAGTTACGGCAACCACGAGCATACTTCGACTGTGTGTGTCTGTGTTTGGTTCAACTGACAATGAAATCCGGTTCAACGAGTGTCAGCATCGATTTCCGTTTCCGTCTCGAGGCGCAGGATCTTAACACGACGTGCAACGCGTAGTATATGTATGTACTATATACTTACCGTCGTTCCTCGCAAATAAACTAGCAATATGTAGTAAATACCTATAATAATCAATTCCATATCGATATTCATGTTGTTAGATTATTCGAAAAATCGTTTATATAATTTTAGTCACACCGAATACAAATCCCTCAAGGTTTTACACGATTCGCGCGAGAAATTTAAAAATGTACTTGCGTATCTTCCGCGGTTACGTCTTGACAATTCACATTGGCTAGGGTATAAATG
This sequence comes from Andrena haemorrhoa, assembly GCA_910592295.1. Taxonomy (NCBI): domain Eukaryota; kingdom Metazoa; phylum Arthropoda; class Insecta; order Hymenoptera; family Andrenidae; genus Andrena; species Andrena haemorrhoa. Next base: position 30,304,468 of record OU342946.1, read on the forward strand.
CATGTACATATTGCTCTATATATTCACACGCGTTAGACGGTATCCCCATAAAAAACTTCATTTTGATTTCACATCTTTTTTTTATTTTGCAATTATTATCTTCTAGTTTTTGTGATTTATTTGGCGTAATTTTTCTACTTTTTTTCCAGTTTTTTATGGGGACATATATGGCAACCAACAAGTTGGAGAATTATCGTTATAAAGTTGCAACGATGAAATGTATTCAATCTTTACAATTATGTATCGTGTTTTCGACGTATGTACGTTTACAATTACCCTTTCTAAAGCACAATAAACTCTTTCGCGCGGTATATACGCACTTGACACGTTTATTAATTAATATAGTATCGTATTAAATAGACTTGCCGTGCTGAATGCATCGTATGTATACATATTGTATATCAACAGATTGCAGGTCACGGAAATGAATAAAAAGAATTACGCCGAGGGCAACCGTTTTGCGCGCCTGTCCCCCAAACGAATGGCGCAAACGTTGAATCATCTTGCGCGACTGGGAATGTCGTACGTATTATACAGTAGTAGGAAGGTACATGTACATGTAATATAACGTATATATGTATTATTATTCCGTTTATACATCATATGTGTGTACACTGATGTATGCAAATAGAGTACCAAACTAAATCCTGTGTATAGGTATTCCTAGCTTCGCTTAGAACATGGTTTTTCCATCAACATCTTTTATTTTACAAATACATAATTTGGGAATTACGATCGAGATCGTCGTTCCCCGTTTGAAACAGTTTCCCTCCTTCGTATTCACGATACAAGTACTCGAGATTCTATTCGTCTAATTAACATCACTCGTAGTTCGAGACGCGCGAGTTAAAGGGCGTCGGCTATCCTCGTCCGATCCGTACGTAATTTCTTCGTCCGACCCATAAATGACGTCTTCGTCGGAATCGTTGATCATTGAAAATGCCGGATTGTCTTTCGTTATAGAAGAATCTAGATGCCAATTGGAAATGGATGAAATCAGAGACGACGACACGCAAGATGGTGACAGTAATCGTTTATATTCTCCCTCGTCCGTGTTCACGCGACACTTACGTTGACCGTAAATTTGTTGGTGTGCAGGCGCGTACACGTAAGCCATCGTGTACAAGTAGAAATTGAGGAGACCGTACAAGGCCATAAACTGAGCCGAAGAACGATAGTAAGTAGTGAGACGAGATGCAAAACTATCTTCAAAAATACCAGCTCCGAACTGCCGTGCTGTCACGCAACCGCAAACCGACGAAACAACCCCAGCAAGTAACGTTAGAAAACGTAAACGAAGATCTGTAAGAATTATATATACACATGTATATATCGTTAGGTAGAAAAGGTATGTGTGTATGTACATCAATGAGTTATTATTAACTACGTTCGCCATACCAAAGTACGGCATGCATCTCAATTCGCTGTACGCTCTCAATATCAAAAGAAGTAGATACGCGATGTAAAATCCTCCTACCGTGAAGAAAAACACTTTGAAACCCTGCAATCATGTAAACCTTGTAAACCATGTAAATCATATCATCATCATCATCATCATAGGTCGCATCTATCGTCAACTTACAAAATAATTTGATGTATCAAGAACGTAATTGTAGGTAGGATCCTCCAGTTCCGTGCAACGTAGCCACGTTGCTAGAATAAGCGCCGAACACCACAGTAAACCCACTACCAAAACTTTCGGTAAATAAAATGTAACAAGGCGTCTTTCGTTCTGTCGAAACGAAATAAATCATGCTGTTACACACTTTGTAGTAAAAGTTACGTAATTGTAAACAGTAAAATGAAATTTATACCTGTCTCAGACCATGGTAAACGCACAACCAAAACATGAGGACCGCACAGAGGAATGTTGTTTGCAAAATTGCATCCATCATACCAGGTACCCAAGAATTGATCAAAAACGTCATGGGAAATAACGGATCTATGCGGGAAAGAAAATGTAACATTGCAAACGTAAACACCAGTCTCATTAGTCCTCGACAATTAAAGGTTAATAAATCTTACTATTGTATAAAATTAGTAACGGAAGGAGTATAGATATCCATTTCTGTTCTATCGACCAGTCGTGCAATGGGTACTTTCGAAGGGAATGTCCGAACCAGCACTAAAAATCAACGAAACTGATGTAGTATTTAGTTCCGCGCAGTGTAATGTGATGCGCGAGAAAGGAGCAACGATTCGTAATTTTACCATAACACAGAACGCAGTCAACAAGAAGATGAGACGAAACCAAATCTCCAGCTCCGTAAATGCTGGGTTGTAGTTTTTGAACTGCGAACAAACAAGGATAGTTAAATGTAATAAAGGACATACGTATGTACATATATGCATGTATGTTTAAGGAAAAAAATAGTACGATGTCTCGTTTCGTTTGTACTGCTTACTGACGTAGAACGTGAGTTCGCGTATGTTATAACGCTGATGGAAGCCCTCGAGTCCGTGGAAACGAACGGTAATTATGTAGTAACTGAAATCTATGAATCCGAGGTGAGCAACAACGAGCTCCTCGCACGTTTGCCTTTCACATTTGAACTGTCTGGTCCTAGGACGACGGTAAACGTATACACATATCAGCGATGTTTGTACATGGAACGTAGTTTTCCACGCAAATATTACGGACACATGCAGACTACACACACACGGACCTGTTGCGTCCAGTTTCCGAGGACAAAACAGCCATAAGCTTACGATCAGTGGTAATACCATCTATGGAGATGCTTATTTGAAAACTCTCGTCATATCTCTCGTCTGTAACAATGGAAAATAACCGCCTCTAGTTGATATCAAATCGAGCGAAACTGTAAAAACTCCTTTGCTCACTCGTTCCCCACACACACGCACCATAATGGTGGTGGTCTTACCATCGTTATTGGACGTCTGTAATTTTGCCATCACCCATAATTGCTGGCTGTAGGTGGATAGTAGAGGCGTTTTCATGATAAAAGGCCCAGTAGCCACTTCGCTGCCATTCAAATGAGCTCGTTGCTCGCTGGTAGAAGTGATGGGAGGACCTGCGCGTTAAGAAGGTCGAAGAGGAGAAAGAAAGTCAAGTATCTTTGTATCTTTGCGGCATCTCAGACGTAATTAACTAAATTTATCATCTCTGTAAATTGGCTCGGACTTACCTGCAAGCCCGATGAATACCGCCAACACAAAACACGCAAAGAAAGCAACAAATACCATAACAAACTCTCTCTTATGCATAGAATATAGTCGCATCTGCACAGATCTGCGAAAGGAGATTTATATACGTATAGTAGAGTACACTAGTAGAGTACCTACTCCCGTTAAATTGTATTTTCACTCAGAATACCTTTCGCATCGATCATGATGATAAGCGGGTGCAATGTACTTGTTAAACTCACTGAAGAGATCACTGAATTGCGAGAGAACGTTTCGAACTCTAAGATTCCATCCTGTGGAAGGGAGCTGGTACGAGTATCCTAATCCAGGACCATCCATTTTTACGTCAATCCTATCGCAATGTCACAGGAGATTCCCATTAATGACATTTTCACATTCTCGTAACAACCTGACACATGTACACATAATACACGCACACTTTTCGGTTCCTCAGCGTATGTATGTACGTTCCAGAGAGAATAAAGTGTGTATATTTTGGTCCGTTCGTGTTGTTACTCGGCAAGCCTCCTTCCACCCCTGAACTTTACTGAAATCTCAGAAATATGTATTACATACATCTTTCTCGACAACACGAGAAACAGATTCGATTTATTACGGACGTGAAACTGTATCGGAAGAAATGTATGTATGCATGTATGTATGTACGTATGTATGCATATATAATATGCAATTACCTTTTTATTTAGCAGCGAGCAGCAGCGCCTCTCGACGAGTGTTGTTTCAGTTTCGGCACACTCGACTTTACTTACAATTATTAGTACTTAGTCGGATGAAAATAACGAAATAACGCAAAAACGTATTATCAAGCATTAATAACTATACAATATATGTATATATTCGGCGATTAACGGTTGGAAAGAGTCGTCGTCGGGTAGCGGTAGGAGAAAACATTAAATCCACAACGACGACGCACGAAACGAAACGAAAGCGGCAGACAACACGATCACGACGCGTTTGTACTCTACTATTGATTTTTACGACCGCCATCTCAAATGCTACACGGGGAACCACTCGCGTTCCAACGTTGAGACAACGTCTACTCGGGGCTCTTGACGCGATAGCTTTTTGTAATAGGTACATATCGCGCGCGCGCGCGCGTCCGCGACAGATGATGTGAATAGATAAACATCAGCCATTAAGCGAGCGAGTGTCAAATTTATTGCCGAAAAGCGATTGTTCGTAATTCGTACATGTGTCTTTGTTGAAATAATAGTCATCACGTTCTTAATCCCAATACTTTATTTTTCCATCCCAACCAGCCGTTGCGAGTCTCGAAGGCTCGTGCGGATGCCACAATACATCGATACACACGCCGTCGTGCGCTTTCCACTTTTTATATAATTTTGTTGTTTTCCAGTCCCAAATGTAACATTTGCCGTCTGCATCTCCCGACACAAGGTAGCTAACAAAGTGAACGGGTCAAGTTGGCACATGTATGCGATATTAAAAGGCACTTTTAATTTCGACAATAATAACGAGAATAGGTGTTTCCTCGCCGATTTCAATGATTTTGTGGATATGTTATCGCCGCACGATCTTCGTTTTCGAGATATTTGCGAAAAACTTCTGTTGATTTATTTCGATGCAACGCACTTTCCAACTTGTCCCGGGTATTAGTATTGGTTGGAGATATGTTATTGCGTACACGTGTATAGGAAAAAGTTCAAGGTTGTCAAAAACCGGTAAGGAAGCACCTGTTCTGCATAATTACCGTAATTTCTCTTACCTCATGTCCGGCGAGAAATCCAAGCCACACGCGTAACCGGCAACCATATGACCCGTGAATGTTTTCTTACGATTCATTTTAAATCTGTTGAGCGCGGAGAATATTACGATTTTGTTGTCCATACTTTGGCAGGCGAGCCACTTTTGATTAGGAGAAGGTGTGACCGCGGGCATCGAGTGCATGGAAGGATCAGCTATGTACTTCATGTCTACCGGTATGTCCCTACGCGCGTAAACAAAAATTTCTAAATTATCCTTCCTACACACACGCGCGCGCGCGCGCGCGTACTTGCGTATATGTATGCAACTACGTGTTTGGTTAGGTGCATCACATTAAAAAAAAATGTTACCATTCCCAAACTCGCAGACTTTTATCATCCGACGTCGTTACGAATCGTCGATTCTCGTCGACGAAAGTTATCGTATTCACAGCTCCCAAGTGCCTATCATATTCTTGGGTTATTTCGCCGGAACGAACATCCCACTGCGATAAACGTATCACATTAATCTTTACCGTAAGAGCCGACATTTATTAAATACAAAACTTCTCCGACAACTCACGCATATAATCTTCTTGTCACTGGTGCCTGCCACGAATAAATGTTGCTTGTCCGGGTCTGGATTAAATTTCACGCAATACGGAATTTTTCGGCTAGTGAATCGACTTATACAAGCACCAGTCTCCGTGTCCCATAGCTTCACGTAACGATCGTATCCAGCTGACAGAAACCTCTTGCCATCATTGTCGAAACTTATATCCCGCACGGCTTGACGATGGCCATAATAGGTTCGGATGCATCTCCTCTCTTTATAAACTTCCCACAACTGTGTGTGTGTGTGTGTGTGTGTTCGTGGAAGCGGCGCACATACACGTGGAATTAAAAGCTACTCTTACAAGGCAACAAAATTGGAAGGGTTGAGCGGGATACGCACCTTCACTCGGCAATCCATACTGCAAGAAAGTAATAAATGCGCCGTACGCGGATACCATCTAATCTGCGAAATACCCTTGGTATGACCCTCCCAAGTGTGTATTTGCGCTTTCGGCAAAAAGCATCTGTCAGGCGGTGATTCCGACCTCAGATTCACCCCGACATCCTGAGGCGCGTGCAGAAACGATCTTCCTTGGTAGTCCACGCTGTCCTTGACTACAAAAGCGACTTTGTCGTTATAAAAGGACTGCGTCTCAAGTTTCGTATAAGCGACAGAATGGTGTATACGTACTATGCAACACCGTCTTCTCCTCGAGCGGTTTCTCTTCTGTCGGTTTTCCTCTTCTGTTCCTTTTGGCCAATATCTCTTCCAATTCAGCAGCTTCCTCTTCGGTGGGCTTTATTACTCGTTTTTCATCCACGTATCCACCCCACGGACCTAAGAATCCTTCGATATCCGCAGGATCGTCGTTCCTATGTCTTTTCCTCTTATCCGAAGGTCTCTGCATCGTATTTTCAAACACAGTCTTGCCACCGGATTCCTCCGCCGCATCTTTCGCTCCGATAATCGTTCTACCTTCCTCCGCGCTACCATCCACGGTCGGATCCAACGCGTACCCTGAAACAGAGACGCCGACGTACGAGAGCTAATTAGACGACTAACACGCAGCTACTTTTAGCACGGTCCGGTCCAGAACAAAAATATCGCAGTTCCACGAATATACGTACCATAACTGGCAAAAGTTCTTCTCTGATTTTCAAACTGAAATTCGCTTATATGAGCTTTCTCCACGTATCCAGAAAGCATGTTCTTAATAGCTCGTTGCTGTTGCGTTTTAAAAGGATTCTCCGGGCCAATGTCCGGAGCGAAAAGCTCTTCGTACTTTGGATTGTGCATAACTTCCTTCATAGTGGAATCTATGTGCCTTACGCATAATTCGGTTCCCTGCGATACATCGAGGTTGAATCGAGCGTTAATGAATACGTTGAAAAACTGTTACGGAAATATTTACGAGTTGATTACGCAGGCCACGTAGCCTCGATGAAATTTGTCGAATCACACGATGGCATTTTTAAAAAAAACCTAGAATCAAATGTTTACCATTGGTACCACCTCCGGTGCAGAGCAAATCTGCATGTCGGTAGTCGTACTAATTGTTGATGATGACGACTTCTCTACGAGAAGAGATTCAACATCCAAGACGCAGTTAACCTCGCTGTTGGCGTTTTCATGTTCACTTTCCGACTCGCTATTCTCGTCACTGCTACCATATTCTTTCAAAGCAAGCATATTCTCTCGGTACTCGTGCGATCGTCCGTAACTCGTTTATTTAATCATCGATCGCTACACATTAATGCGTAAATCATACTTGTTTACACAACACGAAACTTGATTTCACGGCTGAAAAAAAAAAATAACAAAGCCAACAGAATTCGGTTCGGACAAGGTCCACTAGGTGGCGCTCAGGGTCCCCGGAGAATACAGGGTCCAGGGACCCACTGTACCGGAGAATAGTGATCCTCTAGAGGAGATTGTTGTTAACATGATTTTTCATAATAGTAATAGCTATTGGAATTAATATTTTAGCGGAAATATCAATTTCTGTGGAATTCGAAGTCCAGGCCAAATGTTATTAATTGCGTGATTTCTCGAGTTATATCGATCATAGTTAATAATTATTTATAGTGGGCGGTTAGGGTAAATGTTGTTAACATGATTTTTCATAGTAATAGCCACTGGAATGAATATTTTAGCGGAAATATCAATTTCTGTCGAATAATTAACTGGTTTTCGCAATTGAAGTCAACCGTCGACCTTGTTGTGATCGCGGCTGTTGTTCCCCAAAGTGGGGAGTCTAACACGCACCCCTAGACTATCAGTCGTCGTCGGCTGCCCGGGACGGCAGGACCTCCGGGCACGCGGGAGCTCGCGGACCACCTGGACTACCCGGACCCCCTGGACCCCCTGGACCCCCTGGACCCCCTGGACCCCCTGGACCCCCAGGACACCCTGGACACCCTGGACTCCTCGGACCCCTCGAGCCTCCTGCGTCTCTTGGATCTCTGGGGACACAACGCTGGCTACTCCAACTGGACTTGCTGGACACCTGGACAGGCTTTCAAGGCTGGTCCTTCCCCCACTCGCTCAGCCACCTGCTCTGAGGTAGCTGATTCAATTGGTACCGGCTTTTGGGGTTCGTTGAAAACTAATGCGAGTTTTGTTGTTCTGTGCAGGTCAACATTCAGTTTTGGTCCTTGTCAACTGATTTCTTCGATGATTTTGCGTTATTTATTCGATTTTATGTATTTCTCCGATGATTATGCGCCATTTATTCTATTTTATGTATTTCTTTGATGATTATGCGCCATTTATTCTATGTTATGTATTGCTTCGATGTTTTTGAATCATTTATTCGATTTTATGTATTGATTCGATGGTTATGCGTCATTTATTCAATTTTATATATGTTTTAGGTTCCTCCCTAGGCTATTACACATTACTAATATAATATATTTGATTATTTCAGCATTTGAGTTTGAGGTTCACCCTTCCGCGGGGAAGGGAGACAGTAAAATAATATATTTAAAACAAAATAGTGAAAAGTGACAGTGAAAAGTGACAGTGAAAAGTGGCAGTGAAAAGTGACAGTGAAAAGTGTATTATAACATGAAGTATTTAAGGCCCCGTGTAAAATTGCGAAGTAGTCACTAAATCATTAACTTTGTTGCTCTTTTGTTGGCTCCTCATCTCGGATGAGGAGGTCACCGCTGCTTCCGTTTGCGGAAGCAAGCGACTGAGCATGGAATCGGTATGGGTGGATCAGTTTCATCCTCTGGTGTTCTTGTCGAAAGGGAAAAGTTTCGGGCGTAGGGGGTGTACCTTTTGGTACACTGCCTGCGTAAGTCACCCGGTCCGATACCCAATCTCCGTGTTGGACGGCTCAAGTCAGGTCACCCCTCGTGCTGCTCCTGGCGAGTCGCATCGGTGCCCAGTGTCCGTGTTGGACGGCTCAAGTCAGGTCACACTTGGTGGTGCTCCTGGCGAGTCGCATCGGTGCAACAGGAATCATCTGGGAGGCGCCGAGTGCTTTTCCCTTTCGACTCGGACAGCAGGGTGGTAGGAACTGCGCTGTCCAATACTCCTTTCATGCTTACCGTTCATCTTTCCTTCTTTCCTGAATTTCTTTTAATCGAGTGACTGCTTGGCAGTTTCCTAGATTCTACGTCTAAACCGAAGGGATCGATGGAACTTTGTTTCCATCTATCTCTTTGGTTTAATAGGGTTTCATGTACAGGGAGATCGATGGAACTTTGATTCCATCTATCTCTCTACGGGTCTCGAAACGCAGCAACCTCCTCGTGGTGAGACCTGGTAATCGGTGAGAACCGAGCTGATAGCTGTGATTGTTAAATATTCTAATTACATATAAGAATTTCTTTAACTTGCAATACTATGGTAGAATGTAAGAATAAAATATGTAACTTGAAATGTTATTCGATTGTTCCTACCGGACCCCAGAACACGAGTACAGTGTTAAGATGGAAGGATAAGTGCAAGTTGGAATATTTCAGCGAGATACTCGAACTGATTGGTTTTTCACAATTTTTAAAGTCGTCTCTGCTTCAGCACCTTATTGAAATATACCAAGGTACAATTCCTTAGTGAGGTATTCCCCGTTACATCGTGAAAGCATGTCTTCCACAATTAATGTTGTTGTTTATATAAATTTTGATGTGAAATAAATTTGTTTTGCGTTAAATAAACCCGAATAGGACAGCAAGGTTAAAAGGCGAATGTGTTCTTGTTTTGTTGTGATCCTTCTTTCTCGTTCGTTGCACGGAATACGTTTATAAAACGATCTTTAAATTGTTATTGTAACAGAATCATTTGTAAATCCCGGGTTTCGAATGACCTAAATTTCTACTTCTTGAATTCTAATTCCTACCACGCGTAGCGTTACAATCTGTATCGCGACTTCACCGGTAACGTTGCACGTGACACGAAAATGGTAAGGGGGCTCGTGACAGCACATACGTACATCTGCGTATATCATACGGTGAATTGTGAGGTTACGACCGAAGGATTTTTAAAAGGAAAGACTGCATTCGTTCCGATTACTTTTCGAATCCACAGTTAGCTTGCAAACGTTGTCACCTCGCGTCACGAACGAGTCGCGCATCGTTTAGAATGTAGTGTTATCTGTTTTCGTTGAAAACATTGTTGGTGACGACCATTAATGGCAGGTCCCGGTAAGAGCACGAGAGAGGTTTTGCTGTCTCTTGTCGACGACATCGAACTGATAGCAAAGTAAGAGACACGCGAGTCAACTACCAAATACTTGGAGTGTTTAGAAATTATTGCATCGAACGTAGCTTTTATTTCTCTTTTCTAACCCAGATCCTTCTCTGTTCTTCCACACATACAGAGAAATGATAGAAAACACGATAGCGCAGAAGCCTATGAAGCTCTCCAGTGAGGAGCACGCTCAGCTCACAGAGTTATTGATCGCTAAAGATGATGAATTAAAAGCGACCCTAAAACGAGCTGCTGAACAAGCAAAAATTAATTTAAAGATGGAAGCCTCAAGGGCCGAGGTGGAAAGACAAGACCAAGATATTCAACAATTGCAACGGCAACTTAAAGAGGCTGAACAGATTCTAGCTACTGCCATTTATCAGGCGAAGCAAAAGTTACGATCCATCGCTCGTGCCAATAAAAGACCTGTGTCGTCGGAGGAGCTGATCAAATACGCACACAGAATAAGCGCGTCCAACGCTATTTGCGCCCCTCTTACGTGGCAACAAGGAGATCCCAGGAGACCGTACCCCACTGGTAAGAGGATTTACGCGCTTATATACCTGCTTACATTCGAGATTAATGGACACCGACGCGTAATGGGTGTGGTGCGTTACAGATATTGAAATGAGATTGGGATATCTCGGAAGGCTGAGCGATCTGCCTCCGAATGGACAAATGTTGGGCAGTTCCCATTCGGGAATATCGTCCGAGTTGCACAGAGCTGGTCATCCTGTGGGTGGTACGTTTGCGTAAGGTCGATCGCGCAACTGGTCGCTCGGCCGCACTGTTGTAATAATAATAATAATATTAATAATAATGTTGTGCCGCGAACGCACGCGTTGTTTCAGACCTAACCCCGGTGTCGCAGGCTAATCAGTTCGCGTGGCACCCGTCGGGCGAAATTCACATGTCTGTGAGTGGACAAGGAAGCGTTGCTATGAATACTCATAAACAGGAAACGGAGGATGTCGAAGTTATGTCCACGGATTCTTCGAGTAGTTCGTCCAGCGATTCCCAATGAGCCGGCGGCGGTGTCGCGCAACGCCGAGACGGCAAACGGCAAGTTTTATGTGCGACCGGATACTGCCGAAATGTATGGTGTGAGAAACTACAAGCATCTTGCTAGAGATTAGTGCATTCGTTGTATAATTAATAAATTTTATTATCTCCTATACACGTTTTTTGCTTCAGCGCGTCGGCAATTGCTGCCTTCTACGTAGGCCCGAGAAGAATACATGGTAGGAAGCCATGCAGGGATCGAGGGGTGTAATACGCCTCGGTATTTGCCTAAAACGTGAAATAGTGTCACTTTTATCCAAGTTTAAATCACGCATCGGAGAAGGAGGAATTCTTCTATTTTTTTTCATCAGTCTCTTACCGATTGCGCTTCGTCTTTGAAACTCGCTTTTTGGAATAAGACATTTTGGTCGGTGTACGCGAGACCGAACAGCTCGCAATCTGCTCGAACCTTATCTATGTCTTTGTATAATAAAAGGTCTTGTAAAGCAAGCCCTGGGAACGTGAGCACCTTGCTGTTATATCCTGAACTCATGATTCTTAATGCCGCCCTAAACAGATAAGAATGTTACGCAACGCGTTTCCGGGGCGATTCTCCCGTGTAACGGATCATAAAATCAACGTACCTCCTTATGTTTTGTATGTTGATCATGGCTGCGCAAACAAGTATCGGGGGAAGCTGCCGAATTAGAGAACAAACGCGCGCGTAATTCTTTAGATACCAGGCTAACGATATCTTTGTCGATAGTTGAATATCCACGGACCGCCTATGAAACAAACAACAACACGTGACGACAGCGGTAGTCTAGCGGCAAATGATTATCGTCGATGACGATTTGGCGGAAATTTAACTCGAACGTCTTACTTTAAATCCGGTGCAAGGCCCAGCGCCCTTCTCAAAGCTACCTCGTTACCCATATTCAAAAGAATGTGTATAGCTTCCATTTCTTCGCGGTTGTTGCTCAATGCCAGTTTCTCCATAATCTCATCGAGGTCCGACGATTCTGTCTTGTCCGATTTATCATACAGAACCAGTAGATGCGATATGCATTCGGAAATGTGTTGATTGTTAATTTTTGCATTGAATTCGGAAACGCTTCGATCGCACAATCTGCAATTGTTTCAAAATCTCCATAACGAATGTAGGGAATAAAGGGGAAAGAATTACGCGTAACCTTACCTTTGCGCGGAATAAACTAAAAATCGAACGATCGGTTCAAAGATCTGGATACTCATAGGGACGTTGATCCTTTGAATCGCAATGTCTTGTCTCACCGATCTCAAGCGATCGAAAACAAAATCGTACACGACTATCCAATCGACGTCTGTTCGCGTAGCTATCCTAAAATGTATCGGTTTCTGTTACAATGATTCGCGTAACAATTGATGACGTAGCGCAGTGGAAAATAAATTGATTTGATGACCTACTTTTCGAGCAGATATTTAGTAGTCGATAATAGCACAGACGCGGGACGCAATTGATTCGGTTCGGTCATGATCACCCCTGCTGCCGAACGGCTGAAGGATTTTATAGTTTTTCTTGGGTCGGCCTTTGGTCGTCTTGCCCCCTTTGTACTCTCGTCGATTTCGAATGCATGTAGCAAACCTTCCTTCTCCCTCCTTTTTTTGCATCCGAGCGATACATGTTTGCCAAATGGTTTCGTCGGCGGCGATTTTTCGTTGCACCGACGCACCCGTTCGGGTATATTTAAATAGATGACAGACCGAGAACAAATGGTATATTTAGTTTTATAATTTCTCGTTTCCGAAACGTTAGGAAAATGAGGGGGGGGGGGGGGGGCAACTCGTATAACGAGTAGAGTTGTAGCTTTCGAGAAACACGACATGATAATCAATCTACAACTTGATAAGCGACGAACGATTACACGGCTGCGGGTTAGTTGACTAGTGATTTTGAAAACAATTTCTCTACTATTGGTTAACGGCGTCGAGTAATATTGCTGTAAATATCACTCTAGAGAGTGTAAATACATATCCCGGAGTTTGTTTCGTTAGGTTTCTGTACGTATCTGACCTAACAAGAAATATCCGAGCGATATATATCTTGCTTCTTTCAAAAAGAAGTAGGCGGGTTCGGGGGAAATCTCCGGAGCAAGGATTTCTTGCCTTCTCCGAGTGTTGTCACGATTAAAAAATGTTTTCGCACTCGTGGTATACAGTAGCGCTTTTACTTACATCCAACGTTCCTTCTCCGGGCACATTAAGAAACATGTCCCTTGAATAATTTCTGTCATTCTATAAAATTAAATAAGGAATGATCTGAGAAAATTGTTCTCTCTCTCTTTCTCTCTCTCGGATTAAAACATATACTATACGGATCTGTACATAACCGTTGAACGTACGTATTGGGAGTATATAGAACGTTAGTATGCGACACCAGCGGTCGGTACGCGAAGTAATAGTAATGGCCGACACAAGTATACAATTTATTGCGGTCTACCAATTTGGTAATTATACAGAATTGACGACCTTGAAATATGTTGTGGGAGACATGATTCTGAACAACTTTTTCCTATACATGTTACCGCCCCTTGACCATCGTTTCCGAGATATTTGCAAAAAACTGCTGCTACTACTACAATGTATTCTGCCGTATACGTACCTACCTACAATAGAGCTGTTACTTTTTGACCCGTCGGGTACCCGGACATTACCCGGGATAACTTCAAGCAATTGAATATAGTATTGTCTGTGGTATAGTCTGATGTTAGCCGAAAATGATGGAACAATACCACTTTCATTGGTTTGAAGTTATTCCGGGTAGCCGGGTAGTAACCTTAGAGCATATATACATCTAAGGTAGTAACCTACGGGTCAAAAAGTAATAGCTCTAACCTACAGTACGCGTCTGTGGCAAAGTATGCGCCAGCATGGGACAAAATAAACGATGAAGCTGACCTTCGTTTCCGAGATATTTGCAAAAAACTTGTTTTGACTTATTCCGACGCAACGCATTTCACTTTTCAACTTATCCCGGGTATTAGTATTGGTTGGGGCTAGATCAGTGCGGCCGGTAGCGAATAGTGCGCATGGTAGCGAACCAACGTGAGTTGGGATGTTGACAGGAGCCCTCACACACCCAACAGGTGCTCTCGAAGGCACCCTCTTCCTAGCAAAAAAATTATGTTTTAGAACCAGAGATACCCTAATATTCGGCGGCGTCGGCACCGTCGAACGGAGTCGGTGTGTTGACGGGCATCCGCAAGTTTCTGGTTCAAATCTCCAAACTCATATCGGTTCGCTACCATGCTTTACGCGCCCACCCCTGCAATAACCTATCCCAAACCAATACTAATACCCGGGATAAGTTGGAAAGTGGAATGCGTTGCGTCGGAATAAATCAACCGAAGTATTTCGCAAATATGTCGAAAACGGAGATCGTGCGGCGGTAACATGTATAGGAAAAAGTTGTTTAGAATGTTGAGTTTTACAACATATCCAAAAATCATTGAAATCGGCCAGGAAACACCTATTCTGCATAATTACCATGATATCTCAATTTAAGTTTTCATAAAAGTGCCAAAAAGTGGAGCAAGTAAAATTGTCCACATTCCATTCGTTCTTACATTGACCAGAACCGTTACGCATCTTGTTACATTTGAATGAAAGATTCACCGAGCGAATTACTACTGCAGGAGGGGAACGTTCTTGCGCGTCCTTGTGGGTTTCACAACAAGCACAACCTCTATATATACCTACCGTTTGTGCGTTGTGTCATCTTTGCCGACGATACCGTTACACGAGGCGAAGGTTGATGATCTTACGTAAACTTTCTCACTCCTTTCCTTTTTAATTTTTGCTCGCTATAATTTAGTCCCTCTCGTTCGTCAAGCCAGCTTTTGAGAATCGGCGGGAAACGTAACAGTTTTGTTCCAAAACTATAGTGTGACAATCGAGTTTTCTGTTAAGGAAATTACGTACATATACGGGGTGCGTTCCAGCTCTAGAAGGTTCGCGCGACGCGCGATTCCCAATGTAGCGTGATATAGGTAGAGTGTAGACGATCAGAGCAAGGGCGGTATTATAATGCGCGATAATCAGCCGATTGTATCGAATCACGAAGGTCGTGGTTTGACGGAAGAACCGAAGAACCACCGTTTTCTCGGTAATTAGTATATATACTTAAGATACAAGGCGATTCTGCGTACCAAGATGAGGAAAAACTTGACGAGCGAAAATTGCCTGGAAATATATGTACATATATTTAGTTCTAGAGTAAAATCATTTAATGCGATCCCACGTCTCGTCCTGCACGCGCCGTACGTCACGTGCAGCTGTAAGACCGGGAAAACCGTGACGCGTGAACCCGCGTTCGATCGTGCGATTCTACGGAAAAAGTCACGGTTCGGTTGTTGCGTTTTATGCTTTAAGGTAGCATGATGTGTATTACCGTCCTTTGCTACGAGAGAAACGTTCATCACGAACGTTTTCACGCTCCGTGTTCGAGCTGAAATGATTGAGAAACGCCAGTCGCGGAACTGAAAACACGCGAGTGCCTGCACGTGTATTGCATGTACATAATTAAATATGTACGTACGCGAAGCATTTGTGGAGCACGTTCGCCGAGTCGAATTTAAACAAATTAATCCCGTTTTATCACTTTCGGAAGAGATAAAAATCAAACGTTGACGGGTGAATGTGAGTTGTCTACACGCTGCTTTAATGCGGAACGCGCCTTGTTCCGATGCACATCGCGCGCGCGCGCGCGCGGAGACCACGGAAAACTGCAAGGTTTCGTACGAGCACGTACCAATTGAAAGGAGAAACTGGAAATGTGATTGATACGGACGAGTTTCGATTGTGCGTAGTTCCTACCGCGGTGGAAATTCCCATGATTCCCCTTTTATAGGGGGATAGAAGGATCGTCGGAGGAAATTATAGTAGGTATAGGTAGTATAGGTGGTACAGGTAGAGGTGCGTACTACACGTGATAGCCGCGTAAAGTAAGAGGAGGACCGTCGGCGGCGATTCGTGGGGTACGTGTGACCTCCAGAAAATTCCTGTATAGAGAAACGGACGGTGCTGCATTAGTCCAGTCTTTCTTAACGCGTCGCCAATTTTACGTGTAGCTGTGCGCGAGATTAAGCAGAGAAGCGAGCATCAACGACGCGTTATTGTTTGCCTACATCTTAGGTCGCTCAAGATTGGTTTTTCTCCCACGACGCGCGCAACACCATGTGCCCGCCTTGTTGTAACGAGGCATCCCAACACCCGCGTTGGCAGTTGTGATCCTATAGTCGTAAAAAGTAAATTTCCATTTTCCAACAACGACCGCGCGCGATCTCCTTGAAGGTGCGCGTGAAATTTCCGTCAACTTTTGCATCTTTTGCAAATTTCTTTCGGACGACTCCTTCGTTATATACATACCTCCATACATACGCTATATATATTGTATTTTCTTTGCAAATCTACAATACTCGTGCCACTGATGTTTGCTTCGCGATCGTGAAATACCAGATACCTCTATCATTTTCTCGTTCGTCGATGTTTTAATCGGAGGATTAACGTTACGCGCCCGCGTTATCGCGCGTACAATAAAATCCCGCTACCTACCTACTCAACAAACGTGCAACGAAACGTGTCCGAGTCTTGAATTTTCATCTGCCAAGCATTTTGTCGCAATATCCGGGTTAGATAAGGAAGAATATCGAGTGCACTGGAAGTTGCCGATCCTGTTGTTGGTGATTGCGTTAGGTACACTTACCTACCTACCTACCTACCTACCGACACCACGGTGTCGTTACCAATTCGTCTCTTTGGACGAAAAATTGACACCGTGTTATAAAATCGTACGCCCGTTAGATTAGAGTTGGCCGTGAGTCGTAGAGGAGCGCGCGAGACTTGTCACCTTTGCAAACTCGCGGATCAGAGATGACACGTCGGGACGTGATGCTGCTTCTGCTACAATTTCCGCTGCTGTTGTTTCGCCGCTGTCCGTCTGGTGAGAGTAGAACTGCGTGGGTCTGTGATTCGTGGTCTCGTTCTATACTGTAATAAATTCTTTGCTTTTCTCTTCTTTTCATCTTTGAAGAAACGATCGTAACAGCGCACAACGATTTCGAATACGGGCGCATCGAACCGGAGGCCGCTGACGAATTGGACTGGAGAATACATCCTTGTCGGCGAGAGTGCGTAGACGGAGCTCCGCCAATGGACTGCCATTACATCTTTAAATTAGAGGCTTATCACACGATGAGTAAAGCGTGCTACGATTGCCCGTTTAATGTCACCGATTGCTTTCGGAGGCACTGCATTCCAGCCGATGGCGTCGAAAGATCTGTTTTGGTCGTTAATCGACAAATGCCCGGACCGCCTATCGAGGTATGCAGCTGTCCTCTGTTTTATGTACCTACATATGAACGTGGACTCGGCGCGCGCGCGCCCGGTCGCTTCTTTCTTTACGCCAATTATTATATATTGATATCGCCGTGTACCTATAGGTACCTACTATTATACTTACCCATTTCGACCCGCATAACCGACGCGAAATGCGCGCGCGGGTCGTTTGCCGGGGCCCGGGGGTGTCTACGTTCGTTTTGTTCGTAGGTGTGCCAAGGCGATAGAGTGACGGTTGACGTGATAAATTTACTGCATTCCGAGAGCACCACGATGCATTGGCATGGGCAACATCACGTTCAAACACCGTACATGGACGGTGTTCCGTATGTGTCTCAGTGCCCGATTTTGCCAGGATCGAGTTTCCGGTACGATTACATCGCCACGGAAGCCGGCACGCATTTTTGGCATTCGCATCTAGGTACGGTTTCGAATCGCTCTATCTCTCTTCTCTCTTCTCTCTCCCTCTCTCGCACTCGTCGACTATTTTCGAAAACGCCAAATTACCGTTTAGGCTTTCAACGAGGCGATGGGGTGTTTGGTCCGTTGATCGTTCGCGTACCACCACGACGGAATTGGCACAAAGACTTGTACGACGTGGACCAACATACCATACTGATCTTGGATTGGACGCACGAATCGGGAATCGATAAATTTTTAAATCACTATTACGCGGGTGGAAGTAACAAGCCGCCGAATCTACTGGTCAACGGTCTGGGTCGTTTTACATCTGTTTCGAATGGAAACGGCGCTTCGGCGACGATGCCGATCGCAACGTTTATCGTTAAACCGGTAACGACGCACTGTACTGCGTAGAGTCAAGCGCGAATTTTTCTGATATGTAAATTCATTCGTACCCACGTGCGATAATCGGATTGTCGCGTTTACAGAACAAGCGGCACAGGTTCAGGCTCGTTAACGCCGAGGTTCTCAACTGCCCGATCGAGTTAACCATCGATAATCACACCATGACTGTAATTAGTTCGGACGGACGCGACATCGAGCCGATCCAAGGTGCGTAAGCAAGGAAGGAGGAACGTGATAAAATTGTTGCTGATACTGATACGTACTACTTACGATCTCGTTTAGTGAATTCTCTGGTAAGCTACGCTGGCGAAAGATTCGACTTTGTTGTTGATGCGAATCAAAACGTGGACAGCTACTGGATCGTAGTTCGAGGATTAATGGATTGCGACGAAAGATTTACCAAGGCTTATCAAGTCGCTGTACTGCGGTACGAAGGTGCGATCGAAGAGGAGCCGAAAGCCCAAGTGGCGTACGAACGCGAAACCAACGACTCCCCGGATCGTCGGGTACGTGTATACACATACCTACTACACGTCATACGTATCTGACATTAGATTTGCTTGTCGCGCGAGGGTTGAGAATGTACATGGGTAATACCTAATTAACAAGGGGTAATGTGCCACTGTAGAGCCCGGAGTATAATGAATGGAATGGCTCTTTATTGCGTATATATACCTTGAAGTACGATCACAATTTTTTCTTTAATTTTTCAAATACAAAATGGCGGCGCCACATTTCAACGAGCGAAGCTTCTCCCGAAGAAACAGTGCTCCGCGGCGAGAAAGATTTCTCCCTCAATTTTTCACCTAGATAAAAAAACCAACAATTTTTTAGTGTGGTTCGACACACAAGAGTATGTCGAAAATTACACGAGGAAATGAAAAAAATACTGTTTTGTATAAGAATGGTGCGTCATCGACATGAAAAATTGTTGAGACGTTTTCATCAATCACGCACCATTCTTACAAAAAACAGAATTTTTTTTTTTAATTTTTGTCCCTTCATCGTGTATTTCCCGAAATAATCTTATATAGAACTAAAAAATTGTTGATTTTTTGTTCTAGATCAAAAATTCAAGGTGAAATCTTTCCGGCCGGGGAATATTGTTTCTTCGGGAGAAGCTTCTCTCGTCGAGCTGTGGCACCACCATTTTGTATTTACAAAAAAAGTGATCATACTTTGAAGCCCTTTTATCGGCTTTTGCATTTCATTCGCTATACTCGCGTGAAAGATCCTCAGAATCAGGCTGCCTTTCCAGCCTCTACAGTGGCACATTAGCCCTTAAACAGCGACGCGCGCGCGCGCACTTTTTTTCAGCAGCTAAACGCTTTGAACGAAGGTACCGAAACGAATGGGAGCGTTAGTATACCTATGTTGAGAGCTATGGATAAAAACGACAAGTCAAATACGAAAGAACCGGATTATCAGTTTTACGTGTCTTATGACTTTTACAAGAAGGACAATCCTCACTTTCATCGCAGTAAGCTTTACGGATTTGATCAAGGTACGTGCGATACAGAAATTCCGTTGCGGTCCTTCCAACATTCTGTACCTACCTACTTACTTATACTTGCAGTAAAAGATGCGAAACGAGTTCTGACTCCGCAACTGAATCACATTTCGATGCGGTTACCGCCGGTCCCTTTGTTGTCTCAGAGAGATTCTATCGATCCGAATGAATTTTGTAACGCGAGTACGGTGCAGGGCTGTGAACGAGATTATTGTTCCTGCACTCATGTGCTCCAAGTGACGCTTGATAGCGTGGTGGAAATAGTTTTGGTAGACGAAGGTAAACTGTAGTATCTATAGATACAATTTTTCAAGGTTTTGTCCCCCCTACACCCCTATCACGTTCCTCAGGCCTGGCTTACGATGCGAACCATCCGTTCCACCTCCACGGCTATCAATTTCGCGTGATCGCGATGGAGAGAATCGGGAGAAACGTTACTGTAGAAACCGTCAAGAGATTAGACGACGAGGGACTGATACGCAGACACCTTGATCATGCTCCGTTAAAAGACACTGTAACGGTACCCGATGGTGGTTTCACGATCGTGCGATTTCATGCCGATAATCCAGGTATGTAACTCCCGAGCCTTTGCAACGTTTCGAAACATTTCATCTTCCAACGCCCTACTTTATTCTCCAGGTTATTGGCTGTTTCATTGCCACATTGAATTTCACGCTGAAGTTGGAATGTCGTTGATTTTCAAAGTTGGCGACAACAAAGACATGCTGCCGGTGCCCCATAATTTTCCAACGTGTGGCGATTGGCAACCTGAGAATGCCAAACACGCGACAAAAAGTACTTTTTACTCGACGAAAGATATGTCGAAAGCTACGATGGATGATGTTACCGAGAACAGTGTGCAACGATTCGTGAAGCTGTTGACCCAAGTTTTGGACACATTGCGAATCTCTTCGTCGACGCGTAACTTGATCGCTTCGTATATTCTGCTGTATTTCTGCGCATTCGTTACCGTTGTCTACGCAAGTGTGTAAAAAAAAAAGTTGTGCCTATGCTTGATCGATAATCGAGGAAAAGCGAGGTAGCGATGCGATCGTATGAAAGATATTGTATGTACATATGTAAGTACTAAGGTAGTACCTGCCGCGATAAGCAGTAAGTTGACGGTTCACATTTTATTCAGGTATAATTCATAATTCCTACATCCGCCACGAAACCCCGTATCAACAACAGCTGTTCCAAGATGTGTACAATATTCGAGGGGATCGATTTATTAGATTCGTCCTGTTTGTACAATACATCTACAATGTACATACACCTT
The DNA here is from genome assembly GCA_910592295.1 of Andrena haemorrhoa. Classification (NCBI taxonomy): domain Eukaryota; kingdom Metazoa; phylum Arthropoda; class Insecta; order Hymenoptera; family Andrenidae; genus Andrena; species Andrena haemorrhoa. The sequence goes on from OU342946.1 coordinate 30,325,560, forward strand.
GTATATACATTTAATACGTGCGAAACGTTGCGTATTATACTATTATATTGAAATGAATACCAAGTTTACACGGTATTGTCAGGGTTTTGTACAAGATTCTGGATATATTTAAGGAAAGAGATATTAAAAGTAGCTAGTTGATCCGTGATCGTAAAATTGTTCGCACGTAATCGCGTGCGTGCGTGTATGTGTGTATATATATATATATATATATGATGACGAGTAATAAATTCGTACGCACGAATGTATGTGAAAGTAGAGTTTATTTTCGGTAACTGTATCTGGCGAGAGTTACACCGCTAAACGTTAGTATATATCTCTTGCAAGCTGGAAGCTGGACAAATCGTGTAACACGCGTCCTTCTGAGGCGGTCGTTGCAAAGGATGTGCCAACAGCTTTGCCATATTATCGTGTAATTTTGCTGCGTTCCTTCCTACCTCTAATATATACGAATAGTTTCTTGTATCCAACATTGTCACTTGGGCATAAATTTCCTCGCACAAATTTTCCGAGCACGGGGGCTCGTGTACATATAACACGTCTATAAAAAAGTATGGATTCACCCCGAGATTCTCTAAATACTTATTATGGGCATGAAATTGTGGGATGCTGTGAGATCGCGAATATATCAAAATTACTCTGGTGACGAACATTGGAACGGCGACGGTGTTGTTTCTCTTTGTTGGCAAAGGTAGCTTGGACTGTAGTTTTTCCAACAGCTGAACAAAGTCGTACGACTTTTGATCTTCTTCCAGAACTTGTTCGTTCACAAGGTCCAACTGATTAATAATGCTCTTGGTGTTATTGGTGAAATCGCATATCCACTGAGCGCCTTGTGCGTTCAGGATCATTAACGCGAACTCGTGACTGCGTTGAATGGATGATTTGATACAGACAAAACTTTCCACGACCCGTTTGATCATTAGCAGTGGCTCGATACACTTGCCCCCTGATGTAGACAGTTTGAAAGGGGTGCTGTTCCTCTCTCTTACGGTGTCGATTATAAACAGAATTTTTTCAGGCAGGTTCACGCCCGACAAGTTTCGTATCGACGCATCTTCTTCGTCGCCGTAAATTAGCGGTTTACCATCCGAAAGGAAATACGACGGCGTATTAATATCGGAGTTGTTACTCATTTTCGATACTCCCTCTCGTTCTCTATTTGGGACGCGGACGCAACATTCGCGCAGCTTGCTCGTGCTTTAAAACACTTTAAACAACCATCGATTGCTTTCGTTAGCCGCTACTATTTTCTTCTTACGTATGTACGTATGTAGTATGTACTTTAAATAGTCGTCTCTACTGGTCTCTACTCTCTAGCGAGATGGCTAATGGCTACCATAGCTACACTAAGGTTAGCTGTCGCAAACTCTCTCACACTATCTCAGCCACCAGCCGCATACGCAGAGCGGAAGAGTCAATCGATTTGGGGGAACGCATACGGGCGAATTTACACGGTTCGCTTCGGTTGTATTACATATTCTTTGCTCTGTTGCTTCCGAAATCTCACGTCAAGTGAGAAACGCCATCAGGGTCCCCGCAGGGTTGCCAACTTGAAATATTACTAAAAAGAATGAAATATGTTTGAAAAATATTCATAGCAATTAAATCACAATAAAAGTTCCAAATCCAGATTCTCTTAGCTGGAATCATAAACATTTTTCGTTGATAAATTTTGAAGCATTTGTTGAGATACACTAACATCATTCATGCAACATTTGATGTTTGAGAGCACTAATTTCTGCTCTAATTCTGAGTATAAGAACCATGTCTGGTCACTATCGAAAACTCGATGGCTTATTTTCACTATTTTCGATTGTTACCGGTATTGAAAATTATGGATTGATATCCATGCAGTTCTGATCGCTTTGCTTAAGAATTGCTGCTAAAGCTGATAAAGCATTAAACAGGACAAAATAATGTTTGTCCTAGAGAAATAATTTCTACTTAGCATAATAATAACCAATAACATCGAAATTCATAGGTTTCGATGTACATATCGGTCTTCAAATATCGATTATAAAAACATCGATGTATCGTTATTATCTCTACTTCAAGTTCAATTTTTATTGTAAATTATTGAAACTCAAGGTTCGTAATATGTAGTTAGTAAATGTAGTATGATTGAAGAAAAGGATGTTTTTTCGTGTACATTTTTTTACGAATGTTCTTTTTTATTTTCATAAGTATAATGTAACACACAGCAAAATATAATGGATTATATAACGCGGATAATACGATGTTCTTAAAAAGTAAAGGCACGAGTGGGTTTAGGACATAGAAATTGACACTAAGATGTTTCCCCAGTATTAATCTTCATCGTCGCTAATCATTACACGAGACGATCTCTGTTGATTACGTTGTTTTTGCGTTGGCTCCTCCTCGTCGTCGCTAATTATCGTCCTAACGTGTTTCGGCTCGGTATCCTGAGACGTTAATAGCTGTTCTTCTTCGTCGCTATCCAGCAGACGGCGCTTCTTCACTGTCCCGTCCTCCTTGTCCGAGCTGTTCGATCGATTTCTTTTTCCCTCGTCTAACAGAAATATCCATTTATCAACAAGAAGGAGTTGATACGATTTTAGCTATAGCTTTTCTTAATTAGACTGTCAGTTCCTTAATTTACCTCGAGCATCTTCGACGTTGCTTTCTACTTCTAATTCGGAGTCCGATGAATCGACAAGTAGCCTTGCACGACCACCAGACTTTGTCTTTTCCTTATTTGAGTTCTCTGAAACTAATAAGAACAGAGTTAATCAAGTTTCTTTCCTTCTGAATGAAAATACAGATTGATTTTTGTCTGCATTTGTTGGTAACTTTCTCTAGTTCAGAGTTTAAGCTGACACGACACAGAGGGCACGTAGTTGCCTCTCTGAAACGTACTAATACATACCGACTGCCTGCGACGATGTTGCTAGCGTCTTTATTTCGATTTCAATACGTTGTGTTGACTTCAGCGAAATTGCGGAACTTATTGACGGCTTTGCTTTAGAATTAACGCTCGTAGTAGGCTTGGAATCTTGATAAATTGACGGTGGTGGCCCTGCTGAAAATTGTACAATTTTGGACCTCAGTAGGCTTCCCGTAATGTTTAGTTAAGTTCAGACGAAACAGTTAAAAATTAGCTTGCAGGAACTACCTACCCTTAGGTGCAAAGAATTTTTTAATATTTTCAAGAACGTCTACATCATCGTCACTCTCGTTGTTCTTGTCGCTATCAGAGTGCATTTTTTGTGGGATAGTTGCTGGTTCTAAAATCAAAAGTACAGGTGTACATTTTGAAATGTCCCACTCCATCTGGACGAAGTATTTAATCCGCGGGCAGTGAAATTAATTGCAGTGAAAAGAAAGCAATTGCACTGGTGAAGAAATATGCCACCTTCTACTGCTATTAATTCTTCTTCAAACAGCTGCCTTATTATTTAGTATTAAGAATTTTGCAATTCTCGTAGCCATAAATTGGAACAAATAATTGCCCTTCATTCCCCCCTTTAAAGAGCACGAACGAATCGATCGACTCAGTGGCCATTATGTAAATCGAGGAAGCTCATTTGCTGCAGGGTACATAGGTAAAGAAAAATGTCGAAATAATACCTTCGACAATGAAATTGCCAGCCAGAGCTGCTTCGATAAGATCGTGGCGCTTCTGAATGGTCGAGGTAAGCATATTAGCTGGTATACGCCAGTAAGATTCCTGTTCATCAAACGGAGGCGTGAATCCCAAGGCTCGAAGGAGCTTTTGAAAGCTCGGCGAATCCATCGCTGCCGACGAATAATCTGTCAGCGGGACTAACGGGATACCTTCGGAGCTTTCCTCGTCCCGATCGTCCAGGACATCCTGCAGGGATTCCGTGATCCATTCCAGAGCCACATTCATATCTGATTTACGTACAAAGGAAATCATTATTGCTTCCCTCTATGAAAGTTTTCTCACCTAATACCCACTTATTAATCCCTAAGAATAATGAAACTATTGGGGAAGGGCTTCGGTATTCAGAGTAGCCAGTAAGATGTAATCATAACACGATAGTTAAGAGTTGGGCTTCCATGTAACTCCTAACTGGAATAAATCTTCTATGACACGAAGGAACCGAAATTGCTGTTTATTTTAAGAAAATACATCGGTATTCCGATAGGTGAAAAGCACATTGGCACGACAGGAAAGGGTGGCAAGATCGTTTTTTAAGGATGTCCCGTCGAAAATCCACGGGGATCGACCCGGTCACTCCCCAACCTAGGTCACATTTGTACCGCACGCGAGAAGTCTCTTTGACAAATCATTACTTTTTCCACTGTAACCCGGCCCGGCTTTTTCCAAACGATCCCTGCAGTTCCTGGCCCTCCGAGAAGCCCCTCGAAAAGACATTTGTCGCCGGGAGGCATGAAAAAAGAGTGCACAATATTCGAAGTAGCTGGGGAGGATTTTATTCTCATAAATCAACGCTGGGAAAAGAATGGAGGGAGACACGGTGTTACTCACTTTTTTCGATGACATCCTTCAACAGTCCAGATAATTGTGCATCCGTGTAGACCATCGCCGGCTGTTTCTTCGTACTTTTCTTCGCCCTCTTGTTCGTTGGTTTATTGGGAGCGGTGCTGTTACGCCTCGAGGATTCTCCAGCTTCTTCGTCGCTGCCTTCATCCTCGTCTGAATTACTGGCAGACTGCGTTTCCCACGACGATTTCCCTTTTTTCAAAGCACGTGGAAATGGGTGTAAACGCTTTTCGATATTGCTTCTCTCCTATGAGAGGAACGCATCGAGTACGGCCGCACATCGAGGGAGGAAGTTGGTGAATCTTCTTCCAGCGATTCGTGAATTTCCATTCAGGCACGCTGAACACGCCCGGCATACGTGAATCGTAGAAACAATAATCCACCGAACCGGCATAGAGATTCATCGCCACGGTCTCGGACGACATCCAATTAACGCGGCAATATTACGCCCACGCGGGCCAAAGAGAGAGAAAACAAAGTCTATATAACCTGTTCACCCTGACAATATCGACGAAAGGTTTTTTCCCCGGATCATAAAGAACCAGAAGAGGGTCCTACGAGAAGATACCGTACAAATTGATCTCTGCTCTCTCTCTCCTTACCCGTCGCCCCTCCCTGTTCTCCTCTTTTTCCGCGTGCACCACTTCCCTTACCTATTTCCATCTTTCTCCCTCTAAAGGAGCGGGGGCAGGTTCGCTCTATGCAGTCGCCGGCAATCGTATTAGCGGAAGACTGATCGAATGGGAATAGTCGCCAGAATCTGAGGATAGTAAGAAAGACAGATGCGAATGGGATGGGATAGGATTGGCCGGAACAAGGGGTGCTTCAGAGATGCTCGAGCCGCTGCAGAAAAGGCTGCGGGAAAGGGGCAGGAGGAGTCGAACAGAACGGCGAACGGCGAACGGCGAACGGCCATGGTACGTGGACGGGGTGAAAGGGAGAGTAAACGGCTCACCGTGGTTGCTTTTTCTCGATCGCTTCTTGCGCAGCTCCTTCCGATCCGCGGCCAATCCTAATTCCAAAAGCTTCTCCTTGATCTTTGGCTTCGGCCGCTTTATTGTGAGCCCATTGAAGATCAGATCCACGGGATCTGTTGTACACAACGTAAAGCATATCGGCATTAATTCGACGGTTAACGGGATGGAACGTTGATTCAATTCGATAGCACTCGCGCAACGGCCAAACGGGGGAGGAAATTGAATCGGCAGAAGGGAAGGGAATTTTCTGATAGCTGGGTCTTGTTTGCCCGCGATAAGGGCTTAAGATTGTAGTGCCTCGAAGCTAGAATCTGGATTCTTAATCTTCCATCTTCTAGTTGGGAGACTTAAATCGAACTTTAAGGGACAGGGCTCGATTTGATTGATTAGATTTAGGTTGCCCCGAGAGTGATGCAACTGTTACGAGGTCCATCAGCCATAAAATTGTTTCAAGTTTGTGCGGAACGTGTGAAATATTCGCAGAGCCGTGTTGAAAATACAAGGGGGGTATTCGGAAACTCCTAGAAGACAGGGAACACAACTGGAACTTCTGTGGAGTACAGTTGGGGCAAGAGCAATTTCGAGCATTAAAGTCATGGAAGACAAGGGGTCACCGTACGAAAATGAAGCAAGTTTTACAAGACTTCTGGAAATCCTTCCGTCAGGGAGGATATTATTCCTCGTCCGCCTCGACGGAGTCGGAATTATTGCTGTAGGTAGCAACCAGCCGTTACCGATGCTCGGCGCTTAATTAAATCTCGAGAATCGTCGCGGGTGCTAACGAATTCTCCAGCGAACATTCGTAAAATTCTTGGACCGCTCCGAGGCACGGCCAGCCCGGCCGGCCATCACGCGCATTTTCCGCTAAATTATATCGTTTCCCTGAGTTGTTCATCGCCTATGAGTCCCCCCGTTCGGCGAAAGTTGCTAGAAAATTACCGTCGTCGTTTCTCAGTTGCTCCCAAAGCTCCGCGAGCTGAGTAACTTCCTCGTCGCCCCATTCTTTTGGAAGCCTCTTTTGTACTTCGTTTCGGACAGCCTGGAATAATTGTAATTACGTTAATTGCAAAATAAAGCGGTGCTTTGCCTTACTTACTTCTTCTGAAAGATTCTCCATTAGAGCACTATTACGAATATAAAAAAATTAATAGAACTTTCATATTTATGTACCATGTATTGGCTATGTATGAGACACAAATTAAAAGCTACGTTTGTTAAAATCTTTCGTCTCTTCAACGAATTTGATTAACCAGTTAAGCTTATATCTATCGCTTTAAAGCACCCTGTACACTCGCAAATTAGAGCTTGGAGAAGATGTCTGTCGCCTAATTCCTGATCCTAAGTCCCTGCTCTCTTGAAAGGGGATAAAGGGGAAAAAATACGACGCTCGTTTTCCAATGATTACGCTTTGCTCCCTCGCCAAGGATTCCTCTTGGTTGTCCTAAATGGCAGTCGCGCGACTTCACCAACTAAATGAATGTCAAATGAACACCCGGGCGTAGTCTGGCCTCATTCAGTTTTGAGGGGCGAAGGGTAGCCACGCATGAAATTATTTAAATGAAACGCTTCCACGACTAAGCCCCCCACTTTCATGGATCTCGCTGGCGAATCAATAATACATTTCATCCCCTTTCTCCCTGCCACCCTCTGTTTCTTGATGCTCATTTGCGCCGGCTGACGTGTTTGGTCTACTGTGGCGCTGTGCTTAACCCTTTGTGGTTCAATGGACTTTGCTGAGAGACGGACAGAGCAGATTGACTTTGAAAGGCAAATAGAAGAAAAGAGATTTGTGTAATCGTGCTGCAAATGATAGATAAATGTGATGAACACTTTGTAGCTTTCTAACTCTGACACGAACTCCACCTATTACCTACTATCTTTAATAGTAGTCGTGTAAAATATATGAAATTTCCTTTATTATTGTCAAACAATGTATAAGGGGGAAATGCTTCAAAATATTTAAACATATAAGGGTACAAGCTGTTAAATACATAGGTACAGTGTTTTCACCAAATAAAAATAATCAATCTAAAGGAAGTACATTTACGGTAATCAATTTAGCGCGAGGTAAACTTTGGGGAGACTTTTTCTGGAAGGAATTTGTCAGGGAATCAATAATACCCGGAGCAATCCAATCAGCTTTCTCTGGCGGGGTGAAGTAGCGGTCCCTTTGCAGCTAATAACCGTGTGATTTGCTGGCGAGCAAATAAATATTATCGGCCAATTTAAAATCAATGAAAATAGAAATAAAGAATTGCTTTCACACTGTTTCGAATAAAACAAGACTTGGATCTTTAAGTATCACTTCCATCGTGCGTCTTAGGCTGTCTTTAAATATTTCAAGAAATCTGAAATACATTTGCTGCATTCGAAAGCAAATGAAATATGTATACTGAAGGAAACGATGCTCAGATGTACCTAACTGGCGTTCAACACGAAGTTTGATTGCTCCCTGGAGATTAGTAATTAGGATAATCGCTAATCCTCAGCGTCTCCACCCTCCATTAGAATATACGTGACGCTCGAAGAACATTCGTTCGTGAAATTCCCAAAGGGTAACGGGGTAAGAATCCGTCAAGGAATCAATAACACCTTGAACCAGCGGAGCTCGACTCCCCCGCTGGAATCAGTGGTATGGGGGCAATCAGCTCCCTTTCCTGGCGGAGCAGCGGGTGCACACCTATGATTAATCGTCAATTTCGAAGTGGGGTAATACCGTTTTAACGGTAGTCAGATATATCGTCGCCTTGCCCACCCACGCCCACCCTCTTCCATCCATCGCTCTTACTTTCCCTCTATTTCTCTTTGGCGCACGTGCTTCCACGCTCCTCCGCTGCCTTAAAGCAGGTAATGTCTCAAGATTATCGTTATAACGTGCCCTGCACCGATGTTGTCCGATGGGTTTTCGACAAACAGAAGGATGCCACGGGCAGAATCCGGTTAAATTGCCTGTGTTCCCCACGGTGAGCGCCGTAGCCACGAGTCGGGGAACATTCCACGTTGGCGAGATCTACTGCTTAACACCGATTAAAACACAAATTCAGCCCAGGATCTACTACTGTTGCGCATTGCATTGGACAATCATAATTAAGGGGTCAGTCCACTGTGAAGTCGTGGAAAATTGTCATTTTTTAGGATTTATTTTTTAGTAAAGGAAATGTCCAATGCAGGTAATTAATGTTTTGTCTACTTATTGACAGTATAAAACAAATCTATTTTAAATTTTTAACAGTTTTTTTCAAATACCTATAGGTATATCGCACTGATGTGAGCGCTTTGAGAAAGCGATGTAGTGCTGGTGCAGGTAATTCCGGGAGAACGACGCATTTGAAACAAAAAATTCAAAGTAGATATGTTGCAATCATTATGAGTGTGGTTATCGCCGGGACCAGGAATATTTTTACTGATAAAAAATTAACTAAGTATCGAAATACGGTGAATTTTTAAATCATTTTGCCTTGTCGAAAAAAGTTTTCGTGGTCCCGGCCATAGTTACTGATGTGCCGAATAACGTGTAAAATCACCTGCACCGGTTGAATTTTTTTTTTTAGATAATCGCGTTTAAAGTGTTAAAACAAATTAAAGAAATTCGTTTAAATTTTGTTTGTATAATATAAGAGTAGCTTAATAAATACCAAAAATCTACGGAGAAAAAAAATCTTTAAAAATATGTTATTTTTCAAACCATCACAGTGGACTGAAAACAGGGGCACAGGTGATTGGAAGATATTTAACAGTTGTCATTCCATCCAGATAAATTTGGCGATCAATGTGATCGATTGTTTAAAAAAGTTAAACGACCTAGTTGCCTTATTCGCGAACGATTATTAGTATCGTGAGTGATTAAAAAAATGTCTCTCGATGCTTAACTATTTGGGCCGATTAACGGGTAACACGTTTAAAAGTACGCCACGCTGGAATTCGCCGCGCATGCAAATGGTCGGACCCGTTTCCAGCGGGCATTTTCATGTAAATTTTCTTCAAAGTTCCACTGTTACATTCGCACTTTTTGAAGCTCGCCGAGGAATCCTGCTATTTCGGGCTGTATGTACGTGATACATAATACATGAAACGGCCGCGGTCGCTTGTTTCAAAAAGGTTTTGTTTAAAATCGTATTGTAACTGGTCTGAAAAGTTGTCGCATAAAGGATTATTCAAAAGCTAGTAGGACACGCCGGGAAGAGGGAAAACGAGTATCGGTACAACAAAACTCGTTGAAATCTCTCGCCACTGTCCCCGTTGCACTGTTAATTCTCTGCCGGCCGTTTTTCCCTGCTAATAATCTTTTCTATGCTCATTGTTGCAGCGGTTCGAACGAACCGTTGTCCCGTTGCTCGTTCTCCGTTCATAATGAACGCATTCAGCCGATTTTGAAAACGCCACAATCGCCGAGAGCCCTGCTCTTTTCCCCTCGTTGGTATTCTCATGCTTGTTACGATTTATTAAAATTTATGACATAAGTATTTCACGTTCATTCGGCACATTCCTACTTAAAATACAGCTTATTTCATTGCGAACCTTTAGCGGGAAAAAGAATTTAATGAATCGTTGGTCCGTCAGAATCTATGATTTCAATATTTCTTCCACTGCGTGTACTTCTTGTTTCTAAGATATTCTTTTACGCCAGTAATTCAACCACGCGGCTCGTTGTACATACACCCTCGATGGAAAAGAATGGTCCAAGTTATTCGTTACTGTGGTCCCGCGACGTTCTTTCCTCGTGCACCTCGAAAAGGACGATGTCGAACTGACGGGGCGCGTGCCTCACCTTACTTTCCCGCTCGATACTAATGTTTATACGTGTTTCGCAGGGGCAAAAGGCAAACAAAACGATAGCTTCCCGCGGCACGGCAAAAGGGTATGTACACCCGGGGAAAGGGAAATAACGTGCTTGAACGAATAAGCCGCGGTGGAAACTCGTGAACGGAAATCTTTAATATTACCGTCGCGATTTCAAGCGAACGATAGAAGAATGTATCGCTGCCGTTCCAAAAGTGGCAATAAACTGCGACTTGCTGCCAAAGAACGGTGCTGTTTGAAATTGTTTTCAGTAGAAGAACCGTAGGAGCGACGCGTTTCGATATTGCTTCGTAAAACGCGATGTTCAACGTGGTGTTCATCTTTCAGTGATTAACGAAACATATTTTCTTTTATTAAGTAAATTCGGATTAGAAATGACTACCAGCAAAGATATATTTTCTTTCATTCTGCTAGAAAGCGAACAGGTTTTCTCGTAATATATTTTAGTGAAAGATGCAGGACTTATATTCTCGATTCAACATAAATCTACCCAGGTAAGGGTTCGGCACCTGACAACCGGAAGCAGGGCAACAGGTAGTGGTAAATCTTTGGAAATCTTGGTATCGCAGCAGAGGGGGGTCTTATACGAAAGAAACTGACTATCGATAAGTAGAACTTGTTTCTGGAAGCAAGAAATTCCAATTCCCCACAGAATTATTTCTACACGAACCGATTTACCCGAGGGGTGCGCCAAAAGTCGCGTCCAAAAGCAACTCGTTGGAAGGGAATTTGCATTGAAAGGAAAGAAACGAGATGTTCCGTTTACATTTTCCAATTTCGATGAATGGAACGCACCGAATGGTATGCATTTTCGATACGCTAATTGGCCATTCTTTAAACGGTTCCAAGAGCGAGGGCATCGAGCGGTGGTTACAGGAGGGGGCCAACGATTCATTCGGAGTTAAGCGCCGTCTATTTATGTGTCTAGCTTCCGCCCCCGCTCGAAAGCTTGGTGTGCTCCTTTGAAAGGAAAACGCAAACAAAGCGATAGCTTTCCGTGGCGCGGAGAGGCGCCGGAAGGGAACACTTGACGGAAGAAAATCTTGAGATACTTTCATCCCCGCACCGTGAGAGCCAGGCGAGAGGGCGAGGCGCTGTTGCTGGCGCAGCGGAAGTCGTGATCCACGCAGGAACAGAGACCAACAGAGACAGAGCGCCTCTCCAGGAGCACGAGAGGGAAAGGATGCCCCAGAAAGCGTCTCGTGGAAATTGTCTCCAGAGAATTTACAGTTCCTGCAGCAATTCAACCGCTCCATTTTTTGCATATGCTCACCCCGTCAGCGTCACCGGTCCAGAAACTTATTTTCCAGGCGGCACCCTCCGACTTCTCGCGCTCCTTGTAAATCATTGATCCTGTCAGGGTTTTCTCGCTGGGGGGGGGGGCGAGGCTGAGTATCAGACAGTCGAATGAATTTTCAAGTACGTTTTTGGAAGCGTGCGTGGGCGCGTGCGTCTATCGTAGAACAGATTGATCGTTGAGGAAGTAGTTAAGGTGGGAGTGTTTCTTGGAACGAGTTGGTAGATGGTATCGACGAGTAAGAAGGTTGAATGATTCGGGCTACCGTTTCATTCCAATGTTTCATTTCATGCTTTGGTTTCACGTCCTTTTTTACTTTTCAAGTCTGAATTCGTGGCAGTGAAACCCATTTATTTGAAGCTTTTTGTTCCGACGTAAGATTTTTGTGTAGAAAGGGCAGAATTTAATAGATACACGCATATTTCTCTGAAGCCCCGAAGAGTTACGCTGCGTTAGGGTGCGTCAACCCCATAAACCCCATAGATCACGAAAGAAGGTAGAGAAATGTTTTGTTCCGTAGTCGATTTTTTCGCCGAGTCCGCGACTTTCAGCCACCCACCGATCTAATTCGAATAAGAATGCATCATCTCGATCGTGGGAAAGATATTTAAGAAGGGAACTTGAAGGCTACTTGTAATACAAAAGAGCATAGATCATGGTTGAAGAATAATTGAGGCGAGATGAGAAATTACTTACCTTGGAATTAACAACCAGGTACATCTCCTTTAGCTTCTTGATAATACCACGTCGCGTCCGTTCTTGATTAATGTTTTCCAGTATCCATTCGATAATGTCTAAATAAAAGTATGACGTTTAAAATATTCATTTGAACCGAATCTTTAAAATGTAAAAGATACCTACTTGTTCTATAAAAAGAACTTGATTATATCCGAACGACGTGAAATGTTATAGGTAAACGCGTCGCTGAGAGCTTATTAACGAGGCAGTTGCTATAATTCAATTATTTCAGTCTTCTGTTCTGAATGGATATGCATGGAGGTTGGGATGAATGTTGATCCAACCAAGGCTACGAGTAACTGTGCTATTTATATTCGATCAATATTACCCGTGAATTGATTCGAAGGAAGGGGAGGATAACTGGATCATCGTTGGGGTACGTGATTCGGTTAGCCGATAAATGAAGACGTTGTTATCGGTAATCTAATGTTATCGGCAATTTTCGCCGGCGTCTAACTATTTTGATGTCAAGGATCTCTCGAGTGAGAATAACGCGGCCTCGCCTAAGACAATGATCTGACGCCTGCGTAATTTGTCCGCTAAAAATATCAGCGTATTTTTGCTGAATAGGTATATCCGAGGAGTAGATTTCGAACGAGTCAACATCCGTTTGATATTGATTGGATTATTTTTGCTTTCAGAAATGCATTATAGCATTTCCCCGAGGGATGAAACGAAGTTAAACCTTCAAGAAGCTGACAAGGATTTCGCAATTCCCGATTGCTTAACCCCCGTTCATTTGATCGTGAATAGGTTCGAATTGAAGAAAAAAATGTAACATCGCCCAAGTTTTGCCCTCGGAGGGAAGCCGTGAATCAGAGGATTCGGCGGAAACGCGAGCAGCGTACCTTGGGGATAGTTGTTAGTCTGATGTTCCATGAAGAGCGTGCGTAACTCGTCCTCTTGGGCCTCGGTCCAGAGGCTGCGCGAAACTTTCTTGTTATCCGTTTCCGCGTTGTAACCCTCGACGACTGCGGTCGCGTCGCGAGTGGTCTTCCAGAAGAGCAGCTCCATGTACGCCTTCCGGTTCTTCTGCGCGACTTCGATGAAACGACGGATTATGAAGACCGCGAACTTTTGGAGCTCCTGCAAGGGTTGGGATCTCAGTCCACTTGGACACGGAGGGCCGCTCCTCCGTTCTCGGCCATTAAGCGGAGGAACGCAGATATGTAAATTTTCGGTGATAAAATCCAAGAAGCGAGGGGTGGAGCGGGATTCCCCGACCGTTGTTCCCGGGTAAAGGGGAGTTGGTCGAATAATTTAGGAATTTTAATGGCGTCAAGGTGGGACGTTTGTAGGAGTGGCTCGAACGTGTTCGAAAGGTTCAACGGTTCAAGGCGGTGGCGTTCCAGAGAAATACGCGCTGCCACTTGTAGATTAAGTTGCACTAGCGCCAATTACGGTGCGAACTCGAGATTAGTAAAGTAAATTACAAGTCACCTTATGACCAGGATGCTTAGACTCGAGAATCCTTTGGAAAGCTCGGAACATGGACGCCTGGAACATCATTCCTGGCATTTTGCAATCCCATGCTATCCGATGCAGCATCTTGTTAACGTAGTGATTTACTTCGTCGGTGTTTTTATCAAATTGTTGAAGCAGAATCAGCATAGCTTTGACGACTTTCACGTTGGCGAATCTGAAGCGGAATACGAAAGTTGAGGATCATGGGGGATGTTAAATCATCCGTGTCCTTTATTTCACCTGTGAACGAAGTCAGAGAACTTGAAGTTCGTTTCTACGGCAACAGATCTCGGTGCTGATTCTTCCTCTTCGTCTTCTTCCTCTGAATGTATTAAAAACTCCATTAAAAATAACCTATTACGTAACATATGCCATTAATACTCTACCTGGAGCACTATTATCAACATGCTCTACATTTTCCCCGTGGTTTGTTTCGCTTTGCGTAACAGGATCATCCTCGACTACTGCAAACAGAAGAAGATGTATTCATTTTTAATTAATCCTCTAAAAGGAAATCCTGCTACATCCCACTACTACCGCCCTGAGCAGTCCACACGAGAGCAACAACACGTTTAAATGGAAGCCCACTCGTTAACACTGGCAAGACGGACGCATGCTTGATCCTAACTACTTGTTATCTCCTTCATTCTCTCTCGGGGCTTACATCTTTCTCATCAGAACGCGCAAACAACACGTTCGAACAATATCGAAACGCGCGATATCGTTTTATCGTTCCCTAGCGCGGACCGGCGAACAAACGAACAAATACCCGCAAACAATCGCAAGCTTCGTTTCGATGCGGTACGAATTCGAGGCAACGCAGGCGCTCTATTGAATCGGATTCGAGGGGAATCGATGGATCGGCCTGGCGCTGTCGTTTTTAGCACTGATCCAGCGCCGACAAATCGGGCGTCGGAGGTCGAGCTCCGGAAGTGGCGAAATCCCCCCGCGAATCGTTCGTTAAAATCCGTCGACGAGAAACCGGGCCACGAGGCGAAAAGGTCGCGGTCGGATTAATTTACGGAGTTCCGCGGGAATTTCGTCGCCGAATCCACCGATATACGCGGCCAACGTGGAATCCGATCGGATTCGATCCCGTAGGTTTCGAGTTAACGGTTGTATTCTTCTTCTTTTTTTCTATCTTTTTTTTTTATTCCGATCGACCCGACGAGCGAATTAAGCGGCCGCCGCCGGAAAGACGATTACATTTCCGACGAGCCCAGGGCGGCCAGGGGCAACGGGGAAAAATTCCAGCCGGCCGAGACACCGACGATTGGATCGACACAAAGCCTCGTTACCGGCCGGCTGAATTTCCTAAGGCTTCGCGAACGTATCCCTTTTCCACGGCAGTGTTTTTTTTCTTTTTTAAAGCTGCACGCGACGTTTCGTTTTACTCTACGAATGAAACTGTTGGGGTTCTGAATCTCGGTTGCAGCATGCACGGGTATACGTTACGTTTCTTTAGTGGTGTGTTACGAGAAAATAGGGGGTGCCGTAAAGGATTCCATTATTTTCAACAACTGAAAAGACTTGGGCTTTCGTGTGGAATATTTTAATGAATTAATTAAGAAGACGTGGTGGGTACAGTACTTTCACAAGGGCTACGCAATTAAGCCAAGAAATATCAGCAGTTAAGATAGCAGATTTTCGGCGGTACAATTGTAGTTTTATGAAGGTTTCTGGAATAATCATTAAGTAAGTATGTATATTTTCTTATCTGGTATCTAATAACGTACGATGTCTTGGTGGAGAGTTCCACCCCCGGCGTATTTTAAATCATCACATAAAGTTCTATTTTAAAGCAGTGTGTTGCCACGGCCAAGGGAAACTTTCTCCTCCCTTGAAGACTCCAGTCCGCCCGAGTGATGTCGACGACCATGCTATTTCAACCTAAAGTTTTAATTGTTCCTTTCCGCGGTCTCCCCTGAACTCGCTACCAGCAGTTCCACGTAAAATAAACCGCTCCGGGAGATCGGACGTTTTCATCCTGAACTTAAAAATTTCTTCGTCACCGAAATACTTGGAGCAAGGCAGGGGAAGGCCTCTCCTTGGCAGTCACGGTGATCGATTAAAGAAACACAGACAAACATCGTGCTATTGTATTTCTCCAGCTTTCTTTGGCTTGAATAGGTAAATGTTCGATGAATACGAGCAAACGAACCGTAAAGACACGCTACGTTATTGATTTCATTCATATTAATCGAGCCGAGTATTAATTGCATTCATTGAGCTACTCGTGCCAGAGGAATTTAATAATTCATCGTATCTTCCGCATTCCATTTCGCTGAAAGCTGTCCCATGGCGAATTAATGATGGAAAAGGTCACGTGAAAAAATATCTTCGGCTTTATCCGGCCGTATAATTCAATCGTAGGTAGTACGTGAAACAGATCGTTTGCTCGCTCCGGTTAGCTGAATTCGAGTAAGCTCGACGCGGACATTATGCTTAACCGTGGATCTCGAGAGTCAATACCTTGAAATATTTATCGCCTCCATTCGTAGTTACCTCTCAAATGCATATATTAACTGCGGAATGGGGTTGAAGCTTTGTTGACACAGAAATTAAATTAGGTTGCAAATCGTTCGTGGATTTTAAATTTTTAATCGCTTAAATGAGAGGAAACGCGTGCACTTAAGTAGATATAATTTCGAAATGTTGTACAATGAGTACGATTACTTACAGCGAAGCGTCCTTCATGCATGCATCACTTTATGAGTAATTAGTGTTTCGTAGATAATTTGTCCTAATTTGTCATAATGATATTATTATTCTCGGTTAATATTTGTATTTTTTTAAATTGATGTTAGAATTTCATGGAATTTAATAGGAACATGAATTCGTGTTATAATTTGTACTACCTACTGATGAGCTTCGTGAGCTGATTTTCTATTTTCCAGTTTTCTACATATAATAAACCGTGATGCATATATTCAGGAAAATCGTAAAGTATTAACGTCCGATAGTTTGGAATGCAACGGAGCGCAGTTAAATTATGCGAAAGTTATTGCAACAGTGGTAACATTAAATATGAATACCTATACCTATATTTGCAATCGTTTCGAAATTAATATTACACATTTTCTGCATAATTGATCGAAAACAATACTGGTTCTTCACTTCTCCATTCGCAAACAATATTCATATTAATAGTACATATGCTCGATTAGTCCTGAAAGTTGCTTCTAACCAAGTACTGCAAATAATCCATTAATTTTGTGACGCGTGGGTGGAATTTTATGCAGTTGCTGAAATGAAATTTACTGAAATAACAATTGTTAATCGGAATAACTGCGATGACGTTGCAAATATTGATCTTAAATGATTCATGGAACTGGAGTCTCATTTATTGCAACCTTCCAGTAATATTACTCACACTTCCTAATTCAATGAATGAAAAATCATCGAAAAATAAGCACCACTAGCCATGTTCTCCTTTAAATTAACGAAAGCTTATTATTCACTTAACTTTCAAATAAGACTAGCAAATACGTTGTTAAAACGAACATGATCTTGCGTCCCCCAGTTTTGTACTCGATAACGAAAACTTGTTAACGTCCGATAAGCTCGCCTCGGATTCTGGGAAGGCAAGGCTAACTGATCTAATCCTGAAATGTAATCATGTTTGGCGTAGCATAGTTAGAATGTAATTCGTAGATAGGAGAATTGTAAAGGTCTTGAACTCTGTCTACGGATTGCATGTCTGCACGGAAGTTACGAAACTGAACACGATCGACGGTATTCCATCAAAGCTCTTTGAGACATCAGGAACAATGTATGCATAATAACTTTCACGTATAGTGCGATGTGCAGATTAGTTTGATCCACTTCTCACTTCGGGATACATTCCTTGCAGAATCCTCGCTATAGTCGAGGCGAAATCAACTGTCCACTCACAGATACTGATAAAGGCTCCCTGTAACATATAATAACCTGACTCTCTTCACTCAACCTCCCGTCTGTTTATTTAAACCTCCAACCATACGTTGTCCTTCTTTCGCATCTTATGCAGAAACAGTTGATTTTGTTCGAAATGCAGAGATTCTTGTGCTTTCGTGCTGTAGGACTCCTTTTTAGGACAATATTTCCCTTAGTTTTGGTCACTTCAACGACACTGTTCATTCCTTTCAGTGGAATAATGTATCTGACGAAGATGCTCTAATCTGACCGCGATCTATGTGCAATTTTGTTTTAAGGAAACGTTTAACAATCGTTTGGCGAGGTTTGTACTGTGTACATGTAGAAGCGTCAGGTCACTCATTGTCAGGCCTAGCTCGCCTGATGGATTAACCATTTATGTGCATGTGTGTACATAGGTGTTCTCGGATCAACGATTATCAACGGTGCATGGCCAAAGTCTCTCGAT
The DNA here is from genome assembly GCA_910592295.1 of Andrena haemorrhoa. Lineage (NCBI taxonomy): Eukaryota > Metazoa > Arthropoda > Insecta > Hymenoptera > Andrenidae > Andrena > Andrena haemorrhoa. The sequence continues at coordinate 30,343,691 of OU342946.1, forward strand.
AACTCAGGTTATGTCTCGTTACAAGCTTATCGATCGACCCTGCAATTCCATGGCGACACACAATGGTGCACCTGCGTGTACACAGGTGTGCGAGTATGCGCATACAGGTGGCCCAACGACACAAAGGCGATTTACACGGGATTATAATGTCAACCTTAACACGTTCATGGCGACAGACTTTCAACGCCCGATTGGTTTACCTGTCTGTACACGGCTAATTTTCTTCGATTCATTTCCGTTGGTCTGCGCGTCGTGCTTCAAATATTCCAGCATCCTGCGGCGAATTTCGATTACGTTCTAAGGGTTATAAATTAAACAAGAGCAGTATGTACTTCGGGCTGTCTGCACCACGAAATTTCTCTCCTATTTTATTGTTGGATATTTCCGTATTTGGGGGTGCTTCTACACACACACACACACACATGCACGCGTGCCTCAGGTGTTCCAATGCTGTAAAGGAGATTGACGTTCGCACACAACCTCCGTAGACATGTTAAAGCAGTTTCATCGGAGGTCCCACTACGTAATTAATCTTTCGCTGCAGTAGACAGCGGACGTAAAATTGGGAGTCGTAGCTTATTAACGCGCGAATCTTCTCTGCAAAATCGAAGGATCCCTATCTAGTGAAATACACGTATAGGTATCTGGAAACAGCGTGGCAGTCGCAAGAAGATTAGCAATTATATTTGTTTTTTGATTATTTTACTGATGAATTACAACAAGTATATAATATACTTAAGTAGTTTATTCGGTTAAAAGTGTAACGCGTTCCGTCTAATTATTCTCGATCGAATTCGTTGAACCGAACACACTTTGGACATCGAATCCTTTCAGAAATCACGATAGGAGGTCCCGCCTAAGCTCACTATAGCGCAATGACAAATTCTAATTAGGGTACTCCCGGCACTCTAGTTATATTCGATACGAATCTCTCGTTACGCCGGCGATCTTGATCCCCGAAACATTAAATTAGGCGGTATCGCGAGCGCGAACACGAGGGCTGGCATTATGCGATTACGTTGCCCGTGGTAATAAGTGTTGTCTAACGAATACATAGTGGACCGGGTAAATAGGCTAGAGCCCGGCCTATCAAGTGAAATTCCATGCTCGAAAATAAGAGACGCGGCAGGCGGGTGTTACCGGGAAGGGGGGCTTGCTTGAAATAGGCAAGGGTGGAATAGGGGGACGGGGTGCGAAGGGTAGAGCGCTCTCGGTTTATCGCGGCTGGGACGAAAACTCTGGCACAACGCCCCGGTGTAATTTGTGAGGAGATAATAACCGTCGTCCATGGACACGGGGTATCGAGAGGGCCTATTCTCTTTTTTATTCGCGCCATGTATTGCATTTAAAAAAGGCAATCTCCGAAATAATTTGCGCGGCATGAGCCGCCCGTTTTTCGTTCCGTGTGATCGCGCGATGAGAAAAATGAGCGATCCTCTGAAGCAGCGGAAACTGGACAAAGTTAGGGGATACAACCACCTTACCTTTCTAGGTATACCAACATCGATTCCTTTAGGTATTTAACGTATAAAACCGAGCGAGCTTCTATGTATAAAATAAACGCTTTAATTCTACTCAGATTTCACAATTCGGATGATTATTCGAAAGTTAGCGGGGTACCGTTCCCAGAAGCACGGAACGCGCTCCCACCCACCAACTGGAGGGATCTTATCCTCATTATTATAACGGTAACGTGGTTTCTGGGCGGCTATAGTTAACCAGCTTATTAACGTAATTAACGCACAGAGGGCCCTCGAAAGGGGAGGCTTCCGCTTCCGGTGTCGTTGCACGAAGAAAAGAGGCTTCGCTCCCTGGCAATTTGATACGCGCCGCAAAGCGACGAGCAAGATGACGTTCCCGTACTTCTTCCGCTAGACGTCCTTAGAGGCCTTTTTAGACCGTGCTCCCCCCCTGTCGGCTGCTCTTTGTCCCGTGCATCCCGGCGCGAGGGTTGAAGTTAAAAAAAAAAAGACCGCAAGGAGAAAGAGCTTTGATGTTCACTGTCTGCCTCGCGCATGCAAACCTCGACAGTCGCAGTTTGTTCATGATACATTTTGCGGCCTAATACGAGCCGAAGGGACGCTTTAATTCTTCTTATTCCTGGAGGGCCCTCCTTGCACGCCCGTGAGAAATCCTGGCAACGCCTTTTTAATGACGTTCCAGTGGAAGAGAAAGTTCCCAGAGTGGGCTGAGTGAAGTTTACTCGCCACTACGAACTGAAAAATTTAAGGAAGTAAACAGTAGGCGTCGGAGGAGACACTCGAGCTGCAATTTCACCCTGGCCTGACAATTCAGACGCGTAGCGTCTGTAGCTGGGTGTCTAGAAAAACGTTTAGCCGTTAATTTACGGTCATCAACCTCCAGCTTCGGAGGGAAAGTCTTGAAGAGTAGGTATCTTGAAATTAGGATACGAGGCGCGATCAATCATCCGACGAGACCCTTCCGCTTATCTCGTCATCGTTTTAAGCGTCTTAAAACGTTTTTCCGCCTAATCGATCGTCCCAGTGGCGAGATAAAAGATTCCTCGGCACAGTTTTCAATGGCTGACGATGCAATCGTGCGAGGCGGAGATTTCATTCGTTTAACTTATCCAGCCTCTTCGGCCCCGATAACAAAAGCTGGCGCGGTGAACGTGACGTGCGGGTAACCGGTATCGGAACGGTTATTCTTTCTATAAACCGTTGGCCGACCCGCATGCGAAAATCGTGTAGTCCGCAGTTCCACCGCTCTTTCATCTTGTCCAATCCCGAAAACGACGGCCAGCGAATAATCGATTCGATCGGGCATTAACCAACAATAGGCTTCATTGGAAACTTGATAACGACGGCTTCTCTCTCGCTCCGGCGATGGGGCGGCTATAGGACGGTTTAACACGCCGCTGGATAAGGTCAGCCGGCTATAATTCAGTTGCCGAGGCACGCCGAAGATCGCGGCGATTGGAAAAATTTCAATGAAATCGCTCCACGCGATAGTGGGCTAATACGAAAGGAAAACTTATTGTTCCTTCCAATATCTCGTCGCCTCCAATAGAGCGTCGAAAGATTTCAATATCCCCGGCTCCTTTCAACAAAATTCACCACCAATTAGTGGTTAATATCCGAGGAGCTATTAATACATATCGATTGCTGCATTTTAAGCGCTCGTCCAGGTCGTGACCTCCCTTTGTTGGTCGAGCTGCAGCTCTGCAAGCATCGACGTGCACACGGTGGGGGTTTGCCCGAGGAGGGCCTGGTCAACGAGAAGACATCGGCGCGGTTGGAAAACGTTTTATATGCTGCGGCTGCATACGAGATGCGGGTTAGAAAAGGGGGAGAAAGATCTGAGGTGTTTATGGACGTTTGACGCCGTGAATCCGAGTGGAGATGCCACCAGGCGAGTCGTCTTCCCCGCGGGGGACTGCCACCCTCTCTCTTTGGCCAATCTGCTCGTTCCGAGGCAAGCTGAAAATTCTGTATTCAACAGCCGTCACGGTCCGGCACTACTATTAGGCCGGTAACTACTTATTCAAACCGGATCGCTGGAAACGTCCCCCTTTCTCCGGGCTAGTTGTCAACGCGATCACGTTCTACGGGGCTAGGAAGCCTCCACCCCCTTTCACCAAGGACCAGATGCGGTACTTCCGCTGGTATCTCGCTATCGCGACCGCCACCAGGTACCCCGGGCACGGTCACGGTTGCCCCTGGTCTGCCGCCTAGGATATCGTTACCGGTGCTAACAATAAGAGTAATGTCAGTTAACGTCGCCCCTCCGCCCAGCCGGGGCGCGCTTGCCCAACGACACCGTCATCGAACTATCGCCGTTGGCCATTGTTAACGGTGGCTCGATTAGCATCGTGGACACGAGCAGCACCGTGGAACAGGCATCAGCGTGGCGTAACCAGCCGAATTATGTATTTTGCTCGGTCATCGATGCCATCGGGCTCCGCCGATCTTCACATAATCGCTATGGCCGCGATCGTTTCGGCTGGTAGACGAGCGCTAGCGGTCCCGGTTATTATCAAAAGCATCTGCGATCTCGTAGTTATTATTGCTGGCGACTATCACGATAGCACTCCCTGGGCGATCCAGGGTGTAGTTATCATCTCTGAGGCTTGTCCCTGCAGAGGAGCTTGCAACGACAACTGTTACCGTGCACCGGCGCAAACTACCATCGTCGACGGCCACCACCTGACCTAACCTTTTTCTGTAACGATGCAGCTTCGACCTTCTCGCGCCGGCACTCTCGTCTGTGCCCCGTTGTTTAGGTGCAGTTTTTATTGTCCTCATACTATCGGCGCTCCGTGGCCGCAGTCCCGGATGCGCGACGACGTACTCCAAGCAATTCCTGCACCGAAGGAATGGCCAACGAGATCGCAAACATGGTTCCGGACTACGTGTCCCCTGTGTATATCGGGCAAGTCGGCCCCACGCCCCTCGGTGCCTCACGGTCTTTCCGTTATTTCGCTTCGTTTGCCGGCCAGCAATGTTTGAAAACACTCCACTCCACGTCCACGAGAGATCGGAAGATGCTGGCTGCAGCCCGGTGTGCCAGTCGCGAGTCACTGCGGTATGGTCCGTGGCAGGAATTGTTCGTAGAAGCATATATTTTACAACACCCGCTGTCGTTACGTGTTTGTAACCGTTAATCGTGTAAAAGTTAATCGGCCTGTTAGTTTCTAAGAAATCAAGCTGACCAGTTTGGAAACCACATTGGTTTCGAGACAAACGCGTTCAAAGGTAATTGTTAAGTCAATCCGCTACCCGCGCGTTTAAGCAGGGAGACCACTGTAAAAAATCGGAAAATTCGATTCGTTCCTTTTTCCGTGAAGAAATCCATAAAATTCACGCAGATACAGATTTGAAAAAAAATCCGGAAAACACCCATAGGTACTACTTTTCAGATCTATACCTACAGTGGTTTGCTAAAAAAAAATCGACTTTTCGCGCGAATACCCCTTTAAGGGTAGCAAATTATATTTTCCTCTTCAAGCAGTTTTTTTGTAGCTGCGATAGTACCTAATTCTGTACGGAATGCGAGAGGAACGTGCTGCTAATCAGTGGTGAAATCTTCCCAGGAATTACTTGCAGCTCGAAAATGTAGAACGACACAACCCACACCGCCCACTTCAACAAAAATTTAACGAACTCGGCAAAAAAACGTCCAAGGATTTGCATTTCAAGTAATCCGGAACTGAATGAAATTGCTAATTCATGATCAGAGACCCGCCGAGGGCGTTCAAATGGGAAAACTTTTATTAACTTACGGATGTTTTCCAGGGATCATACATCTCAAAGCCGATCGGCTTTCGCGTGAACCGAAAGAGAATGGCAGAGAAAGAAACGGGGCGCGGCGCGAAATTACTCTCGAAAATTCGCCAACATTTTGCAACTTCGCGAAATGTCTTTGAATCGAGTTAGCAGTTAAACGACTTTATCTTTCGCCGACCAGTTTTGCAACGGGATGAATCCCCGCGGCTTTAGTGCCGCGTGTTTCATAACGAGACGAGACAAGTAATTAAAATCGGATTGCCTGCTGCATCGTAGCAATTATATCGTAAACAGGCGTCTTGCGGAAAATCTCGACGCGACGATGCCTGCGAGGGGTGGGATTCACGGGCTTCGCCATCACAAGTTCCCCCGTTGTCGTCTATGTCGATCGATTTCGGGTCCCGAATTTTGGGCCACGCGATCGATTCGACGTTATTGCCGCATAGTTTGCGGTTGCTGGTGTCTCTAACGCAGTAATTAGCGTATGCATCTGGAAGGTATTATTGGCAGTATCGCATAGGATCTGATACACGTTGATCAGGGATTCCGCAGTTCATCCTTTCAAAATCCCTGTTACCAGTTAGCACGTGCTACATTGTACAGTCACGCGTATGTTTTCCGCGATTAATTATGCGTTAAACAGGCTATTCCCGTTCTGGTTCCTACGCAAGGCAGACGACTGCGTCTCGCTCGCGAGTCGCGGTAGGTAGTTACCGATACCTCGAAATGGTGCCGTATAAGCGAAGCAAGTGACGGAATGGAAAATTCGAGAATCCAATCTTACCATGGAGGCAATTAAAGGTAGGTAGGGGTACGAAAGGACACTATGAAAGTGGATTTTGAGAAAAATTGCGATAGCACCTTTTATTATCATATAATATGTTATTAAAACAACGCAAAGAGAAAAATATATCTTACTAAACTACTGAATTCTTTCCCTGTGCTCCGGAGTCTGCTCCCATTGTATGACTCATCCTGCATACAGGATTGCGGGCAGCGTTCGCTCGCGGTCGTATCTTATGCGGCACCGGAGAAAAAGGCGGAAAGTTAAATTAGGAAAAGTAATAAGAGTAATAAAAGCACGCCTCCGTAAAAAATAGCATTACGAAGGATTTCGTAGTTCGACCTACACAGGTTGGATTACTCTTGACTGTGAATCTTGCCAGCAACGATTTTAGCAAACCAGGTTTCCTCCAAATCTTCATTCGGGAGATTATTAATCTCCCCACGGTCACAGAAAGATCGGAGAATCGGATGAGGGGTAAAATTGATTAGCTCCCGGCAGTTGAATGACTTTATTTGCAGTGCTTTATGAGAACCTCGGACTTGATTCGTGAATACCATCGGAGGACATTGTTACGGATTTCTGATTGTTAAATGGCTCCAGGTGATCCAGCATGTTAGAGAGTGAACGAGGCGAAGTCGGGGCACACATTTCGATGCATTAACAATTACCGTAACCTTCTTCCCTCGTGATGTGCAATTACCATTATAGCGAGCGTCGCTGCGAATTGAACAGCGCAGAAAATTGGAACGGGTAGGAAGTACGCAGCACGCATAGAAACGAGCTGGCCTATTAATTATTTATAGTAATGTGATATTGATCCGTCTGGCTACCTTCCACCACGCTGACCGCGCGTACGCCCCGTACGCGTTGTCCCCTCATCTCTGAAATGTGTGTACGAGCCGCCATCATTAGCACCGGTCCGTTGCACCGTGCCATTCATGCTTGAATCGAATTGGTAATTCGGTAAACATGGCAATTCTTGTCGAATATGCAACATTTTTGCTGATTCCTCCAAGTACGATTTCAGTTTCCCTTGAATTTCTACGAGTCGTGTAAATGATCAACACAATAACAATTTTACTAACGTACGATACAATAACAATACAATAATTGATCCTTAATTAATGTATAAAATAATTGTTTGTTAGCGACAAAATAATTGAATCACGTAACCGTACACTGACTACACTGGCTTAGGACTTCACCCTAAGGGTGACACGACAAATGTTCTACATGCCAACCCTTCCTTTGTACACAATCTGGAGCTTTCTATAACGCACAACTGACACAGACCTACGAACGAAGAAAATTTTTTATGCCTCCATAAAATGGAATGGCTTCCACAAATAAATCTCCGTAAGGGGATGCAGACCGTTGTGGCTGGGCATATTTTACCCACTCTTCTAAATAGTACAAGTCACTAAATCCTCCGACCTCCTTCTTCCATATCGCTCTGTCACGTTTATACTGTTCCAGGAACGAAATATAAATCATCATATTCGCAAAGAAAAAGACGGAGGCAATGTCTACGAAGTACATATTCACTTTCCCTTTTACTGGTTTTGGGATAATGTGGCATACAGGTAGCAGTATTATCGAAATGAAACCCCCTCTATCGAACCTGATTGTTCGTAATTATTAAATAAAGATAATTGATATGACGCGAAGCGAAACCGCAGAGTCGGGTGGTTGATAATACGCGAAACTGATAGCGGGCCCCGTCACAGCGAATTATCGGGGCGTTTTCAGTCTTCGAGCGGAACGCATTCCACCTGAACGTTTCCAAATTCATTAATTTAGCGTGAACGGAGTTATAATCGTTAGTTCGATTCGTACTGTTTCCCGGGCAGTTTAATCAATTAAATCCACCCATGTAGCGGCAGCTCGTTCCGACTCCGTCGAAACTTTCGGGACGTTTTCGGGCGAATATCGCTGAAATATTAATTACACATTAATTAAGAATATCTGCATTCTCCGTGTAAAATATCGTGCGCCAAGACCGCTCAACCAACGGAACATCATTAATCTTCGATTTTAATTTACAGTGAATCGTTCTTATCGAATCGTTCTATCGAATTCAGTGCTTTTGCATTGCAGGCAATTTTTCTGCGTGACGTGCCGGACTGAATGTTATATAAATTGTGACGTGAGCATACGCTTTTATAAAGTTTCTCCATTATCGTGAATTTTAAATTTCCGACCATTTTGTAAATTTCCACGCGATTCCGTTCAGCGGACAACAGTTAAAAGTTAACACGATCCGCTCGATAATTTCTTCGAAACACTGCGTTGATGTACTACCTAGCTATAGCGCGCGGTTTTCGGTGTATTTTCAACAACAAGTTACAAAAACAGAAGGATTAAAAAACCATAGTCAGTTGTTTTGCTACTACGCTGCGTTTTTCAATGCAAAATCTGCTCCGCCAGAAAATATTTCGGAGTTTTAGTAGGTAGGTACCTACTATCGGAACTATCACGTAATTTGCTTTTCCTAAAACCGTTCACGCGCTGCAAAGATTGGTAATCGTGATGAAAGTACCTACTGTTTCGAGGAAAGTAACGATTCCGATATTGAAGCATAACGGGATTTCCAAACGTTGGCGAGCCGCTGTTGCAATATTTCAGTGACGATATCCCGCCCTTAAATTAAAATCTATCTTCTGGTTTCATAGGCCGCAGAACTCGCGTGGAAGAAATAAACGCAGTACGAATGGACGCCTTCTGGAAGGAAATTATTCATAAAGATATTCACCGAAGGCTGGTATTGAAATTGGTGAGACGTGAGTTTCATTAATTCATAGCTTCGTAATATCGCTACCCGATAAAGTGGCTTTATGCTTTTATGTTATCCTCTAAGCTTGTCTCTATACCACGGCCGGATTACACGTATTACATGATAGGGAAAAGAATCTATTGTGCCTTTCCTGACCGTATCGATCCTCTTTTTCTCTACGAGCCACCCCGTCGATTTTTTTCCGTCAAAACATGGAAAATATATCGCTACAAATAATCCACAGTGAAGAACAGCTTTTTTTCTCCTCTAGGAACATACACGATTCAATGGCATCGAATGGGTCGTCGAGGATTAGCACGAGTGATTTTAACTATACCGCTGTTGCGTTTTATCGCGAGCCGAGCGATAAGTTGCATTTTATCGTCGCGTCGCGTCGCGTTTTTTGCTTTTATCTGAAATTAAAACGTCGTTCTGTGTGTCACAAACCAACGCGGTCTGGCTCGATATCTGCGATCTTCATGGCGGTTTTCAACCACCATTACGGAGATACTCGAGGGCAGCGTAGGCTGAGCTCCGTGAAAAGTGAACAAACGAGTACGTAGGTACCTACCCTTTTTTTTCGAATCTCATTTGCCCCTGATCGCTCAAAGGATGGAAACGTGATTACGTAACTACGTGATCGCTGTTGAATCGAAAATCTCGCGGAGCATCTGAAAATCCGACAGGAAACGACGCGTATGACAATTGCTCGCAATGCCACGCGTTGCACGACAAGCTTTATCTGCCCGCGGGGAGTTATTCCGCTTTTATCTAAAATTAAAACGTCGCCCCGCAATTTTCGAAAGGGGTGACGTTCCGCGGTGTAACGATATCTCGAATCTTCGCCGCGGTTTCGCCCATTAGCGAGCATGGCGTAAGCGCGTGCGAAAAGGGAAAAATTACTCGCCGAATGGGAATGCAAATTACACACAGCCACCACGGAAACTGGATTGCCGGTAGTAATTACGTGGCAACTAATTCCAGCAATTTAATACAGACATTTAGAATAATCAAATTCATTTAATCAAATGAGCGTTTCCCTTTTTCGAAAGCTATTGATTATCGTCTTTCAAGAGTTTCAAGCATGTACTGTGCTATGTAACAAAGGCTAGAACCAATTTTGAAAATGGGTACCATCGAGGTGTGCTCTTGCAGTCTTGAAAAATAATATCGTTTCTCGGCTTTCATCGCCTTTCATGATTTTCCGAGATCAATCGGAGAATTTTTCAATCTTCCGCTACGCTCTATTGACGCAGCCACGGAGGGAAAATCATTGCGGATAGTTGAAAAGCGACAATAACCTCCCCCTTCGAGGGACAGTACAAAGTTTCTCCTTTATCCGAGATTAAAATCTCGCTTTACAGACCACCCCGACACAGTCATCAGTATATTGATACTCCGCCCTTCCATTGCGCCGAGATAGCCCCGAAAGGGCCTCCAGCCCTCCGCGTATTTATGAAAAATCTGTCGGAAAATGAAGTGAGAGCAGGGGTTGGAAGAGCCGCCTCACGGCTCGATAATGACCACGGTTGTCGTTCGTCGTACGTATTTCCTGGAAGCCCCTTTACGACTTTTCGGTGTGTTTACTGCGATACCAACGACCAGCCACCACCCCCGCCGCAGATTAACCCCCCGCGTTCCCATCATTTTTCTCTATTAGCCGAAGATTTACGAGGGTGTTCCGCTCGGGGCCGCGATACCATGCGCGTAATTAGACTTTTCTCAGTAACAGGTGCGTTGAAACGCTTTTAATTCGCGGTCGTCTGCGCGCCTTCCCCTCGCAAATTGTTATGATTGCGGAGGACGGTGATTCGATGAATAATTACATTCCATGTAACGATGTTGCTGATATTCATTAGCATCAAATTATCTGCTACTTGCTCGGAACACGCGCAACGGTAACAATCAAACTTTTATGGCGAAATTAACATGAACGTTCAGCTAATTGCCACGGAATTTCCCGCAGACATCTCTAACGGTATTAGGATCAAGCGGAGCCTCCCACATTCGTATCTCCATAAAATTTCTGTCGGTTTTTCAATCCCGGGAGCAATTAATGCCGCGGGGAAACGCTCATGCGAGAATCGAATCAAGCTGGCTGCGATTATTTTTCCGCGGGAATATTTCACGTTACAGGGGGTAATTCCGTCGGGGCGATACTCGTCCTGACGGGTTCTGGAACGCATCCAAAGAGCGAATAGGGGTAGGGCACGGTCCCGATAATATCGCTTTAGTGACATAAAATCTACCCATTATCGTGCGAAATGAACTTCAGCCCGATTCCAAATGGTATAATAAAGAGGCAGAAGTTTGGCAGAGCCGGCTTTTTATTTCTTTACCCCGGGACGATGCGCCTCTTCATCTCGCGGCAGCTTCCTCGCGCGGAGGGCGGACTTTTGAGGTTTCGCCGTGCCAACGATTTTACTGACCGTTGGAGGGTGGAAAATTGCGGGAAATGCGCGCGACTCGGTGGACTATAGGCGACGACATAAACGCACGATTTAGGGGATGAACGAACGCGCACGTATTACCGTTATTGACTGGGGACTGCTCCAGTTTTTTCTTTTTCCTTTCCGTTCGCCCTTTCCCTCCTCCATTTCCCTGCTCTCTTAAAAAAAAGCAGGGAGAAGGGAGGCAAAAAGGCACGGGAGAGGGCGCAAGGGAACGCGGTATTTGGTAGACGGAACTTTCTAGTTCGGTGTATAAAATTTCCCCCCGTCGTCCTGCATCCCCGCGGCCGCCGTTTTTTCCCCTCCTGGCTCTCGAAACGTTTGCCAACGGCTATTTATCCCGACGGCGACCCCCGAAGAAAAACGAGAAACGCCCGTGCTCGTCGGCTGGAATCAAAAGTTGGGGATGACACTTCGGAATGGAGGCGAGTACCGCGAACAAGGGGCGCGTGACAAACGATAAGGATCGCAACATCCGTTGGTGCCGAGGCTGGCCGTGCCACCACCTTTGCATACGGCTCCAGAAAACAATTAACTGTTAAAAAACGGTGCACTCCGCACTACGCGATTCGCGTAGTTGGCGCGTGAACGAGCAGCTCACCATTGTCACGTTCATGCGCGTTCCAAAGAGGCAAAGATATTTTCCTTCCATTATTCGAAGAGTTTGTATCCCTGTGTATGTACGTCGGGCATGCAGTTTCCAGGATCGAGATGTTTTATTTCCATTATTTGAAGAGGTGCACACTGCGGCTGTTTCAGACAGAAATATGGATGTTTCTACTTCACATTCGGTTTCGCGTGTCTCTGAATACCACTTCTTTCTCTACCTATTTTAAACATGTCGCGGTTTATGCAGGGTATGGCGCGACTCGCCCTGGGAATTTCGTCTGCCGTGGTCCCGGAAAAGTATTCCAAACCATTAGCTTTCTTGTAGGTACACTTATTGTGTTTATTGAACAACATAAAACGCCCCTTTAGCAAATATTAGTAAGTTAAATTTTACAGGGCTAGGAAAAGAGGCTCCAGCCCGATGTAACGAGGCCATTGCAGCGATTAAGTCTTTTTGTAAAGAAGATCGAGGTGCACGTTGAGGTTGAGCCGTTTAAGGTGATAAGACGGACATTACTCTGATCATCGGCCGCGTAGGTCGGCGTTCTTCTCAAGATACCGTGACGTTAAAGACTCGGTCATCAATCAAGATTTAAGAGACTAAGCGGGCACGTCCTTGAACTTTGAACGTCTGGTCCCGGTTCTTCGGCGCGATGAAAGTAGTCGGTCTTCCGTTGTTCGTCCGATCGATCGGGCACGCCGTGGAGAACGAGACTTACGGTGTCGCTGGGTAATCCTTCGCAAATCCTGACGGGTATTATATATGTTGCACGTAGAGGGCGTCCATCTTGATTCACGACAAGAATTTTTACGAGAAACAGATGTAGTAATCCGTAAATACGTTCCCGCGTCGCATTGGCCGCTCGGCGAGCTACAATATTCAAGAGGATATTTCATATCCGTGCTTGGAGAGTGAAGTGTAGAGGTGCACATCTCCCGTAGATGTTTATCCAGTGATGGTCGTAGTAATGGCTTGTAGTCTTCCTTGATAATAAAAACCAATTGTCCATCGCAAATGTCTTTCTGCCCAAGAATAATGATCTCAATATCACGTTAAGAGCATTTAAAAAAGAAAGTTAATAAAGGTATCTTGTTATAGACAATTCGTGTCTACGAAGCAACGACCAAATCCACTTCGGCCATCTTTAATTAGTTTCCACGTTGACAACAATCACTTAATCAAGTCCCGTTCAATTTATTTGCGTCAAACAGATCATGAATTTATGAACATGCGCGGGGTTCGGGCGAAGCTAAATATTCATAAACGTGTTTGCATACGTTGCAGCCATTGCACACGCGTAAATACTACAATAACTCGTTTAAGTGTGAACTATCTATCCGCTTGCCCGTAACATGCGAAACTACTATTCCATAACCCTTCTCCATATACACCCCTAAGAGTATAAGCGCCTCAAATACAATGCACAACTAGCAAATAACATATTCCCAAGAATTGGGGGGAGGGTGAAAGGAAAAGGCCACGCAGGCCAGAGAAGTTGGTGTTTCCGTTCCCTCGATCACTCCATCGAAGGGCACAGAATTGCGACGGTACCCCTGGCGAGCAGCATAATCCCTAGCAAAAGCCTGCTACTCTATGGCGAGAGTAAAAGGGGTCTCTGTGGTGTCGCGGTTTCAGAGTAGGGGGCTGGAAGTGGGGTGAAATTGACCGTCGCCGTTGCCACTTGAGGACCAGTCGGCAATTACGGGATATCCCCATGGCCCATTGCCACTGCCTGGTTGGCAGCCTGGATATCGCCGAAAAGTCGGCCGGTTGTCTGCCTCTGGGTATACATACCACTCAGCATTGTTCCGGGGGACGCGCATTTACCAGTTTCGTTCTGCCGTTTCTGCTACAACCGTGCTCGGGAACCCCCCTCCGTAGAACAGCCCTACGCCCGCGTTCTAAATCACCGCTATCTCCTGGCTTAACTAACAATGCAACCACGGACACCGTGCCACCGTCGCCCCCCTCCTTATTATCGCTCGCTTCGCTCTGCCGTTGCTCGCGTCAACGAAAGATTTTTTCAGCTGGTTCAGATCCGAACCGTCACAACCGAACGCAATTTTTCCGGAGCAACTTTTTCCGCGGTATCATTTACACCGCTCTCTGCACTGCTACTTTGTTTTCAGAGCTCACCCACGTGAAATTCAATGATCGCTCAATGGGGTAACGTCGACACGTTCTTTTCTCTTTGTTGGGAAATTTGATAGCCTTTACTGCGAATCGTGGGTGATAAAATTGAAACGGTTATCTTCGGTATCGTAAATGCATTTTCATATTCCTTGGTGCGTTACCGTCGCGCTCTAATTCACGGCACCTTTGAAAGCCGATAAGCAACACCCAATAGCTGGCTATTAATCGAGTATTCGATATTTGGGCCACGGATACTTCGGCCGAATTTTCATTTGAAAACAGATTTTATCGATGAAAACCCTTGGAAGCTTGGTGCCTAAAACTTCCTCACTCGAGCGCGCCTTTTTTACAGCGTTCCAGACCTACAGGTAACTTCCCTTTTCGCAAATCCACTCGTTTTTTTTTTTTTAATAAATCCTCGTGGCTTCTCTTTCAACGAATACCTATTAACACCAGCTCTCTTTCAACGAGTGCTTTCCCCGTGCTGTCTTCGACCCAGTTTCACGCGAGTTTCAGACGGCCGATTTAAATTACGACTATTCCGCTGACAATTCCGCCGGTCTATTTCAGAACGCAGCATTGTGCCGGCTTATACTATCCTTTTACACGTTTGACCTGGATACCCGCGTTGAAACCAAAAATTTTCACCGCTTCCCGCGCGCATTCCATTCGCTAATGCCCTCCGCCTCCTCTCGGCGCTACGCCGATGCTTTGGAATATCACGAACGGCGACGAATTTTTTCCCGCCACACCCTCCTTCTCCGTCTACTACTCTTCCCTTTGTCGAAATGTCGCCCATTTTTGCCCGGGAATTCCGCGTCAACGTTTCTGTTTACCGGTTCTCCGGTGATTTATGACTGTTTATTCCAAGTCCCCCGTAGAGCTCCCACGTCGCGATCGCAAAAAGAACACGCGGTTGAATAAGCGTTTTTTCATCCATGGTAGATACGCCGCGGAATGAATATTCCTTGATTCGCCGCCTTTGGACTCGCTGGAAAATATTCCGTAGCTTTCGAGGCGACGATGATACAGTCTCGATCAAATTTCAGAAGATATCCGTTGGATAAGTTTTTATGGGGCCTCGATTCTTGCCAACTTTATTGATCCATGAATTTTGAATGCGGTAAAGGGCCAGAATTGATCTTGAGCGACCGTAGTGTCGAGTGACATTTTTCTTTCAGTTCCTTCAGATCACTCGTGGTTAGACTTTCTACATATGGGAATAAGTTCACCTACTTAGTTCACTCTAAAATAAATTTTGGTAGATAAGACTTTACTAGCCGTCACATTTTCTAATTCCATTTCCACAGTGAACAATGACTCGCTTCAATCATTAAAGTAAGAACTCGAGTTCGACGTGCACAGGTTACGAGAGATTTGAATCCATCAGGATTTGGTGGAAGCTCGTGCATGTACAATGCTGCCATGCACTTACATTAAGTACTGCTGTCTAGCCGAACATCCAGGTTCCAGCAGCCACTAACTGAGAGCACAGATCTTCAAAGAGGCAGGAGATACAAGCACAATTTGGCCTATGCGTGCGGGCAAAGCCCACAGAGAGATTTGCGTCGGACCAAACACGTACTACTTGATACGCGGATAATCTTTACGACTATTAGCAGCGTTACAATGCAACGGTAGGCGGACAATGAGCCAGCAGGCCGAATGTCAACGGGAAACAAAGCGGCGAAAATGTTAGATACTTCGCAGCGAGATGTTGTATGAAATAATTACGTTCGTTGCAAATGGAATGCGTAAACCTGCGCAGCACCGTTAATGTTTCATTCTCTTTGTCGAAGAAAAAGGAGAGAAAGCAAGGGGCATGTTACTTCGTTAGGTTTTAAGCAGCTTAATTTTAATCTAATTACTGAATACGTTTGAAGAATAATCGTCACAGTGTTGTAATTACGTCGCTCAACGGCACCAGTGAATAAGGTGTAGGTAGTTAATTTCATTCACCACATGGGAACACTGTAAATCAGCAGACGTTAATTACGTTTTAGGTCGTAGAGTATGCCCACAGCTCTCGGAAGCGAGCTTTATACTCCACATTTTTTGACGAAGGCTTGCAGTTAATTTTCGTTGAACAGGAATAAACAGAAGCTCCTTCGACTTACAAGTTTCGCACTCCAGAGAATCCGCAAGAACGTTATCTGGACATAGACGAGATGGGAGATTTCCTGACGGTCTTCACCAACTTAGCTACTACTGAAGTAGTATGAAATGGTACTTACGGACTCGCGTGCTCGAACTAGAGCTAAACTTAGCAACCTTCCATGGTACCTTGCCGAAAGGGTCCTAATAAAACGTGGCAAAATGTAAAATTGCAACCCTTCTTACAAACAAAAGGACAAGAAGGTAAGAACAGGCTGGAAGAATAAAGTTTCTTCGATCAAAGTTTCGAATCCCATTTTCGTTGATCAATTTTTCAGCCGTTCTAAGGGTTTTCGCAAAGTGGAAACTTGTTTAAAGACTTGTAGCAATTCATTACCTTCGCTTCGTTCTGAAATTCGGTTGTTTAATTCCAAACTTAACGTTTCGGTACTGAACGTATAATTCACAGTGCTACGGTATGGAAATACAAATCTCTGAAGCTGCTCAATCTGAAATTCGGTCCTTCCGGTTGAGGTAACCATTCCTTTTGAAACGTCTGTTAGTAGCTAAGGCACGCTTGTGATTTACACGAAGAGAAATGCGTATCAGACAGATAAAATGGGCTGGTATAAATCAGGGAGGCTTAAATTGGGGAATTAATTACCTCTGTAGTCGACATCCTAAGCGCGTTACAAGCTCCGCGAAATAAGTCTTCCTTTTTTTCTTGCAAGGAGAAGACCGGCCCTGATACGAAAAGGAGTCACGATCGTCGTGTCGTGCACGTTAGATCGATTTTATCCTTATTTTTGCGTCCGCGAGCATTCAAGTTTTCCCTATAATTCTGTCCCGCCTCGGTCTGGAACTGGAAAGCAGGTACGAAAAATACTGACGATGAGTCAACGTCGCTCGTTTTACGTAAGATCCTTTAATCTCGCGATGTTTCGCGAGAAGACCAGGGAAAAGGGAAGAGAAAGCTCTCGAAGTTCATTCGAAGTATCTTGTCTCGGGAAGAAAACTAATCAAGGCAAAAAGGAAGATCTCGAGGTGGATCAATATTTCAGCCACTTAAAGCAAAAGCCTTGTACACAGGCTAGCATGTGTTGGAAAGTGGTTTTCATTTCCTCCCATCGCATGTCCCCGAGACATTCTGCGAACCAGTGGAAACGAATGTCAACAAGTTTCAGCTTATAAAATTTATTTCACCCACAAGTTCTCCACTCCCGCGCAGTTTATACTGATGAAGCCTGCACGGAGAGTGGCACCTCTTAATTAGATCACCAAACTGACTCAAAATTTCGATCCGTTTTTACGACACTTCAACGTCTGCTTAAGGGGGTAGTGGACTATTTCAGCTTCAAAAAAATCAATTATTTTTTACTGATTCTGAAGGTCTTATACTTTACGAATATTTCAAATAATTGTAGATAATTATAGCAGCCAACTTAATTGAGTGCACCGTCGAGTAACGGCCTCGCAGAGCGGTATTGGCACAGGGGATTTAACTTTGAAACTGTTTTTCTCGAAACACCATTTTCAGACACGGTGTACATACATGATAACTCTTGAACCAATGAATATTTTCACTTGAAATTTTTACTGGACGTGTAGAATTCCTTCCACTACAGAGTGGAATTCCCGCATCAATATTGGAGGTTTGTAAAATATTTTATAACTGATTAAAGGCGATTTTCTTCCGTAAATATGTGAGGAAACAATTGATTCGTGCGTAACTTCCACAATTTTTGTTCAAATTCACCGGCAAAGTTTCACTCTGTAGATTTTGGTGTATGAAGTACTCACCCCAAAGCATTTTGCTTTCAGATGATTGGCTCACCTGAATCGCGGTACACCACCTGCAGCGGCGCGCTTTACAGGGTTATCTTCAACGATTAATAACTTGGACAATTTCATACATTCGGACGATTTGTTTTTGTAATTATACTCGCAAACGTGCCCACAATAAATTGTGAAAAGCACGACTATAACGATTATTTGGTATGAAAGTAATTTAGCGTGAAAGAAACTAACGATTTTACGTATCCGATAGTCCACTATCCCCTTAATATGAAGCCGAGATTTCGACAAACATCTAAATCGTACACACACTCAAATAAAATAACGGAAGAACCCATCTTCCATCTTCCACTTTGATAATTTTCTCCCCGCGGCGTGGCGCACGGATCGCGTTAAACTTTGAATAATGCGCTATATGCAAAACGCCGGGCCACACCTAATTAATTCGAATGAAATCCACGCAACAATTCGGCAGTTACCCGGGCCCGTATCTCGCTCACAAAGCGAGTATAAGTTCGGCGGCGAAGCCCGCGCTAGTTGTCCAATTTACTAAATTTAACGGAGTCGCTTTGAAACGGGGAGACGGCGCCGCTATAGGTATGCGCGTAATCGTGCCGGATTGGCTGGCGAAAGGACACGCAATTGGAACCGATCCGGCAGGAAAAATGAAATCGTTTCCTCGCGATAACTGGATCCTTTATGGTGCAGCTCTCCTCTGCCCCTCGCCTCCCACTGGAAATCGTGGGAGGGAAAACAGAGAGGCGGAAGACGGGCGGTTCGCACTTCGTTTCCCCGTGAAATACGATGAGACGCTCGGCCGGTGTCGCGGCGAGCGCAGATCGGAAAGGAGCACGTTTGCAGATTTCCCCGTTGTCGATCTGTGCCCCCGTCGGCGAGTCTCGGATCGCTTTCATCTCCCTTCGGGACGCGTCTAGAGGAAAACTCGCTCGTCTTTTATTTCATTTCCGTCGCCAGTCTAGCGAGGAACGTCTTCGAGGATTTCGTTAAAGCTGAATCAATCGCATGTGGCGTATCTGTTTTGCTCGCGAATTTCAGCTGGCGCGCGGGTAGCTTTATTCAATTAAAACGAATAAATGGAATAATCGGGGCAATATGCAGAGCGTGGGGCGGGCTTTGAGGCGAGAATCAAAGGAACGAATTGATGTGGCTTCTTGTTATATTAGACGTTGGAGGCCTGAGAATTGTAGCCTGCTATGGGATTCATTAAATCTGGGACTTGAGGGATAAAAAAGAGTAATGACGAGGGATCAAAATCTTTTTGTTATAACTGTCGCTATCAACAGAAAACCTTCGAGGAATGCTAGAAACGCATTCAAGTTATTACATCGTCTGGTCCCACAGGAACAAACAGGAATTCCCATAAAATTACGTGACTTCAAAGATTGAATGGTCATTCGCCAGTTCCTGTGCAGGGGATTGGAGCAGACCAATTTTTCATTTGCTCCGCTCCAGCTGCAAAATTCTTTTCATACTTTCCAACAGTGATCTTTCATTTTATATAAACTCCATCTTTCTATCTTTTCATTTGTATATAGAAAAAAAAATTCATAAAGAATGCTTAATTTTCGGGCAAAGAAGGTACTATGCGTCCTTAACACCGGGATTCGTTTTTTCAATGAAATGAATGAAAATTTAATTAATAAAAAAAAATTCCGAGCTTCGCTCGAACGTTCTGTTCCTGTGGTGTTTTTCCAATTTACAGGGAAAGGAGGCACGGGCGTATACCTACGCTGGAAAGATGAATCATCGGGCGTCGCGATCGATTCTCCGAAATGGAGTCTTGTTAATGTCGATGGCATGACAATTAGTCAATTAATGGCGCGAACCACTTGACACCTGTAGAATGAACCACGGTTCAATGATAATTTACCAACTGCTTCAATGCGTGCTCGTGATATCTGGTAGGCTTGGCCGATTCAGTAGTAGAAGTAAATCATTGAGCAGACAGACGGGTAAATATGTAGCGATAGGTATCTCGCTAATGTCTGTTCCATAATCGAGGTTTTTCTCGGGTGTTGGATAGAAAGTGTGTAGGGGAATAACCTTCTGCTAGAAATATATAGAATATTTTGTCTTTTTCTGTCTCAGTTAACTGAATTCTGACGTAAAATAAAATACACTGGCAATATACCGAAATAGTAGAGAAATTGAACGTATGTTAATCGATGAATTTCTCGAATCGAACTGACAATTATTGGAAGATAATTGTCACCTTCGTTATTAAATAGGATTAAGCGGTATCAATGTGTTATCGAAAAAAGTAGTCGATTCAATTGGGATCCCTGGGAACTCTGTTAGGATAACTTAATATTCGCAGAATTTACTGATGCAATATCAAATATGGAGTGCAATACCTGCAGGTACTGGAGAATGTAATCCTACAAAATTCTGTGATAAAATCCAAAAGGCGTAATTCAAAAGCGAGCTTGATATTACCTTTCGGGATTTTATGCTGGCGGGGCTCGATATGGGTGCCGGTTATATAACGTAGGATTATCGAATGGCTTCAGCGAGTGATCAGTATATACATAGATAACTGATCACGGTAGAAATACGAACATCATTCCAGAATATTTGAATATTACAGTGAATCATTCTCAAAGCACGCATTTCGAAGAAAAATATGTGGAATTCGTTGCAAATGGATGCAAATTCTTCATGATGAAAGCAATTGAGGGGTCCCTCGCCATTTCCCACTCCGATGGTACATGTTCGAGGAAAGCGATGGAAATTTTTGCCACCCAAGTTCCGGAGCGCTATATTTAAATATCAGACAATATAACACGCTGTGCCGTACCTACATAGAATCGCAGGGCGAGAAACACGTGTAATTTTTCAACTAGATTTTCAACACCTTTTTACTCTTCCCTTTGGTAGGTACCGGTACCAATGGATTTTTTGAACCACAAATCCTTCTGAACCAAGCTTTGGAGAACACGCGACAAATAACTCTGAGTAAAATATTTGTAATTAATACGTGGGAGAAGTGAAACTTTTCTTTCGGTTTGAAGTAGGTACGTTTACACCGCATAGACCAGTGAATTCGACGATAATTTTCATTCCGAGGATTAAATGGGATAAAAGTGTAAAGTAAAGCCAGACTCTGGCAGTCGGAAATTTCTCTAATGCAGACGTTAGCTAGAATCTCGTCGAAAATAGGATTTAGCTCGTGAATGACCCACGTCAGATCCTGCGGTGAGAACAAATAACACCGATTCCATCGTCCTGAGCTCGAGTCAACCGAGGTTTACCGTGTCGGTAAATGGCTGATGGATAAGACTACTTAGGCCGCCATCATAGATCAGGAAGACGTCCCCAAGTGGAAGCTGGATAAAAGCTTAGGAATCAAGGACCCGGCCATTTGGCCACTTCTGCGTTTGACAAAAATCCAATCCTCGACGTTTAAATTCGCCTCGAAGAAGACAAATCCCTTTGAAAGTTTTACGTGCGCCACGTGAAATCACCTTTATCGGATTCCTAATTTATTCGCTTCCGAAATTCTACACAGAAATTCATCTCCGAAAATGAGCTCTTCCGAACCGTTTGCTTTTCAATATTTTTAAAATCCCCCGATGTGACGGGATTGAAAGGAAAAACGCGCCAGAGAATAGAATTGATGAACAAACCAACTGTTTGTTTGGTATGTTAACAAATGGCGTTCCACGGCCGACGTTCGGGGACCTATGCATTTAATTATTCGAGCTTTCGGCCGGCGAACATAGGGCATGACTAATGAAACGTTAAGGCCGACAAAAATCCAACCGACCATGATTCCCAACTGCGCCAGCTCGAATTTCACCTCCGCCGACCGTGATGCAAACGAATCGCTATTAATTGTCACGATTGATCGGCGACGAACCGCAGCAACCGACACGTCGCGCAACCGTAACGAACTATCGATATTCCGCAATCGGTAATGGACTTCCGAGTTATCGTTACTTTTTAGGAGATTCTGGGATTCGTTACGGCGCCGCTCGGCCAACGTACTTCGTGGCGGCAAATTGCTTCCACTTTTCCCTTCTTTTCTGACCCAACAAAGTGTAGAAGCATTCGACAAATTAAATATCTGTATACACGGGTAGTTTCACCAACAGGGCCAATTTCTCATTCGCGAAACGAGACACGTAACCGTAGATGCGACGTAAAATAGAAATAGTAAACACAAGGACACGGAAACGGGCGAAAATTCATCTCGTATGAGCGTTATAAAGAATTCAAAAGCAATACCAGAGAATGTGTTCAATTTCCTTTACGGAACCCCTGAGACAGCCTCGTATATGCAAACATTTTATTTCTGTAACGCAAATAACGGATACACTTCGGCTGGCACGGTTCAGCGTTTTCGGCGGACAACTTTTATGACAGTGGATCTCATAAAAAATGAAAAAGCTACAAGTGAAAAAGATTACGGTGCAGCGCCTGTCTTCCAACTTTGGCGACGCGTCGCCTGTTTGTCACTGGACAGAAGCAACTTTTACCGACGAGTATCTTAGAATGATAGTTCCTCGATAATAGGTAAACACAAAAGCGAAGGACACAAGACACAGTTCTACCGACCTCCGAGCGACAAACACGCGTCTTGTCACGTATAGGTATCAAGAATTAAATAGTAGGTATAGTGAAAAGCTTTCCTGTTTCACATGTTCTTTCCCCGGCCGTACAAACGTAACCCCACAGAAAGCAGTTCGCGAACCGGTTGGGAATCACTATTCTATACTATAATATTACCATTGACACGCAGAACATTTCCCGATAATTGTTTTTTTTTAATTTTAGCACAAACAGTGTTTTCTACAAGGACTCTTTAATTCCATAAAGTTTGAACACAATAAGGGCTGCCTCCAGTACCTGTATGGAGTATACTAAAAGAATATAGAGTTCGGAGAACAGAAGGGTTGAAGGGGTAGCGACAGATACCAGTAGTACTTCAGAAATATATTCTGTATAATCTGTTCATAGTGAAACATGGAAAACTTGTGTAGAGTCAGTTGGACAGATGTAGGGGCTGATGTGTCCCATCAAAGGGGAGATCAAGTTTGCATCGATCCCGTTAGAGAGCTTCGAGAAAGCGTGCCAATAAATTTTTATTGCTACTTTACGATGATAACGTAGCGTGGATACCAGCGAGCCGATCCGTTTTCGTATAATGGCGTCATAAATCACGCTGCGCGATAACTATACCCGTATTATCGCGGCTTTCTCGGTGTAACTGAGCATCTCCCGCTGATAGATTTTTCTCTATAACGGGGCATCTGTTAAAATGATCATTTTCGATCGAAATCGCTGAAACGTTGCCAGCACTTTAATAGTTTCGTAATTGCTTTCTGGACGATCGAGGATGAGAAATAACGATAATGTACATTTTATCTGGATTTTTACCTCTGTCATCACCTCTGAGCGCCCTGCGCAAGTGGAGCAACAGAAATGTATCTGAAATTAATAAAAGAATCATCGGAATAACTGGCGAGATGGAAACTTTGTGGAATCTTTGCGCAAGATTGTCCAAGTTCTCTTACCACTTAGGACCTCTTAAAATTTCACGAGTTAGAAGTCTTCAACTGCAGATAAACTGGTACTTTCGCGAGAAAAGGGGGCAAGAGCAATTTACGTACAATTAAGCGACGATATTCTTCAATTCCGCGATAAGGTTAAAACGCAAAGGGGGCCGTGACTGCCACAACGTAACGATTCGGTGGACCAACGACCAAGTGAAATTGGTCGGGAATCAAGGAGAGTGTTTAGAAAGCCGACAACTCGTTCTATCCCATTGACAGTTTCCATGTTCGTTTTCTACCAATTCCCCATCGTAATTAACCGCTACGAATGGCAGTTCTCGCGGGAGCATTTTCCATGGCTGCTCTAGAAAGGAAAGTCATAGGTAACGCTCGAGCGAGCAAAGGGATACCTGTTAAATTCGAATGTAAAACTTGTAATTAACAGGCGAAATTAGTTAAGGCTCGGAAGGATCAAACTTCGTCGGATGGTGTTGGTTACACGCTGGGAAAGCGGGCTTCCTCGTTCCTCCTCGAATTACATAACTCAGTGCGAGGGAAATAGCCCTCAGTTACCGATGCATATTATTTTTTAGCCTAACATGGCGATGAACACACGTTTATAGAATTTCTCTGCAAAAACTAAGTCTAACTAACTAATATTATAATAAATGAAACAATTAAAACAACTCTTCGTTTGTCCTTCAGTTAATAGGTATTTAATGTTAATGTTTCGCACGAGTGACGAAGAAAGTGTTAGTAAAAGAAACTTCAGGAGGACAGTTGCCGTGAAATTGCATCTCAAAGTTCAATAATTACTCCCGGGAAAGAGTCGAGACCGTTAGCGAAAAATTGCCGTAAGGTTAGAAGCTTTTTAGCCACGATATCGCGCACCCTCGCGAAAGCACGTCGATCGTAGGCCAACGGTGCGCCGTTAACAGCGTTTAAGCTAATTTCGCAACCAAGGGATCTTTGTCCCTTGGAGATTTGGTCGTGCATCGCTATGAAACTGCAGAAAGAAACGTTGGAAACGGCCCGTTAAAGTTTGCGGCAAACAGCCGTGAACTGCAGTTTCTATTATATGAAAAGGTTTCGCTCGGCGCCTTAACAAGGCCCCAAATTGAAGGGGGCTCTTAATTGCCGTGTAATTGCGCGCGGACATAATCAAGCGACGAGCGCTAAACGAACGGCGAAAGCGCAGCAAAGGTCGTTTTATTTTTCGCCGCGTCGACACGAGAAAAAGATTGTAACATCGGAAATACACGTATTTGGTGCTGAGAAGCTTAAAAAAATCAGGGAAATATACATATGCGGATGTTAATAGCGTCCCGTCGAATCCATCACTCGTCAGCTTCGTTAATTCTCTGACTGACTCTGCGCCAACGCTTTGAGTCGAATCCTTAATAGATAATTAAGCCAAGCTGCAAAGCACGTCCGGAGCCATCGAACGCACTATGTAGGTACTACAAACTCATGATTCCCCAAGTTTCGTATCATTGGGATTAAAGACATCCCCCCTGGAAATAATCTCTGCGAATCTCCATCGAGATTACGGCGCCGGGGGTTTTATTCTCATTTACGGGCAACAGCTGTAAATCCTCGCGGAAGTCCGTCGATAGCCTCGTTACTTGTTGAATAATTGGCCGCGGTGGGAAGGGAGTGGCTAATATTAAATATTAATTACGGGGGCGTAATTTCTCTATCGTCGGATGCGTTTTTCAATTCGGCGTCGATGGGAATTTTAAAATAATCCGGCCAATCGGACCGCGTCGACGTATCTCCCAATAAAGTTAAGCCAGGCGCGGGATGGATTTTATTCCGGAGCGATTCCACGCGTGGCAATTTGAACGCCCCGGTGCGAGTCGTACGCCATTTCGTGCCAGCTGTTTCGACATTTGTAATCGCGGGGCGGTAAAGCGTGTGCGCACGGCCCATCGTTTTTAATACACTTTGTTTACGATATCACCGCGCACCGACTTTGACCGCTATCCCTCTGCCATAGGTACTTCGCCGCCTCTGATCCACCTCTGCCACTCCGGCGTTTTCAGCCGTTCGGTGCATACGGGACAAAAAAAGAAAGGGTGGGGGGAAAGGAATTTATTCATCAAAGAGTGGCGTAGGTGGCTATCAGAGGATCGATATTTTTGATTCCATCGAATCGGATTAGGTACACGACTAACGATCGACCTTCTATCTAGCTTATTCAGATAGCCGGGCGTAATCAGTTTTTGCTCCGGTGGCCGCTGATTCGCGAACAATGGAGAAATGATACGTGGTTATTTACATTGATTAACCTGCGCGAACGGAGCACACGCTCCCTCCACCCACTCGTGCCAGTTTTTTCTGCTCGATCCAGCTCGAGCCCCATTCTTTCTACGGGCTGAAAAAGAATTTCATTTGTGCCAGTGGAGTTGTATGTGCCAACGAAAATGCTAGTTAATAAAGAGGGAATGGTTTCGTCGATTAATATAAATCCACCGTGCTTCAACCGCATTTAAATTGAAATCGTACAGAGGATGCAGAATTGAACATATAAGAAGAGGCAAAGCCGATACACACGTTTCCGAGGTAAAAAGAAAAGGAACTCTGTACTTTGATGCTTAAATTAAATCTCACTTCCACCAATAGGTACCTGTTAAGTGTTAATTTCACGTTCGTTACTGGGAATCTATCAAGCCTTGCCGCACGACGTAGCCATGCGTGGCTTTCCCTCGTGCAGAATGTGCCACGAAGTATCTCGCCACGCCGATGCCAATTTCCAGATTGTTTCTGTAAGCACACGTCTAACCGGCGCGGCGCGGCGCGGCGCGGCGTGCATTCGCATGCACGATCAAATGTGCACGTGCATGAATGACATGCAAGTTTGTGCATATGATTACCCTGCGCGGCCGACGTCAGGCACCCTTGGCTGTGCGCTATTTCTGCAAAATTTCCAGCTCGATTACGCAGAATTATGGGTGAAATTAACGCGGCCGATGGAGTGATAACGGGTGCGTAACGTTACAATGAAGATCGAGCGACCGTGATACAGCTATCCGGGGAAATTGCATATTTCTGCCGTTATTTCATTATGTGTTATTACGCGAGAATTATCCTGTTAATCGAAGAATAAATTGAAGCGTTTGAAAAATGTAACACGCACAGGCATTCAAAGTAACACCTAAACGTGTCGAAACTGGTGCCGCTAGTATTTTCAAGCGCCTAATAGGTACTAATGTAACCACAAATGCATTAAACAGCATTCCATCTAGCAAACTCCGCTGCACTCTATATTTATTAAATTACGATTCTTGACGGGCGCGACGTCCGCGAGGGTTTAATTAAAACGCGCGTTTAGTTCGCCAACGCCCGCCGCATATTTAATTGATCGCAATGGGCGCGGGTCGATAGCCGGAAACGTATTCGTCGGTGTGTATTTTAAAATTCGAACGTTTAAAATGTGTACATTGACAAACGGGCGCGTCGCTTCAATTTAGGAGTGATGAAATATTGATAAACTTTGTACGCTCCATTTGTCAGTGACCGATGTCACGCGCCCAGGGTTTCGCTGCTAGCATTGATTTATAGGATAACGTGATGCGTTTAGAGTTTAACGAAGTTTTTTCTCGGCGAAAGTTGTTTTCATTTGATTAAATTGCAGGATTGAAATATTCAATTGCGAACTATCTCCACTCTGCGAAACTGGACATTCGAAGAGTAATCCACTGCAGCGACGGCGTAATCGACTCGTTCAGGCTCATCAACGTGGTATCTTTATCAAGCCAGGTATCGTCCATCGTCTTCCATTACCGATACTGCGATGCAAATGCAAAGTAGCCGATGATGTAGATTGCAGCTCGCCAGCAGCAAGTTCATGCAGCTTGGCACGCTTCTGGCACGCTCACGACGCCGCGCCACACGTACACGCAATTAATATGCACAGAGTGACACGCGGACACTGCTCGGTATGCGGGACATCGTGGCCTCTATGATAGTATGATTGTCAGGCCGTCGGGCCGCCGCGCCGGTGGCTCAATCTAGCTCCTCTCTTCCTTTCTTTCGTTTCACCCTCGCCCATCCCTTTCTCGGACAGGCCAGTCGAACGCGCCCGACTAATCCCCGAAGGATGCTCGCCCCCTCATCAGTATTCAGTACCTTTAAACTGCTTTTTGACGCGGCCACTGCGACCCTGGCAATTCTATCTCGTAACTTGATTTCAGAATCGCCACTCCGTAAAACGCACCCCGCTGACGTGGTCCGACACCGCGCGCCGCGCCGGGCAACTGGGTGCATTTGATTTCGCTCGATCCAAATCGCAAGCTCCCTTGTTTAGCTGTATAATGTAGAGAACAGGGACTGTACGTGACGATTCTGCACTTTTGTGGACGTCAGATTTGTTATATTATCAGTGTTCCAGTATTTAATTACAGAGTTATTTTGAATGTTACTTCGAATGATTATTTCGGCTGAATTTCCCCATCATTTTCGGGGCTAGGATATTTTCTAGTTTCAGAATTCAGTTTAGGGATGGGGTCACGATGTTGAACGACGCGATCAAACTTTCTCCACCGTCGCCTATCTTCGCCCTTTTCTCCACCTTTCATGTAGGTACTATAAAATCTCTGGTCTCGATCGCCGAAAAACTTTTGCAAAACATCCGCGCACGATAAATCATGTTAGCTCTTTCCTCCTAACAATGGCCCCCGCTGACTCGGCTTTACTGCCTCTCGAGTGGTCCGATGCTCGTTTTATATATGGACAACGAAGGAACAACTTCCCTTCCTTATGGGCAGCAGCGTAGGCAGCGAAGGGCGATCCTTCCTCGTGAACACAATGAAAAATTCGCCCTCCTTCGGGGAAGGAAAATGCCGATGCATTGTTCCGGGTTAACTGATCGTCAGGCATCTGATACATTAGGTAATGATGGATGTTGTTTGAAACGATATCAGATGGATCCTAAAGATATTCATACGGCGGTGTACGTTGTGTAATCTACTACAACTACACGATCACACGTCAGTTCAATGGTGAAAGATCTATGATTAAAAAAGCAACTGACAATGAGCTTCACTCCGAACCAAAGATCCCTGCACCCTCGTTTTGAGTTTCAATCGGACAAACGTGGTTCGTTTCTACAAGAAGACGATACAGACGCAGAAAAGAGAAAAATTGAAGGGCAGAAGGAAGAAAGAGGAAATGGATTCCATTAAAGTGAAGGCTGCGTGGCAGAAATGCAATCAGGAAATAATTGAACGAACGGGCAGGACTCCGGGAAAATAAGAATCGCTAGAGGGGCACTGATGGATCGTAGGAAGATACGGTGTCGAGAAATTAAACAATCGGGTCCATGCCGAAATCTGGCTGCTTTAATTCATTTAAATGCTCTATTCAGCCGAATGCTCCGAGCAGTATGGCGACTGACAAACCGGGTCATTTATTCCGCAGACCACGATGGTCTATTCCGACCCATCCCATGGTCCAGTTGGTCGCGACCAGTTCCCAAAAGCTCTGCTACGTGTACATGCACCGGATCCTGATGGCGCAATGACGATTTGTAATGGATCCACGTGTACCGCCTCGAACGGAAAATTTAAACGCGCGACAAGAAATCAGCCTGCTGACCCGTGGCTCGTGTTCGTTGAAATCATCCGACTATATAAAAACTAAGCTCTACCTACACAAAACTACACTGTGCTCATTCAGATTGATCATTATAATTTTAATTTCGATATTTCACCATTTTAAATTTAAATGTAGCATCTGTGGCATTAACTGTTGAAAGTAAGGAATAGACGGCAGGCACATCTTCAAGAAATGTGCCAATAGTTTATTAAAATTGAATTTACGCATTTATGACTCCCTTATTCGTTGGAAAAGCGTATCTATACCACGTTACCTTCCTCCAAACGAGAATTCACAGGAAAATGGACCCCTCGTGAAAGTTTTTATACGTGTCATTTCCTTTGTCGACGTCGCATAGCCAGTAGTCCTTAAAAATTTATTACCTGCACATCGGTTTCAAGATACAGAAGCCGGAGTGGCATGTACACTTTCAGGGAGATCCATAGACTCATTCGCATCGAGGAACCTTATTTCACAGAGCTAAGTAGGTAGGTAAAACAGAATCCTGCCATTCAGATCGCTTACCAGTATATTATTTTCCCAAGGAAGAATGGCAGTTTCCGCCTCTGAGCGTTTTATTCTTAGAATTACCGTTTCGATCTGTTAAAACGAAATACCACTGGCGTTGGCGTTACTCGAGAACGCCAACGATCAGAATTGTCATGAGTAGCTAGGAATCCGAGGCATTTCGAGTCGAAAACCGATCCTGATCGAATCACGCGCCGCAGGATTTTATCTTCGCGGAGTTGTATTGTCAAAACGAGCTCGTACTGCTGACTGAACTTTCCACCAGGCCGGAATTGCCATGCAACCACGGAACGTTGTCACAGCAATTCCGAATGGTCGCTGGTAATGCCTGTGCCCATTGGGCTCGGTTACGACGAACGATACTGCTTTACAAATTGGTCGACCGACCGCCTGGCCATTTCGTTCGGCTTGGAATTAGTAAAAAGGCTCGTCGTGAGTAATGGTGCTGACGTAGAGAGTAAATAATGCACCCGGAAAAGAATTACTAATGCCTAACGATAGATCGAAATTACCCGTCTTTTCTTTCGTTCTACATTTCGATATTCGCCTCGCTATATTATTGCGAAGATCGTACATTTTGCTCCTCGAAAACACGTTGTGCCTGAAACTTTCAGTTACGAAGCACCCGTGTATTTACCCCACACATAAACAGCCCTCCCTTTTCCATTTACGAGTGGTTAACGAATTAATAATAGATCCAGACAGAATCAAGCGAAATAAGGGTGATCCAGGTCTCTGCGTTCGTTGGTCCCCTCGTCTACCTATGCTTGTCCCTTCCCTCATTCCCTATTCATTTCGCCTACTTTCCTCGTTCTTATTTCCCTCCGCTTCCCTCGTTGTTTACGCTGCAGAAACTTGCGAGTACAGCCGTGTTTCTACGATCGTGACGTAAATAAATAATTGGGATACAGAAGCGTGTCCCGAGGCAGGATGGCCGCGCGCTGGCTCCCGCGCCGTTTGCCTGGCCGGTGTCGTTCGGCTTCGAATCTCGTGCTGCGCTTCTGAATATTTCACGACACAGCTGGCACGACCCTACCGCGCTACCTTATGGCCGGCAGCTTACAGAAAACCGTGTATAAGCGCTTGGTAAGACGGACGCGAGAATTTGCATTGGTTAACACGTCCGAGGGTGCGCGTTTTAAAGCGAATGGTAATGCAGCATTGCGTGCCGGGGTTTTTCAGGAAAGGGCCTAGCTTGAGTATAGTATACAATAATTGATAATAAGAGTGTCTGTTTCGCTTCCAAAAGTAATCCTATTTTAATGGCAGCACGCTATTCCAACGTCCCAACTTTGTCTGACTTATCGTAGGTTGTATCACTGCTTTATTATTCTCACCTCTGCTTCAAGATACTCGTCAGACGCCTATGCAATTTTTTGTCAGCGTTCAGTTTTCCCTTTTCCCTTCTCCCTTTTCACTTCGAATGATTTTACGAGTGCCTTTAATGGGTAGATGTTCAGGAAGAGAAAGGTCGTGAAAAGTTAAATACCCAGCTTCTCTCGGCGAGAAGGTAATGTGAGTTGAAATGATAATAGGAGATCGAGAGGATTTATATCAGAGAGGAGAAAATGTATCGAGCACGTTGAATTCTCTGGCATTGATTAGCGATTAATGGTTAAAGATACCACGATGTCCACTTTGGTTCTGATCGAATTTTCCATTCTGCCTAGTTTAATATGAAAGGAAGCGCTTAACGAGTCTTCCTTCAGTGATAAGGGCACCGTGAACTTAGGGAAAGGCTAAAATTAGAGTGAAGCGTGATAGGAGAGAGGTATACGAGTATACGTGAAAGATTAAGACCGACAGGTGAAGTCGAACGTGAATAGACGTATCGAGTGATGCAGCAATTAGAAGCGAAGGTAATTGCAGTAAGAAGTGCCTTAAGACTGATTCAGACACGTCGAGTAATTTAGTACTTTTTCGTGTGTGAACACTAAAATTTAGTCAAGTAGTTTAGTAAAACAATGGTAAATTACTAAACTACTTACCTACCGCTTCCAAATCGAACAATCATTTCTTTACATATTAATATACAGAATCTATTTCGTTAAGTAATTCTAAACATGGCTGTTCATTAAAGCTTATCACAAACTCTTTGAAATAAACTCCTAAAAACATGATGAAACCATTGACACTGCACGATCCATAATCCTGCAACAACCCATGTCAGCCCACGCCCATAATGGATGATTAATAAACGAGCTTTGACGTGCACATCCTTTCCCTCGTACCGTGCATCGACTGTCCTCTTCTCTGTGACCAAATTCCCACCAAACACCCAGCAGCACGGCGATAAAAAATCCTCTTTCGAGTCGAATACAAAATAAAGAATAATTCACGGAATACCACGTATCTCAAAGTCAGGAAGAATCGTCTCGAAACGGAAATTACAAATACCTTCCCTAAACTAAACTCAGTAGGGTCCCCTGACAAATTCGATCGGCCTTAAAGGTGAAATTCTTGCACGTTAGCCACGTTTCGGGACGAGAGAGGGCTGCGCGGGTGGAGAGAGGGAGCGACAGAATGGGGCAGAGCAGGGGACAGTGCCAAAAAGGAGAAACATCAAACGTGCTCGACCCGTGGCAACCATAACACGGGAAGTCCCGAGAATTTTGAGAATTCACGTGAGTCAGGGATTGGGCGAGGAGCGTGGAACCATCCCGCTCTAATGAAGGGCGAAAAGTGACGGCGGAACATTCCTTTATCGTTACCGAACGCTCGAAATAGTTGACGCACTCGGCGACGGATGATGAGCTTTTAATGAGGGCGTGATCGGTTATGCTCGGAGGGCGGGGGAGTTGTAATTACTGGTGTGTGGGTCTGAGCGGAGTTTAATGAAAAGCAGTATCGCGGAAATCCGACAGACTTTAAACCAAAAAGGTTCGGGGGGAGGCTCTATAAGAAGGGAAGCGCGAGAAATATTAACGAAGGTCGGTTGTTGAAAGGATTCGCGGTTGACGGTTATCAATTGGCGAGTGCTGCCCCTAATTAATCCAAAGCTGCAGCAGCCGCGAAGAACACCGGGGAAGGGTGGTGTTTATGCAGAAAAGTTTGACGAGGAAACTCGAGTTTCGATCGCGCCGCAAACGCGTAAATATCGCGGCGAAACGTGAAGCGATAGGCGTCGCGTCAGGCATGAGGATCGTTAAAAAGCTCGGCGAACCGCGTGATCAACACTCGTGTAAATAAGTACGGCTCAGTGATCGAAAATATTTTGTAATCTTCGATTTTTTTATTTTTTTTAAGCCCGTAGGTATACGCATATAGTATATAGGTACGGGAACTCCACAAATGGGGGAAATATTTACCAAGTTCCCTTCCATTCGATGATCGTAGTGAAACGCTAATATGCGAAATAAAGTGGCGCGTCATGGACAGAGTAATTGAAACTTGAATCTATTGTGGAGTGATAAGCAGAAGACAGAATTGGAAGTGGTTCCTACTTTTTTGCAAAAAGGGGACACATGTATCTTCTTCTTGTGAATGTAGAGAATCTCCAGACTTAAAGAATGAGATTCGAAAAGACTTTGTTTTCAGCGCACGTTTCTATGCAGTTACCTTTCATGCCGTCACTCTCGAATTGTTCGTGAAACGCCTCGAGGTCCGTAGTTATTCGACGCCCTCTGCGAGGCTGATTAAGGTCTTCATTTTTAGCGAAGGTCGCCCAGGTAAAAGGGTCCAGTGTACACCCTTCTTTTTCAGCGGCGGAAAAATCTACGCAGCGACGACGGGGAAGCGGAAAACCGTGTTTATTATGCAGCAAGATGAAGTTCTGTGAAAATAGAATACGAAATGAAAGGTACGCCCCGGCGAATTGCGCCTCTGCATTAATGCCAACTGTTCACGTCGTTATTGAAACTCCATGGCGAGGATAGGTTTCTTTTAGACGCTTAGAAACAAAGTGGGCGAAGAATCAATGAAATTTCAACGTTCCTTGGAAAGGAAATTAGTTGCTTCATATACCTACGTTTCAAATAATCATATAAACTTGTCTCGGAATAACTTTACGGTAGACTAACAAGAAAAATGGCGAAGGCTGCGCAAAGAAAAATCAAATAAGAGATTAGAGGGAAGCTACCAAGCCATGTTGACGGAAAAAGGAAAACGAAATTAGGGTAACAAAGCCGAGATTTCACGAAGGGTGAGCTTATTCGAGAAAGGATCCCTTCATCTTGTTCTCCTTTCCTCCTAAGTTCCCTAGCGCCAGGCCATCCTCATTTCTGCCGTATTTCCACGAGGCTTTGTGAAACGACGAAGACAGCGTAGAGCGAGAAGATTGAAAAATTCTAATAAAAACGATTTCGCAGACGTCCGACTGGAGATCGAAATCGATTCCCCTTACGAGGGTGATCGGCGAGGGGAAAGAACGAGCCGAAAGTTTGGAAATAGCGACGTACGATTTTGCTTTCCATTCTCTCGTTCTGTGCTCCGCAATTTGCATGAAAATCGAAAATTAGAGGAACGGAGAACTGCTGCTCGGAAACTATATTCACTGGTTTTGCTGGTCACCTATTTTGTATTCGGCTGAACTGCTACAGATAACTAAACCACTGCAAATTCGAATGCATTTCTTAGGGATTGATTTTTCTCAGCTCACTGCTTAGAGTTTCATTGCATCGGGAATACGCCCAAGCGCGTGTTTGAGGTACGGTGGACCCCGAATTCCGTGCGTGTGAATCCCAATTTGAAGAAAATGAAAGAAGGCACGACTACTGCCTCCATCGTCCACCTAATATTAATATTTATTAATATTTTCGACAAGCGCGACAGAAACGTATGTAATAAACCTCCAAAAATATACTTAATCCAGCAAATTAACTTACGAAATTTTCCAAATAGGTCGGCAACGTAATCAATTCCCTATCCCTACAGGGAAAAGTTGTCGACTGAGGTGGAGCGTTGTTACGCGGCGGTAGCCACGATAAAGTAGGAACTACGACTCGAAAGTAATCAGTGAATAAGTAACAGCATTCACGCTGTTGGAACAAAAGTAAGAAACCATAAAGATACAGAAGAGCGGAAGTGGGGGCCGGGAGACTGTGAATTACGGTGGGTGAATTGAAACGTTAGTCAGAGAGATAACCGCCATAAAATGCCTCCGTGTCGTGATACGGGCGCGAACGTCAAGCGGTAATAAGCGACCAAAACTACATACTTTTACGAAAGCATCGAAAACGGTAACAGATATTCGCGAGAATGATCGCCAAACGTTAGCTTTATCGCAAGATGCTTCGTAGTCTCTAGATTTAAGATCGCTAGGTCTCGAGTGGCCGAAGAACGAAGTGGCCTCCAGGGTGAACGCCATCATGACCAACGACGTAGCGCAGCGTCTTTTAATTTATAAAAGTTAAGAAGTCTCTGGGTCGCGCTAAGTCTTTCCCGATACCAGCACTGTTAATCTTTGCTGAAAATTCTCAATTTTTTTATAAGCTAAAGATGAAGACTGTAGTGGCGCACCATTCTATAATCTAAAATCGCAACTAAAAAGTAAGAAACCATCAGCATTTTGAGACACCCTATACTTTGTCCCCCGAGACAAAGGATAGTCGAAAGGGTAGCGGACACGTGAACGTCCTGGGTCACGTTTCCGCTGTACAGCGAGCAAAGTGTGTTGAGGACGTTGAACCAAACCCCGTTCGTAGTGGTGAAGTGCTAACTGATTCTCAGCTGGAAGGCGTTGAAAGCCACAGTATAGGTACGCCATCATTAACAAGACAAACGCATTCCCATTGATTCCTTTCCCAGCGTATATCTCAAAGGTCAGCGATCTGCCACATAACCGAGGCGTTAATTTCTCCGCGAAGAAGGGCGGTATAATAATCGTGTAAACGTAACCATAATCATAAAGTGAAGGGAGTGCGTGATGGCACGAGCAGAATGCGTATTAGCGGCATATCTGGAATAATCGATGAGTCGGCATTCCGTATTTAAAGGCATTTCGCGTATTATAAGGAGAGCCTCTCTATGCATTCCCTCCCTTTCAGGCTCCGTCCAGGGCAATCTATTGGTGGCTACGGTCCTGTAGCTGGCTGTCCTCATTTCTCTCCTTAAGCTTGCCGCGTACAACCGAGCATCCTAATCGCTTTATCGCTCCTGTGGAATATAATCGGTCGGTCGAAGGGACCGTGGCTCCTGTGTGGGCGGCGTAGGTCGATCCCTTGCTGGCTCGTTGCTCCTTGAGCATCGAAGAATCGGCGCCAGGAAGAACCGAGCCGGAGGATCCTGTTACCCTCCTGGGTATACGGCTGGAATGTACGGTATCCCGAGTATTTCCGCCTTGGAAAAGGTGAAGCGGTCTCTCCTTCGGTTTCATATCGACCGCTGGATACCTGGCTGCTTCTCTCCCCTGATGCACTTGCACACAGAGAACCGTCTGGCTGTACGCGCAAAAAGTTTATCTACGTGAGAGGGAGGCGGTGAAAAAGTGTTTACTCGCTCCGATATTGGGAGTACTCGAGTTTAATAGGCTCCACCGCCGCCGCCGCGCCGCGGTATTTAAACGTCCCCGCACCAACTAAGGAGGCCATCGACGTGCCAGATCTTTTCGCTCCTCCGAGCTCGAGAAGTAACGGTCACTTTTTTTCTTCACGATTCGGAGTACCTAAGTAGTTGCAGTTAAGTACAGAAGGAGTATCAGTTCTGGAGATCGTAAGGTGGATCAGGCGTTCACCGAAATTCAGCTGTAACGAAGTTTTGAGTCTCTGTGTAATCGGCGGGCATCGGTAAATTGAAGCGGCGATGCAGCGGAAATTAATACCGTTATTTCATGTGTACCGGTTAAAACAATACCAGATAATTATAATCAATTAACGTTGCGTAACGATGGTGAAACGATCTAGCAGTTCAATGAGTACCATGCGGGCCACTATTAATTGTCTGAAATACGTTCGTGGTAGTCCGTGGTATTATTAAAGGGATAATTGATTTCGTGTCGGTAATGGTAGTGTATTTACAAAGTGAACATATTTCGCGATACAGTGAATCAACTGTTAAAGATTCTTCTTCGGTTAAAACACTCGTACGTTCGCTACCAAACACACGCAACCAAAAATCGTCTCTATGTTCTAATATCGGTGAATTGCCAGCACATTTCCATATAATTCTAACGTAACGGGCGAAAGATGGCATAGCATCGGACCAAGACGTTCCCATTAGCGAGCCGAACGGCCCTAACAATAATGTTAACTAAGAGCAGGATGTACAGGGCGAAAAGTAGCTATCTCTGCGCCCACTCACACAGAGGAACGCCGAGTGCCATTATGCAGGGACAATTTTCCTCGTTGCATCGCATCGCGTCCTCTTTTATTTCGGCTGATACTTCTGAAATGCGCCGCGCGGCTTTTTTCCCCTCCCTGCTGCAGCGTAGTATCGTTTCCAGCGCTTGTATCGCGTTAATTAAGACATAGTGGAACGAGGGACAAAGCCCGGGGAAGACGGAAAATATTCTGACAAGCGTGCCGCACGGTACACGCGGCGAGAATTCTCGGCCATTGTACACATTCCTCGCTGCGTCGGGATGCTCTCTTGTCTCGCGAGCGTTGATCATTCTCCCTTGAAAATGGGTTACTGTGTACATGTTCGTCTTGATCCTCTCTTTAAAGTTCAGACGCTAATGAGAGCCGAATACCTCAGGCACGAGAAACACTCGCCGTAGAAGCAACCGTAGGGAACGCGACGCTGACTCAAGATCCTTCAGCCCTTTAATTTCATTCACCGACTGCACAGTTGCCGACCGTGTAATACAGGACTGTATAATAAACTTTCCTGAAATTAGAACGGGACAAGAAATTGAAAAGACGGACAACCTGATTGTGATTAAAAGCCGAGTATAATTACAGGGAGGGAAGAGAGAGGTAGATCAATTTTATCAATAAAACTGCGTTGAGATCGTGTAGGTACTTAATTCCTCG
The DNA here is from genome assembly GCA_910592295.1 of Andrena haemorrhoa. NCBI lineage: Eukaryota > Metazoa > Arthropoda > Insecta > Hymenoptera > Andrenidae > Andrena > Andrena haemorrhoa. The sequence goes on from OU342946.1 coordinate 30,381,130, forward strand.
TGCAGTGCTTTGGGGGAAAAGTGTATTCTTCATAATAGAATTTCAAAACAGAGCTTTCTAGATTTGTATGTAAAAGATCTGAGATCTACAATAATTGCAACCTAATAGGTACGCCAATCCAAGTGATCGACCGTGCAGCAGAGATAGGTACATCCACCCTGTACATATTTCATAAAAATATCCCCCCGTGCCCTCACGTAAATCTCGTCGCGCCGTTTAATTCGCATGGACGATGAGCCAAGTACGTTTCGTCCCGTCGTAAAGTGCCCCGTAATGCGTCTATACGACGGTCGTGAAAGTTGTCGTAATTCGCGTGAGCAGCTCGAATTATTTTCCATAAACCCACTTGACTCCTGGTGGGCAGCTCGAACTTGGACATAGTTTGAGTGTACGGTGTACGGTGTACTTACGTAAGAAAGTTTGCCGAATGAGGGACCGGAGTTGGGAGTTTCGCTGCCAGTTCAACTCCCGCAACATATATCAGTCCTCCTCCTCTTCCACCCGCTTCTTCCTCGGCCAGCGGCCGCGGAAAGAGAGCAGTAAAGACAATCGTAAAGGCACGTCCGAACGGCATCGATTTTTCGCGCGAATTAGTCGGGGAACGAGTTTTCAGGCCTGCCCATAAACGGCGCGATATTTAATTGGACGGAGCAACTAACGCGAATTTCATTGTTCCAAGATGAAGCCCTCGCCGTCGTGTACCGCTGCAAATTGGGAAACTTTGGATCGGCTGGTATCTTCCAGTTACGTGGCTGACGAATGGCGCGAATATTTGGCGATCTCTCCAAATTCTATCAAACTGTAATTGATATTTCCGAATTAAACGTGTTTCTGACCACTGCACACTTGGAAGTGTCCCGAATTGTTGTCTCGGGATTTTTAGGTGATTTAATAAACTAAATAAAACAAAATACTTGTTACACATGATTTATTAGTCCAGAAAGTGGAAGAAAATATTTTTTAATTTCCAAAAATAAATAATTTATGGCCTTTTAAAATTAAAGATATTTTTCGTAGGTAATAACTCGACAGACAATATTGGCGAAATTATTTTACAAGAACCTTATTTTGTTCTTCAAATCCATTGATGTTTAAAGAAGATATCATACCGCAGATATCATAATGCAGTGATCTAAAAAAACCTAAAAAAACCTAAAAAAACTTACAAAATCATAAATAATTTAATATAAAAATTATTGTAAAGAAATTTTCTTTCACTTGATGAAATTGATTTATTTCTTTTTAATAAAATCCCTAAAAACAATTGCTGTCGCGGCTGAAGGTACATATGTATGTAACCCCTTAAAACCTTTTATTCCCACCATACACACGGAGAATCAATCACCGATTACGGATTACAGATCAACAGATTAGCGTTTCCGCGACACAGTTGCAAGGCCTGACGATTTAGGACCACTCTGTTCAGCCACTCTCGATTCGAGTATTTCAATAAAGAAGGAAAGTTCGTTCGTAACCCAATAGCACGCTATCTGGACGATATTCAAAAGCGATCGTGCTGGCTGGGGTGTGGGGCAGAAATACAAAAGGCGGGTAGCTGTATCGAAAGTGTTTCCCAAGGGGACAGCAAAAGTAGGAGGAAGGAGGCAGGATCGACCTTATTTCCAGATCGCACGCCGCAGTGTATGAGCCTGCCTCTTTTTACTTCTCTCGCGGAACAAAACGACGCGAGCGCACGAAGAAATATGCAGTTATACGACCCTTCCGGGAGGGGCATTTTATCGGTAGCCAGTTTTACATTGAGCAACCGATATTTTTCCTGACAGCAATTGGAAGTTTAAACTGCCAGGGGTATTGGCAAGCATGAAAGACGGATGCTTTGCCGCGCTGAACGACGCGTCGCGGCAAAGGAGCGTACGGTGACGTGTTTTACAAACACGTAGGTACATGCCTGCATATCCCTTGTTTGCCGGTTGCGTACGTGACTTTCTTCACTTACACTCGGCTCCCCATACGTGACTGTGCATGGCTTCAGGGCTGGCTGCAGTTGGGGCAAAATTAAGTGGTCGTCTCGGAAAAAACGCTTTCGATATTACGCGCGTGGATGGTTTTAAGAAATTTTGAGTGGCTCTGGTATTTGGTGGTGCTACGGTAAACTTCGTCAAGTATACCGTTCCTATGCTAGGAATATGGATTTAAGATTCCTGGGAAATAAGCTCTTCAATTCCCTGTTAGCCTGCTGTAACGCAAGCTGGACCGTAGGTGTCTGCGCGAGCGAGAACGAGCGTCCTGCTCGAGCAGGCAAGTACGCAAAAGTGATCGAAAGTTTCCGGACGACGTGCTTTCACGGAACTTCCCGAGGGCGCTTGAAATTCGCTGCTTGGAAGATTTTCGGGGAATTCTCGCGAAGACTCTTCTTTTCAGCGGAGTTGCTCCCGTCGTCTGTCGATGAGAACGCAGTCGCGAGTCAAGGGCTTAAGGTTTTCGAGGAATTGCAAACAGGATGAGTTTTCTCGGTAAAGTGAATGGAAGTGTTGGAACAAATTGTGTGGTAGGGAGTCTAATCTGCAGAGAATAGCTTTGGAAAGTAATTGGAGCATACAGTGGGGGACAAAAGTATTCGGACACCCTTTAAAAGAGAATAACCCTTCTAAAATGGCTACAAACGATTTGAGCTTTTTTGAGAAGCCAAGAAGATCAGTTTGTTAGGTGACGTGTCTCGTCGTTTAAGAAAAAAATACAATCGGTCGGATTAGTGAAGGAAATAGCGAAGGTCTTTTGTAGATTTAAATAAGTTGTATACATGTTGAAAATTTCGTCGAAACTGGTTAACGTAGCTATGAACTACAAACAGTTAACAGTTATCTAGTAAACTACTCCTTCTACCTTATCAAGGAAACTCAAGTCGTATGGACTAATTTTAAAAAAGTTATTCTGTTTTAAAGGATGTTTGAAAACTCACAACTGATACGATCATAAGCCAGACACTGTGTACTACAAGCTTTGAGAAATTAAAAAAGAAAACCTCGATTTTCTCAACTTCGTATCCGTTGAATTCCAGACACCCAGACAAATCGGTTCTTCGATACTCTTTACTGTTTCTTTAAATGATTGATGGTTCTCGTTACTCAGGGTGATTGGTGGATTTCATCGGTCCTCGCGTCGCGATCAAGGGTCCTTTGGCCATCTTGCATTCTGGATTCCAGGAATGGAGGCAGCGGAACGACGCAATGCCGCGATTCCGACACACAATGGTAGTTAACGCGAAATAGCGGGGGCATGCATGCATGTATCACTCGAACGAGGTATTTTAACAGCCGCTCTTCGCTGGTATAACGTCGGACGTGGAACGCGAAACGAGAGTTAGGCACTAAAAAATTCGGCGCCCTTGGTTACAGGCCAGTGAGTTTGCAAAATTTCTATGGACGTCCTAGCGAAGCAAAATTCTTTCTGTCCACGAAGAAAAGATTACGTCACGTGAACCATCAAATTCTAGGTAAATCGCGTATGAGATGAGCTATCTATTGTACAACAGCAATATACTTTTCGATCCTATTGAGGGCATTAGAAGATTGATTGCGCAAAATCGATAGGCGCTGTTTTGATTTAATTATCGCCAGCTTGTCTTGTTCTGTTGGCTGAGCAGGATTATCGGCGGCCAATTATGAAGCACTTTAATTTCTCGCGTGGACACGTAATTGACGCCTTCGTGGACGCGTAATTTGCAACCAAACTCACCAAGTATCTTTCCGTAATAAAAAGTAGCGCGGCAGCGCGACAAGTTCCAAGAGACGAGCTTTCCAGTTGTCACGACAGAACAACCGATTTAATGAGAAATCGCGGAACATCTGACGTCGCGACGCGTCCTGCGCCCCGCGCCCCGCCTGAAACCGATGCGTCCCTCGACGTCTTCAGGAAGTCTCGACGATCCGCCGTCGCGCTTATACCCCCTGTACACACTTCAGCGCATACATACATCACGGGCGTGCACATCCGCGCTATCTGTATTCGCGACTCCGTAAAATAGGATTACAGCCATCCGAGATGGAAAACAACGAGTGCGCTAACGTTATTAGATCTCCTTTCATCCGTGAAGGCAGTAGGCGCGGAAAAACGAGGGGATGGAAAAAGTGGCGGCGTCATGTTTCTCAGCGACAACAGAAACATTTATCAAGGCCCTACGACAGGGTAAATAGGCGCGATCACGCTTTAATTACAAGAATGGCGATGTGGTATGTTGATGGAAATTGGAAGGGCGTGGCAGACGTAACGATCACTGATACATCACTGAAGCGTCTGAACGAGTGTTTGTTGGGTGCCCGTTTTTTTAGCTCGACTTTCATTCTTCCTTTTCATATTTAAGTTTGCGGTAGAATGTGAAGTGTCACGAGTTCGCTGCTTTAAATTTGCGGATTTTCCGATGGAGGAAACGAAAATGAGAATGGAAAAGTTTCACGATGAAAATGGGAAAGGAAAAGTTGGATTTATGACATCGTGACTTCAGTTTATTCAAATTAATGTTTGCGAGGTGATCCCCCAAAGCGTGTATTTTTAGCTTTAATCTAATTACACATTGGAATTTTTCTCCCTTTATTTATTCATTTGGCTTTGCTTTTGTTTGACATTTCGATGTTTTCAAAGTGATAGAAACGTTTGTTGCTGCCAGGGTAATCGAATTTCCAAGAAATTATTGAATCCACAAACGCTCCTTATTTCCATAATTTATTTATTCGTTTAATCCGTTGCATTACATGCGGGCGCTATCGTAAACAGGTAATATCTTCGGCAAATATCTTCCCGAAACTTTTATAATATACTGCGGTAAGTAAGTACGCGCAGGGTATGCGAGAGATTTTGCCAGGTTAAGTAACTTAAAACTTTCGAGAACTGAAGATTGCTTTAAATTCATAGATTCTCGAATACCCGAATTACATTAAAATGAATTCAATTTTGCCGTCAAGACTTGAATTTAATTCTGTCTGAATAAGGACATTAAAGCGCTATAATCTTCGCTCGATAAGGACACGAATAACGCGTTTAAAAAGGAAGTTAACAATATTTTAAGAATCATAGAATAAGCACAGAGCGTTCTGCAAAAAAAATGTGTCTTAGACATTAAAGAACTGACAACCGATGAATTATGTTGCTGGTTCGATATAATACTGCGAGCTGTTCAAAAGAAAAATCGACACGTAATAAATGACAGGAATTATCTTCAAGAGTGGCTGAGTTATAAATGTGTAACAGCGGAACGTGGCCTCGGAGGCAACGCGAGGGGTGATAATCGTGCTGCTTGCGTTCCCCAGGCTATCGATCCGCCGAACGTAATCTGTACATCCCCTTGGCTCGAGAGTTAACCCCCTTGATATGTGACGGACATTTGTTTCTCTTTCGAATACAGGCATAACAGTCTTAGAGCGTCTTTACGAGGCGCTATAAATACTTAGGAAATTGTTGTTACGTGAGACGTTACACGTCGGAGGAACTAGGGTCACGGTAACGGGCAACAGAATCACGTTTCCGCTCGGGGGAACGAGCTTCAGGTTCCTAGGATTGTAATTGATTTTCGCCTTCCATATCTTTCTCTGAGGGAAATAGTACCTAGTCGACGTTGAGGGATAAAATGATGGACACTTTGGTAGCACGGTTTTTCAATCGGCTCGGATGTTTTTTCGATCAGAGATTAGATACGTTTTGAGATAAAGGATAGAATTGCTTTAAAATGTGGACGGTTTTTTGCTTCGCTTGCTTTTCTGCACTGCTCCATTAATATATACCTACCTATATTTTTCTCACCTATGAATAACTTTTAAGCGCTACTGCTTATGCCATATACCCACTTTAGTAGGTATAAGTTGGTAGTGTATTCGAATCGGATATGCGGCTTGAGAAAGCTCTGAAACTTTTCATGCTGTAAATGTCAGCGCCGCTCTAACGGGCAAGTTCGTTTATAGGGGCCGAATAATGATCGTCCAAGAGTCTCGGGGCCATTTCTAGAATTTATTTCCACGTTTTTCCGCCGTTATTAGCCAGTTAAGAAGCTCGGCGACTTCGTAAACAAGATAAAATCGCGAAACGATCGTGTTCGAGCAAGATTTCCGGGGCGATCGTCGCGGTACAGACAGGAAAATGGGAAAAATAGCTTGTGAGACGATGACGAAAAAGGACATCGACGGTGGAGCCGCTATATTTTCGGGGATGAGCACGCGGCCCGGGCCACTTACCCCCTCCAATGATATTCTTCCCCGGAATCTCGACGACGATTTCACAAATTTATTTCAACGTTTCCCGGTGTTATCAAGCGGTTAGGAGACTGCAACTACTTGGTAAACAAGATAAAGACGTAAGAAGCTACGGTTAAGCGCGATCCGAGTACTGGATAAAGCGGAGAGCGTTTGATCGATTGCCCAGGGAATGAGAGTGCAGATGTCAAGAAGTGTCTACCATCCTTCGGGAGAAAAGCTGAACAGTGCTTTAATAAAAGAGTACTGGGTGACGAAGCGAAATTCCTTCGCGAAACAAGCAGAAGAGTTGCAGTAAACTTCGCCAGCCAGAAGCGTGCATTTTTTAGGAACAGACGGGGTTTAAATGCCGGTAACACAGGCACTAATGTGTGCAGCAGACTGTGCATTGGTGTAATAAATCTTGCCGTGGACCTTTATCGTGTTTGATGAAACGCATGTAGGTACGTTCAGCTTTCTCTTTTAACCTCCAGAGCCCATCAGCTCGAAAGTAATTTCACGCTGTTGCGCATATTTGTTAGGCTAGAAACGCGTGTATGATGTATAGCGAGATATTTAACTTGGATCACAATACATACTTGTAGGTTGTAGGGGCTGTGAATTCAGTAGAAGAAACCATTACAGAGAACAGGCAGAAAATCACTCAACTTATTCAAACTTTTTACCATTCTTGCGAGTCCTGTACGGTCTTCAATCGGTCTACCTCTTCTTGAGACACCGACGAATAAAGTTTGGTGAATACAAGGTGATTAAAACGGCTTTTTTGGAGACTCTGAGTAGTACATACTTAAATATCTCCGACATTACGTTTTTCTCCAATGTCTGCCCCATTGAATGCAATTCTGGACCTTCGGTCATTAAAATCAGTGCAGTAACGATCATAGAATGCTTCCGTTATATAACATAAAAAGAAATTTACATTTTCCCCGTCAAAATAGGAAACAGAGCAGACGTTAAAACATTGGAAAGCCGTCTGATCTGAAACAAAGACACGCCATCAATCGAATCCATGATTATTCGGCCACAAGTTTTCGGCGGAATCTATGGAAGCCACACCACACCGTTAACCAGCTACCAATTCCGCGGCGACTTCGATTCTCTTTCTCGCCCCGGGTATCCAACTTTTCCATTATCCGGTACGCGCGTGGCTAAAACGAGGAACCAGGCACGGCGAAAAAACGCGGATATTTCACTGGTGAAACGAAGCAGACGCACCTGAATCCACGAAATAAGAAAGTTGGGTGGTCGCGTGGACGGCGGAGCAGACGATGAAGAGCAGGGAACGAACGAAAGGGCTTGTAGAGGCACGGCGAAGGAGTAGTCCCAAACGAGAAGAAGAAACGACATCGCGCGAAACTTTTCTGGAAGCAATGAAGGCCGGAGAGCAGCATCGTAAATCGGCCCTATAAATTCGAAAGTTCCGCGCGCCGGCCCTCTGAAAACCATCGAAATCGCCGTTCCGGGGACGCGATCCGTGGAGAATCGCCCTTCAAGTGGCTCAGAAGGAAACACGGCTTGCGGAAGGCTCGTTGGCTGGCCAGAGAAGCAAGGAATCAATATAAGAGTCGACAAGCCCTTCGTAACCAAGTATTTACGGCGGGTAAATACTAAGGGTTGCCCTCGCGAACCGCCGCCGTTCTTTCATTTCTACGCTCGCCGGCCCGACAGAGGATGGAGACGCTTTCAAATGCAAATCCATCGAGATACCGCTAACCCCCGCCCCGCGAGCCCTCGTTCCTTGGCGGGGAATAGAAAAAAAATATAGCCGGATGCCCTGGGACCGTCTTGGTCGGTGATCCCAGACGGGGAGTCTAATGAAAGGGAGCCAGAGAAATCATGGGGCCATCGCGTGGCCGAAAATTTCTGAAGGACGGGTTAAACGCACCCTACCAGCCGGACGTGGCTAATTCAATTAGGTACATCGGTTACCCTCTCGTCGCGAGTGTCCCTGTAAATTTAAATGAAGGGACAGTCCATGCATGATGTACACGCGTGCATCTGCATTCTGCATTTCCAGAGGTCGGGAGACTGATGCTCAAGCCAGGACGAGCTTTGCCCAGCATGGGGACATACTTCTTTTTGTGCCTGGGGGGCTGACATGTTCGTTGAACCTTTCAGTGCAACTCGAATGCATGTTTGCTACATACCTACTGATTGCTTTCTTCTGACTCGGTTTAAAGGGTGACGTGTAAATAATGTGTGTTTTAAATTGGGGGGAAGAGGCTGTGAAGAGGTTTGAGAGATGAAGTTTTTTCCTGATTTGTTACTCAGTATTCTTCCCATTATTACTATGGTGGAAGCCTGACAGTGTCATTCGACTCGTTATTTAAAAATAGATTTCTTTACAGAAGCGAAGACTTGTGAGACTAGATTCTCAAAACACAAAAGTTGATACTATCCCTTGACTTTTAACACGTCAGCCTATAAAATCTTCTTTCTATATCCTGTATACTACAGTTAATATTCATTTTTATTTAACAATGCTATCTAGAATTATATCGAATATAGGTGAAATAATTTCTCTAAAATCGGCGAGTCCGTTTCCAGCCGATTGTTCGACTCACGAAGGCCCTTTCGCCGTCGTAATAAACCTGAAAAACGAGCAGCACAGTCCGCCTCCGTAAATTTACTTAACACTGTCGCAACGAGAGTGTCACACGAGATTGCGTTTATCCACGTTTCGTAAATAATTACTCGGCCTGATAAATGACCCTTACGAGCCGCGCTGAAAATCGTCAGGTTAATAATGGGGGACACAGGGCCGCCGATGACAGGGCGCAAATTCGTCATTCCGCTGGCGAATTAATCTTTCCCCGCTCCACGGCGGTAACGCGGCGAATTTCCCTGTATTTTTATTTCCGCCGACTGCGTCGCGTCCCTTATTCGTTTCAATACCTGCGCCAGACATAATACGCAACCGGGCACTGTTATTCCCTTTCCCTCCTGCCGCGCCACATCCTTCTACAGGGTGGATCTCTAGAAATTAGCACCTTAAACGATTTTTGGAAAATTCTCTTGACGAAGAAGAGAATATTCTTCTCAACATGGAACAGTTAATCTCAATGTGCTAGGGGCCTTGCACCTTTCAAGGCTGATTCGACATTCACCCTGACACCCTTCTCAAATGGAACATACAATAACAATCTTGAAGGGGTTGGAAGTCTCAAAATCGTATTGAAAAGGAAGTCTACGTCTTTGAAATGTTAAAAAGTGAAATATTCAACTGTTGCATGCTCCTAGATCAGAATGCACTTGCCCTGCTGAGCTTGCTCTTGCGACCATGCATAAAGAAGTTATTTAGGGCGCTGTTTGCTGCTGATTCACCCGGTACACGTATATATGCTCATGCTCGTGCTCGTGATATCACGGTGTGTCAGGGTGGCCGTGGAATAAGCTGGATATTATGGGCCAGGGGGCTGCGACAGACAGAAATACCAGAGCACGTACCTATAATGACGAGCCACGCGGCACTCGAGGTGCGTTTAAAGTGTTCTCAAAGCGGGCCATCGGCGTGGACCGATCGATTGCGAGTAATTTCCAGCTCTGTTTTCCTTCGTACACTAATACTACGAATATTGACCAGCAGCAAAATTTTAATCAACGCGTCCCTAACTTTAATTACTCCGGCTTGTAGGACGCCCTCTACAGATGGGGCCACGTCTTGCTGTCTTAATCTCACCGATATTTTAAAGAATATCGAAATGCGAGGCCCCATATTATTTATATATTTCATTGCTTCGTGCCCACATATGTATAATTTGAATACTTCTCCCCTCGATGCAATTAAACATCCGTTAGCAAGAAGAAAGTAGGTACAGTGGAAGGATGATAAGCGTACAAAGCCGAAAATGAAGGAAATCAGTGCCAGGTTGGCTCTGAACACAGGGTGATGCAAGTAAATCGATTTCCAGGCAGTTTACCACGCCGAGGAATATTTATGCGTGCGCGACAAGTGTTTAGGTTGCAATCGGATGCTCTTAACAGCCGACTGCACGAAGACAAAGAAGAAGACGAAGAGGCGTCGGTATATCGAGTCGTTATACCCCGATTCCTGACTTTATTCAGCCTCTCCTACGAAACTCGCTTTTCGCCAACCGGTGATTTCGCTTCCTTACCGCCACCAGCACTTCTCAAATGAGTTTGCCATCCAGCGTGTTCGAGCCGAGGCATCGTCGGGATTTGAATAATCCGTTTCCCTCGGCCTTAAGTGTTTTTCAAGATTAGACGGATATCGCCTTATAGGCAGCTTCAAGAGTCACAGAGTAATTTATCTTCGTTCCGAGTGTCCCGTGTGCAGCTGGAAACGCCGAGTCCCCCACGAAAGACTCTGTTAATGATTGTCTCCTTCGCGCCGCGGCGCACGCCCTCCATCATTCCCGATCCAGCGGAACCGTGCTTCCCTATGTATTCCAATAGACATTTAAGTTCACATGATCAGGTCCACCCTATTCTTCTATCACTTCGATCCGGCAACGCTCGATTACCAAGGTACATCCAACGGAGACTGTTACCCCAGAATAATGCTAAACTTCGGCTGGCATTACCCCGGTGTTTAAAGCTCCCAATAAAACGCCTTTCGCGTTCCAACGAAGGTTTACGAGCGACAGCGCCGCCATAGATCAGTCAAGGGGCGGTCATGTCGTAAAGCCGGCAGAGTGTCAAGAGTGTCAACTTTGGAAGTCCATTTCGCGTCTAAATGAACCGTGTCGGTGCACCAGGGTCCGCCCAATTCGCCCCGCTCAACACGACGCCCGCTGATCCTCCTTTTCAATAAACCTTCCCTCATCCGCGAACGGCGCGACACAGTAGCTGGTGCAATCACCTAAAGCCCGATTAACCCCTCCAGACGGTGGGCGCGGTGATCCTTCGATCGTTGTTCCTTAGACGGTTTCGTAGCCGGCGCGGCTGGGGCTCGCGATTGTTTCCCTCGATTTTTCCTCGAACCTCGTTCCTCGCTTGTTCCCTCGAAGCCGCAGGTTCGCCGAGCTTCAGCAGCGTCTCGAAAGGATTCGCTTTAAACAGAAGGATTTACCTTGCAGACGGGATCGATGGGAACCGACACGACGCCCGCATCCTCATCAATTCCCTCTCTCTGTTTCTTTCGGCCGAGCCGACGCCCCCCCCTCTTACTCCTCTCTTCCATCGACTGCTTTCCTCCCCTGGCTCTTTATTTATCGCTGGAACGATGCTATCTGCCCCTCACCTCTGGCGCAAATGGCAGACAGCCACGGTATCGATACTCCTTGATCGAGAAACCTATGCGCCGTTCCTCTTCGTAATTCGGTGGACGCCGCAGGATGTAGGTACGCTTTCCGCGTGCTTCTTCCATGAAATGGACCTGCTCCGCTACGTCATCCGATCGATGGTACTGCCGAGCGTTATTCCCCAGATATCCAGAACACTCGATGATTCGGTTGCAAGCATGCATTTTAAGATCGTAGTCGCTTTGAATTTTACTGCTTTCTGCGTAAAGTGATGTTAACTTGGGGTTTATAAAGTATCCCCATCGCAAAGATAAATACGGAGGAGAAGAATCCTTTTTTTGATAGCAATCATTCAATTCCACCATCCGAAATTCATTATTCTCAGCGTTCGAATGCATTACAATCTCGCAACGTTATCAAACAGTCCATAAATCAGCATGGGACTGACTTCGTTCCAGTACCGATAGAAGGCTGTTGCGATCGGAAATTAATTCGTGGCTGATCCTAGGTTCAATATTCATAGCCCTATGAATTGTTTTAAGTTCCGCTGCGCAGCTCGTGCCACTGATAGGTCTGTTCGCAGGGCGAAAACAGTGAAAGGGTTGTGATTTATGGGTGGGAAGTGGGAACACGGGGACGCGTTCCATAGATGGCAGGCGACGCCTATTCTTCCTGGTTTTGACGCGTCTCGATGGAAAACTTGATGGGAGTCAGGATGGACGAGAAGTTATAATTCAATTCGGGATAGAACTGAAAAGGACGCGTCATCGACGCCACGGCACTAGCAGAGAGATCCCAGTTTAGATCTTATTCCCTTCCTGGACCGACAGCCCCTGAACGCTGACATCGCATGCATTTAGATGAAAGAAGCACGATTGTCTGCCGTGAAGAGAACGGTCCACGGCCGCCATTTCTGGCGTGGCATATTGTCGAGGATTTATATCCTCGTAGGACCGCTGGGTAGCTGTAACTTCTTCCAGGGAAATGGCGCTGGGGCTACTTCAGATAAGAATGCCTCTTATCAAGCCGGGCGAATTTCGCGTGGTTATTGCGGAAACAATGAGTCGGCGGTAATGTACGAAGGAAATTAAGACAATCTCACCGAACACCGCTCTGTGCCCACTGCCCAGATTTCCCCCCGAATAAAACAATTCCGCGTTGAATTTCCAGATAATGAAAAATCCTGTGTCAACATTCCCTCAACGAATCACCACCAATTCAACTATGTAGACTCATCTGCGAAACCCGTGGCTATTATGCATCACAAATCCTCAACTACGAATCTTTTTAGCTACCGTCGCTGATGTTCCATTTTGATATCGAAGGGAGGGACTGTACGTCGTTCGAGAACGTCTTACACCGAGCAATCGCGATTGTACTCGAAATTTACCAAGTCGCAGTGCTTCGAAAGGTGCTCAACGCTCGAATTTGTCTGATGAATTTCATCGAGGCACGAAATTGCTGGCCGGCGAATTGATTGGCGGCCGACATGAACAGGGACGGGAAGGGGACCTGGTGTAACGCTTCGATATCGATTACATCGTCTGTAATCGAAGTTTTATGGAAGTCAACAATGTCGCGTGTTCAAAGATCGTATCTGAAGCTGCCAGCAGCACGGACGGGTAGTCGGTGCAACACAAACTATCTCTGGGAATCGAGCCATACCGCGTCGTCGGCCAAGTTTACAGACGAAACTACGTCTTGCGCGGTGTTTACGAGTATCGATAGCCGGGAATACTCGGCGCACGATGCTGCAAAGTGATTCGCCGGGGCTAGGGCGAAGTACTGTTTCTCCTCCGATCGAGCAACAAAGCTCTCCTAATGAAATTCTCAGCTGCAGACTCGCGAAAGCCTCTCTCTATGATACGTTCGATCCCCTGTCATTCAAAGCTGCGCGGGAATATTAGCCAATATTTCAATTAATCTGGCCGCCGCGGCGTCACATTGTTTCCCGATGGAAAAATAATTAGCCCCCCCCCCCCTCCCCCATGGTTTGTTGAAACCAGGAGATTTTTCGGGGCTTCGTCGACTCTTGTTTCACTGATCATCGGCACGGAATGATCGAATAACTCGTCATCCACCACCGAAACATTTCGCTCACTACTGGCGTTTTCGTTTCTACCGTTCCCTCTGGCTCTATTCGGCCCACGTGACGTGGACTGCGCAGGATGTACGGTCTACTGTCCGTCGACTACTCGATTAATAGTGAATGAAGGTTAAATCAAATCGGCTATTAATAACTTAGGCTCTGAAGCAATTAATTCCTTGTTGCTAGAACGAAGCGGTTCTAATGGCCGGTGAAGCGAAATTTATGACCGTGGCAGCGTTCGGCGGTGACGTAACAGATTCGTCGCGGTGTAATTAACGAAATTATAGCTCGATTCTATTCGATTAAAGGCGAACTTGTCCCCATTAGTGTCCACGGAATTCCGTGAAACAAGAGTGTGTGGGATGTTGGGATTAAACTTCATTTTTTAATGCAACTTGTGACGGAATAAATGAAACACGAGATCCTATCGGCTGACGGATGGATCTCCAAACGAATTCGCATTTGCAGTGATGTAGAACTTCAAAATTTACATCGGACATGTGAAAGTAGATGTATGGTTTTTTGACGGAAGCAGGAGGATTTCGTTTAATTAAAAAAGCATGTGCGATTAAGAAATCTTGGTAGTAACGCGTATCATCTACGGCGGTGTAAAGTGATTTACTAACTGAAAGCGAGGGAGGCACCGTTTCTTAGCCGAAGAAGGGTGGGTTTTGCAATTAAGTTCCGAGCTACCGGATGGCAGAGCCTGAAATAAAAACCTCCCTTTAGCGTATACATATTTATGAGCTAAAACCGAGGCCTGGCTTAGGTCTTAATTGAAAAACTGGATCTAATTGTGAGTAATGGTTACGCCGACCCGGCTTTATTTAGGCTGGCTCATTCTCCGTGAAATATTTAAGCAAGCTCTTGGTCATACGATCGACCGGAGAAAGGGGGGACATTACGTCTTCATTTCTGAATGAAGAGAAATGGCAATTTAAGCATTCCATTGATAAAGCACCAGCGACTCGAATGGAGTAGGTAGATAAAACTTTAACCAGTCCGCTTCTGACTTCACGAAAATTATTAATGGAAGCTTCGTTCGTCAAGACATTCCTTAAAATGGTCTGAACTAGATTAGACAGAGTGTTCTACAAACGGTGAAGTAAACACACCGAGATGAAGTATATCTTGTGGAATCAAGGATACATCAGGGGGCCAAGGAGTTAAAGGAAATTATTGCACCGTGAACTTGCAATTAGGAAGGATCCCGGTATAAATTTCCAGGCAAGAACTGAAACTCCCACAACGTAGTTGCTTCAACCAGACCGCATCGCGGTGCAGGATTAAACGCCCTACCGAATGAGATAATTAAGCATTTGATTTTTGCTCGGCTCGAGCCACTTCATAACTATAAATAAAATAAGCAAAACTATGTAACACGCGGAGATGTCGCGAAATGCGAGAACCAACGAAAATATTCGAAAGCTTTAGAAAGCGTGTGCAGAAACTCTACGTAAGGTGCCTCGCAGTGGATCCGCCCAAGAAACAACTGCCATAAACAAAACGGTTTCAGCCGGGATGGCTTGCATCGGATCCATTAAGAGCGCAACTTCTTCCTATTCCAAGTTTTCAGCTGTAAATCGTATCCTCGAATGGCTTCTTCCACGGAGGTCCTATTATGCCCGTAGCGAATAACGTCGTGTCGATTGATCGACTCGAGAACCGATAGTGGCCACGCTAATTATCAATTAATAATTTAATAGACGTGGCCAGCCCGCTGCGTTCGGATCGACCTGCGACAGGTAACGAGGCAGGATTCAACAAAAATTTACCGAACAGTTCCTATCGGCGAAAAGGCTGAAGCACTCCGCTGAAAAGAGGAGAGGCCTCCTCGTCCAAAGTCCGCCTATAAAATTTATCGAATTCAAGGAGGATGCTCGCAAGATCGGCCGCTCCTTAACAGGCGAGCTGGCTTCGAGGAAGGGGGCGGCGGCGGTCATAGATAGGAAAACTTTTCCTCGATGGGAATAAAGGCAGCGGGAGAAAGAGAGCGAGGGAGCAATAGAGGAAGAGAGGAAGAGAGCATAAGGCGAAGTTAAGGGTGGCAGGATCTCCACGGTCGGAGGGATCGTAGATCGTCCATTGTTACGGAGCGGCGTTTCAATACCCAGGTGAACCCTTGATCCCCATGATAACGTCGGTGTAGCCCCCTCCACGCCCCCTCCCTTGCCCAAGCCCCTCAGACGCCGGTGTTCATGGAGTAAAACGCGTCTATGGAGTTTCCCAGCGACGTTCCAGCCTCAACTTCACCATTCTCTTTCACCCCCCGCGGTCGGCCCACGCACAGCTCTCCAGTTATCTTTCGTTTATGAATTGGTGTACTTTCTCGCGAGCGCGCGGGGACATGTTTTCCCCGTAAATTCCCAAGTTTCCAGCGCAAGCAGGCCTGCTGGCAAGCAAGATGGCAGACTTATACGGCGAACACGGCCGTGCGCGATCCTCCACCGCCCCGCCACACGTGCGTTCGTAAATTCGAAGCTACCGGGCTTGGCCCTCGAGTAATACGCCGAGCTGTTTGATGGCGCCCATTCGAGGTCGCGGAACGACCAGCCTCGCGATGGAAACGCCAACCAAAGCCCGTGTCGTAAAGGATCGAGACGGGTAATTTAATAAGTGCGCCGTACCCGATGGATGGTCCAAGTTTATCAGATGCCATTAGACGGGGACATAAAGCTCTGTTGTTCCGAGCGATACGCGCACACCGAAAGCTTGCCTTGCAGGTTTTAAGCCGCGGCTGCCTGCTTTTATAGCGAATAGAGGTATATTGAAATCGCAACATTCTTCCGTTAATGAAGGAGACGGTTCAACATCGATCGGTCTACTTATATTTCAGGTCGTTATCAAACTACCCCAGGGACGTCGATAACGACAGAACGAAGCGGAACGGTTATTCGCGGGCATCCGTATTCCCGCGCACACGCGCTCGCGAACGTGCGAAGAGGAACGCGGGGTGTCGGCGGGCGTAATTTTTTCTCCGGTCCATTGCATCCCCAAATTGATCGTTGGATCCGCGACAAATTGCGCGTAGCGTCTAGCGCGACACCGATACCCGTAACAACCTTTTTGAAACTCCACCAATTTCACGGTGTATGACAACCGGCCCCCTTCCCTCCCCCGTAACTTTTATGGGACAGTTACGCGACACTTTTCAGGAAAGTCGTAAAGCTGCGAAGGTAATGCGTTTCCTGCCAGGTAGCGTCTCTGTTAGCCGAGGTCGAGGCGGGGGGAGGCGCAGGGGCCGGCTGAATAATATTTTCACCTTTTATTTTGCGAGACGTATAAACGTCAGGGATATATGAGGCGGTGGCATCGTAGCATGGCGCGTCAGATGATATTGTAGTAGCCACGTTAAATTATTTCTCATCGCGGGATTTATGCCGTGTTGCGCTCGCGTAGCAGACGTTCCCAAACTCTGCGCCCGGCAAGAAAGCTCCCGTGAAAGATGTTTTCGAAGAAATTGCAGCGGGAGCAGGATCTTTGCATTCTGTACGACCCGTGTCCCTATTAAAGCGAGCGGATGACGCTGAAACGAACAATTCCCTTCCTGCCGTCGAGGATCAGGGCATGAGGATTCGTCCTCGCCTCGTCAAGCTTCACTAACAACAGCTCGAAGAATTCGCTGGAAATATACGAGCACTGTTCGGGGGCGTAAATTGAAATGTAAGGCAGGTTCGGGGGCGAGAAATGCCTGCGGACCGAAGTAGATTAACCCTCTAAGCCAGACGCGAGTGGAACTCACAATCCACTCTTATCTCGTAAAAAAAAATTAGCGTGGTCGCTTGGCGAAGGTCGCGCGAGGCAGGAATATCAGAGCACGTTTCGGTAATTCTTAAAAATCCCGAACGAATACCAAGGCTGAAAGGGGGATGCAGGTCTCATCTCGCATCTGAGAGGAGAGCGTCGGCCATGTCTGCAGAGAAAAGAGCACGAGCTTTTCACTTAAAAAGTTTCCCTTAAGCAGGGTCTGGGGACGGACAGACGGAAGGGGCGCCCTCAGAATTAGATTCTACATGAGACACCGTTTTCCTGCGGGAGGAAGAGACTTGCCAGAGAGTGAAATAGTGTTATCGAAGGTGAAGGCAGAGGTGTTTCTGAGGGATTTGGACGTACAAATAATGGCGCTCCGCTCGGACACACGCGTGGACCCATCGGATAAACCGGCTCCCACACAGGCGAATGCAAACAGCAATACGTGGGGAACGCACCTACATAGAACCCGAATGAACTGCTGCTGGCGTATACAGGGTGGGCCGTCGTGAATTGGAGCCTGAAGCAATCGTTTCGTTACACTAGCTCTGTATGGGAACCTTTTCAGTCAAAGAGAAAAAGATTTGCTGTCGACTAAACTGCTGGCGTGGGCTCTTTGTCGAAGCACAAAGCGTACGATAGATTTATACAGTTCAGAAATAATTCACGATTTAACTGAAGCATTCAGAGTGATCACAATTCCAGAATTACTTTCAGTTTCTTTATATACTTGCGTGTCACCAAAGTGACTTTGCAACTGTCTGCAGCGGGTGCAAGTAATTATTACGTGATCATAGTTGGAACATAGATAACAGGATAATCGATGCTGCTATGAAGCTATCCTTGCTACCCTTGCTACTTAGTCTATTTCTACCTGTTTTGCGGTGAAGTCGGAAATACATTGCGTGCCTCTCAGACAGAAAGGCAAGCTGAGAAAGTTTCAGGTAGAAGGGAAGTGGTACAGTCACTGGCCAGGCACGACACCTTGGCCACAGCAACCATCAGGGCTCCACGAACTTGGCAATTTTTCTGTAAATACCTTCTCGCAGGCCCAAGGACAAAGGGTCACTATAAAGGGCAAATTTACAGTGACTCACTCGGTATAAAAGCACGCGAATATGCACGCCGACGCGGACGTTGTGGCTGCAGATGAATTCACACAGAGAACGACTCCTCCACATACGCGCCCGCGCGCACTCGCAGGGAAATGCGGGCGAATATAGGCGAGCACGTTATGAGCTCTGTCAGGTAAACAGAAATGCATTCATAGAAAAATACGGATAAACCAATACACCGGCAGTGCATATAGGTAGAGAAACGGGGACAGGAAGAAGTTTTGGGGCATACGAACACGTACACAAAAATACAGTATGAAGCAGCACATAATGACGGATAGTAGGTATTGTTCCGGATGCAAGTATCAGCCTCTTCACCCGATTATCATTAACATGGACAGACGAAAATGTTCGCCGAGCTTCCGCGGCGAGGAACCCTGTAATTCCTTTATTTCGTCCGGTATGAAGGTGCACAAATAATGAAATGTGCAATGCGCTGGTTGTCTATAGACTCGAACACACGGGCACCCGTGCCTGCACGAGCAAACAGAGGGTGTACAAAGAATCAAGGAAGCAGATATACCCCCGATACACGGGCACACGCGGGCACACATGTGAACAGGCACACGCGAACGGATAAACTGATGGCGAAAACCTCGAGGTAGCTGTTAAGCTCCTGATCTCCTTTTCGCCGGACTAAGTGGATACACCTGCGCGAATGGGCTCGTTTCGGATACGGTGGACCTTTTAAGTTAAGCTCTACCTACAGTGGCCGGATTCATTGTGCCGGGGGTGAGGGGTGAATAGGGGGTGGGAAAAGGCGGTGCGGAAGGATACCGAAGGCGCGTTACACGGAAATCTACTATGTCGACAAAAAGCGCGGCGGTCTTTCTGCAGCGGAGATAGTTCAAAGAGACGGTCGTCGGGGGCTGGCTGAAATATTCAGCGACAAAACACTTTTACTGGAGTCGCGCTGAAACGCTCGAAATATCACCGACGATCACCGCGGGAACTCGATTTTCTGTGCCACGGCGAGGGGAAGATTTTTAATTTCGCTCCTCGGCGGAGCAATGGTCTTTTACAGCGAGAGTAAGAGAAACGCTTGTCCACCACCGGACGTGGCTCATATTTCTCTAAACCCTGCTCTGTGCGATCCAACCACTTCAGACGATTCTGATTCACTTCAATATTTAATTGTAGGTACTGCGATAACTAAACAAAAACCATTCCAAAGACTTACCCATAATGTCACGACCACGTGGCATGGAAAATAACATGTTCGTTGTGAAGCAAAGCGCATCCTGTTTAACCGTGACCGCGGAGCCAACGCGATTTCTGCATGCAAGAGTTCGGCCATAATGAAATTCCAGGCTCGTTAATTAAAGCGAACCGCAAATCAGTAACGCGATACAGGAAGTGCGCGCGTACCGAAACGCGGCGCTGGACATCGACACACCGTTTATTTCTCGACCGGATTTCATTGTAGCCTGTCGAGGACAGTTGTCGCGAGCGGATGAAGTTGATCGACGTGACAGACCGCGGCGGTTGGAGCGTATATAAAGCGGACACACGCCCTGCCGTTTCTTGCTCAGCCCTCTGGAAAACTGCAGCCCATGGCTGGCCGCTGGGTTCACGCTTGCAGGATGTATCACTGCCTTACGATACACTGATTTTGAAAGGTTTCTTCGAGATGGGTGGATGTTATCTTGATACCGTGTGAGTATAAAACGTTCAAGTTTTTGTAGTAA
Source organism: Andrena haemorrhoa (assembly GCA_910592295.1). NCBI lineage: Eukaryota > Metazoa > Arthropoda > Insecta > Hymenoptera > Andrenidae > Andrena > Andrena haemorrhoa. The sequence continues at coordinate 30,401,176 of OU342946.1, forward strand.
AAGCTCAGTGTCACGTAAACACAATGACCATGCGCATACAAGTTTCGTATATGGTTGACCAGTAGTGCAGGTCAATGCTTGGTCAAACGTGTGAATATAATAGATGCTACAGAGGTGACGCGACGTCTGAATCAGTGTCACAGACATGTGAATATTTGGTACTACGAATTTCTTGAAAGTCTAGGCGTCTACATCTGGGCAGTGTTTTAACATGGAATTGTTATCCCTACTAATATATCAAGGTGGAACGTTGTCACTTTGTTTATCCTGCTTTCACGCCTAAATGGCTGAACGGGTTTCAATGAAATTTTGAATATACATTACATACGTCCTAGATGAGATTATAGGCTCTTTTTTAGGCTTTTTTATTTTGGAAACATCATAAATAAGTCCCGGGTGAAAGCAAGTAACGGGTCAGCTAGTGTTAAATAAAAGGACGCTTGATTTCTTAGAGCACTTGGCTATTTCCATCTAACGAAGTCTTGAACATTCTTGGGTACAGGAGTTCCGCGAAAGAGGAACGTTGGAAACGATTGCCCCTCGGAATGAAGGATCGAAATTTGTCAGTGGTGTACGTGTCTCACATCACTACACTCGAGGAGCGTCATTCCAGTAAGGTGGTATGCCAGGGGGTGAGTCCCGCGTTTTCGGTGACTTCTGGCTAACCAATTTGGGTGTCGACTCGAGCTGACGTGGAAGTAATGAAAATAGTTATTCCAAGAGAAATGTTTTCTTCGTAATGTATTGTTCATTGCTGCTGCACTGTGGTAGTGTCATCTGAACTTGGGAGCCCTGTTTCCTCTTTGGCTTGGAGACGGGAAACAGAATTAAAGGGTCCTCGCTTCGATATTATCAGCGAACCCCGGCCCATATCTAACACCGAAGATGCGCGTACTCTTTCTCCTGTATACCTCGAAGAAGTTTGATCTCCCTCGAACTCTATTCAACTCCATCTACACCCACGCAACTCGACAAACTCCATATTCAACAAATTCATCCCCATTCCCGTCGCAACTCCCCATCCGTACTCCATCACTTCGGCTCGCAATAAATGCAGTCTACTTGCGAGCGCCACAAAAAAATACGCAAGCCTCGTCATATAACGACGCTCAACGTTCGTTTGCGCAACAATTTTCCACTCGTATGCGCGATGCAAACATGGAAATCAGTGAAAAAGAGCAGGAATGTCGGCCGCGTTTTACAGCACCCTTCAATACACGCCCCGAACAATGGGTCGCATTTTCAGAGCATAAATGGAATCTGGAAAGTATTTGCTATGCTATCAGCCACGACGATATCGAAATAATCCGTGGCAGACGTGAGAGGTTAAATGCAACCTGGTCTCTCCCTCGATGTTCCAGCAATATTTTCATAATCCGCGGACGGCTCGGTGTGCTCGCTCCCGATACCGTCTGGCGAAACAGAAAATGGAAATGGTCCTCGGCGTGAATGCAGTGCCTTTGTCCTGACATCAGATGCGTAATAGGATGAGCTCGCACAGCCAGGGGCAGCCAGACAATGCGTGCGCCACACCCGATATCGCCAATACCCACCGATTCGTTTCTATTCCCTCTTTCGACCTCCGGGCGACGGGACTCCAACCCCTCGCTACCCCCTCGTTTCACTATTGTGCCCCCCTCCTAAACCCAACACAACCGCATTTTTGTCCCTAGAACACGGGCCCCGCGCTTCCATCCCTACCCTTTTCCCCTGTCTACGACGAACAATGAGGCCTTTAATGAACCCACGCCGAGATTGCTCCGGGTGTTCTTCAGGTGGATCAACCGTCATACATTTCGCTCGTTTTTCCACTCTTTTGCGTACTCTTCCGGCGACTTCGGCTGGCGAGGAGTATTATCCGTGGGGATCGTTGTTCACTAACGGCCGACGGACTAACTGTGTAGCGCTAATTCCACTTCCGATAGGAATTTCGATAACTTTTAACAAGGGATACGCGTGGCTCGGTGCGTTTGGTCTGTTTATTCGGTACGTGTATGTACTGGGGGGATTCTCTGTGATTATTTCGCCTGTACTTCGTAATGAAATGTAGTAAAGAGAAGAATAATGTTTCCTGCTAGGATTAATGGATGCATAATACTTAGTTGAAGAAGGTTTGAAGTTTAGAATATCTTCATCCACATAAAAAAATATTTATTACAAATTAAATTCATACAAAAAAATTGACATCAATATTAAAATTAGTGTTCCAACTCTAGGCTACCTAGAAAAGGCCTCTTTTTGCAAAAAATTCATAAAAATCGCTTACTTTCCGGGTGTTTTATCCGAAGGGTCCCCTTAAGTGTCCGCTTTGATTTACTACACTTCCTTTTTTACACGCCTATCTCTGTTTTCCTCTATCAACTCCATTATTTAAGCTAACTATTTGCGTATGCATGAGTATAGTAGTTCGTGCGCGAATACCAGATTAATAGGTTGCTTGATCTTGGTATAATTTGTGGGCGCCAAGTTCAACTGGAAATTCTGTCGAGGCTGATCACGAATTATCATCGCCCCCCGTCGTCTTCCATCCACCTAAGTAATCTAGGTGTAGCCATTTCCATTATGACCAAAATTTCCAGTAGCTCAGCGAATGTATATGTACACTGATCGAGTTAGCCTTGATATATTTACCGAAAGCGGCGGGAACTGGGTTGCTGATTGAGTGCATAATGCAGGAGCCAGTAGCTGCGTAAACTGTTCGGCTATATGATCGTCCGAAATTGTTATTATCGTTTATGGATAGTTCGAGATACAAGCCTTCCGTAATTTCGGTCTGATCCGACACGTTCCCTGACGATCAATGGAGTATTTCGTCGCGGACGAATTACCGATGCTCTCCGAATTATTCCGACGATTTCCAACGGCTCTGTCATTTCCGAACTTCCCAACGACTGCGGGATTATACCACATCTCGGATAGAAAGTTGAAAGTCAAAATACACTCGACTAAATTCCAAGAATGACTTTAATGTATTGAATTTGATTACGAATCCAGATCTCTTTGACCTTCACTTCACAATTTAGGTATACCTACAAATGTATGGAAGAACAATTAGATATCCGTGCACAGTCACATCTAACGTCCCGCCAGACAAGCTTCACCATTCGCAGCTTCAGGTATAATTTAATTTCTCCTTAGGTATACGATTCCTCAGTATATCCAGTGTAAATCACTATGAAAGGAATGCAGATATAGGTCGAGATTTAGCTTCACCTTTTCACGCGAAACAGAATGTTTAGACGCTCTGACACGTCGCTGTACATTAACGTCCCGCCTCGTTGCAGACTCTATGCACGCGCAAAACAAGCCCCGAAGCCACCTGCACAATATCTATCAATACGTTCTTTCTCCGAGCATCACGCTGGAACAATAAAGCGTTTAATGAACCGCCCGGCGAGATCGCATTGCAAGCTTCAACAAGACAAGGCTGTGAACACCCGTCGCGTCCCGAGTGCATCAATTGCAGCGGCATGAATGCATACGATATTGCGCCTTCGGCTGCCTCGCTACTCTATCTTCATTCTACAGATCGCTGCTGTCGTTCTTATGCAGCACGTGTATAATGGCGAGAAAACGTGTGATCTCTGGTGGAAATGATATTCTGTGAACGCAACGAGTAAATCCTCAGCGGACCTCGTCGCCCAGGTCTCAGCGATAATAAGTTAATAGGTAAATTATTAGGCTTTAGATGTGTTTTACCGAAGCATCGTTTATACGTAACAATTTCTCATTTGCGTGGACGATAGAAGGGAGGAAATGAAAAGGAAGGATAACAAGGTCCCACGAATTTCATTCGTAAGACCGTCCAGGAGGAAACAGTTGGATAAATCACGTCTGTAGCCAGCAATACTACCTAATATAGGGCAAAAAAAAAAAGAAAAGCCCGGGGGTACAATAAATAATGTTGTCGGTGCATTAAAGCTTCGTTATTGGCCCAGAAGAGTCCCGGTTCCGTGGATCGTGTCGTCGACTCGTAATTCCCGGTGTTATTGGGAGTAACGGTAAAAACGATAGCCGGAATATTGTATAAGTGCACGATCTATTAAGTCCGTTTCAGGGGAAGGAATTGGATTCGCGGTTGCAAAGGAAGGTTTTCCCCCTTGAAACGGTCGGGAGATCGTGGCGGGCCCTCCCTCGGGGATATAAATTAAATTTTACAAAGAAGGCCGAGAACCAATCCTTGCCGCGGAAATGGAAACTCGATAGAAGGTAAAAACAAAAGGGGGTGTTCCCTGCAGCAGACATTAAGACTAGCGAATCCTGCGCGAGTCGTGGCTCCTGTGAAAACGCACAGACGTCTCGTAAAAACGATAAAAACCTCCAACTTTGCATCGCTTACCAGAAATATTAAAATTTAACTATTGTATGAAAATGATAGAGGGTGTCTAACTGACAATGAGTGCCACGTCGCCAAAGATTTGAAAGTCTGTCGTGAAGTAGATTGATTAAAGAAGTTACCATTAATAAAATTGTCCTTGTTCAGCCGAAGTTCCCCTTTCGGAGAAAGCCACTAATCCCGCCACTGACCCTGCACAAGCAGGCGGTCCAACTTTTGCCAAATGATCGCACCCTGTATGCATCGACGGGCTCGGCCCCACGTACGTGAGAACGTTTTAAGTGGGGCAATATGCTCGAGCCAAGGATGTACGGTGGCGAGCGACGATAGCGGAAGAGAATGAATATGGATGACGAGGCCACAAATGAGTGCCGTTATTCGTGTACGATGGCCGGGCAACTAGGGCGCGAAATGAATTAATTTCGACTTTGCACGCGCCCTAAAGACAAGCGGGCCGAATCGTCGTTGGGAAGTTACGCGCTTGGACGGGCCCGTTATTTATGCTCACCGCAGCGTTAACTACCGGATGCTCCTTGGGACCATTTCGCGGACGTGCCTGTATAGCGGCTGGAAGAAATGGAGTGAGGTCGTAAAAGCAGTGGGGGATGAACACGATAGCGCACTAAAGTGTCTAGGGTTGAGAGGGGCCTGTGCAGATCCAGGTAAACACGCATTCTGGGCCTGCGTGGCACACATCAGGGAAGATCCGAGCGTATGGTGTATAAAAGGTATCGTTATTTTCTCAGTTCAGATTGGCTAAATGTGTTTTTCATTATTTGGCACAGGACCAACGGGAGTTTAAAAAGTTCTCCACTTTGGTGCGTTAGTTCTTTAAAGAGAAGTTGGCTGTATGCGCGAAAAAGTACAGAAAGTGTGAAGCGACAACGAGGCACAGACATAACTTCAGGAATTAATGCACCCCCGCCTGGAGGTTACATTCAAGTTCATATGTAAGCTACCCAGGATTTGCCTAAGGACGATTTCGCTAAGTAGAAACTTTTGTTTGATCCCTGGTGTTTCTATGGCAGCCTTAAGGAACCCCTTCGTTTCAGCAAGTAACTGCGTCGCGCTAGAAAATTATCCGTCGCACATCCAAATCTGAGATACGTGCTCGGCGTGTGAAGCGAATAAAAATTAACGCCTATGCTTTGAGCTGCGTGGAAATGGTGTTGACAGAAAATTGAAAGGTACACGTGGTAAAAACACAAGAAGCGAAGTTCGCTGTGAGTGGTATTAAATTTGTGACCATAAACGTACTTTTCAGATAACACAAATTCAAGACACGTTTGGAACTTAACCTCGATCGAAACATTCGTCTATTTAATTTTAGTGCAATATAAATTTGTAAACGCTAATTACAGTACCCCATTATTTCAACTGTATTTAGACAACAATCACTTGTATACAATCCTATCTAATTTCATTAATAGCCTGCTGCATGCAGTTGTTGATTGAGTAACTTTGAATATATTTACCAAAGGCGGGAGAAACTAGGTTGCCAGCCGCATGGTAATAAACGGGCATCTACCTGTGTAAACTGTCCAACTATCTAACCGTATGAAATTGTTATTATTGTCTGGGGACAATGGTAGCTATAACTCAGTCGATACTATGGCAATGGTCGAAAGTCAACGAAGCTGTTGTATTAAGGAACATGCGGCACTCGTGAACATGCGCTGTGCTCGTGAAATTGTAAATTATTTTTCTGGGAGAAAAACGTACACTAACTGCAATTGCATAATTTTACATATTAATAAAATTTATACCCAGGCAATAACTAGCTCTCTTGTCAAATATTTTTATCCAGATGATTATGTATGACAATCTCGATGTATTACGTTCATTCATACTGTAAAAGTGTTTCAATAAAAAAGAAGGCAAGCAGGAAGTTCCTGACTTGAAGGAAATTTCTGATATGGTAGACGAAGGACTTTATCAGCTTCAGATAGGCAAACATCACATAACCATCCATCTTCTGGATAAACTTATATCCATTCTCAAATTTCCAGGCCATTGTGAACCTTGCCTCTATTTTATTCACTTTTATAAGGTACCTATAAATTGATCGTTGGAGCTAGTTCAGGAATTACTTAATTAAATGTACTGCACACATCGCTCCATGTATTCGTCGAATGGTCCCATTGGAATTGCAAAAATCTGAATAACCGGGAACGAACAATATTCTCTGCTCATAAATTACGATTAAGTATTCCATACTTGGCGGAGTACAGTCGATACACGGAATTCAATTTTCCGCAAACAAGCAATGCGGGGACGGCAAAGAATTCGATTGGCCGGTGTACTGAAATTTTTAATTAAAAGCCAGACTCGTAAAAGCCAGGTCGTCGAGCTACATCGATGGACGAGAATATCAGTATCAATTAATTAGCGAGCGGAAAAGAGCATATGCATCGGACGTCAGCGTGTTGGCCGGGGGGAAAAAAGGTAATATATCGCCGGCGATGGCTCAAAACTGACAGGAAGGAGCAAAACCGAGTTGCTGGAAATTAATGGTTGTCAGAACTTCACACTCTACCGTGGAAGGGAAGCGTGCATAACAAAACCCATAAGCCGAGCGACTAGCTTTTTGTCCTCCATCGCCCATCTTTGTATCAGTAGCATGCATTTTCCACGAATTTACGATTACGCCCTTGTTCGATCGAATAAATGATATCCAGAAGCCCACATAACTACCCTTCTCCACTTTTCGTGCCACGACAATTTAATATAGGGGCGTGATTTTGGCTGACATTATGTTACAGTTTGCATTGACAACACTCATTCATAGATTCTGACTACATACCTGCTACTAAGTATCTACCCAGAAGTGCCTTCCGGGGAGTTGAAACGGGGCTTTTGAAATGCTCCGCAGCGAATGAAGCGAACAGAATTGTTCCTGCCATCTGAGGAAGCTCCGATACCCTTAAATTCTTATCAGTTGAAATTGGTCAAGAGCTAAATGGTGCAGCAAACTTCTCCTCTCAGAATTGGAAGGAGACCAAAGTGACCCACACGTGGAACTCAAAATTTCTTGCGTTAATTCCACGCCATTTGGAGAATGTAACGCAAAGGTTCATCTGAATTCAGCGTGTCTTGGATCGCTCGTTCGAAGGGTGAACAATGCGCGGGCAAGCGGGGCAAGGCAGAGGACGAGACCAGGATTACAATTACGAGTGAACCGCGTGTTACGACGCCTGGTTACAGCATTCCGGACGTGAGCCGAGTTCACTATCTGTACATTTCCGGCAAGCCACCGATGGCCCTTCCTCGCAATGCATTCCTCGCCGAACGCGGCCAAACGTTACGTTTATGTTATAATTCCACGCTCTGCTCCGTATGCCCGCGGCGATTCACCACTGATTCTGCATCTGATTGCATCATTCTGTGTTGCTTAATAGCAAACATGCGATGCAACCCTCAGGAATCACTTTCCTGGATATTGGACACTTGTTACGAACCGAACAAGATTCAAGAAGATTTCGGTTCTTTGATTCGTTGGAAAATCAGATGACGCGATGAATAATTTGAAATTCAGCAAAAGGGGGTGCAAGGTACCTACCAGAGATTGATGTGACTGTAACTAGCCGATGAAAAGGAAAATAGTGCATTTCAATTGGATGAAGAGGCGTTACGAATCAAACTCATCTGTTGACTTCAAAAACGAGCAAACACCAGCCACAAAGATCGTCACCGTTCGCCATCCAATTACACGTAATATCAGCTTTCGCGGCATTTACTTGTCGCCTGCGTATCGAATAATAACAGGGTGTAATTCGGCCTGGGCCAGAGTTGATTGTCGACAAGTTTCCATACGACCGCAGATAACGCTTCGTCAAAGCACACTGAACGTGCATGCGGTTTAACCGATAAATGTTTGCGCTTCGCCAAACGTTCCGTTTATGTTGTAATTTCTCTCCCCGTTGCGTGAACGCGCGAGTGCCGGTTGTCGCGTTTCGATTTGCCGAAACGATTCGACATGCGACGGAAACGAACGTTCACAGAACCATGATAGAAAAATCATCCGGGGACACGCTTGCTCCCAGCTTGCAATAAAAATTCCCGGCTTGTTGAACAAAAAAGTCCATCTACGAATGCACAATTTTTCATGTTCAATGTTTCCTTAGTGTTCAATGTGGTTCAGCATTGATAGAATTATCGTATGATTAGTCTGATGAAAAATGAATTTCATTATAAATTGATTTATTCTGGCTTTCTCGCTACGCGTCGTGAAATCCGAATCCAAGATAATGGTATGATTGCAATGATACCAAACATTTTACTGATTAAACGCAAATAACGCCACCCCTTCGTTATTTGCATATTTAATTATTAAGCCATTACGGCTTACAATCAATCATTGGATGGCGACGACATCAATAAACGCCTAATGAATGGTAAACGTTACATTCGCGGTGTGCATCACAGTGTTAGATCGACTATTCACTGACTTGTAAGTAAAATATAGGGTTCCAGTAAGTGAAGCTATTCGAAAACTATACCGGTCATATGTACATATAGAAAGCTGTGATGAATAGGTACTCTAGCGTCAACAACAACGTTATACACACTTCTCCCCTGAACATTTTTTTCCCCCGGGATGTAACAGCATCCAAAAATCACAAACAATATAAAAGCTTTATACGTCGCTAAATAAAATAGATAAATCGGAGGTTCGTATGGAGTTTTATTGACTCTGCTGCATGGTCAGCTACAACGGGAAGATGGTTATATCTTCTTGAAAGTATATTCCACGTAAAGAAACGAAACGGAACACGCAAACGGAATAGAATGAAACGAAATAACTCGACATGAAATAGTACAAATAGGATATCGTTTTACAGTTGTTTTTATTGATTTTTCTATTCGCGTCTTACTCACGTGATCCCCAATACATACTTAGCGCTTCTCTCGAGATGTGTTTAACGTGAAAGCACACAGGAAGGGAAACGAAAGAACAGAAACAAAATTCTGCAGACAAAGCGTCGATTAACGAAATCGTAGTACATTCACTGTACTCGTGGTACACAGGATACATATTTCATTAAATTTTCAAAACGTGATCGCTGATGAAACATTCAACGGAATTTGTAAGGATGATTTTTGCTACAACTGCCTCGACCGTCAAATATGTTGAAATTTTTGTCTGCGCGTTACTTACAAATCAAAGAAATGGAGATGAGAAAAAAGGAGTCGTGCAACAAACTAAAAGCTCTGTTAGAAATTGCAGAGGTCCATGTACGCTTTTCCAGTGTAACAAATCACAGCCGCTTCCGGAGCGGTACATTTTGCCCACCCACGCGAGAGAAAACGTTCAAGCCTCGGCGAACATTATGTTTACATTGTAATCTCCCTTTTTGCGTGGTCGAATCCAACTGATGCGTTGCCAGCCGTTCCAATTTATCGAAACAATTGCCGCGGAGTCGGCGTTCGTCCATAACTCTGTCTCGAAAAAAAAGATACGCCAAAAAGCGGCGTTTCCTGGCGGAGGGGCGGGGGAAAAAGCGATAACGAATCGGCGTCGAACGTACGGATAGAGAGGCAGAGAAGCACGGGGGTTGGAAAGGGAGAGTCCGAATCGTGACGCGGAAAAAAATGTGTGCTTGCACGAGAACGGGAATGATTAATCGATGCCGTAAGATAAGATCGTGGCAAACGTCTACGATCTGGTGAAATGATTCCGATGAATTTCCTATGAGTAGCCAACGATGCAAAAAGGAAACACGCCGTTTGAACACATTTACATCAGCGAAATTACTCACCATGTCTAGAGCTTTCCCATTCTCTCCCCGAAAACGTCTCTTTCGAAAAGATAAAGAAGAGCACCTATGCAGACAGGAAATAAAAAATAAGTGAAATAGGATAAATCTGGTTTTCAGTAACTGAATGTTTTCCGTAACAAACGTCTTGTCGTATCTATCCCTTTTACTTACGCAAGAAGTTCACTTGTTCCTGTGTAGACGCGGCATACAAATCAGAGCGCCGTGGCTACCCTTCAAGCACAGACGGTAACAGCGAATTTATTTCAGCCGATTCGTTAACGCGAGCAAAAAGTTACCAAGGCACCCCAGGAAATCGCGTTCCTTGCCCGCCCACGCGCCGCCGATTTTTATTGGCAAGCAGGAGATGTTCGAAAGGTCAGCAATCGTGCGTGGAGAAAGTATGATCACGATGGCGTTGGGCCAATATAAACCGAGCTCGCGGAATATCGTTGGCCGTGGAAGAACGAGGGACCGAATGAAAAAAAGCTCAGACGACGGGGAAGAATACCCGTTTTCTGCGATCGCGACGTCGAGAAAGGGCGGCGGCGAGGGGTGGCTCCCTTCCGGTTCAAGTCCCGCTCGCGAGGGAAAGCCTGGAGTGTTTCGTTTCTTTGAGAATAGTATGGTAGTTGCGAAAGTTTGAACGTTTTCTCCTTTTTTCATCGTGTACTCTTGCTGCTCGAGCACGAGCTGCATTCGGTAGGTACCAAATATTCTTAAACCGATGTGCAGATATTTAGGGAGAATTATGACAGAAAAAACGGACCTCGCAAATACTTCAAAAGTATATCTGCCAAGTAGTATAAATCGAAATTTTCGACACATAATCTAGAACGTACCTGCCTCTTCAAACATTGACTAGGTATATTCACTTTGTACGTGGCTTTTCTCCATCGAGCACTGCATCTACACCATTCCTCGATTATAGCGTTCGCCCACTGCAACTATTATTACGAAGGCAAAGGTGTTGCGTCGTTCATCGAAGCGGCTAATGCCACGAGCGTTTAAAATGCATGAAGAATAAAGGGTTTACGGGGGCATAAAAGTTTCGCAGTTGCATTGTAACGGCCAACTTTCCGGCAAAACAACCGCGCCAGTTGCACGCAGAAATTACAACGGTGCCCGGCGCTGTTATACTATGTAGTATCGCGACGAACGTAATCCAGGAAAGTGAGTGGAAGAGGCGGGCACAGCGGAATCACCGGGAACGTGTCCCGAAAGATCCATCAAGCACCCAACGACCGCGAAATGGCTCCCGACCAATCTACCGCTAAAATCAGGAAATCGTGGACGAGGCAACGAAGAAACAACACCTATCTCCGGTTACTCTCCGAACGAGCGTTCGACGTATTTTACCAGAGGCGAACGGTGCAAACTGTTCGAGCCAGAAGGGACTTGTCACGAGGAGACTGAATGTAACGTTAGAAAGATGAAATTGCACGCCACTTGAAACTTGAACTACATATCTGACGTTGGATAAGTCTAGACATATACCTATCTGTTCCATCAATGTATTAATGGATTATAGGAATGTCAACTGTGTTTGCTGCGAGTTTTCAATTAGTACGATGGAAAAGCGTCACAAGCCATCACGTAGACTTAGCAACAGCGCACGTAGGGGTAGTTTATTGGAAGTATTTGATGGGGTCAAAAGAAGTCAGTCCGAAAATGTCTAATAGCCTGTAACTACTGACAATCATTCATCCCAGTAAAGTATCAAACACGTGAGGGGTGGATGATGTCTCCCTTATAACGAACGCGTGTTGCATTCCAAGAAGAAAATAGATTCGAGGCGCATTTGGAACGGAAACGGAGGTGAGTTGCAATATGCAAGTATCCCCCTCGTTACGATTTTCTATCGTATAAACAAAAAACATCCCCCTCCGGCCCCCGTCCGTGCACAATGGCAAATATGCACACCGCTGGCACGACGAAATAATGCCGAGACCTGGGAATTCGATACGAGGCGCATGGCCATATTCAATAGCGCGATTCACCCGACTCGCCGCGCTCTCAATTCTACGGATTCCACCGCTGGTTGCGTCAGGATGCAAAACTGCAAAATACCGGAAGCTACACTATCCGCGGAAGCCCGGAAAAGAGGGAAATCGCGGAGCTAGCCAAGAAAAAGGGGCGAAACCGTGGCGTTCCGACCGAAAACGCTTACACGGTACCATATATCATACACGTGGAATCACGGACTTTTAAAATGGAACACCGGAACCGTTTCGGAAAGCAATCTTCTCCCGACGGCTGCACTTTGTTCTTTGAATTATCAGCAATAAAGAGTTGCCATCTACGAATGAGCTTTCGCCTGTGTGCCATGAATTATCTGTGTTGCAAGACAATTATTGTACCCCCTGACGCGCAGCCATCACCACCCCTAGCATACACTAGCCCTCTTCCACTTCCTTCATTTTTCCAACCATTTCAACGATCCTATTTTATCTGGATGTATGAAATGACCCCCCTAGGAAGCGTTCGACCTCCCTAACTCATGTCTCGTGATATTTGTACCTGTCTACACCCTGGCGAATCTCCTGCGATATGCTGCCTTCTCCCTTACCGCCTTACTCGCAAAAGCGTGGTCCCCAGGTGCGGCTGCAGTCGATTTGCAACTGTACCATGTTCATTAGAAGTTATGGTGTAAACTACTGGTCCACTCAAGTGGCGCTTAATATCGGAATGCGAGGCATTAAATCCTTTATAAATTATTACAGGGGGGTGTGATTTTTATTATCGTTTGGAGCAGACGTAACAGCAATCGACAAATATTTCATTCTCTCTGTTTGTGAAGATATTCTTACCGTATCTCCATTTACGAGAAACCTGATGAGGAAAACGTGATGGCCATGATTTTCACAGACGAATCATATCCGCATGTCCAATAAATCAGAACTATCCCAAGTGCAAATTGAATAATTATTCCACCAAACGCCAATAGGACGTGTTAATTTCTATGCCACTGAAACGTCAACTCCTTTAAACATCGCAGTCACTGCGTCTGAAGTATGATACGCAGCAGCTTGGATCCCTAAAATTCACGGAATTCACGTTAGGAGTTGGCTTACAATCAGGCTGCGCGGAGCACCCGCAACCCTTTGAACTTCGGATTCGTGGATCATTATAGCCGAGGACCCCTCTTTCCGGAGGATGCACACCAGATCTCTATCGTGCATTCGCCTCTGTTCGAGAGCGCATACCATCGACTGAACTAGGCCGGGGTAACTTCGCAAAAAAAATAAGATACCAAAACCTCTATATTTCTCCATTGCGAAGGATTGATGCATTTCATTATTCCCCCGATAAGAACCTCGGCGCATCCAAATTCAGCTCCCCTTATCTTTTCTCCCGCCTCGATGGCTCTCAATGGTGAGCATTATCTGCGCTCGTTTCTAGTGAAACGTTGCATCAAAGAACACCACGATAATATTATAATTCAATGCATTCTTTCTAATTACATGGTCGATCTATTTCGACAGTGGCTCGTTCGACCAATTACTGGATTAATGTCTAAGTTAGGGGAACCATGACCGCCTATGATGTATGATTCTAGCATCATTTATTTCAATTATTCGCTGCTGACTTCGTATTTTTCTTTACCCGCTTCAAAAGCTTTTTTCCCCTAAAGCCTTCGAAACGCGTATTCATTATTTAATAGGCAGCTGCAAGGAGAGCGCATCAAATAAACAGGATGCTTGTCAAAGGTGCATTCGAAAGAGAAATGAAAGGGAAGATTTAATTTGTTCGTGTAACCTGCCGGAACCCTTCCGGCGGAGCGATAAACAATTTGAAATTTAAAGTATGAAAGAAAGTGCTATCTCTTTATTGCCGCCTCGACCTACATTCAACAGATCTCTGTCAAGCCTCGTAATATCTAACCAGAAACAAAGAAAGCGCAAACGTTACTTGGCGCTAGCGACGCCCTGAATCTCTGTAAGTCAGCGAGCCGTATATCCACGTTTGTACTTGCATTTTTCAAAATGAAATTTCCGTAGAGACACCCCTCGCGATCCTTCTTCACAAAGGGAGCGTCCACAGTGACACAGTTTGATTAATCGCACGCTTGATAACTGAACTTTCCGCTACCTGGACACGTCCGATCGATAACTTACTCAGAAATTACGTTACGAGTCCTTTGTCTGATGGACTTTATCACTTCCCTCACTCCACGCCTGTAATCGTTCTTTCCATCTTCCAGCAGGCTGATGGTTTTATTAATTAGACTTCTTTTGCTCCGTCTGACGTCCCACTCGTTCTCGCAGAAAACCAGTGATGAAATTAAGGTAAAAATGCGTCACCGTGGTAGATGCTGAAGCTCACGTGGTACGACGCATATTCATCCGAGTTCTTCTGCAATTTGCGACCCTTTCTTCTCGGATACTTTGAATCGCGGGCTCGCGCAACAGCGCGGAGATAGAATGTTACCTTAGCCACGGAATGAACATTAATCCGGGTACAACGTGGAAGCGACTATAAGACTTCAGTGCACGCGCGGCACCAACGCGAAATGGAGGCTGTTTCAATAAGAGACACGCGAGCGTATCCATTTGCAGCGTGGAAAAGAGCAGCCATTCACATCTGCCCTGGTTCACAACAACGATCGAGTGCCTCGTTTCATTCGGGACGTCGAAAAATGTACGGGGGAATATAAATAGGAGAGCGGGAATAACGAAGGCGTCACACGCGATGCCGAATTTAGTCTCGACTTCCGATTTGAAAAAACAGGGATAACGTGGAACAGAAACAGAAACACGAATTTAGAAGCCTCTTTTAATCCTCTCTAAAAGCAGATATAGTTTATGTTAAATTGGTCTTCCTTCATTCAATCACTAATGCACATCAGCTTAGTCTATTTTACTGTATGTTACACTTTGTACAGCACAGTTCAGGGTATTTTCGCTGTGGCACGGTATCGACAGTAAAACGTTGACCTCGAGTGTAAGGCGGTACGTATTTCCTGCTCCTCTAAACCTACGATGTAAGTCATCGGTCTTTCGGTGCTAGAACATTATCGTTCAGGATCGCGTCTTGGTCTGCTGCACTCTTGCCACGATAGTACTTGACACGAATTTTGAAAAATTGTACTGCACATCTCGCTCCCTTGGCACGTTCTACTTTTCGAGCTGAAAGGTCTTACTTCAGCCGGGGGTCGTGCGAATATCAAGGAACACCCCTAAAAATGCCATCGTGGCGTATTAGAAAATCCTTGAATGAAATTCAGAATTTAATATTCAATCAGCCAGGCTGGAGATCAATACTTCAATACTTCAATCCGCTTTTTGCATCTGAGAATTTTTTGAGGGGCTAACTTTTTCAATTTTCGATGGCTCGTGAACGCGGATGAATGAAATTGTCAGATATAAAATATTTACCCTGGAGGGAGGCTGTATAAACGTTTCACTGAGTTAATCGTGGATTAAGTGCCAGATGAAAAAAAAAACAGTAGTTAGCTCCTTCTGCGTTAACTACTTGCACGTAAATACACTACAGTTAGCCAGGGCGCGTTTTCTCTTAGTCAGAGTGTCGTTTAAGTAGTTGCACGTTAAGTTGCCTCGTACTGTGTTCAATGGCTGACAATATCAACGGGGCATTACTCGAACGATATTAAAGGCGAGGATACTTCCAATAAACACGAAATCACGAACGTTTCGCTGAAAGATTAAGAACAGTATAAAACAGGAAAGAATACACAATGAGAAAGATGAAAGAAATGTTGGCCAAATTGTCCGCTCCATCGAAAAGAATTTTTCACTGATAATAAAGTTGCAAACAACAGCGTGGGGGAAGTGAGCTGTAATTAAACAACGCTCGCGGAATGAATTTCCAGCCCCCTTCAAACGGAGTCCCGATAAACATTCAACAGTGAATCGCGCAGCATTGTTGCAAACGTTTTGTCAAAAATATTGTGCAATTGAAAGTCACAAAAATAGTCGTCAGGGGCGATTTGTTTCTGGTAGCGCAAACATGAAAACAGCCACGATTTGTAGGTCGGGGGATGATGGATTCCCGGCGATACCCGTTAAAATTGTCCTAAATCCCGGCGCCATTTGAATTTTCCCCGTGGATCTCGTCGAGAGCCATTGTCCTCATTTAAATATTTACCCGGCGAGAGGCATCGTCGCACGCGCGTCGACCTGTATCCTGATCAGGGGCCACGGTAAATGCACGTCGAGGCAAAGAAACGTATATCGGTCGATGCCAACAGCTGCGGCTGCATCGGGAGGAGAGCAAGGAATGATCCGGGCTGAAGCCCCTGGCAAGAAGGAAAGGCGACGAATCCACGTGCCTCTCTTGTTCGGTGTCTCCTCGAATACCCGTTTTCCTCGTCTCTTCGGGTTTCTCCGGCGTCTCCACTCTCCAGCAAGAAGAGACATTTGGTGCAGACCATTACCCCAGTCCCGGGTGCCATCGGCCATCAGCAGCGCGTTAAAGCCGCTGCAATTACAAACTCCGACAGTCTCATCCCCTTTACTTCCAGCTCTTCCTTTCCCATCCTCGCTCACCCTGCTTCTTCGCTCGCCCCCCTCCCCCCTCCCCCGTTTAATTCCCGTTTTCTCTGTCGCCCGTCTACTCCCCGGCCACCTTCCCTTTCATTCTTTCTCCCTGTTCTCGCACCCCTTTTACCCCACCATCGAACACTCTCTCTTTCCGTCGTTCCGGTTTTCTCCTTCAGTCTTTCTGACGCCGTTCCCATTTACATTCGGCCGGCACTATCGTAAAAGTAACTTCGTAACCGGGCACGGCTAGCGCCCGCCAGGATTCCATCCTCTATTTCGGGGAAATTACATGTCGGTCGACACCGCAAGCTCGAAAGATTTCCCTTATCAACCGGCGCTCTCCAAATCCTCCCCCTTTTTCTCTTTCCCTTTGTCTCTCCCTCTGTCCGTTCGTGCCCCGTGGCTCGAACAGTTCCGACTAACCCCTTCAACCCCCGTTGACTCCTTGCCGCTGCAAGGGCACAACGGAACCACGAAACTCCCGAGTTCGTCGGGACGAAATTGTTAATTTTATATACCGCGCCAGTACCGGCACTCCCCACCTGTACAGAGTTGTTCCGGCTGAGAGTTGCACCAGCGACGGCCCCGTCTCTCAGGAAAGGCTTTTGGCCGACCCTGTTGATGCCACGCCGCTGATGAACCTCGGTTAATTGGCTACGAGACTGCAGGGACCGAGGCGTCCGCTTCATGAATTGTTGCTAATTTGTATTAATTTTATGTGGAAATTCAGGCCGCGGCGAGATCGCGTTTAGTGGAAAGTAAAACTGTGGGGCCCGTGACAAATCGGGTTCTTGGAATAAAAAAGGTGGTTCGATGTTGTCAAGGGATATGCAATTTCAGGTAATAGTGAGATTATTCGTTAGGATACTTACAAATCTGAATAGGAATTTCGATTTGAAAAAATGCATTATAGAGGAAGGTTACAGTAATAATTAGACGAGAAAATGAAACTTTGCATCAGCTTGTAATAACGCTTTTACTGAATAGTGATTTGTATATCTGTTAATTAGGTGCAGCTTTGATCTATGAAGTAAAATTCTCGTCTCTATTTGAAGCATACAGTATCGAGATTCCCGAGGAATTAATTAGCTCCGTTCGGCTCATTGAGCATTGATCTGTTGAGAAGCGCAGTGAGCTGTTCTCTAAAAGGATCCTTGAAAACTGAAGGCATCACTCTGCCAGATAAAACGTACCGAGCGAGGATTAGTACACGAAGCAAATGAATACTTGAAGCGTTCGAAAGACACTGATCCTTTCCCCGTGCACTGGACGCACTTCAGTATGCGCTTGAAACAGTTTCCTGCATATCGAGTGGCTGAAGAATTCAAGTGGCCCTGAAATTGTCGCATCAAAAAATCCGGCTGTATGGACCATTTCGAGCGATTAAATCATCGCTTGCCTCCAAAGCGACGCGGATTTTCAGGTCGATTTACAGAGCACTTAATGGAACGGATGCGTTTGAAGTGAATGTTTGCGCTCATCATCGAATCCTTTTGTTTCCAGCAGAGCCGATAATGCCAGGACTGATCTTGATTTATTCTACTGTTATACCTTCTGCTTTTGCAGCCCGAGGTCGACTGGGGAGCTTTCGAAAAGACAGCGAAAGTGAACATAACAAGTACAGTATAAGTGCAAACTACTGTTTTATTTACGTGATCTCGAATATTGAATAGTTCAATGAAAAATAGGTACTGCTATTTATTGAAATTCTGTTTAACTACTGAGAAAAAGGAATGTGACACTCTGATGAATGGTAAATATTCATATGAAACATGGCCCACACTATGATCACACTCATTAAGGTATTAATGAATTTTACGCTCAGATCAACAGGAAATAAATAAGACGCAAGTGAACAGACAGTACACGAGTGCAGAATGTGATTTTGCTACTCAATGTATCTTAAAATTATTACAATCATTTCCACCTCAAACATATAAAAAGTACCATAGATTCTGGCCACTTGCAATAGGTAAGTGTTTATAACTAACCTGCCTAATATATACATATAATACTTTTACCCAGACCTAAAGTACTACAGTATTTTGCAACTATTACAACACTGCCTGTAGGACCAAATGGCAAGATTTGACCAGTAACAAACACCTTTACAAAGAACATCCACGACGAGTCCTATCCCTGTGCAAGGGTCGTAGAGTTTCGAAGCAATAAGTCGGCGAACAGAAGCAAGGTCTGGCCAGGGATGGGGCTTTCCCTTAATCAACGCTTTATTTATGGTTTGCGCGTGATTGACAATCACTCGTTTAACTTTGAACCCCCTTCCACGTGCCTCGGACCTATATCTGGCGGAGTAGTCGGCGAAGCGGCTCGCTAACGAAGTCCCTGCACAGGAAATCCACCCTTAAAGTCCAGTGGCTCAAGTATTTAACCGCGAGCGACGCTAACTTCGCCAGTGATCGTTCGTCCTAATCGAACAGAAATATCGAGACTGGCGGAGCTGGTCCAAGATCACGTTCGATCGTCCGGCAAGTCCGGCAAGTAGCGCAGTAATTCCCAGGAGATTAGAGACGTAGGGAAACTAATTTATGGGAGTCGAAATTCTGCTTGCCGCTACGCTGGATACACATATGTATGCGTATACATGCGCAGGGTATATAAAGGGCATGTACGAAACATACATACATACATACAAGTGAGGTTATACATAAGGCCGACTTATCAGAAATGCTGTTTTGGGCCATATCGACCGTTCGCGTTTGACTATCCGGACATAATCGAACACTTAATCTCTACGAAGGAAGCTGCAGAATGTATGGATAACGAAGTGGCGACATCCTTCTGACTTACTCCAAGAAATACATTTATTTTCTGAGGCTGCAACACATAGACAATACGTAGATTTGCTACATACCTGGTTGAAAAAGACTGGAAAAAGGGGTGAAGTCGACCCCTGAAGACCCGGTTATTTTCCGATTTTGTGTTATAACTCGCGAACTGTAAAAACCGTAAGAATTGTAAGTTATTAAATGATAGTTCTAATTAAAAGGAGTAACTTTTGTCAGGAAACTTTGTTTCTATCTCTTACAGTTCCCGAGTTAGAACACGAAATCGGAAAATTTCCGGAGTCAATTTCACCCCCTTAGAGTGAATTTGGGCAGCCAAAAAAAGGCTTAATACATACATATCTATATATTCCTTACATATGTATCTCCAATGGTTCATATTCTTTTTATTTTTTTGAGTTGGGGATCTTCCCTTGTTAGTTTCTATTAAAATTTCTAGATATCAGCCAGTGTTTTCTGCAAGTACATGCTCAAGCGGATACCGAGTGAAAGGATACTGTGGTATTGAAGAAAGTATTTTCATGTTTGATAACGTTTTCACTGTGCGCTTTAATTAACGAGAAATGTAGGAAAAAATATACCAGCGACGAGTGGTACTGAAAGCAACACGTATGTAAAAGGAATATGAAATTACTGATAGTAAATCTCTTTGTGCCACCGTTTGGAGTTCTTTATTCAATGATTCCGCTGAAATTGTAAATATACCTGTACCTACACAAATGAAACCCAATTCCAACTGAATACACCTAGTTACTCAAACTCAGGTTAATTGCTGCGTCAGTTGGAAGCTACTTAAAATAGTAAGAAATTAAAATGGCAATTTCAACCGCACAGGGACAGTGCCTTTTACCACGTATTAAAGGCAGGTTTATATGAGATAATCGTATCGAGTGGGATGCCTTAACAAGATAGGAAGCGTGCGTGCCGAGAAAGTAGCTGACCTCTCACCTTATTTCGTGAGAACTGCAGCTGAGCTCCTTTGTAATCCCAGCACGCGAATCGAATTTAAGAAAGCCAATGGAGGGGAGTTCCCGAAGCTGCCGTTAAAGTTCCAGTTGGATTAGCGATACACTACGTGATTATTTCTCGAGCGAACCGTTATAAAAGTTTCACCACTTCGTTTAATGCGGAATAACTCAACGTCGACCCTTGAACGATCCAGGCATGCGCGTCTCACCATTAAAAGAAAAGGGGAAACGATAAGATTGAAGTGAATTTCGCCGCGGGAACGAGCACGGGATCATCACCTGGTGAGAATCTATTCCAAGGTGGGTTCACCTTCGGCCGAGCAATTCATCCAGCCGCCGCGGAATCGTTGAACCGCTCAAAGAATAGCCAACCTAGAAACGGAGCGATAATTCCAGCCGTTATCTACATCGCCCGCATTTGCTTCCCCCGATCTCGTAAAGGGAGCAGGTACGCCGGTAAGTGGAAATAGGGGCATCAGAGAAGAGGAGTCATTCCGTTTCCTTGCGGTGGATTCCGTGGGGGCCGTCAATGGTTTCCCTGGCACCTCGGGGATCCCAGCACGCGAGTCGAGTTGAAGAAAGCCGAAGAAGGAGAGTGAGTCAGTCAGTCAGTCAGCCAGCCAGCCAGTCAGCCAGCCAGCCAGCCAGCCAGCCAGCTAGCCAGCCAGTCAGTCAGCCAGTCGTCAACGGCAGCAGTTTGTGAAATCGCAGGATACCGGCGGCTGTACGCGCTGCTACCCTGTGCCGGGGAACGCAAGCGCACTGGCACCCCTTATCGAGTTCGAGAGCAAAAGCGACGGCTGCCGCTGCTGCTGGTGGTGGCGGCGGCGGCGGCGGCGGTGGTGGAGGTAAGCATCTATAGCCTGTGCATAGGAATTGGGGGATGGGTAGGAGGCAGGGTGAGGGAGGGAAGACGCGAGGAAGAGAGAGATGATACGATAGAAGGGTGGAGGGTTGTAGACGACGGCACACAGCCGGCTATGGGGGGTGGAAGAGAGAGAAAGGGAGGCGGACAGAGGATGAAGAGGAGAGAGAGGCGGGCGCAGCTACGAGTCGGGGGCCGCAGTGTTTGTCAGTCCTTCGTATGGACATCACGTCTGTCGCGGCTGATAGTCTACCCGCGCTCTGGCATCCGTGTATACGCGTCAGTTTTGGCGGTACCTATCGTCCCCGAATCACGACGTGCGGCGCGTCAAGTCCGCCGTCGATGAGCCACAGGGCGCGCATATGCCCACTGGCGAACCACCGGGCTCGTTCTGTCGGCTTCCCGGCGAGTAGTAATTCGAGGACCATCGGGCCGATCGAGATGTGAAGACGCCGTACCGCGGGAGCTATGTGGCTGTCGTTGATGCTGTTCGCCTTGATGGCGAGTGGTTCCGCGTGTCCCGATCTATGCGAGTGCCACCAGGGCGCCGTCGAGAGGGACTCGCCGGCCCCCGTGCATGTGAAGTGTCGCGGTCGTGCGCCGGGATTATCCGGCCTGCCGTTCAAAACGAAGAGCCTCGCGGTGGACGGCGCCGACGAGTACGAGGTGATCGGTTTCTTCGATGAACTGGAAGTGAGCGGATCGCTGAACGATTTCGATGTGATCAGTACGTTGCACGAGTTCGACATAAACGATACGGTTGACGAGTCGGAGGGGAACGCGACGGTGTTGCCCTACCTCGACGAACTGTCCGTGACGAACTGTTCGTTGGTGTTCTTGAACGCGTCGTGGCACGGTTTCGAGCGCGTGAGATCGCTCAACCTGTCATACAACAGTCTGCCGGGATTGGACGCGGTGCTAATAGGCCGTATGATGAATATGAGCGAGCTGATGTATCTCGACTTGTCCGACAACTCGCTGACGGGCGTGAGTGCCGGAGAATTTAGGACGGTTGCCGGATTGGTGAGGTTGAGTTTGCGTAAAAACGCGATAGCCACGGTGCACGAGTACGGTTTCCGAGGTCTGGACCGGTTGGAGTTTCTCGATCTGTCGGATAACAGGCTGGCGGACCTGCCGGACAGCGCGCTCACGCCTCTCTACTCCCTGCAGAAGTTGGATCTCAGCGGAAACCAACTGCAAGTTTTGGGCGCCAGGTGGTTCGAGAGCCTCAACAGATTGAGGGAGCTCGACGTTTCGAGGAATGGTTTAGCGCGGGCGGCCTCGGGAACTTTGCAACCGCTTCCGGGATTATCGGTGCTTAAACTCTCGGAGAACCCGCTGAAAGAAAGAGACGTCTCGCTGCTGCTGGGCACTGGCAGGCGGTTGGAAACTGTCGATGCATCCCGCACAGGATTGGCCAGAGTACCGGCCGCGTTAACGAGATCCGTGAGAGCGCTCCGACTGGCCGGTAATAAGTTAACCACCATCCGCGGCGGAGACCTGGACAGCTATCCCCTACTACGGTTATTGGACATCTCGGAGAATCGACTGATCGACATCGAGGACGATGCCCTTGGACGTTTAGAAGTCCTGGAGCAGCTGGATATTTCTGGCAACGTTCTCGCCAAGGTACCTGGAAGTCTTCCGAGCAGCCTGACAAGTTTAAGACTCCAAAGGAACGCGATAACGGCCCTGAAAGCGAACGATCTCCAGGGGCTGTGCAATCTGAAGTCATTGACGCTAAACGATAACGATATCAACGAGATCGAGGTGGGGGCACTTGGTCAATTACCGGTGCTCGAAGAACTTGATCTGTCCGATAATCCCATTAAAGCGCTACCAGCTAATACTGTAAGTGGACCAAGTAATCTGGCCCGGCTTCGCATGTCGGGATTAACTTCGCTTCAGCGGAAGCAAGAGGAGCAAACTGACATGGCGTTTCCAGTACCTACACCCGAAAGACTCGTGTTCCTCGACGTATCGAGGAGCCCGGTGCTGGCCGGGCAGCTTTTAGCGGATGACGCCGCGCTGTCCGCCTGCAAGAGCCTCATCGAATTGAATTTGTCTGAGACCAACATCACCACCCTCAGATTCGACCTGTCGTATATGCTGCCGCAGCTCCGCATCCTGGAGCTGAGCGGAAATAATTGGGATTGTACCGAAAACCTGTACTGGCTCGGGGAATGGCTGATGCAGCACGAACAGCTGAATAAAGACGCCCAACCGGGCCAATGTGCCACACCGCAGGAATTGTCAGGCTCGTTTCTGTACGAATTACCATCGCCGCCGAGTCCTCCCCCTACAACCGTGCCAACCACGGAAACTACCGCTTCCGTTACATCATCGATTCCACTCGCGACGAAACGTACCTCTGATTTCACCGAGCTAAACGTGTCTTCCAACGTCACCGACGTCAACGCATCCAAAGCAACCGATACACCCATCGACGTATCCCGCAGCAAGTACACTGCAAAGCACTCCGCGTACACAGACTCGAGTCGAGGGGCGAACGGTTCCCGCAACGCCACCAGCGACCCGGAGAATGTTCAAGCGAAAACAATCCCGTCAATTTTCACCGCGTCACTGCCAGTCACGAGTAACGTGACGCGTTTTTACGAGGCGCCCACCTCCTTCAGGAACGTCACTTCGTCCGCGGGGGAGCAGAAGGGGCGAACTGTCGGCAAGAAGCTAATCAAAGTCAATCAGACCTCAGCGGGGACGAAGAATTTCATTGCGGACCCCACCAAATCGTCGTACCGAAGAACGAGCGATGGTAAACCGTCAATTAGTGGCCTGGAGGACGACTCGGATTCGGGAACTTTTGATAACCGTGTAGAGGATAAGAGGCAAAAGAGCAGAGGGCCGGGCAAACTTAGCATATCGTCGAGCAAGATGGACCCCTTGAAGCTATCGAAACTCGCGACGCTGAAGGACGGCCGGGGGGCGAAGGGGAAGAAGACGACAGAGAAGTACTCGAAGAGACTAAACAATCTAACAAAAGAGAACTTGGTACTGGGGAGTACTCTTGATTCGAACACTGTCGCGGAGGAATTGAATAGTCGAGCGACTAATTCGGACGCAAGAGTCTCCGAGGCTTTATCCGCTGGTGCTCATCCGGGAATGTTGGTGCTGGCTGGCGCTGTCCTCGGTGCTGCAGTAGCGCTGACAGTGGTGTTGTCGCGACGGGCCACCGTGCGCCGGAGGGATAGGTATCATCGCCACGAGAACATCGAAGTGCACACGCTCACTCCCACCACGGAACTTTGGTGACCAGAGTCTGAATACGCTCGATTCTTCGAGAGAGATAAGCGGCTAAACACCGAGGATTACGAGGAACGTGCCCAAGTTTCATCAATATTACCCGCAAGGCTGTCGAGGACGCGACTGATAAACATGTACTTCAGAAGGATGCTGAAGTAGCCTGGCGCGTTTCTCGCCAACGAGGAGCTGTAACGCAACCGACGCAACCGACGCGTCCGATACCCTATACCGAACTCTGGCGTACGAAATATGATCGCGCGGCACTGTTGCGCGACGAGTGGCGATTGGACATGGAAAATGGGAAACCTCGAATTCTAATTCATCGTTCGACTGTCGGAGAATCAACCTGGAATCACCCGCCACGAAGAACAGATGCGGACACTACAATTATACAGTACAAACCGACCTCGAGCGGACAGCGACGGATAACGAGCAGCTCCGTCTAAGGCTAAGGTGTACAAAGCTCGAACAGATCACTGTACTTTTCCGTGAGAAACCATAAAATAGTTGCCGTATAACCATCAGGCCGGGCTTTGTCCGTCGGGAGATACAGAATGGACGGGAAAGTTTGGTCAAGGAAGCCGTTGCCGAAGGTCCCGCGTAGTCTGCGGGTACATACATCCCTCGGCGAGAATCACGGCTGAACGATAAACTTGCCAGAGCCGGGGCTCGGTTACATTTGGAAAAATCAGTGTGCTTCGTCGGCCGAGGACTGAACAAACAAAGATATTTATCTAAAGGAACTCGATCGAGATGAAAATACATTCGTAGCCGAGGGGCTTGAAATCGGTTTTCGGACATCCGTTCCTCCGGTACGCCATGCGACTATGCCCCCTCGAGGCGGTAGGGGGCAGATGGGGCGAGGACCGCAGGTGGCAATAATTAAAGAGCAGCACATCTCGCGCTGCATCGATCTCAGGCGATCGAAACCGTTAAATAGCACCTAGTGACAATAAATAATTGTAACGTGACCCGCGTTTCCGGATTGGACTGTTCCACCGTACGTTAGAGGACGCTTCCGTGACTGATGTGGAAGTGCGTGTACGACGGGAATGCGGTGAGGAAAGGGCGGACGGCGACGAGAGGGGAAGACGGGGGGGAAAGGAATTGCGGAGGAACGTGCTGGCGTGAAATTCGCGGTGGCGAATTGTACGTTTGAATGACAGTGCGAGACGGGAAACGAGAGCGATTGCTGGCCGGAAGAACTTTTATCGAACGCTGTGGGATCGAGTGAGAGGGAAGAAAGCGTGAGTGGCTGTACGCGGGAGCGAGTGAATGGGGGTGTGAGAAAGGTATGCGATGAACGAGCAAAGAGAGCGAGAAAGAGTGTGAGAGAGAGAGAGAGAGAGAGAGAGAGAGAGAGAGTGAGTGAGTGAGTGAGAGAGAGAGAGAGAGTGAAAGGGCATGAGGGAGATGATCGCGAGGTGAAAACCGCTCTCAACGGCGGTAACACCTAGTGTACAGAAACATAGCTTCCGAACTTAATTCTGGCAACTTGGCGGGTCGCCAAGACTCCTCGACAAACAGAACAAAACAAAAAAAAGAGCGGAGGATAAGGAGCCGGAGAGAACAGATAAGAAATAACGAAGAGGCTAGACATTATCTTTCTTAAAATAACCAGTGTCAAAGTACCGCTATGATAATAAACCGACGTACAAAGATGCAATTACTCTGGATTACTTCATTTTCATCGCCTCTCACTGTTCGTATCGCTTAAGTTTCGCCAGGTACCTGGACGTTCCATTTCGTTACGTATGCTCGTTTCTGCGGCAGTGGCGCGCCCACGAGTATTCTTAGTTTCGCGTAGAATTTAAGCAGTAGCATTATTGTTTCACGATCACGAGGAAGCAGAGATTACCGTCGCGTTCAAGGATGATAATTGTCTGTAAAAGAAATAATAGGCGGATCCCAGGGGCGAAACATGAAGTGCAGGTAAGTAAATCACACTTCATTGGCGTTTCATTCGTCGGGCGAATAGATTATCGCCGCGCGAATAAATCTCCTCATGTCAGAAATTTCACAACAATGCCTGACACGATGAAAAATTTCTCCTCTGCTTTACGACGCGCATGAATTGTATCACGGTTTACATCGCGCTGTTAATACTTTTCAATATTCAGTTGGAGCCCTTGCAGAAGATTAATCGCATGCTCCGCGCCCCATTGCCATCGACTTTCGTTCGTATACCCCGACATGCTATTTGTTCACTTTGCGTATTATTATTGATATAAAAAAATAATTATTGTATCGAACCGTCCAAATACCTGTCTTAATAAATGTCCTGCATGATTATATTTACCTGTGCTCTGAACGCTCATGTATTTAAAAGGAAACAATATTAACATACCCATTTATTTACTTTGAAGTTGCACGAAACAGTGATAGCAAGGATTTGTCTACAGGCAGCATCATAATTAGCTGCATCTTCAGAAATTCGATACAGACATAGATTTCATTGTCAGACAAACGGTGAAGATTTTCTGATGCAGTAGTCGTGATAATTGGTTGCAGAATTTTCTTCGCCAAGGGAGTTGCTTGAATTATAGCTTTTATATTTCCTTGTAAACAATTTTCTCCGTCGCGTCAATAATGCGTTCTTAGTTCGCGAGGCGGAAAGTAAGATGATGAAGGAGGAAGAGGAATCAGGACTGTCGAGGAAAAAAATCGACAGCTGTCAGGAAAGCGTGAGCCTTTCGAGATAAGGCAGTATCCGGTTCGATTCGAGATACATACAACGATTTCACGCTTTCAGTCATTTATCGAGCAAACAGATGTCCCGCGCTTATTTTTTCTGATCAGAGTCTGACGGGAACCGCGAGATTCGTGGTTTGAAAATCTTTTAAAATATAATCAGAATGTTTCGTTTAAAAGTTTAAATACCACGCATATTGTAGCTGCTGCGGTACTTGGGCGTATAACATTCCCAAACATTTTAATGAAAGAAGTTCATTGTCGGTTCCGATTCAATTTTATATCCATTTTCCACCGTGCAAATTGAAACACAATTATGCAGGATACTCAATAAAATCGTACATCTGTCCTCGGTATTTTTAATGATAAAAGTCTGAGGAATAAATTTTACAACCAGCACCATTCAGCTCGGAAAAGTATAATAAATGAATAATCAGAGCGTGGAAACATTATTCCGCGAAAATTGATTCATTAGTTTTGTTTGATATGATTTATAGAAAATACATTGCAGTCCGCTGTAACTCACGTAAGAAATTATTCATGGAGTCGAGATATTCCCGCTCGTAACAATAAATTTCTTCCTCATTATCCGACAATAAATGTGCACTGCCGCAGTATGCAATTTAACCAGTGCCACACAAATATTGCTTGTCAATACGCTACTAAAGAACGTTGCCGCGTAATTATGCGCGAGAAATTATTCAAATATTAATTACAAGGCATAGAATTTACATTATCATTTTCAGCGAGTATTTTCCGTTTTTTACGCGAGTAAGCTGTGCCCGTCGGTGTACATGCATTATTATGGAGATCCATTTTGTGTACGATGACACGATAATCCATTTGCAAATTTTATTTTCACCTTTGCATTATAGCAATTTTCGTTTATCGAATTATCGGCCTTTTACGTGTTTGCCCTCTCTCTACATGACGCACCACGTTCATTAATTTAAACGCACAGACAACACCAAGAATAATTCACAATCACGGTAAAATCACTCACTATCGCCGATTTAACCGATTTTTCCCGAATTCGCGATTTCGCCGAAACACAAGCACGACAGAAATGAGTGCAATCAATAACCCAATTTACTTTCCCACCATTAATCAGTTCTCCGTAAACACACACT
Organism: Andrena haemorrhoa; assembly: GCA_910592295.1. NCBI lineage: Eukaryota > Metazoa > Arthropoda > Insecta > Hymenoptera > Andrenidae > Andrena > Andrena haemorrhoa. The sequence goes on from OU342946.1 coordinate 30,429,490, forward strand.
GCCGGGTTGCTATTCGAGGACGCCACAAAGAACGTCGCGCACATTCAATTCACCGTACCGACATTCCTCCCTTACCTTCGGCGCCATAAATTTCGATTTGCAAGAAATTACAGGGAAGGGAGTGAAAGGACGGACGGAACGCTGGGAGGCGAAGGAAAAGTTTAATTTTCCCTGTCTTAATCTCAGTAATTTCATCCCCGGAGCCTCAGAAGTTCCGTCCCGCAACGAATGTTAATCGGGTTAGGTCTGGTTATTCGCGGCTCCACCTACAAAAGCGATAAGCAGAAAACATGCTTATCCCGGCCCTGTCCCTAACCGCCCTATCTACCCACGGAAAGAATCAGATAACGTCACCGAGCGGGACCGTTAAAGGTCGAAGGAGCGAGCTGGACGAGGGAGGGTGGCTGGGCCGAGGCTGAGTTATAAAATCACGAGACTTTGAAGCAACGTAAATATTACTACATGAATAATTCGCGGCGAGCGTTTCCCGGTCTCGTAGCCCGCGGCTGAATTTCCTCGAACACGGTAACAAGACCGCAACAGGGAAAAACGATATTTAGGAGGGAAAGCAGGCGGCAGCGATCTTGGCTGAGGGAGGGAACGAACGAACGAGAAACGGTTCCTTAAGCCCTTGTTTAAATTTCCTATGGAATAACCCTTCGTGGCAGTGCAACTAGGAAATTTAATCACCGTATAGCAGCCCTCGGTTCACCCCGGGGCCACGGAACTAGCGAATTCAGTAACATCTTGCACAAGTTCGTTATCCCTACCTCAGCTGCCCCTCGCCTCGCCTCCCGCGTCCGACTACGGTTTACCTAGACGACGGTGCTATTCCGTGATATTGACTTCATCGATGAAAAACAGAATCCAGTTTCCAACTTATCTGCATTCCCAGCCGTCCGTGCGCGATTGCTCCTCCTCGCGGTCCAACGTCGCGGTGGCAGATTGGATTTAGTCGTTGCAGATACATTGAAGGCTTATTACTAATCTTTGAAGTTCAGAGTGATTTATGTGAGTTGACTCAGTTGACCACTTGAAATGTAATTATTCAGGGGGTACACTAGATAATTTGCGTAAAAACAAACGAGAGTAAATTACCTAGTAACTTCTGCTTTAGGAAGCAACGAGTTATGTGTATGGGCTTAATGGTGAAACTCACTTTTTAGTATAATTTCATATAAAATGTATAATAAACTAAACGACACTGTCTCTCGTACGCCTCTTCTTTAATGAGCCAACTATTTCGCCGTTAGCGAGTCGAACGTTTCCTGTAGGTATCAGCAAAGTTAAAAACAAAACTCGGGCCGAACTAATTATCCACGATACCTCGATTAATCTTCGTTCCTGATGGAAGAACGCGGATATTCGCCTCACCAGTTACGCGTTCTACCTAGAAGGGAAGTCAGCAACAGATAAAACTGAAGATGGATAAAATATGCAAGTACTTGACGATATCAACAGAACATAATAGATTCCCATTTCACATACTGTATAATCGTAAAAATCTAGATTCTGAACATTGGATGTGTAAACCTAATGTGCGCTATCTATTAAAAAGATTTTGAAACGAAATGAAAATAACCCAACGGCGCTGCAAGTACTTACCCAAAACTACTCCTGGCACGGTTAATCTCTTAGGTCTTAGGCTATCGCGCTTAATCTCGATCAATTATCCCAGAACATCCTGCAGAATCAGATCTGTTGACACTGTCCCTCGTGTAACAGAAACACTGCCGGCCATTGCTCTTACAAGAGTCTACGAGAAACGTAAAGTCCAGGCTGTGAACCGAGCCGGGACGACATTGATCGGGAAACGGGTAGGTACCATGATACCCTCTTCAAGGGAGACGCCAGCGCTGCTACCACGGACACCGAAACCGAGGTGAACTAGGTTTACACAGTAAGAGAGAGGTGAGATCTCCTCTTCATCTCATCTCCAATGTCCGCAAACCGCCTTCATCGTGGCAGCCGCTTTCCAAGCGGTTTCAGAAACCCGGCAGCCTTTTTATTTGCCCAAGTCCTATAATCGGAAAATCTGACACACGGACTTATCGAATTGTTCGCCATGGCTCTTACAGAAATTCGATTTCGGATATATTGCATGGAACAGATTTATGAATAAGGAAAAGTTGCTCCCTCGGAGCTTTTTGAATCATTACTCGATTGCTGTAGATCGCTTCGTGGACACAGCAGCTGTGTTACTCCTGTCCAGAAAGTCTTCCATGTGAGATTTTATGTACCTATTAGATTATATTTGGAAGCTTCATGTAGCATTCAAATTTGATTATCGCCCTTTTCCTTCACGCTTGAACTCCGGTGATCAAGTTTTCAATCGAGTAGATTTCTTTGAATAACGAACCCAACGGCAGAAAATGTAGAGGGATCCCAGCTTTTGTACACGAAATACGTAGCGATGACAAATGATTACAGCGGAATTGCCCGATAAAGGCGGTCAATACGGCATACTTGGGAACTGGATTGTAAGGAAATCCTTGCAATAGATGGTGTGGATCCTATACAAAAGAACTTGCGAGAGTACATTGTTCAGGAAGCTCATAGGTACGTGTCTTTGAAATAAAGTACGATGCAGACAGCGGAGGAGGAGGTCCGAGGTACGGATTCCTCCGCGACTCCTGTAAGAAATTCGTAGGGCGAAAAGCTTCAACTTTACTAGTTTTGCTAGCATAGTTCCACGGGTATAAGATCTTTTATGGCGCGACAATTGCGTCTGTAGAATTTACTGCCGGACAGCCACATTTCGCGCAACGCCAACGGAAGCGACAAAAAATCCAAGCCCTCGCTTTTAGGTTCATATTACTATGTAAAAGAAACAAGGTATTTCTTTGTCTATAACGGATCGCGCGTTTATCTGGGCCGGTGACGCTTCCGCCCGTCAAAGCTAAATCGCGTGTAACACGTTCAGATGACAACTCGAATGTAAATTCCTCCTCCGCGAATATGGAACGGTCGAAATCTCCTGTCGGGCAACAACGGGTTTATCCCCCAACGACCCCTACTTCGTGAATGATTGACGCTTCTAAGCGGCAGCCCCGTGAAAAATAATTAGCCCCCGCTAATTGACTTCATTATTCAGATGGGGTATAATTTCAGCGTCGTCGGTGCCGCCCTGCCTGTTCGACAGACCGAATTATTGAAAGCGGCTTGTGCCTAGGTATAACGATCCCGCGGAAGAAAACGTTTGCGTATATCCGCGTGAAACTGCCACTGCTATCTGACCACCGTGATAATTGAAACCGACGGCACCGTAAAATTCCGCCCTTTCGCGACATCGCCGTCCTTCCATACTTGCTCCCTTGCCGTGCAACACTGAAGATCGATTCGGATTAAAACAGGGGGAACGCCGCGCCGACAGACCGGTATTAACCGGTGCCAGAGGGAAATTGATTTGAATACGAGCCGGAGAATCATTCCGTGAGGGCAAAGCGCGAACGTGCCAGAAAGAATGCCACGCTCTGTTCGTGAGTGCACCTCCGTTGCCTGCTCGGCTCTGATAATATACGGCCGTTTAATCCGCGCACCGATGCGTAATGAAAGATGAGGACAGATGATCAAGCTTGAAATCGTTCTGAGGAACGATCAAGCGAATGAACTTATTTACATACCTATTTGCTGCAACGTTAGGTGTAATGATATTGTTAATTAACTGCCGTGGTGCATGGTTGTGTAGAAGCAGAATGTAATATGAAGAAACGTTGCTGTAATTTGATTATGAACTTTCGATCATCTAGTTTTAAATCCTGCAAAGTGGGAGATCGCACAAATTGGAATTTGCAATGGTTGCCTTGACTCAGTTTAAAGCCTGGTAAATGAAACCTCATTATTGCATTAGTACCACCGCGTCTTCATAAAAAACGAGACACGACACAGGTTGCCCAGCCGTTTCTGCGATTCCGCGCATACCAACGATTCAAACGGCAACCACGCATGCAGCGGTGATTCAGCTGACCGCAGATTTACTGTCACGCGAACTACGTTTCCGCCTGGCTGAATATCCAAAACCACCTATTTGATTTCGCGAAATACTTTTCACTCTTGTTTAGCCGAACAATGAATTTTCATTCGTGGGTTATTTGCGGTTGCAATTGAGGAAAATGCACCGAAACATTGATGGAAAGCAATAAAGCGCGCATAAACGCGGCGAATATTTTTCGATCCCACATGCTCTGTTTATTTATTATGAATACTGCAGTACTTAGAATTGCTTTTAAAAATGCCGTTTTGAACGACCAGGAGTTACCACGCAACTTGCGGAATAAAATACTTTTTATTATAGAATAGATTTTCTATTTCGGACATTCGATTCAATGTATCCCCCCCCCCTCCCGCCGTAGGAAACGCAACTCTTGGCGACCGCTAAATCGCAGAGAACCACCAAAACTACGCACGGGCAATCGATTTATTCCCTCGTATATTTCAGGATTACCCAAAGTCCGAGGTCGAAATCTCCGGGAATATTTACGGCTTGACGTACGATACATCAAGTGATAAAACCGGACGAATCGATCTCTTTTAATATCGAGCGCCATCCTCGTACGCAAATAAGGATTGCGGTCGGATGAATCTCGAAACTGTAAATACGACTGTCTGCGGCTGGCTATTGAAAAAAAACACTGACGCTTTAAACCGCATTCAAGCATTGACTTTCAAACACCGACGTATTCAAACGATTTCTCTTTGTTAATCCGAACGTGACGGTGATGATGTGAAAATGAGGGAGAGAAATAAATACCTAAATTATTATCTTCTGGTTTCATGAAAGATGGGTAGGTTTAATTAAGAAAAATGATTTCAACTCCAACTCCAGTCATTTACCTCTCTTTATTCACGTCTTTAATTCTTTTACAATTAATGACCACTCAGACGGTTTGCAAGTACAACCGTCAAACTGAAAGTGAAACAAAGTGGTCTGGCATGCAAAAACCAGGTAGGTAGGCAGTCATCGGCGAAGAGTAATAGAAACTGTTGAGCCGCCACGGGATAATAAGGAATACATGAAAAGTAAAATTGGAAAATCATGAAGACGGAAGTAACTTTTTTCCTGCCTCCATACAAGTATATATTTAAGACCAGCGGTAGGTTTATAATTGCATGGCAAAGTCTCGGAAATTTATTCAGCAGAATATGTAAAGAAGTGCACCGCGTATAAACAAGCATGCATTCAACATAATCTTGCTCGGTAATTGTGCGTATCCTGCACGAGATTTAAATAATGGACAGCTTCTCTGACAATGAGAAGTAAAACGAAACATTGTCCCTTTTACTGAGAAGTGCAACGAGATTATACTCATTGAAAGCTTCGGGTATAATTGGCACTAATTATTAGATTCGGTATTAAACGACGTCAAATCTTTTGATTTTAGAACCAAGATAGCCAACCTTGAAATAGTATTGATGTTATATTTGTTATATTTTGTTACAATTGTTATATTTTAAGTGGAGAATAATAAATACCGTATTCGCGAGCACTGTATTAGAATAATGTCTTCGCCTTTTCGATGGAATTTAGAGGATCGCAAACTGGATGCAACCGAGATGTAATACACCAAGGACCCTCGAAAAGCCCTCCTTGATTTCACATCTGTACGTTATCGCTCGGAGATTAGGGACGATGGAGTTTCAATTATTGCTATAATACCGTAGCCACGAAACTTCCACCGGGATTGGAAAGTACTTTCCCGAATGTAAGTGTCTAAGATTACTCGAACGGCTTTTATTGCGGCCGTAACCGCATATACCGAAGCCGGATTTGCATTCTAGGAAATCTCTCATTTATTCTCCGGGTAGAACGGGGGAAAAAGATCATGCAAATTACGCCGAGGGGGAGGAAAAAAGTACAAGAACCAGGCCAGAAATAAAGTTGATGAAACGAAATTCCGTTAATTAAAATTTTCCTTGAAGGCCGTCGAGCGAGAGCTGGCGCTTAAACCGGCCACGGTAAAATCATTTCATTCTTCGGGACTAATGCTATTTGCCGCGGCTTTCCGATATTTCTATGAAAGCGTTGACGTATGAAATTAGCAAATGAATTAGATGAAGAAGTTTCTCCGAGTGAAGGAAGGTCCCCTTTGTGTCTATTACCTATTAGAAAGAAATCAGCACAGGGAAAACGTGTCCATCACCTGAAGAAAGCTATTAAACCATTTTTAACATGTTTCTTCTATTCTTGAAATTGAACCCTCCAATAGAAAAAAAAGCCACGATTCTGTCCAAGTGCAAAAGAAATACGTTTCCCTCGATTGTGCGTTCATCGAATGGCAGTCGTCTGGAAAGCGTCCCAGGATTTTAATAATTAATCGTACGAGACAATGAGCGAGCAGGGGCCCCGCAGAGCCTTTGAAATATCTACGAACTTGTCGTTTGAGAAGCGAGCAAATATTAAAGCAGCTTATTATTCCAGGCAAAAAGTACACCCCTTCATCCCTTGTTTGCTACGTGCTTGGTGCTCGAAGGACAAAGGAGAAAGTGAAAGTGTTTGAGAATCAGGCGAAGCTAACTGGCCAGACAATCGGTTCAACTCCTTCGAGCGGGGCTAAGTGGTTAACCGGACATTAATATTTAACGATTAATTAAACGCGGCATTGTCAGGACACGAAAAGTCTTCCGACCGTTTCATTCCCACCGACGGCACCGACGCGTGCCCAATTGTTTCTTGTTAGCACTCGACGTTTGATAAATAGTGCACTCCCCAGGCATGAATTAATTATTGCCCATTATTCCCAACTGTACCATTCTCGAACATGTGGCTATTCGCAATGCCGATTATGGAAATGTTTGAAAATTATATGTACACATGTACAAGTGTGAAAGTGACATGACCGCGTCAGATAAGGAAATTAGCAGATATCTTTAATCAGAAATCCTTCAGAAAGTGCAACTTATCGATTGCACCGTGTGCAGGCTACGCAGAAATTGTTTCGATTAATTTTCTCTGCTCGTCTACGGGCAGCGGTTTGCTCCGCATCGAAAATCTGAGAATCTTCGTCATTACCTCTCATCCCCCGTCCGCTTCGTCGCTTTTTATTTGCTGCGTTTCGTTCTAAATGGCGCGAGAGATTTATTAATAATCTGCCGTTGAACGAGAAGCAGAGCAGGAGTAAAAAAAGGTGGGGACGAAGAACGAGCGACGTCGATTAAATTTACGGGACGTGGAGAGGTATGCATCTTCGGAACACGCTTCCCCATTAAAGCGGGGCGAATTCCTGCTAGCCGTCACTCGTCAGATTTTATTTCTAGTTTATTGTACAGCCGTTCCACCGCGGCGCGAGGGTTATCGTCGCCACGGCGCTCAATTACGGCTACTTAACTTCTGTAGCCCGTCGCCTGAAACGACCATTCGAAACGGACCCACTTGCAGCAACGCTATGAATGTGCACTTTACGAGGCGCGAAAAATCAGTTTCAACTTCGTAATGGGTCGCCGCGGCCGCGCCGAGTGCTCTCTGCGCGCTTCACTTTTTTGCGCCAAACAAATCGTTTCGAAATTCAGATCGATCGTTACTTGGCGAACGGTGTTCCGCTAACCCCGAACCAGATCGAAAGTCAATTTTGCTGAAAGACTTGGTTCGTCCCGGTGCACAGCTGTTTGCGCACTCGCGCGAACCCTGCCGCGCAGTTCGACTTCGCAGCTGCTAAAGAACGGAAAATATCGGGTGGAAATTGAGAAATATGAGATTGAATCTTGTCATGAAGAATTTTCCGCAAGGGGCCGCTAACGGAAAGCCGCGGGAGCTTCATCCGGGACTTCGTAACTCTCTCACGTCCCTGTTTTAAGCCATCTCCGTGGCGGACGGTCTTTACGATTTCCCGAACCGTGGATCAGATTAAAGTAAAGCCCTGTAACAGTTTTGCACCGCTTCCTTCCCCAGCCCTTTTTACGTTTACACATCCTGACGTAGAGCACTTCTCAGGCGTATCTGTGCGGAGGATCAAATCGATTGGAAGATTATACCATTAAGTGGATTTGATAAGTTAACGTGGGCGAGCCTCGTGATTCGTCTGAAATAAACCGGGACAACCGGCGGATATTTCCAATGTAGAGGTGAACGCGTTGCCTTCGAGGCGCCCGCGCCGCTCGAAAAATCCAACAGAAAAGAAGCAGTTCCCCGGTTTCTGTTTGATATTTATTTAGTACGCTCGATAGCAGCGTCGGCTCCCATTAATCCATCCTCCTGTGCAAACACTCCAGGAGGGTATTGCCGTGTTTAATTGAAAGCGTTCGCTGATTTCTCCGGATAGGGAAAATTTCAATTTGAAAGCGGCCCTTTGTCGACGGCCCTCGCCTATGGGTTCTTTGAAAAGCGAAAGATCTATTCCGGAGGCCAGGCCGTACAGCCGAGCCACCGAAGAAAACGTCGGCGCTACGAGGGGGTGGTTCGAGCTGGCACGCAACCTTCTTGTATTTGCAGAAAGATCCTTTGTCAAGTAGGCTCAAGAATGTTTACAGCGTACACCTACGAGGAGTAGGTGACATCAAAGGTGACGCAGATAATTGGGTCAAACGATATCGGAGCTGCGACAGGCAACAGACGACAGGTGAAGATTGCTGGATTACATAGGCACCGCTGGCAAACGTAATCAACGAAGGTGGAATTTCCTGGCATAAATTCGCTGCGCGGGGCATGCACGTTTGCGAGCTGTGCATCCCTTAACGTCTGCGTGGAGCTGGATCCACCTGGCTTTAGTTAAGGTGAAAAGTAATTACTGGGGATACACGAGGGTGATGGCAAGAATTCAATCCCGCCGCTCTGTCGTGTTGAGCGGTAGTCGATGCTGGTTATCAATCGACTATGTACATATCGGCAACACACGGAGAAGAAGGTGGTGCGGAGTGAAGCAAGTAGTACAGCCGTGAAACGGGCGAGCCCTCTGTGCGGAAACAAGCCGAAAGTGATTTCTAAGTTTTTATCGGCCCGGCTGAGCTGCCCCTGCCTTGAATAAACGACTATTAAAATTTTATCATTATCAAGGAAGGAACGTCCCTGTAGGTAAAAGCTTCGTTTATTTCTTCGATCGAGCTGAGCTTTCCTCGCGGACCGTGAGATTGGACGGATTTGCCGGGAGCCCGGCTACAAGTATGAAATTATTATTCTCGACAATTCGTCGTCGTCGCGGTAGAGCCAACTACCCCAGCCGGCGAGGAGGGATTATCTAACCAAATCTAGCCGAAAGGAGTCCCTTTTTCTTCCCGTCCCTGCACCCTTGACTCCTAAAAGACTCCCTAAGTCGCTCGTTCAATCTCGAAAGCCCGCCGCCAATTCTTCTCGTCTTTTCCCCTTCAGAAACCGCGGCAACATTTTTTACAGCAATCTCCCCTTTCTTTCTCTTTTAATTTACATAGAATTCCTCCGTGTTTGGCGTCGACGAGCATCGAGCAACGGGCCGTAATCAGTGGCGTCGATAAGCAATCTCCCTCCGGCAGAGACAGTCGTTTCTTTGTAGGTACGCTTTATCCCAGAATTACAAGGAGGAAGGGGCGTTCGGCTAGCGTAGAAACGCGCGAAAATAACAGCTCGTAAACACGAAAATGCGACACAATAACATGGACGTGCTTGCCCACCGGGCAGTGTGTGGCAGTTAAATATTTGCTGCGTCATATTCTTCCTCAGCTGGAATAAATTCGCGAGCATAAACTATACCATTGATGCAACTCGGACGCGCGCTTGACGCGATCAGGCTGGACAAGGTATGGCACAATTAATGCGACGTTTACTGCGCGAGCTTTATGCACATTCCTCTGCAACGAGGAAATAAGGAGTTCCGACACTGAGCATAAAACGACCGTCGAAAAACATTAATTGTTAGATTCGATTAAGCATTTCATCTAAATCATTCTATGTTAAAATAGCCTGCAGGCGCCTTTCTTTTTGTCATATGTATCAATATAATTTCCCGAACGTAATTACCTTTGCGAGGTGGTTTCAAACGTACCTACATGAAGTCTCTATCAGAGAATTCAACTTGGCGAATCTTTTCATACAGTTCCGACATAATCTTCGCATGCGAAGCTAACGAGCAGCGCGTGCTTTCACTGAAGCCTTAATTACAACATTTACAGAGCAAGACTTGAAAAAAGAATGACGTCGACAAAGGGATTAAGAGTCATGGAATCCTGATTCATGTTTGTGGGGTAGGAAGTTGTGAAAGGCGTAGACTACAAAGCTCGGCTTGGGACACGGTTCTCGCTGAAAGAATATCCATATCGGGAAAGTGCTTGTCAGACGAAACGGGAGTACGTCTCTTGAAAAGTTTTGCCTGGAAACGTTGGCAATAAATCTTTCGTAAAGAAAACACTTTTGTTAGGGGGACGTCATAAAGCGATATGAAGTCAGAGTGGAAGAGGGAGAGCCGTGTGACATAGAGGGCAGCCTTGCAGTCAACTCAAAGTCATCGATTGAGGAAATAACGAGCTGATCTGGTGACTCCCGTTGAAATATTGACAGCAATTTTTTACACGTAAATGTTATTTTCTTTTTCCCCGCGCGATAAATATCCAGGGGGTAAAAACATCCAACGAGCAATTTTTCCCGCAGACCTTCCTCTGATATCGAATGCATTTAATCAAAGCGATAAAGATATCATCCCCAACGAGTGAAACGTGGGATGGCAAAGAAAGCGAAAGCCTATCAGAGATTTCTTACTTTATGGATCAGACCGCGTCCTTTGCGGAAATTTATTCGAGGCAGTAAAACCAACCCCGCCCCCCTTCCCCAGCCCCTCCGTGCTACTAAGCCAAGCCACCGTTATGGCAAGTATCCAAGATCAGAAAGTCGTTACTCAACCCATAAATTAACATCGGCGGTCACTTACATGGGACGCGCAATATTCCCGCGAAAATCAAATTTTTCAACACATTCTTGTCAAGGGTGCATATTTTCTAAGTGCAGCGGAGATGTCTATTTAACGAACGAGGGAATATTCAAAGTGCAAGATGTTGGGAAACGGATTGAAGATTTCAAGAGGAGTAATGTCACAGATTTGGTCACTAAAATTGATCTCGATTAAGTACTTGTAATTCCACTTTTAGAGCTTTCCACCATTTTCCAACACAATGTTTATAATGTCACTGAAATCTGGGAAACGGAAGCCAAGGAACCGAAGCTAATCGAAGCCAGAATTGCCCGACCTTTAAGAAGGAATCTTCCTTAATACCGCCGTTAAGCACAACAAGTTTGCTGGGGTCCAATAAAAAACAGGTTTGTCGCCCAGGAATGATATTCCTCACCCCTGGGGATGTCATTAACTGCGCAAATGTCTTTCGAAAGTGACGTTAGCGGGCCTCCGTGCCCGAGAGGCGTGCATTATCCCTCGTGCAACGTAATTTCGTTTCAATGTAGATCATCGGGGAGGCTAGCCCGTGCCACTCTCGCCCACCTATCTACCCTTACCCTTTGCTTTTATTACGAGACGGTGGATCGTGATAAAAAAGTGACGAGCTATTTCGTTCGCGTATCAAGGGGAAGCTCGTTTCCCGCCCTTGGTTTCCGTTGGCTTCCTAGCGCAGAGCCTCGGCTCGCCGTTCTGGCTACACATTTAAATTTATCTCACGTCGTTCCGCGAGGACCTAATTGTGTCGTCGAGAAGTCATTAAGACGTGCTTGTCACTTCTACTTCCTTTGAGCCACGGCTACCAGTAGCAAACGACAGTGCCGGTTTGAGCAACGCACTGTTGTTCGGTGCCACGCTCAACGTACAACGGCGACAGACAATAAACAACGCGTCCTATTGCTGTGCTAAACGGAGTTATTTTGCGCGGACTGCGACCATATGGCGGAAAGGCATGTGGCCCCTTTGTCTCGCGTATTCTCCCTCGTAAACGAATTCATGTAGAAGGAAAAGATAATGCAGGCCGCGTTGGTAATTAAACGCAATTGAATTGTAGTCTTACATTTTTCGAATTCCATCGTTTCGAGTTCAAGCGGAGTTCTTACGAAATGCACGTAACAAAATATTGTACGAAGAGTGGAGCACGAGTAATAAAAGTAACGAGGACGCTTCAATTATCGACGACGCCCCTAAAAAAAAATTTTAATTAAATTTGAACAAACCTGCTCCCCAATTTGCAGTCCTTGACGTTTAATTAAAAATTGTTGATAGACCCTTTGCTCTGAACCCGAGGCACAAGTACAGCCACTACTTTCTACCTTTCAACACTCTAATTCTTCAGCACAGTTCTGAGGCCGAGAGAGATTTACTGAATCCAGTATTGGATCGATTATTAACAAGGCAGGTTTCTAAATGGCTGAAATGCAACCACAAACGTGCACGTTTGTACATGTCTAGAGGTACGTTCTTAAGGATGGTCCAAGCATAAAGATGTGTTTCAATTAGTATTTAGAAAGTTTTCAGAGAAAAATGATAGAACAAGTATTGGAATCTTTGGATAGCTGTTTCTGGAGTTTCAAGAGAACCCAGAATCATCATCACCGATGTTACTTAATATAAATTCCACGTCAAATGCGCTCCACTCGTGTATCCCCCGCCTGATCCGAAATCCCGTTCACTTAAAGGTCTCTGAAAGTGTCTGCTGGACACTTTCTGCCGCGCTTCAAATAACGATTCCATTCGAAATCCCTTCCAGCCGTAATAGAGTTTAAGAAAATTTGCATACCGCAGGTCGTTTATCCGAAAGCAGATATTCCGACGAATCAAAGGGGAATCTCGATACGCAAGCGTACAGAAAGCGGGTAGAGGGCGAGTAACGAGAAGATGTAACCGAATTCCCAGCCGTATTTTACAGTTCACCGCCCTCCACAAGAGCCCAGTAGCAATTTGCATAAATATAGTAACGCGTCTCGGTAGTCGCGATAAAACGCCACCTCGCCGAGCCCATAAGAAACTGTAATTGGTTATTGAGTCATCGACTGTGGCAGAATGAAAATCCTCCCGGCGCGTGCTCTCAATCCCCAGCATCCCTCTCAACCGCGCCGCGTGCTCCGTACGAAATAAATAACCGGAAGCGCATTCGATTCGGCGCGCGGCACCGATTCGAATTCAATTTTCCATCGAAAGTTTCATGCAGAGTCGGCGAACGAGAAGGAACGGGATGATCGAAATACCAAGAAGATTGCCCCGGCTCTGTGGAGGCGGCTGCGAGGAGGAAGAACCCTTCGCCGAGATACTCGTTGAATCTCAAGGGTGCCAATAGCACCGTAACTAAAGTAATCATTAAATTCGGTAATGTCGCTGAATTCGTTTCATTCAGTGGCTGTACTGCGATTCCCCATCGGGCATAAATATAGAACCACTTTTCCTGGGATAACGGGAGTTATGGGGCCCCGAGTTAGTTGCGGGAAAGGAGTGTGAAATCGAACGGGTTACTGTTGTATCGTTTCAGCTCGAAGGCACGTAACGCCAGGGCGACGCATCCTATCTCGTTCGTCCCGATTCGACCGCACTAACTCCGTTTCGCGGGACGTTACACCTGAGGTTCCTAATTCGAAGAAACATACGCCACGTGGCTGGTTGCCGCTGCTATCGAGAGGCAGAATCGAGTCGTCAAGTTTATGGAGAGCTGTTGCCTTGTCTCGGACGATTCTAAGAGGGGATAAACGGAGTGTTCCTCGGGAATTTCCAGCACGATAACATTTTTCAACGGTAGGTTTTAATGAGACCCTAGAACTTTTGTTTCGGGCTAATGGTTGCACGGAAGTAGCTCGCTGCTTGTTTAAAAATTAGAAGGTACTGTACTTAGCGAATGAGACTGTTGCAGATCTTTTTACTACCTACCAGCGGCCCGCTTATTTAAAGCGACCTCCTTGGAGGTGGATGCTTATTAGATTAATCATTGTCAGATGAGGTTTTATTTAAATTTGAAAGAGTAGGTTTGCTGCGCCTTGTTGGCCCGAAAACGGTTTGGCAAATTATTTTGATTGTTTTGAATTTCTGTGTGACAGTGAAAAGAAAAACATGGCAGATACAGAGAGAGCATTGAAAAATAATCGGGTGGTCCTGGCGTTGACGAACAGTACTGTAAGGGCTATCCGAAACACAAAAAGGAAAAGAGATTCTTAAATTATATGAATATGGCCATGGGTGGTAGTAGATGCCTTTTGAAGAAGATGAAGTGCCCTGATTCGAGTCTGACAAAGGTTTTGCCTCAAAATTGGGAAACCATGTTTAAATAAAAAAAGCAACGGTAACAGATACGGCAATAAATCTACTACCACTCATAGCCACACTCATATTTAAGAATATTTAAGATATTAAGAATCTCTTTTCCCCTCCCTGCCCCGGACAACCTCCACACCACTCTTCGTCAACGCCAGGGCTCTATCCGCCATGTTTTTCTTCACCATCACACAAAAACCCAGAACAACAGTTGGAAACACAACAGAACAGCCCGCAAAATCACAAACCAATTTGCCGAACCGCTCCTGCACAAAAAATTCACAAAGAACCACCCATTTTTCGGCTCAACAAGGCGCAATCCCCCCTTAAACTGTAAATAAGGTAGTCGAAATGGATATGTTCGAAACTAGTTCCCTGCACATCAACTTCTATTATCGAAACCGAACCGAACTAATCTGTTACCCGAAGCCTCCTATTTGCCGACGGATTCAGACAAATGGAGTTCCATTGCAGGTGAATGATCGTCTTTTTCATTGAACACTTTCGTTGATACACTTCTGAATGAAATTCGCCCAATCTGAGCCGTACACCAGTGGCAGTGCAATCGGATTGAAAGTGGTTAGAAGCAGCATAGGTTCCTCCACGGAAGCCAAAATATTAGCTAAGAAAGCGAGGATCGTAATGGAAAGGGTGGAGCAAGGGCCGATGAAGGAGAACGTAGTACATACCTCGAATAAGAGAAAAGGAGAACGGCGCGGGCCCGGCGCGGCGGATCGCTGAAACGGAGAGCGGAAACAAGAACGTACTGGGGCCGAGTAAAACGAAACAGTCGCGTTCCTTTTTATTCTCATTAAGAGAACGAGGGCTGAAAGCGAAAGAGCAGAGAACGATCCGAGGAAAGGGCGACCTTTGGCTGGCTAGTGAGGAAGGAAGGGAGCTCGAAGGAATCAGCTTAGATTGAGGGGCACGTGAGCGGGGGGTACTTGATAAAAGACACAAACGTGAAAAGGAGGCGATGGGGGGCGATAAGGTCTCGACAAGAACCCGGAGACTCTAAAAGGGGCAAACAAACGCGGAATAGGAGCGTGCTAGGACGAGAATGGTCCGAGTGGGTGAATGAATAAAGAGGGAATTGCGAAGAAAAACAAGGAAAAGAAGAAGCTGGAGAGGTAGGTTCGAAAACGCTGTCGGTGGAGATAGGAGAAGAGGACGGGTTCGGATACAATATAAATGATCCCGTCTGCGCTTCTGCCACCTCGTACCTAGCCTGAGCCGACCTCCATTTACATATCTGTATTATTCAAGCATGACTGTTATTCAATTTCTACTGGAACTCGCAAATGCATTATTATTTTAGCCGGCTCGCGCGGCTGCTGCGTCAGAGGCGGCCGCGCTCCTCGGCTCGGGTAGAAAAGAGCCAGGAAAGAGTGGAGCACGGAGGGAAAGGAGGAACGCGAGAGGTTTCGAGCACTATCGAAGCCCCTTGACCTTGGGTCTGGGAAAGATTTCTGTTATTTACGCTAGTGCCTCCCAGCCTCTCCTTTCCCGCTCTGGAAATCTCGAATTCTGGCCGCACCGCTGCCGTCGCGGCCGTGAGATATGTCGTAACGCTGAAAGGAATTTTCACTCCGTCGCTCCTTCGCGGCGACGAATTTGTTAACGGCCCCGCCGACGTGCGCATCGCTAATTCGTTAGTTTATGCTAAATGACGCCGAACTCGGAAAATATGTTTCCCCGTTTCACGTGCAACGCACCCATTAAAATGTGTGCTTTTTGATGCAAATACCGTGGCCGTGAATCAACTCGCATATTTATTCACGGAGACGAGAGAATGTTTACTTTGTAACTACGGAGAAGAGCGCGCGACAAAACTAAATAGGGTTACGTCGAATCTCATGGGAATATCGGGACGGGGAGCAATTCCCGAGGTCCCCCGTGAATTATGGAGCAAATAATTAAAAATTTCGCCTCGTTCATCTTCGATGCGCGTTAATAGCCCCTTAAATCATAGCCGCGTCGGTGTTAATTACCCCGAGGCGCCTTTGCAAATATAACTGAAAATGTTTATATCGAGGCGGCCGCCCTCCCCGTACCGTCGAATTTGAACATTGATTTGCATTCATGGCGAGACGCACAGCCATTAACCAAGGCAATTTCATGGAATTTAACCTTCAATCATAACTTCATTAACTGGCTGCGAGGGGGGAGGGACCGTCGCGTTGCAGCTTACGTAGAGGGCGAAGTACTCTCGGTACTCTACTGCACCCCCTGCCCCTACCCTTGCATCCCATTTGTATAGCTTACAACGGATTCAGATAGCGACGAGTGCGCACTGAAGCGTTGAATGTCCCCTACCCCGTTTCAGAGGTTTTTTAAGTGGCCGATTTGCCCTCAACAAGCTTAAAATGAGAGCAAAACAACGGGGAGGCGGGAGGGAAGAGAAATCGTCGACGCTTTGAGGCGGGTATCGCGAGTTTCTGCGCGCGTAAGCCTTGCTCCGCGGGAAGAATCTGCATGAAGTGTAAAAACACGGAAAAAGAAGCTCTAACAGAAGGGGGATAGGGTGACGAGAGGCGAGAGAATCGTCCGAGTGCTACTCAGCACGTTAATGGTTATAGATCGTTACCGACACATGAACACCGATAAATGTCGATCAGAGAGGCTCTTTCAACGCGTTATCCTTGCTCAGTGGGGCTGCACACGCCCTCGATATGCTGTTGGAAAAAGAGCTGACAGGATGATAAGGTAACGTGTTAGATATCTTTGCGGTCAATTTTACTAAACAGTGCTTTGTGCGTTAAAAGGATATTCGATAAAGTTTACCTATTTACTGAGTTAAGAAAGAGGAGCTCTGCCAACGAGAAAACCTGTAAACTTATCCTCCGAATATATGCGGCGACACGCCATCGACAGTTCCTAAGCGTAATTGCCATAATGGGAAGTTTAAAGGGAAATCAGTGGATGTAATAGGGAATTTCAGATTGGTTTGCCCTGGAACCGCGGCGGATCGCAATTTGTTCACGAGGAGGCAGACGTGCCAGACCGATTTCGGGTAAATTGGTGCAAGGGCCGTTGTCTGGGTGCGAGCGGGAGTAGCGCCAGGATGATGCAGAGATGTAGACATACGCTAGCGATCACCCAGCCGAGCGAGGATGTAAATTTCCGTCTATGCTCCGGTTCGAGCGCCTCAAACCGACTATTCGATCCGGCCATTGTTCCTCGAACGATGCACCGTGCAAGCAAACGGCCCGTTCCAAAAACTGCCCTCGTTCCTTTGCAACAACGGCCGCACGAAAGCGCTAAAATCCACCGAATGCTCATCCCATCCGCTACCGTTCAACGATAAACACCAGGCAGCGACGGCTGTGAACGATGGCCCCCCGCGCATTATCGAAAATACGACAGCTAGCCGATACCGATCTTCAGAGTGGGGGCAGAGGAAAAGAAATATTGAATTAACGACACCGAGCCGTCGCCATAAATAACGGAATAACAAATAAACCGGGACGAACCTATGATAATAAATAACGCAGTCGACAGCGAAATAAAAACGACACGAGGAAATGCACGAAAAATTGTGAAACGTTTCGCGTTCGACGTATGAATAATGTTTCTGTTATGCGTTCATAAACTGCGAACGAAAGGAAAATGGAATATTGGAAATTCGGTTACTGGTCGCCCGTACTTTCTAAGCAATTCGTCGAGAGCCTTTCACGATTTTATATTTCTTGAGAGCGCAGAGGCTAGCGGGAGGGGGACAATTTTTTCAATAAACCTTTCCCCGATAAGACTCTCGAAGCCACTTTTCCACATCACTAACGTACCACACTGATCTCGTTTCTTCGGAGTACCGCGCTTCTGATGCAACCGGAAATGCACTTCGGGGCTACGATTTTCCGACGATTGTGTGTAGACTTCTCGGCGCGGAAAAGCGAGTAAGATCAAGAAGGAACCGGTAGCTTCTTTCTGTAATTTTATTATCAAACATTCGAATACGTGCCTTATTACAAGAAACGCTTCTGTACCAACGTATCTATCTACTGCATCAACAGTAACACAGTTCGTAATAGGTATCGTGAAATCGTTATTCCGTAGCCCTAGAAAAATATCGTCCAAAGGTGATTTCGACGGGATAGGAGTGTGACAAGGGAAACGACGGGTGAAGGAACTTAAGTAGTTTGGTGGCAGAAATTCCACCCTACTCCCGTTTCGTTTGCATGTGAGGACTTAAGGAGACCCCGAGCCAAACAGTGAAACATTATGCGTGCCTTAACGCACGGCGCATAGAAGAAAACGACACCGAACAGAGCGGAAAATATCGCGGTAGAAGACACTAAGTTATGGACCATAAAACCTGGCAGGAATGAAAACAGGATGGATAGAAATGGGAGGGCGTATGGAGGGGATCGCTCCTACGAAGGAGCACGATGTAAATTTTCGCCGTTGCTCCGTTCCTAAGGCACAGACGAGACTTCCAATTCGGTCTTCATTCATCAAACCTTCGACCTCGAGCGGAGAAGAACTTATGGGTTCTCCATTCTGATACATCCATCAAGTATTCAGTCCAACAAGTTAGAATGGTACGGGGTGTGGCAGAAAAATTGCACTGCAGAATGGCGCATCTTCCTTTCTTGTACCGCCATACTTCACGCCAACGCAGCAGTCGATGAAACATACAGTTCGGTAACGGGGTAACTGTGCATTGATGTGATTGCAAGGGGACGTGTATAAATAAAACTCCTTCGAGCAACTCCAAGGCACCCGGGGCTATCGATCACTGATTATTTATAAACGAGTCCCGCGAGATTTCAACGGATTTTACGAAAAATCCCCTCTCGAAGGAGTTTCAAGCGACATTCGCTTCGACTTACCTACATGGCTGCTATTTGCATTTTGCCTTTGAATATATCTTTCTTAAATCGGTTACAAACAAATCGAAGCAAATGATAACAGACATATATAAATAGGTATGCAACATAGCTTTTACAGTGACTAATACAGTCCTTAAACCTTTGCGAGTCACACGTATGCTGCAGAGTATCTGCATTGCCCAGTCTACAGCTCAGTATCTAGTAAAATGGGAAAAGGATAACTAATTTTTCTCGGCGTAAGCGAAACATTTATCTCCGTGGAAAACGAAATAGGAACGGGTCTAGGTATCTCATGAAGTACCCACGGATGCAAAATCGCATCTGAACGGGATCCAAGTCGCAAAATATACTTAACTGACCGCGTGCATAAAGTGTAAAAATGTATAAAAACCACCGAATCGCGCGAACCCACTGTGAAATTAGTTGATTTCGCTTCCGTCTGTTGAAAGCAGAGAATAACTTACAAGCGAGGTACAAAATAGCGGCTTAAATGTAGCCTGCTATGGTTTGTCTTCCTGCTCCGCACAGTCGATCCATTTTTCTGGTTTTTATCTCACACACGTCAGAGACAGTGGCTTGCCGCGGTATACAACGTTTTATGGCCCCTAGAATGCCGTATAATGTATCAAAAGGAATGCCAGAAATGGTAAGATTGCTTCATCATTGAAATAACAACGCCAACGTTCTATGAATATTTTTTAGGTAATGCGCATATTCTGCGTATAGATGTAATTGTGCACGATATACTTAATATTAGGTACTCAACGACATCTTTTCGGAATGCAAATACACCTTGAAAAGGGGAGGATAATGCTAATTCTCCTTTTACAGGAAGCATAAATTATTATGTAATTTTATAGTAAATTTCCATTCCCAAGCCATGTCAACGAATATCCGCGAACGCTGTACGCGCTGCATAACTGCATATGCGCAGTGTAACGTTATAACGTTCAGAACAAAGTTGACAAATTGTATCAAACTGAGAAAAAATTACTACAACGGATAAATCTTTAATATTGACTTGTTCTACTGATTTTTAAAAATATATTGCTCCATTATTGAATTTTATAATTTCAGAATCACCAGTTAGCGTAGGTACTATTTACGCGAAGAGAGTGCGAACTTCATTTATACTGGAATGCTTGCATGTAATTTCAGGGGACCTGAAAGGGAGAAGGGAAATCAAAAGTGCTAACGCGGCATTGAAAAGTTCATAACGCCGCAGCCATTGTTGTGCCTGTTAATAAACACAGATAAGTGTATTCAGAAAGCTGGAACGTCATGAAATCTCGGCCGTCGTACACCGTAGTTGCCCACACATAAATTAGAAGCGCGAAATGAATACGAAGGGTGTGTTTAATTAAATTTGTGTCATGATGTACGTGCCAGTTATTACAAACCGCTCCCGCGGGAGCTACCCTTGAGTGAAATTACGTGTTTATAAGTTTTTCCTCTCTTAATATCTCCTCAGCAGGCGCATCCGCCGGTGTGTTAATTTATTCTTACGGAAATTTAAGCAAAGGGTGGAAAAACAGAGGGGAGATGGAATGAGCATTTGAATTCATCGGTTGTGGAAGCTTTTATCTGTTAGCTCCTGGCAACTGTACGGTGAAATTTCCAACGTACCTACCAATAAATAAATGAGCGGCCGCGTGCGTAAGCATATAAGGGGTGGTCCGTATAATTTCATCGCCTTCAATATTTCCAACATTACATTCGTAAACGCTGTTTTTGTGATTTCCAAAGTTTCGAATTAGTGTCTATGCTACTCAAATAAAAAAGATTATAGGTGTTCATATGAGACACCAAAATTGGTATTAAAAACACTGCGAGAAAATAAGGAAGACGACGAACGTACCATGATGGGATCGCAAGCCACTCTGAAGTAAAGTTATCGAAAACAAGAAACAGTTGGATCGATCCATTAACGCTGGGAATAATCAATGTGACCAAGGCGCGTAGATCACCCTGTACATTTCACCGCGGAGAATTTCTCGTAGTTGAAGCGTTCTCGTTAATCTCGCGCGTCTATTCATCATAAAGCATCGTGCTCCGGCTGCATCATCGCGGGAGCATGTGCACGCGTGTATGCAAGAGTGCACGCTGACGCGCGAAAAAATTGCAGCGACGAGGAAACGATGCCTCACGATTCAGCGTTTATAAGCACGGGGATGATAACGACGATCCGCCCCGAGATGAAAGAAACCCGGGGCGGATGTGGGGAATTTATTTGGGCGGGAAATTTCGCGAAACGGTACATAAAGCGAATCATCAGCCTTTAATCCAATACACTCGGCGGTTAGTTTCGAATTTTCCACAAATTAAATTGGACGGCTTATTACTTTCCGGTCCCGATGTAATAAGGGACTTTCTACTTTATAATCGTGCTCGCGCGCGCCAGCCAGCCGAAAGTATGGTCCGCGAGTTTCTCACGGGGCTGTGTGTACAGAGAATATAATTTTCTCGATAAATTCAAGTTACACAGGCAATCCCCAGTGGGAGGATGGGGCGAGGGAGACGGCCGGCAAAAAGTACTAACGGCCGACGCTTTGAAAGTACAAAGTTTTAACTTTATCTCAAGCTGCCTACTGGAGATTGCAAATATATGTCGTCTCGTTTCCTAGAATCTCGTTAGCGCGATATTTTCCAGAATTCAGTTTAAACGATCTCCCAGGCGGTACGGTATTAGCCGGGGATTAAGTTTCCCTTTCGGACGGACGATTTACCACGACTGAGACTGCCTAGTCACCCAGTGTATTAAGAATCTACGTGAAGCAATATACCGTAAATTGTGCAGTGATGGGTTCTAGGTGCAGTTAACTTTCGAAAGTATAAAAAGAAAAGTTCCGCCAAGTTAAGAATTTTATCGTAGTAGGTAATACGAGAAAGGGAATGAATGTTTCAATTTCCTGCGGTATGGACTGTGAAACGACCGACGAATTCACATGCCAGTGGACAGTACAATTAACCAACCATTTTCATTTCACACCATAGGTAATTACGGAAAACGACTCACCGCCCAGATCTGCAAAGAAGATTTCCCGCAGCGCCAAGAATTCCTCCTCTGGTGTGATGTCGGCCCTTCCGAAAGAATCGTTTACAGGCCACACTTCTCTGCAATAACATTTTTCATCTTCAGTCGAATAGTAAAATAATTTTGTCTTTAGTCGAAAAATTTGAAATTTATTTTTCTTATTGCACTAATTAGACGCGTTAAAAGAATTATGGGTCAACAATTTACCTTCGCCCCGCGAAAAGTAAAGCGTACGAATCGATCCTTACTCATTAATATAGCTAACTAAAAGTTAATTAGTATGATAATGAACGAGAGATAAATATGTATGAGAGGCATGCAAATGTTGCTTTCATTACAAGAGCAAACTTCGAAGGATCACTTTAACCAACAACATATCCATTCTTCGGACGCAACTGTGCATCGCGTATAGAAAAATTAGGTAAAGATGGGGTCGAGTGGTACGGGGGACAACAAGGTACTGATTAAGTGAAGTGGCCTACATAATCCTGTATTATTTCGTTACCTACTTATAGAACAGAAGTGAAATATTAAAACAATGGGAACACACCACTTGATTAAGGTATACGAAATAATCCTATCACAGTTGTAACCAGAGATGGGCAACAAATTATTTCAAATAAAAAATTGTGTATGACTAAAATACGAAAATTGTATTCGAGGCGGGTGAACTAGGTATAGTCGTTCGGCTCGGGCTTCGCGCGGCTTCGATCAAAAGCTCTCGAGAGTCTCGAGGCTCGCCAAGGCCAACCGTAGTCGAGCTTCAATCGTCTAAAATAATCATGAATACGAGAACATTGTTGAGTTAGTCATGATCGAACTCCAATGATTGAATTATTTCAATCATGGCGCTTCGATTAAAAATTCACTCGGGTTATTCTTATTTATGTCGAATAAGACTAAAGTCTCTTTTATTTTAATTTGTCATTTACTATTAAATGCCTGAATTTATCTCGCGCCAATCATGCAGGGCATAAAGACACTTGAACAAGAAAAAACTCTCTCATCGTGACACACTAAATCTCTACCCAGTTGCGAAGTGTAACTCGTGTAAGTCCAAGTAATTATTCGCAAACACGTTGAATGCAGCCGGCACGAGACACTCGGCGAGTTAACAGTCGCAGAAGTCCCATGGAAGCCTGAAAAACTGGGGCACACATTCTAGAACAAGATTAGAGTGATTAAACAAAGCGATCCACTTAATGACGTGTTTCATTATCTTGAGTAGCATACGTAGCCAAGAAACGAAAGCGAGACGGCGAGGCGCAGCGAATGGATGAAGGAGAGACAGGAGGAGAGAGGTCCGAGTGGCAATCTCAATGAGTCTCTCGTAGAAGGCTCCCTTGAGCACGAGAGTCTCACCACGATCTACACCAACATCCGGCTGCTTGCGTCAAGTGTTCACGCCCCCAACCCTCCATTCTTCCATCTACCTTCAGTCAACCACCGTCATCGCCAGTGTACATGCATAACTTTCACGGGGTGTCCGTTTTCTGGAGCGTCTAGAGTTCTAGAGATAGAAGACGATGTCAAGTCACGCCCAGGCGAAGGGAATGGATAGAGAACGCGTGGGAGGAAAGATTCCCCAGGAAGACGAAGGCACAGCTGCCTCACGACCCACTCAAATTTCATCGAATTTATTTCCGACGCCAATCTCCAGGGACGGAGCAATTCCTCATCGATGTTCCCATCTAATGCAAATCCTAATTTATGCAATTCACAAATAAAATATGCAGATATTCTCGATCACTTGCGGCTAACGCAATCAGTGCCGAGGTGGGCAGGAAACGAGAAAGCGTGATAAACTGCTTCAAGTTATTCAATTGTTTCGTTACAGGCAACTTGAATAGAAACAGCGTGATTGTAATAGTGAATTAAATGGTAATGGCAAGTTTTACAGAGGTGTTAGAAGTTCGAAATAGAACTTCTCGCATGTTTAAATGCAGAAAATAAAGTGTACTCGTGGGTGTATGAATTCCGACATCGGAGAATGAAGGTTTTCATAGTATTATACGGTGCATTCAGTAAACAGAACGGAGGAAAATATTGATTGCCTCGCGTGAACGTTCACCTCCGTGAAACCTTTTGCAATTTCATAAGAGCTGGAAGGAACCGTCCCGTTTCACGAAAGTTCCATTCCTTGCGAGAATCCGAAAGCATCAAGGAAAGGGAGAAAGTCGGCTACGTACGTGACCAGAGGACAAAGGTAAAATCACGACTTCACCTTGGCGGAGCACTCATGAAAAAGAGTGTAGTTAATGGCGGAAGATTCCTAACACTGTGCTAGATGGCGGGCTGGCCTTTCAGGAAGTCTCCGCTTGCCTTGAATTTTCATTAAAAAACTGCTGCACGTAGAAATATTCTGAAAGGTGGAAAGCTTCAAAGGGAGAGTGCGCCAGGACGGTGAAACGTGATTGAACACGAGGACGACGTTACGTCCATATAGAGTCCTCCTCCACTTGCTACATGAACTTTCATTTATATTCGACTGCTATTTTCGCGATTATACACCCCAAAGAAGATAAAATGTCTGAATGTATACTGGAACGTATGACCGTTGAAGACAGACGCAAGCGTTTACGAGCTCTGGGATCCGGACATGGCGGGATTTAAAGTGACATCGCAAAGAGAGAAACTTTTAGATAATCAGAAACGAATGCATCTACACTGCAAAAAGTAGGTATATGACAATAGAACGCGATACATCCCGCAACGAGGAAGAGGCGCCTAATCCGTGTACATCGCCTGTCATGTTGCAGGTCAGGAAAGTCTGGCTACTTTCGAAAGTGCAAAATCCCTGAGTTGAAGGGAGAATCCAATAAGCGGGTGGCAGGAGGGCCAAGATATAAGGGAAGGGAATAGGGGAGGAAGGGGGAAGGTACGTGCTGTCCCCGGGGCAGAAGAAGTGGCTCGTACGGGGGCCGCTACTGGTGGCTGTCTGAATAGAAATCCAGCACCATACAATCCCCATTATCCATCGATTTGAAGTCCCGCGACAATGGAATCTCTCAGACGCGCCTCAACCAACCCTCCAATCCCGTCGCTCGAGCTAGCTCTTTTGCCAGACACGGAACGAATAATTTCGACGCGTCGATTCGTCGCCCTTGACACTCGAAGACACCCGAGACTCCGGAGCTCATCTTTTAGTCGGAGATCGAAGTAGCCCAGCTTACCTCGACGTGAATTGGCCCCGTCGAATCCAGAGGCCCGTTGCATCGAAACTGAATTACCGTGTCGATTGGTATTCGACGTAATGAATATTAGCCCGCGACCCAGAGCCGCTCGAGTAGTTTTAGAATATGCACGTGATTTTGGCAGAGGGTAGCGGGAAATTATGACGGAAACGGGGGCGAATAACTTTACGTACCCGCTTCAATTAGCAATTCCCATTCAGGTTTAATTAACAGAGTAAAAGCTGCGCTTTAATACGAGGGAAGACTGTAACTTTTGAGACACGAATGAGACTCCCTTGATCAGGCGCCGGGACCTATGGGTCAACACAAAAAGGAGCGAAAGCTGCGCTTCTTCCCCTTAATTATCCCGCGACTTTGAGTTATCCAAGCCTGCGCTGAAGTCAGCACACTTTGCCATCGCGGCACCGATGCAAACGGTGTAAGTAGAAAATTAGAGGGATGTAGTCGGCATCCGAGCAATGGCAGTATTTGCCAAGCAAACGAAACGCGATCGCTAGAAGCCCCCGCGCGAAAGGCCGCGCTGGCTTTACATTATATATGCATAAGAGGAAATTCAAGGAAAAGGAGACTCGAGGCATTACATTGTTTACCGTAATGCTGCCCAGATTACCATAAATGTGTTATTAATATCTGCTACTTTGGGGCTAAGTCTATACACGCCACAGTCAACTGTCTGCCGCTTCCTTTTATCCTGTTATATGCACAAGGTCGGCACCAACCAGATGCTTCCATTGTGTACCGGCCACGGCAAAGCTTACCCCATAAAATGGACGGTGGAATATTACGAACAATCTCCTAAAGTACCCCCGTGGAAGTACTGCGGCGATGATACCGCCTAAAGAAAAATCTGCAGGAGGGGCCATAACTCCCCAGCTTTACGGGAAAGGGTGCCCGCGCTGAAACGGTTTTTTGTTTCGGTAATTTCGCTCTAGTACCCTTGAGCCGAGTGCCAACATCAACGAAGCTTCATTAAGTCGCGCCAAGCCCAGCCTAATGGATTAACTTATTTCTTTGCAATAATGGCGGTGTAGTAGCGCTTTGAAGCGGTCCTAAAGTCCCAACTGTTGAAGCCCAGATGCGTGGATGCTGCATCAAGTATATATACATATCTTGCAGTCCGATCGTTTGGGAAATGAAATCCTTTGAAAATAGAGTGAATCGAAAAAAGTCATTCCGCACGCGAGTGGGTTCGTCTCTAAAGTATAGGGCCTCTTGCGAAACCATCCAAGTGACGATTAAAGCTACCGGTCAGAAGGATCGATGGGGTGGAATGGAGAAACAACTTGGCGGAGGGACAAGACTCGTGGGTATATTTAGCGGTAGAACACTTCAAAGGGACAGGATTTAGGACCGCTCAGGGCTCATTGAGACCAGCCAGCCTGCATTGACGCGTTACAAGAACGAGCCACCCCTTTCAGATTAAATGTAATGTAAATACAAACTGGAGGCGCAAACATTTGACTGTTGGTCAACTAATTGGCCCCGAAGATCCAAGGAAAACGAGCGTCGAAGAAAATACCGGACGTTTCGATAAAGTACACGTCCCTGAATAATTTCATGCAAACAGTAGGTACGGCGAAATGAGCGGTCGCGGTTAACGAGAGCTTTCACTTTTCAATATTCGGCCGCCCTACCAGCTGTCAATATTTATTCAAACATGGCGCGTCACGGCTTGGCAATGATGCCTTCATCGATCGGGCGAAACCGGTGAATGCCCGTATGAATGGAGCTCGTAAAAGGAACTTTCAAACAACTCCTGTACGCGTATATTATTTGTTTCACGTTCTAATCACACAGGCATAAGAAAAGAAATGCTGCTATAACTGATGTGAAATAAAACGTTCACGCTTGCAGGCACACCTTTGCAAAAGAAGCCGTATAACTCCACTAAAAACTTTCACAGCTTCAGGGTAAATTTATACACTGCAGTTGTTTAAACACGTTGGTTCTAGCACAGTATATTTAGCGCATAATGCATCTGCTCGTCTACCGTTCTCATTACACTGTTTCCTTGTTTCATAAGACAAAGCGTTCGAAAACATCTATAAGGCAGCGCAGTTACTCTGAATCGTTCGTCCTTTACTTGACACGTGTACTGTACCCGATCGTAAAAAAAGTCAGACGTCAGTAACAACGCGAAAGAGCGGCGAACTGAATACATTAAGAATGTGTCGGTGGTGGTATACGACGCATGAATCAACGGTTAGAAAACCGTCAGAACTGCTGCAAGTGAAATATCAAGAATTCTCTCTCGTGCATGACCTGCCATCAACCTGAGTGCTATTTTCAGCGTCAATGATAGTATTCATATCTACCGCGGTAAATGGCACTTTTAGCCCCAAGCATTCGTGTCTACTAAGCCGGGTGAAAAATCGCTTTTTATCCACATCGATTCGGGCATGAAAGACGTGTAAAAGATGCGAGCTCGACCGAATGCCTATTAACGCTTTCACGGGATTTTAGCCTAAATCCGCGTTCATTAACTCGATAACGGCTGAACTGTTTTGTGCTAATTGATCACGAATTCGATCGTATACGAAACTGCGCGAAATAGCACTTTTTCAGATATATAAATTTGTACACAAGGCGTGCAGTTATTTAGCCTGCATAATGTGAAATAATAGACGAATACATTTAAATCCCCCCCCCGGATTATATGAACACTAATACACCTCATAACCTAAGGATCTCGGAATAACAGTTAAACGTTCGCTCTGAAAAGGAAATGCAATTTCGTTACAAAAAATAAAGGAACAATTTCAACCGACAAATAACATTTCCAAGAAACGTTAGAACAAAGGGAAGTAGTACTATATAGTCGTTAACGTAGCGCCATACATAACAGTGCGTCATTTTACCGTTACGAGTCAAGTTTCAAAATAAACACCGAAACATCTTTGCGAGCGTCGGAAATGTCGCGGAGGCAGGCACCAAACGGTTTCGGAGAATAACAAATAACTTTCGTAGAATCGATTCTCAAAGTAAACAGTCTTACCTTGCTGTTCTAATAAGTCCAATTGCTTGCTCCAGGAACTTAGACCTCAGCATCTTTTGGATCTTCTTCATAGCCTCAACCCTTGAAACGAGGAAACATCCGACAAGGTATAACGAAAGTTCCCTACGTCTGGAAATCCGATTTGCTGACTCCGTCAGGATTTAATACAACAATTTATACTTACTTCTGATCGTCTATCGGTACGTCCGAGGTTGCGTCGAACGGTACAACTTCCGGTATCGTCCCTTCTCGCATCACAGCGGACAGCTGAGGACCGATATCGTCCCAGCGTTCCTCCAAACTTCGAGGCGGAGGTTGTTCTTTCTGCACAGTCTCTGTTCACATTTGGCATTAACAAAGTTTCGCCGTCGCTCTCGACCGAATGAAAAACACAAAAAGAGAAACGATCCTCACTTTTCTTAGCTGCACTCTTGCGCCGCTTGTGCTTCACTTGTTGGACCACTATATTGCGACTGCTCGTCCCGCAAAAGTGCCCCAACATTTTCAGGAATACGTGCACCGTTGTGGTGAGATCGGTCAGGTATTGTCTAGAAGAATACGGGAATTCTGGATTCGAGTGTCCAGTTTACTGCACGAAACGACAGCGATGCAATCCCGCTACTCTATTCTGGCAATTATACGCATCAGGTAGCGTGAAAGTTCTCGGACGTCACTTGGAATCGAACAATGCGCGTCGGAAAATTAATACAGTTTCAAAGTGGTAACATCACCAACGAAGTTTGGTGCAACCCGTCGGGTCCCGTTTTCGTCACCGTCACCGGGATGTCAGAGGTGGTAACGATATCGCGGTGCGCCGCACACCGCCCTTACATTTCCGTAGTGGAGATCCTTGCAAGACCCGTCAAACTCGCGGAAAGTTGAACGCCCCCGCCGCCTTTTCCCATTTCGCTGGCCGGAAGGTGGATAAAAGTTGTTTATTCCACGAAGTCGCGCGAAAGAAGAGAGGGCCAGACAAGAGCGCTAGGAGGAGGTGGCGGAAGAGGATGAGGAACAGCATTAAAGAAGCAACGAAGTAGGAGCAGGAGAGTAGCTCCCTCGTTGTTCGGGCCGATTGATTTGAAAGTGAATCAATCTGTCTGCAATAGATAAAACTTTCAGCAGTTTTTCATCCTCCACTTGTTGTCCGCCCGATAAACAGATGCTCGAAACACTGGGTAATAGTTGGGACGGGGTGTACGAGGCACGCCTTTGATTTTTCACTTTTGAAAAGGGAGACAGAGAATTCCCAAGAGCCGACACTAGACTACCGAAACTTCTCAATCTCATTACCATCTTCGTGCTCCACGAACCGTTTGGAACTTATTAATTACCTCCACCAATTTTAATTACCACGAGTTACGTCTCTGATTAATGACAAACTGTGCTAATACACGTGTCGAAGTGTCGTCTGAGAAGTTGGTGAAAAAGTTGGATGTTCAATCAGTGGCCCGGGTTCTGTTCATTACCGGTCTATCAACTGTGATGTTGGTCGAGGAACTTTCACGTTTCAACTTGCGCGCATCAGAGATTACAAAACAAGATGGAAATTTATATATTTTCGAAGATATCTCTGTACGAACCGTGACATTTTAACTTCGTCGAAGCACAGAAGCTGAGAAAGAATCGTTTCCCGATATTCGGGCACATAGAACACGTTACTCTTAATGACTTTACTGGATTCCCTAACACCGCGATCCGTGCTTTCGTCCATTGCCATTAGAGTGTACAGAAGCTCCTAGAATAAAATTTAAAAACGGAAAGAAAAACGTGTTCCCGATGTTCAAGAGCGTAGAAGCGAATATCAGTGATCGGTTTCCTCACCTGATACGCTTTTAATGCCAAGTGCAATCTACGAGACCAAACTGGTATCTTCTTTTTATCGGTCACCATCATCTCGTAATACAGTTCCATTTGTCTTTGTACCAAGTGGAATATTTCTGTGGATATTGTTTCGCTGTCGGGAAGCATATTATCGTTTCAGAAAGAAAAGACACGGGCAACTTAATTAATTCTATAAATAAACCGTAGACGACGGTAGGCTCATGATCACGAATCGAAACACCCCCAAATGTTTGTGACGGTCGGGTGGAGAATTTTCACCGTAGCACATAAAAACGCGTATTGAAGGTAGTCAGAAAGATGCTTTTCTTAGACAAGAATCTAAAGAAAGCGACGATGCGTAAAACGAGTTCGAAAACTATCTCTCTTTGCTTTCTTCGGGATCTACTCCGGGGCGACGTTCCCCTCTCTCTTTCACCCTTTCTTTTTTATCGGAAAACAGAAGAGTGGCGAGCACTTACCTCACATATTTCACTTCGAACTTGTAATGGCGATTGAACTCCATGAAGAAACGCAAAGCCCAAAGGTAGCAAGTCGTTTCAGATGGATTGCTGTGATTCCCGGCGACTATGGAGGATCTGGCGTATCTCATTACAGGATTGTAAGCAGCGTTCAAGAATTCCACGCAGAATTCTTTCAGAAACAGCCTCACACTTAGGGCGGAGGTACGCTCACCCCTCGGGTCCGACATGGGACGTTTGTTTTTTGGTTTCGATACTTTTTTCTACGTTGCATTGAAACGACATTTATGAGACTGGTGGAATCTAATCTTGAAAAGGCAACTATTTACATTGTTTAGTGGAAAACTTTAGGTCAACATAAATACTGACACCAGTAATTCGCTAACTACGTATTATTTCCATCAATCTCCGTTATATCCGTCAGAAATAAATAACCAGTGGTGAATCTGAGAATGTAAAATGAGACCACGGAATTTGTAGATGGTTCTCCAGGTCCTGTTAATCTAAATAATTTCTATGTTTATCCTATTAAGAGAAATCCGCAATGTTTCCGGCCGGGATGCGAAAAGTTTTTGCATACGGCGAAGTTTCAAGGAAACTCGTAACGAAGATAGAGAAATACCCAGCATAGGTACTACATGGCCGTTGAAAGGATGACCTACTTTATATGTATATATTTTTTTATGTTCCAATGCTGTAAAAAGGTAAGAAAGGAAACGGAAGGGTCAACAGGGCAGAGGGACGGGTGGAATTCCATAAAAGATATGACGGTGGTCGGTAATCACCTGAATTCAGATAGCCGACAGGCATGTGACCCGGGTAGATTTATGGCAGTCTATAATGAAACGACCTACGTAGAAGCAAGCTAGGAAAAGTTTCTCTGTCCTCAAATACGGAGGTTCCGCGGGGAGGACGGTAATAACAGTATAAGGGCAGAAAAGGATCCCCTGGCAGCGGAGCGGAACATAGGAGACAGAAGAAAAGGAGAAGGAATGTCCGCGAAAAGAGCGGTGACCCAGTTTTAAATGCTTCAGCGTCATTAAGCAGGGAGCTGGTTCTAATTACGCGAGAATAGCCCTAATTAACAGCCGTATTTTCATTCAAATCCACCCAGCCTCGTTCGCACTTACTCATTAACGAGAACTACCCGTTGGAAAGCAAAGATTAATTGAACGGATCGTTTTCTGGCCTGACGTTCCTTTCCCTTCGTTTTTGGATGGAATAAGCAATAAGCAATAAGCAGAGGGAAGAGAGGTTACGGTTGGTCATATTGATTACCTTATCTTGGCCGAAGTTCAATGCTTCAATCTTCTGGTACGGTTTGTGACATAACAGTTGATTCTCCCCGATAGCTTTCATATTCTCCACGACGTACGTGCCGCCAAAACGCGAATGCCTAAACACAGTATCAAACAATTGGCCAAATGGATGTTTGTGTATAGGTATACCCGAATTTCTCGCAATTTATCACGAAAATTTCGTAGAAAGATCAATTTTATTCGCACGAGGTTCTTATGAAACGAACTTCCAATTCCAGGTTCAAGAAAAGATCAAATTTACCGTCCCAGTATATATGGGAATCAGAATGCATAGAGAATGTACTCGCTAGTAATTGAAACAGAACTGATCATTCAAATCCAATTTCATCCATGACTTCTGAAAATCCAATCAATGGAATAGAAGGAGGCTGTCACCGGCAGACAGTTTGCTAAACGACTAGGACGCATTTTCTTTTCCTCGCGAGAAGACCCGCTTTCAACACCTTCTTTGCACTATTCTTAAACGATTCACTCATTATCTGAAGAATGTAATCAGAAAAACAGAATTAAACCTGACAATGTAGAGCTACAACGACGAATTTCATGAATAAAACGATCACGAAACTTAAAATGAAAACGGAGAAAGGGAAGAAACATTCTGTACGTTTTTTAACAAAATCGACAGCTGCTTCTATAAAATTTCAGAAGCATTTATAAGAAAGCTGTAACCGCGAATGTTTTTCGTATTATTTACACGTAGTGTTTCGCTGAAGCCATAAAATCATTTATACGCCAGCGGAAAAATGAAGGATTTAAAGTTGAAAAAATTTCGGGCCATAAATTTCACACTTTTATCTATAAAACATCACACCTAAAACCCCGGATTGGTTCATGGCTTCGTGGCGTGCTGTCGTTTTCCGATGGAGTTGTTCATCGACTGGTTCGACCTGGGCGACCGCGAAAAGGTCGATCTTTTTAGTGCTTTTGATCCTCTTTTAAGGCGCAAAAAGCTTTCCACTGGAAGTAGCAGCGCGTAACAAAAAGATTCAAATAATGCACGATACGAGAATAAAACGCGCATTCTTCCCAACAAGTGGATAAAAGCTTTTCCGTTCAGGTGGTGCGTGGACTTGCTTTAAAATCTAGGTCACGTTCATTACGCATCTAACACCACCACCGCCTGAATACGTTAGTACTTTCCATAAGATATATCCCTCAAACAGTGTAATCATTTAAGTCTCCTTTCGCGTTTAACGTTTCCATATACATTTCGTACATTAAAATGGAAATTACTTCTTAGTTAAGTGTAAATGAAATCCCCGTGTATAATACATCAAGAGTCTGATACAGAATTAAAATGAAATACTGTACGTGTAATTAGGGTAGATATTCGCGATAAGTATTTGAAATACCCGCTGTTGAAAAAGTTTGTCAACTCGGGACACTGTTATTTTACGAATTGTTTTGTAAAATATGTACGCAACAACATAATAGTGATGCACTGAACAAATAGTACAGTGATACTAGCTAGAGGATACTATTCTCTTTGGAAGAAATTCGTCCCGCGTAAAATATACGCGAAACGTGAAAGGTATTCCCAATCTATTTAAATTTACGCAAGAAAGAACGTACAAAAGGGGGTCGTGAAATAGGAATTAAACTCACCTAGCACCTGTATATTTTCTTATCCTTTCCATTTTCTCTGCTCTCTCCTTTTGCCGAGCAGCCAAGAGTACTGCTTCATCTTTCTCTTTTTCTGTAGTGCTGCGTTGCAGACCAGATGTTGCTAACTGACTTGCATTTTGGTCGCGCAACATTAACGACACAATCTGGCATGATTGCACATAATTTATTAAAATCAACAATATTCACGTAACATCTTGAACAGCTTCAGAAATTAAATTATGAAACAAATTGCTTTTCATCTACGCGTAATATGGGATTAAAAGCACAAAGTCTGTTAAAATAACTTGATGCAAAGTAATTAGAGGACAAAAATATCTGACTATAAGTATTATCTACTAGTGTTAAGAACAATTCGTAAAGTGTTATACCATTCGAATAGAAGAGTCAAGCATTATTTAAGTTGCCCATATTTAATATTAAACGAATCAATAGAATTTCGCTTTTCACATACCTCCAAAACTTGCAAGTGATATTGCTGTTCGCTATTGTTGCTAGCAATGAAAAGCAACAAGTCAACAACCCCGGATGAATTAAGTGCAAACAAAACCTGAATAAATATACAAAAGTAAAATCTACTCTTAAATCATAAGGTATTACGTTCGCTCTCGTACCTCGTCGTGAACTGTAACATCATTATCGACATGATTTTTATTTTCAGTGGGAGGTATTTGCAATACATTTCGTATGAAAATAAGAATTCTTTCAATAGTCATTTCTTTCTCTTCCCCCCTGTCTGAGCTATCCTATAGAAATAAAACACAGAAATAATATAACACAAAGTTCGGTCGAACGTGCCTCGTGTACAAAATATCTTTGAAACTTACTAATTTAAGAATTGTACTCAAGCGATTACTTAATGTTGCCCATATACGATCGTCAGTTAATACTATCATGTACGTTTGAGTGTAGGAAATAAGCTTTTGATATATAGAATGTTGCAATTTTTCTGTAGGTACTTGTTCATTGTAAATTAACAAGACTGGACTTGTTAGATTAATAATCAACCTATTGAAATTCAACGGGCAGTTATTATTGTGAACTTGAACAAACGCTGCTGTGAAACGCATTCGGATAATTTATTACTTGCCTCAATAATACGTCCCACAATTCAAGTTTGTCGGAATGGTCAATAAAAATTCTAACAAGATCAGTCTGAAGTAATTTTGTTTGGCCGAGGAACTGACGTACGGTATGATTATTGTCATCTCTTCTTAAATATTTAATCAAGTCCTTTATGACATCTGCGATTAAATTAAACATTTTAACATTGAACCACTGTTCAGGCAGCTGAGGAACTGTTTCGTCAAACAAAACTTCTCACCTAAACAATGTTTATCTAAGTGATACTTAAGCCCATCGTAGTAGCCAAGCGCGGCGCAAGTGGCCGCAAGTTCGGTAGAAAGATAATCGGACATTGTTACTTGTATGTAGTTTTATAAAGAATTATAATACTTTGATCGACGCCTTTAACTTATCTGTAATAAGCAACATAATCATCTTATCAAGATAACTATGGTTCCGCTGCGGAATTAGAATTTATGAAATATAACCTTACGAATACACAGGCAATTAATGAAAAATAATTCAAAATTAAGCGCTTGATACTACTATAGGTAAACAGTTGCGCACGTTCGCCAATAGCTGTACATTTTCTGTGTTAATTTATTATAATATTTTTAACAGATGTAGCACAATAACTACTGCAATTTAACTAACAATAGATACGAAGCAACATTTTATAACAGATGTAACGTAACAATAACGTGATTTAAATAAAAATATAATAAAATTATTAAAATCCCGGAAACGCTCGCGATTATGACATACGTGCGTAATTGAGGTTAACATTATTAAATCGATCATCGCAAATAATAAACGAATCGATGTTAATTCCTACGTTTAGAACAGGAACTTCAGTTCAGACATTAGTTAATTCCTGACACTATTATTTAAAACATACGATACATAACGAAAATTGAAAAAAAAAATGGATACGACGCGTAAACGTCAAACGCAACAGGTAATAACTAAAGCGCGGGAATCAGTTTGTACCGCTCGCACCGGATTGACCGGCAGAGAGCGTTCGACTTTCGATACAGGAATCGATCGAGGATTCTTGCGATTCTCGAAATTCCATGGCACGTTCAGTTCTGGATCTTGTTCTTGGAGCATATACCGGTGAACCTATCCTTCTTCTTTCTTTTATCCCTCTCACTCTGTACTATCTGTGTCGTGTATGTATGTATGTATGTATGTATGTATGTATGTATGTATGTATGTATGTGCGGGTAACTTCACTCGCATGCACTGACATCCATAGCCTTTACTATTTATTCAATTGTTTGATTGAATATGTGTATTATTATTATTTATTGAATTATTTGATTGGGTGTTGGAATTATTATCTACTGAATTATTTTAACACATTTAGGAAACTTTTCTTTATGAAAGTGCCGAGATTATAATTCAAATAATTTATCACGATGCAGACCCATTGCTGGTGAATAAATGTCGATGAATACCTATCATCTATTTATTTAGATATGCACTCGATTTTGTTATATAAGCCGGTAGTTTTAGCGTAGCAATAAAACTTCATTACGACATGATTAACATGAGAGACTAAACTAATTATGTCGAGTCGCGGACAAAAAGTGATTAAGAACGTTTTGCATGGCTCGACAAAACTCTACGAAGGAAGTAATTGCGCTCGAATGAATTGACCCTCCGATAAAATTCATTCGACCGCTTGAAAGTTGATTAAGAATCGATTCCGTTTTTTTCAACGAACCAATACAACACCACGTAGAATTGTCTGCTGTCCGATCCCGTAAGAAATTCTGGAATTACATAGAAAATAAAGGAAAACATCCTGGTTTCCAATTTAAGGGATTTCTTCGGTTTATGTGATAACTCTCGACAAATTTCTTTAAACATTTCTATCGTTTCTTTTAAAAAAAATTGTGGAACGTGTAAGAAAGCCATAGACGAGTAAGGAAACTGTTTCAATCAAATATTCAAAGTGGTTAAAGTACCTAAATATTTTTAAAAAATTCCGTGATTTCAAAGTTCGATTGAAAAAAACGATATTCTTCATAACCAGACTAATACTTCAAAATTCTGGGAAAGATAGAATTTACATAGTAAATTATTATAGGTACTCTTTCTCGTTGCAAGACTTCGAATAAGGTAATTTTCTTCTCTGTAACCTTCATAATTATTGAATTTTCTTGAGCTCTGAAGTAGTTGTTTGCTTTACGAAGCATTTAATTAATTAACTGGAAAATCGAGGTGCGTCGATCTCGCATACATAAGAAGTGGTAAGGTATTCGCATCGATTCCGACAGAGCTGTCCCAGAAAACTTAAAAGTGCGAAGTCATTTTCGTCTGGCTGTCCCAGAAAATTTGTTTTATGAACTTGCAAGCGTATCAAACCGTCCTTAAGCCATCGCTTCGGTGACTCTTCTTTTTTTCCACGCGGATGGCATGAAAGGGTCGCAGGGACTCCATTATTTCACTATAATACCAGGAATCGCGGTCCACGTCGGGCAATCTGTGGTAGATATTGTCCACGGAGGAGGAAAATAAAGCCATAAATCCAATTTCGTTGCTAGACTATACGAAACAGGGCATGGGGCGAGGGACGATCGAAGTGTTCGCATGGAGAATAAGTACAGATTGAAGGAAAGACGGAAGTGAAACAGAGACGATCTCGATCAGAGAGATCGAAGCAAAGGGGAAGATACGTTGTCGGTAGAGAGAATAGAGGAGGGATGGGATTGTGTTTGACTGGCATGGGACAAACAAGCGGCGACTAATCAATATCATCCACCCTATCTGGGTCAATAGGTTATCAGCCATTTGTTTGACCAGCTCGTTACTTCCTATTTTTGTACGCTTCCTTTGCGCTTGCCATTCTTGTTCTCAGAAAATGCTCGAGCAGTCTTTCGAATGCAGCCGCCTGTCTTCCTCGTTGCAGTTACTCTTCTTTTGTCGCATGAATTGTGTAAGCCCGAATGTTTCGGACAATGCACGAATCAGTTGGAGGTATTTCGGGCTCGATATACGTGTATACACGTGCGCCGTGTTTACGTACTTCGTGTAACAGAAAATAAAACCCAACGAAACAATCGGCAATTTTCCGAACCTACTCGCTGGTGATTTTTCTCTCGTATCGATCCCGGTACAAATGGTGAAAGAGAATCCTGTTTATTTGAGGAAATTTAGTTTTTCGTGTAACATCGGCTGTGGTATCAATTGCTTCGTTTGCAGTGGCGTGTATATATATATGTATATATATACCACATTTTAATAGGTAAATAATTGACTTTACTGCGAATTCAAGTGACATACATCACAGAGAAATATTCATATCGTTTAGGTGGACAAACAGTGATTCTATGTAAATGGAACAGTTGCTCTTTGCAATCTTTAATGTTAATTGATTTACGCCTACGTTCTTCTGTAAACATTTTGACATGAAGAAATCAGCCACCGTTGATTTACATGATTTTATCTTTAAAGAAAGTTTTGCTGATTTGATCGCGAAGTCAAAGCGCCGGCAACTTCAAACTTCATCTCGTAGAACGGAAGGCTAGTTCTGAAGAATCAGTTACGACTACAAATTCGTTTGCTTGCAGATAAACTTTGATACTTCTTGAAGAAGGTTCTTTGTCTTTTTATTATCCAGTCGTATTCTTGAGATGGAATTGCACTTCTTTCCAGTTTCTTTACGTGACATACTAGAAACATTGCCCAAACTTTGTCTGTTAATATCTAGAAACAAGGAACTTTTAGCTTATAAATATTCTGAGAAATTGCCGGATCTTACTGAAGGAAGGTGCTAATTCCCAATTTAATTTCCACCAATAAGCAACGCAGTTCGATTTCAAAAGTTCCAAGTGAATTCCATTTTTATCACTCCACAGTGTGGAACAAATTCTCTTCTACAATCTCACTTTGGTAGTTGCCCTTTTCTAACAAATGATATTTGTAATGTAGGTAATCCGTAATACATGTATTTCAGGGGATTTCATTCCAAAGATTCGGACTTGCAGGGTAAACGAAAAGCAGTAAAGTTGGTAACGTAAGGTTATGCCAGCCATCAGCCATTCTAATAGAAAACGACCCATTTGGAACTCGTTCGGAAGTAATCGTGCTTCGTCTAAGCTTATTTCATTAAAACCGAGGTAACAGTGCACAACGCTGTATCTGGACTTAAGGGATGTTCCCCAGGCTACTTTGTAGTTCACTATGGAAAACTATAAGTCTGCCCTGTGCGCGAACTTGCCAGTTAAATGTCGTGTGCATAATCTACTCGTTACCTAGTTAATTTAGTTAAGTTTCGTAAGTTTCCCGGCGCGTAAACATAACTGTCTAACGGACGAGTGAGTTGGAAGCAGGAAATGTAGTCAAGCTGAAATAAAGCGATTGTATTCGGCGCTATGAACTACAGCGACGCCAACTTTTCGCAACGTCCAATGGTGGAAGCATCTGAGCGGTTATTACGCGGGATTCGTTAGACAGAAAACGGCTAATTTGATTATATACGCGTACCTTCCAGAAATCCAGCTACGCTTCATTTGTCTAGCTCGTATACAAGTAATACAGTGAAGCCTTCAAAAAGGGTAACATAAACGTGAAAAGAGAATTCGAAAGCATGAGAATAATAAGGTACTAAAGCCTGTTAAAATTTGATAATTAGACACAAAGCTTCCGTTGAAATTTCGATAAACTGGTTCAAGTAACGGGATTTCTGTAGGTACCATTAACTTCATCCTTCTAATTAATTATCTTACTTTTCTTCGCTCACGGAATTTGCGAGCCGCGGAAACGCACCTGGGACTTGGTTAAAAATTTCAGAAGAAGTTTCACGAGGGAAAACGTTCCGTATCGGACAGAAGTTGTCCGCGATTTCGAGGGAAATACTCCCTTTCGGTAGCGCGAAACGACAAATCGTTGCGGTAAATCTCGGAACGCAATTTTTAAATAAATTCGATACGCTAGTACCAAAGTTCGTCGCGAGACTGTTTATTTGCGGATCAATCGATAACACGAGACACCCATACTGACGCGCTTTTCAATCAGCGCTTTCAATTACTAATGAGACCTTCAATTAAAGGGATTTATTTCTGTGAAATCGGCTTAAGAACGTCTGCACCGAGAAATCGATTGTTTGCTGACAAAGGATTTTGAGTGTTGATGCTAAATCTCTCCTCGTGCTTCAAATTTGCTTGCCTCGTGCTTTTAATAGCAAAGTTGTATTAACAATTCAGGTCAATTGTCCTTTATTAAATGTTTCTCATTCGTGCGGCGATATATAGGTATGCGATAGTATACCTCTATGCGAAGTACAACTATTCATCGAATCGAAAGGGCCGTTCACGTATAAAAAGGCCGTTTGCTCTGCATTTTAAAATACTATTTTCCATTCGTCCCATTTCTAGCAAGATATTTCAGTATTCAGATAATTGTATTTCCTGGTTGAAAAACAAATCCCTTCCGCGATATTTTTCCGCATTAAATCGAGTATGTATATCTATAACCCATATTGGAAACTAATTTTCCTTTGTCCCCTCGTTTACTTTTTTAACCGCCCTGCAAACATTTTCTACATCCGTCTGTCGTACTTCTCCATCCCGCTATTGATTTCTGCGAGTGTCGTCATAAAAGCCCGACATTTCGAAAAGCAGGCAACAGATTTATTCGCAATATTCCTCTTTCATTGGTTGTTTCAGATTTATCCCATTGACACGTATTTACGCGAAGCATTTGTTCCATTCCCGGTTCAATATTGAACAGGAAATATGTTAAACTGAAATGAAAAGATTTTGTTGGCCTTCAAGAATGATTCGTACGTTCACATAACAATTATTTCCGTTGTACCTACATTTCAATCTGAATAAGATATACTTTTTCAACTTCAGAGACAATGTTGTCTGCCACATTGCTAGAATCACCCTGTACATCGAGTCTTCATCATAAAATGGTATGTTGCATTTCGCTTGGAAGCCACAACCCTTCAAGATTCCTAATACGCGGTATAATATCTCGGTGCTGTATTATTGATTTTCCATGAGCTTCGTCAGAGTGTACCGGCAGCGGTGAATGAGGTGACTGATTTTCAATGGCCCACAACTGCGCGAAAGACCGCATTCTCTTAGCATGTTTCGACATTAATCCAGCATTCAAATTTCATCAGTCACGTGGGTGTATTTCAGCCTTAAAATCTGGTAGATCCGTTCAGACGAAGTTTCACTTACTTATTGCAAGTGATTGGGTAGTTCCCTTTCGAATAAATCTTTAATTTAATCGTAACGATACAAACTCAGCAGAATATATCTCGTGTGCAAAAAAGTAGTAATATTTTATAACACTGCCTTGTGAAAGTGCATCGACGAAGCGGTACATTTAAGTTCTTTGATCAAACTAATTGAAAATCTAATTGGCAGTCTTTTTTTTCGCCATTATTTCTCAATTTTTCTTCTCCTCTGTGTGCTAATTTATTATTTCTTACAGTGGCGAGCATTGCTGATTTGGAAAAATACGTATTATCGCAGATTCAACTTCATCCTCGTCAGGTCCTATCCATCATCGATTTGACAAAGTTTGTTTCTGTACACGTGCGCGTAAATGCAAATCAAGGCGCACGATGCAGTACGTAAATAAATGAACAGAAGGATAGCAGCCCCCTCGTTCGTTACAGCAGATAAAGCCATTCGTTAAAGTTTCGAACTATCTGTCATCGGTACTGTATCTGACGGCAGACATACACCCTCTTGCATTTCGGAACCCTCGTCGGTGCCCATTCGGCGTCCGAAAGGAGACGGATGAACGTACCAACTAAATGGACTACTACTATGTCCACAGAGACATTAAATTGTCTTTTATTCAGCATTTACGTCGCTACTGTGGAGCCAGGTGATGAATTTTCTTGGATCTTTCTGAAGTCTTTCGATATCTGGTTTTTCCATTCACTCGTGACGAATTTGTTCTTTTTTTAAAAGCTCATGATTGGGCAGTAACTACACGGGAGATTAGGAAATAGGGTTTCACATTTAGGTGGTATATGAAAAATAAATTTGTTAGAAGTGAAATCGATTATGTAGATATATAGTGCATCGTCGGCGCGTGTCCCACTATAAGGATGGAAAACAAACATTTTTGCACTAAAACCAATGAACAGCGTGACCCGACTAGCAGAAATGGGTTTGTTGTTCAGTTGAACACGTACTGTGGATTTTTACAGGGTGACAGATTTTAGGCCCCCTTTCCAAACAAGCGGATTTTTGCCGTGGTGGAAAAATCATGGGACGACTACGTGTAGCCTTTCGTTCGAAACGACACGGCCGTCGAGAGTACTGTGGTTGTACCTTTTGTAAACGACACGCGTGGCAAAAATCCGCTTGTCCGAGTATTCTCCTAGAATACTCTGTAAACAAATTTTGTGTAGGACAATTTGTTTTTAAATGTGAGTTTTTTCAAGACAAATCCAGCCCCTGTCCATTTTTTCGAAAATTTGAGATAATATTTTCTCGACCCCCAACTTTGGGGGTCGCCGAGACGAACCGTGTCTCCGACCACGGATCGGAGTGGAATATACTTTCAACTTAACGCGAGTGCCGGACCTTTCTTCCGTTAATCTAAAGACAACCATTTCGTTAACTTTTGAATCGAGCGTGACCAACACTTCGAAGCTCGAAGTACGTTTCGCTCATCTGGAAAATCAATAACCATCCCCGTTTCGCGATTCCCACCCAAAAAACTTCTCTCTGCATCGAATTACCTTGGATCAAATGACGCAAAGTACAAAGTAAATAATTACGGGGCCGCTGGAGCCTCCGTGTAATTATGTTAAGGGCCCCTTTGATCCGGTTCAACGAGACATGGATTTACGTCTTGCCAGAGTAAGCATTTCGTTGGAGGGTAAATCCAAAACCCGAGGCCACGTACATTTTATGTGTGTGTGTGCTCTCTATACGTGAACTCGGTTCCTTTACAAGTCGCTCTACTCCATTTTCTTCGTGGGTGGGAGGGGGAGAAAAAAAGACGCTGGGAACAGCTTGCACGATATTGGCAATATCGATACAAATGCGGCTAGGGAATAATAACATTGATATCGTTTTAATGTTGCACAAAGGAGTGGATCCAAGATACCTTGTAACAAGATACTGCGGTGGTCCCACTGTTTACATAGCCAATGCTATTATTCCGATGCGAACATGTGTGCTGACGTAACATTACACGCGCCACGATCTTTCACATGTGTACGCTACTTATTTGTGCAATTTAATTCGCTGGCATTTGCTTACTTTGCTCGCACATTCGCGTACGGGAGATTATCAAATTGCAAGTACTTACCTACATAATGGCAACGTGTCAAATTGTTCCCAACTGATGATCTAAATACGATTTCCGACTATTTATATAATTATTTGTATTTTATTCAATAATACGTGTTAATTCGTAATTATTTCCTGGTTTTTGTCTCATTCGATTCACGAGGAGTATTGTTAACAGCATCAGATTTTGTTTCCTCCTCTATCTGGTATAAGTGTTATCATTCGATGGACTGTCTATTCCAAACACAAACACCATTTGCAAGGTAAACTCGTCTGAGATCAAAATGCTCGAAGCTTTTCCTAAAATAAACTCTACGAGTGTATGCAGTCTCTGCTACGTAAATACCATCGATCAGCTGCAAGTTAAGATCACCCTAAAGAAGTTACTATGTCGTGGAGTGGCGGAATATAAGGAACATTCTTTATAGCCCCGTCAAATGAGGCGTTGCATTTGCACGGTACGGTGGCTCGATTATAAAATACGCTTCTTTGAAGTCCCTGCCCTCCGTTCGGAGTGTAATGCACGGAAATATACCGTGCTCGGCTAAGCTTACGCTCCAGTTCTACAAGGACGATAATTCACCATCATGGCTTATTGAGCTCTAATGGGAGCGAGAGTTATAATCTACTTTCGCATTGTGACCCGCTGCTGCCGGGATTCACGCTATTATGCAACTCGACTTCCTTTCAATACGCTCGAAGGAACGAAAGGATTTGTACTGATCAGAAAAACAGCGTTGTTTCGTAGATATTTCCTAAATTACTTCTCTTATAATATCTACGTACATATATTTTATGTATGTACAATCCTGTTGGCTGAATGCACTGTTGACTTGTACTACTCGTTTCACCATATCCTCGTTTTCACACTTTTCTGACCATATATAACTCTGTACCACTTGCTTTTCATCTCTGTCCATATTACTCCGATTCGTTGCAGCAGATCGATGTCTAATATTCGAAATGAAAGCGGAGTACAGGGCTGATGGCGCGTGTTACAATAATGGCGGGTAGTGAACCTGACGTAGCCGGACTGTAACACAACGGGGTCGAAGTTGCTGGGTGTCCAGCCACGAGAGAATGACGGAACACAAATGCGATGGACCGTGAAATGGTTAGTTAGTTTCGAACAACGACGCGCGCCAGCCGCAGATGGTGCAATCCGAACTTAAACGTACTCAGACGGAGTACAATGTCAGCCGCGAGGAATTGAATAGCACCGCGGACAGCTTATTAAATCGAATAACGTAGGAGACGCTGTTACTTAAGTATTTCTTTGCACGTGGATACGAAACACGGGTATCCTTCGAGTAATCGCTTGACGATAATTAAGCCACTGTTGACACGGTAGAACGAGGGCAAGATTCCGTGTTATTTTTAATAATTCAGGTTACGCTAATAGGTACTTTCACATGTCGCGGAGAATTTTCTGAATTTTCCGGAGAAAGGGGACGAAGGAGGAAAATAAAGAATATTCTGCGCGGGTAAGATATTTAGCGTGTTCACTGTTGACATCCGGGGATATTTGTTTAGTAATTTAGCACCGCAAAAACAGTCTACTTATTAATCAGTTTTCAGTTAGGATTCTCCCCAACTTGTTACAGTACGAAAATTTATGCGAATACCTCGTGCAAACTAAAAGTGTCACGAGAGTCTCTTTTGCTGAAATTCTCGGAATAGCGTAGCTGAGACTGTAATATGCTGGAAGATGCATGGGGACTGCGAGATATTTTATAGC
Organism: Andrena haemorrhoa; assembly: GCA_910592295.1. Lineage (NCBI taxonomy): Eukaryota > Metazoa > Arthropoda > Insecta > Hymenoptera > Andrenidae > Andrena > Andrena haemorrhoa. The sequence continues at coordinate 30,473,995 of OU342946.1, forward strand.
AACGTAGTCATGAGGGAGTTAACCTCGTTATACCTTTAACTTTTTCAAACTTGAGCCAAACGTTTCACGATTTTCAAGATGGCAAAATTCACCATCTGTATGGGCAGAACATAGCCCAGCTCGTCTATTTCCGCGTTTATTCTTATTCTCAAGGATTAATCTGACTCGACGTCAGGTTTCAATAAAAATCCTTTTTAACTGATGGTTTACGAAATGGAGAAGTAAACGTGCCTGTTCTGTCACTGATGCCACGATGAATGTGGTGTGCAGCAAGAGTCTGTTGCATCTCGACACCGTGCTGTCTTTTAAACGCAACAAAAGATTTCCCCTCAATTGTTTACTCGCGTCGCAATGCAGGACAGATACCCTACCTACATTAAACGATGAACACGTTGCCATTTATATTACATAATATTAAACGTAGATTTATGCCCTTTTCTACCCAGCAACATTGAAGATGAAGAGTATTAACGCGGGCAGTTGTACGCGAACGGTTATATTATCCTCTGTCAACGTCCCGACAGCGTTATCAAACTCCCAACAAATTTTCCGCGAAATTCGCTCCCCGGAAAAAGTTTAATACAGGTGAAATTAAGTTTATCCCCCCGGCTGGAGTTGTCTGCCAGCGACGCCCTGTAAAAAGACACGTTTTACTCGGGGACATTAGGTTGTTCGCAAATAATAAAAAGCACCCGTTAACCGCTCGTTTACAGGCCGATGCAATTGCTGGGGGGGCTGTTTCCCTACATCACGTAGAGGGCTAAGCCCTCGTCTTTTCGCGAAACGCCCGGCCGCATGTAAATTCCCGCATTATTCCGGACTATACGTGTACACGGTCTTGTTCTACCTTTTCCTTTTTTATTATTCCACGCGACGTTCCCGAAGAAGAACAGTGGTTTCGTCAATTTTCCTCGACGAAACTTCTACCGGCAAGTCATAACCCACGCGGCGACAAAACCCCCGCGATTTCACTTCGGGCGGTGCCCCTGGGCGGGATAAAAATGTGCGGGTGTATCTCCGGGGAATTTCGAAGCCGAGGGTTATTTGCGGTGATCCACCGTGTTGCGTCACCCTCGCCCATCAGGGCTCGCCTTCTGGGGTAACCGAGGGCCCCTTTGTTTTTAAAAGAGGGGTGACGATCGACTCGTATGACGTGAGACCAACATAAAAGGATGGAATTTATATGGGATCCTCGAGAATCCTGTGGATGCCTGTGAATATTCAAGTAGTGGAAATGACGTTGAATGTTCGACTTTAATCGAGCTTCGCGAATGTCATCAGGATTGCGAGTGATTTGAAGCAATGGCGTTCCGCTCTGACATACAGTCTAAAGCACGGGCAGAACAATTTTCACTATATTAAGAGTTCTCAAATACAGCACTCTACGGGTTTGTGATCGTTGCCTGACCACATACAGGTTTAGACTCCTCGTCTGACTATGTACAATGCTGTTCCGCACCTTTGACTCTGCACATACAGTATTATTCCATTTGCCCGGATATGAACGTAGCTATTCCACTTATCAAGCCACCCATATTATTTACACAAACCCATACACACGCCACGTGAATGTACATCATAAAATTTCACCCTTCATCATCGGAATTATCTTTTCTCTCAGGCTGTTGAAAACAGACGATTCAGATAAGGTAGTTTGGAGGAGAACGTTAGCTAGTGAATTTAACTTCTTTGTAAACTAATGCCTAAAATATCGTCTTCAAGCGGCGAATAAAATTCTATCGAAATTGCTTGTTAGAAAGATACGATTTAAATTTGCCAGACCAAAACAGTTGCTCGATCGTAGCTCGCGATAAATTATAGGTACCTAGTAGGTAGCTCGGTACGCGTTATAAATTATTTCGCGGGTTTAAGACAGTTGCTTCTGCCCGAGCGATCTGTAGTAGCGATTAATCGTTGTTGGTCGAAATATTTCATAGCTCGTATCTCGAACGGCATTTCGCCGATTTCCGAGGGAACCAGTAAATGCACGTACTTTTCGCGAAGGAAGATGTTTCACGCTTCGTTTGCTCGTACGGAACGCCTTTTGTAAGGAACGAACGATCGTTGCGGTCGAGGGTGCTCGCGAATTCGTTCAAGGGGAAAGAAGAGATAGAGTTGGAGCGTTTTTGCGCCGATAAATATGGGAACGGTGGAATCCTGCACCGAGGTATCACTTGCATAAATGTAAATCATAATACGAGACAATTCTCCCCTTTTTCGCTCCAACGACGGTTCTAATTTCCAAATAAAGTACATCACCATCACCTACATTTCTATGCGCGAAGCAGGCGCAAGATCTCCATCAGGTTTGATGCATTCGATGTAACTGAGGCTTCATACACTCCGCGGAATGTCGCGGATATTAGCGAGGCAAGATTTATTTGGCCGTTATATTCCACTCTTGATGAGTGATTGAACAATGGCAAGACGTGTGAAATCGTAACGCGGCGCGTGTTGACATGACATACTTGCCGTTCCGTTCACGTAGCGAGAGGATCGCCCGGCTATTAACGGCTATACGCGCTAAATGCACGCGAGTGATGGACACTGATTCAATATGCGATTGACGTGGCTCGAATGATTCAATGACAGTAAACCCTCCTTCCCGAAATTCCACGTCGATAACGCTTGTCCGCGGGCCTGGCCCATGAAAATTGAATTAAAAGGCAGCAGTCGCTGCGGGGACACGGCACAGTATTTAACCGCTGATTACACCCAACAACCGGTTTACTTGGAATCATTATTACCGCCATTATTGACGGGAGATTTTCTTCAATTTCTGGTCTCCGAATTCTGAGTAGTCTGGTTCAAAAAATTGGTTAGTGAAGAAATTGTATTTTCCTGCTGTATAATTCATACGCTGAGCGTTGCGCTATGTACCATTTACAGCGTGCAGGACCCGCCATGTGGTGTGCGTGCGTACGTTAAAGAATCAATATCCACAGACTGCCCGGTCTCGTATTCGGCAACGTGTCTATTGACATTAGTGATAAACGTAACGTGGAAAGCTTTGAACGAATTCGGTGAATCCCGCGGGAGTTCATGCCAGTTAGGCAGGCAATCTTCCCACTCCTTTGCGCCGCAGTCGTGTTTCACGAGCACTGTGAAAGGAAATGTGTTTTGGCAGAATTTCAGAGATTCCCCTTGCAGCTGCGGCTAGCTTCTCGCACTTTATTATAATTTGAATCACGGATACCTCCTCCCCCCGTCACCCTCTTTTTGTATTCGTACATCATTTTCGACCAGCTCCCGGGTTTGTGTTCTTTTCATTGTGAAATCAATTATTTCCGATAGGAAGTTATTAACTCTTTGTGCGCAATCGAAACTGCACACGATTCGGTAATTTAGTATTCGTTAAGAATGTTCGCGTGGTTAGTAATCATTTCGGGAAATCATGAACGATAATGTTTACTTCCTGAACTATATTTCAAGTTTCTCGGTTCGTTGAATTAACCAAATAAATAATCCCGCGTCGACCGAAATACTGTTATCGTTTCGATCGGTTGCACGCAGTCGTATTCATCGACGAACCAGCGCGTACGTGCCAGCTCACGGTGCATCGTTTTTATTTCACTAGCTTTTCCGGACATTTGGGGACGCATGCATGCATACAGTTACAGTTTTACATTCTGCGTTGTATGATCTCCATTCCGCCAGACATAGACAGATTTCGCGTGTAACATTCGCTGCGCAATATCTTGGATGAATTTAATTAAATTACTCCTGAAAGCGGGAGACAGAATGCCATGCAGTTTTCGTACAGTCCGCGTTGCACGATTTTTATACCATATTACCATAATTTCACATAGATTACTTCCATATTGTGTTACCAATTCTCGTTTAAACAGAGTATTTGAAATTTTCTGAACTTTTCTTTGACGACGAAATAAGTCAGTATATTTGGAAGCTTTATTCGTAAATCTATTAAATAAGTCATAGTAGGTATATAAAGTGTAATTGAAACGAGGATTTTCAACAGAATTACTGAATTTGAATGTTTCAATTACTGGATTTTCCGCGAGTTCCATTAATTGCAGAATACTCTGCTGCAATCTGACAGGGATCGTAATTATTTTCCACAATCTTACGCTTAGAATATTGCTGCACGATGTGTCCTTTGAATCAGCGATGATTACACGAAACAGTCCATTCGTTGCCTGTAAATGTTTCTATAATGACTACCGCAGGCAGTATTGCGTCTTACAATCAGTTCAGTATCACTACCATACCTGCAATCTCTCGTCCACCTTCTCTTTCATTCATCTCTAGGTACAACAGCCTCTTTCATCTGTATCTCATACTCGTGTTGCATGTCATATAGTGTGTGTCCATAAGCGCAGAACGACGAATTATGTTGGTTCACCTCATTTTCCTTGGAAATATTACCACTCATTACTCGAGTCATGTATATGCACATATCACACGTTCTATCACATTCACCTAGGGGAAAATAACTTATAAATAACCAACAGGGTAAACATAAAATTCGATTACCAACGTTTCTCCTTTTTACATCTTTTAATTCTTTTATTTAGGAATGTAGTTATTATTACCAAAATAGGTACGAAGCTGTTTCGACGGAGAAGAATGGTGAAATGCGTGGATCATAATAATTGATTGCCCTCGCTAGAACCGACGTGTAATGTACAATGTACATGCATTCCACTAATGTTTAGACGTTTCAAGAAGCATACATATGTATAAATGCAAGTACACGAAAGGGGTGGGAAGCGAAATAATGAGATACGGAGCAATAATGCATAACCCATGTATGCAAACAGAAAACATATGTCAACATCACAGGATGTAGAGGGAATTGCATTAGTCGCGACCCGAGTGCATACCGCGATCCAGGAAATGGCGAGAAGCTGTCAAAGCGCTTTTGAAATTTTATTACAAAGTTGTTTGTAGAACTTTTGTACGGTCTATAGATTTTAAATAATCTAATCGCTGGGGGGAGCGATGTCAATATACCCAAATGCTGTCAGAGTAAATTAATTGGAATTCGAGCGTATTCTGAATACCAATTTTTCCAATAAAATAGACGGTACCTACACGTACGTTGTATCGGGGAAAAATTCAATATTGCTGCGTCATCAAACGCTGCGGAAGAATATTCCAGAAATTCGAGTATGTTTGTAGAAAATTCTGTCTTTAATTAAGAATCTCTAGTTTAACTTCTGGAAGCTGTAAAACGTTTCAGATAAAGAAGGGCCAATTTTCTTTCTCGTTATTTAAATTCACTTCTTCGTAAGGCATATACAGATAGATTTGAAGTGAAATTGTTCGTTGACGTTATCAGAAACAACCGAAATAAGGAAGAATATTCTGCTCTCACAGAAAGAATTCTTAAGAAACTCGAAGAGAAAAGTTCCCACTTAGGTACTTTCACTTTTATCTCTCTCTGCGCGAAGCAGCACAGTACCGCTGACAGTGTGCACGCGCAACAGACTGAGCTCTGACCTCAGAGGGCCAAAGATAGAAGACAAATTTTTTTTTTAAATTAAAACCGACTTCAAAATAATAAAAAGTTTTATATATATTGACACAACATGCTGAGGAGATATGCGCGTACGTACATAAAATAATAATAATCAGGTGACAATAGTCTTTATTATTAACCAGAACTGGCAAAATATTGGGCCAATGTTGATTGCCCTCTTTCGAATAAAAAAAGATCATGAAAATCGGTCCATATGCTGAGAAGTTATGCGGGGACAAACATAAACAAAAAATACATACTGGTCGAATCTATAACCTCCACCATTTTGAAATCGGTTAACAAGAGAAACGATATCACGGAGAAGACTGTCTATATTATTAAGGCGGGCGTCTTTTTACCCTCGCTACCCAGACTGACTTCTAATCATATTTGACCAGAGAAACCTTTGTTGATCCGCCATTTCTCTTCGAAGAAAAGAAGATCAGTCTCTCATTAATGAGAACGACAGTTAAATAACTCTATCCAGCTATTTATTTACATACAATTTAAAACCACGCCCTCTGTTTCCGAAATATGTTCGAAGCAAGATGCCTGCCAGATAATTTCTAATCTCGAATGATGTAATTAATTAGCCCGTGGTGCAACATCTGCCAAGTCTTGCTTGTAACTTGAGAGCGTTCAAATATACCGACGTTAACCGTGATTCCCTGATTTACCTATATAGTTTGAAGTACATGCGTAGCTACTGGTTCCTGTAGGAATAGTTATCGAGATGGGAAGACATTAGCGAAGGGAGCCTGGGACAGACATCCGACAGGGGACATCAGATAGGGGGAGTAGCCTCAAAATAGATGTCATCGTTACCCTCCGGAACAGCTTACCGGCCTAGACGATCTTTAATCACGGCCTGTCAAGAGCGTATCTGTCACGTTATAGCACCCCTCTTCAAGAAAAATCCATTTCTTTTCCCGGACCAGCGACTGACCAGAGTAATAATCCGTTAGCTGGTAAGGAATGACGGATCGAGTTACTCGGGGCACGTTATTAGTCCAATTATCAGCATTTTCTGCTGCAATGAATATCATTATTTCATTGCATAACGGAAACTGTTCAACACTTTCTTTCACCCGGTATGTTCAATCGCAAACTGAGACGTGCTATCTTTTCGCCATGGTCTCTGCATTTCCTATTTTCAGATTTCAATATTGGTTTACCATAACTGTGGCGTTTCATGTCCAAAGTAAGTATCTTCCTCTAGAATATTCGTATTTGTCTCCCGGAACCAGAGCGTTTCATCGTGCGATGTCATGTTCCCCAACGATCCTTCATTTAAGGACGATAAAACACGAAATCGTGTGATTTAGTGCGTCGTTAAACAGTTCTGTCCCACGACGCTCCATTATTAACCGCAGCAGCCATTAGACTGCCTCTACATTTCGTATTAGCGGAGACCCGCGTTGAAAATCGTATACCCTGGCTGTTTCGTGAGCAAGCACCGAAGGTAGATGGGCCGAGTCATTTCGGCAAACATTGGATCGCAGCGATTTGTCAGTACGGCAAGCGGTCGTCATCAGTAGGGCATCAGCGGCAGAATAATTCAGGTATAATTGACCGGGTCGGCTAATAGCGACTGTTAATTAGTAGGTAGCTGGCGGGATGCAGCCGTTGCCCACGTGAGATATGATCGACAGCACGAGACATACGCACGAGTGAGTAGCAACGAACCCTGAACACCAGAGTAGCGATGGGCTTCGAGGCGCTTCGAGGCGCTTCAAATCACTTTAAACATAGGATAATAATTTCGAATCACTTATTGGAATACCAATGAATTCAGGAACATTTTAAAAGCCTTGGTTGAAAGTCTCGGCGAGTTGTTTCTTTCTGCTTCAATGCATGACAGAATAGAATAGGTAAGTAGAATTGAAATTGTGTATTGAGGGTAGTTTCCGTCGCCAGTTAGTGGTACGTTGAGCGGGAAACAAAAGGTTCATCAACGCTTTGAAGACCCATCGAAACTTTTAACATTTTTGAAATTCGAACAGTGTTCCGAGATTCGAAATGGGACGCTGATTGAATTGGTTGATAATTTGCAAGAGAGTAGATCGAATGCCCATCACTACATCAGGGACCGGGTATAAGTAGAGACGTCGTGCATGCGACCGTTTGCACACCACCCTGCAGGTGCATACGCGTTACAGATTGCGCAAATGCGGACGCCCTACGGTTGCCCGAGGGAATGCAAGGTATCTACTTGCAAAATAGTCACGATACGAACAGTACCCCTTTTTCCTGCTCAACCACAGTCTCACTAAAATGGATGGATTTAGCACTAATGGGCTAATACTATCGACATTGGGCTCTGAATAGTAGTATAAAGGTAATTTAGAAAAGAGGTCGGAATATTATGGGCTTATACTACTCACAAAAATAAGCGAAAAATGTTCAGCCAGCATGGGTTTATATTTTCCTAGGTATACAGAATTTCTTTATCTTGTGGTCTCGTGGTATTGAGGCCCGAATACTTTTGATTTATTTTTATGGAGGTACACGAAAAGTTTAATATATTCTCCCTGGAGTTGCTGCAAAATTCTTTCTTTCGTAGGTTACTGTTCCTTGTATTGCATTTTATTTTCTCTGAAGATACGTATCGCACCAAAAGAAGGCGAAAGTGAACCCCTTCCTTTTTTCACGGATTTTCTTTGCGCTTACACACGCCGGCTATAAAACGCGCCGTACTTCGAAATATTTCGGAAACATTGAAAACATCCACCTGTCTCTTATAGTATTGTCCTTTCCCATTTTTATGAAAACGATACGGTGTTTTGTCAGTCGTAAAAGCATTTTACTACACACGCTATAAAAATGTTTCTGTTCGATCGTCCGTACCGTATTCTTTTTCGTAGAAAAATTACAACAGAGAGAAGGATTCTGTGTCCGAGCAATCGCGATGAAAGTTGCTGCCTCGATTGAGAATCAATCATATCTCAATTTGTATCAAAGTATCAGATTTTGCGTATATTATTCAATCGATCGCACGAAATATTCGGATGAGTCGAAATAGGTAATTTAATTAACTAATTGCACAGATTGGCAGGCTTCGCGTTATAACAAAATTATGACTGTAAATGGCTGGCCGACTATGATAGAATTACCGTTCGACATTAATGTTCGTTTCCTTCGGGCATGATACTACTTTCACCCTGGAACATTTTCATATTATCATGATTAATGTCTATGCCACATTTTACGTATCAATCGTGTAACTAGACACCACAATGTAAAATTACGACTAAATGCAATTACACATTGATGAAATCTATTATCGCGTTAAATTCGAAAGGGACATTATCACCAGTACCAGAAAGACTACATTTCAGCAGAATACTAGATTAAAATTTTTACTTCTAATTGCAACTTTTTACTAAGTAGTAGAATCCCACTGGAAACAATTCTCCATCCCCATCAGGGGTATCGCGTTTAAAAACCCAAAGGGAAAGAAGAGCATGCCGGTGGAAATTTGATACAGGCTCATTCCGGAAACAAAACCGACTAGATTTTCTCAAATTTTGCATCACAGTCAAACTCCGCCGCGTGGAGACTAAAAATCATTCTCCGCGAGATTTTTCCGGCGAATGAAAGCATTAAAACGTTTGCATCGTTCGCGAAACAAAGGCGCATTTTCGACCGCGGCGCGGTCCCGAGGGGTATTCATCGCGAGGGTTAAACACCGCGCATTAATAATTCACGAAGGCTGGCTGGTAGCTCTCTAAGCGGGCCACAGGACGAATTCTGATTTCTACGCGGATCGGCTAGCGGCAGCCAATTAAAAATTCATTTACCGGCCCTTTTTGTCGCGCAGCAGACGCCTACCCTACTGTTCGCCCTTCGGCCCAAGAAATCTTTCACGGTCCCCGTTTCCTCCCTTCCTATTCCACGAGCTTTCTCAATGGCACTGGCATTACGCACGAATTGCCGCCGGCAAACAAGTCGTCTGAAGTGAAAGAGGGTGGGTGGGCCAAGTACAATCGTCGGTGTTAACAAGTCACACGTCAGCCCCAGGGAATTTATTCGTTTCGCGCCTGTACGGATATGCGATTTAATTAAAAGCGGCACGTTGAACAGAAACGATATTCACGAAGCCCGACGACATTGTATTTCGCGGGAATAAATCTTGCGCCTTACCAGCTATGTAGTCCTGCTCCATCCTCTTCGAACCAGCCCCATATAGCAATATCATGGGGCGAAAAATTCTTCGTTTTTGTCACTTCCACAAAGCCGCTCCGCGTCTTCGCTTCTCGCATCTGTTCTATTCCGTTTCTTCCCCCAAGTCTTCTACCCTCGCCTTCGATTCCTTCCCATATAGGTACGGTTCCCCTGTTTCTTGGCTCCGTCGATGAATTTATTTTTCAGCGAGAAGCATGTATGTATTTGCCACGTTCTCGCGCGACCGTGTGCTGATTCTCGTCAGTGACGTTCATTCCAACCCTCGCCAGGAGACGGTGAAGACAGGATAGTCCTAGGGATTCGAGAGGAGGAAGAACTTGTAAACACATAGGTTGGTTTACCGTCCCCGTGCATCATTCCATTCGCAGGGAAAGAGTAAACGCGGTTACGTCTGCGCGGGTAGATATGCTCAAACAATCGAACGGTAACGAATACTTTTGCTCCTTTATGTGGCCCCAGTGTTTGCATTTCGACGTTTCCACTGAGAAATTTTCTCGTGCAGCACCTAACGCCTCTGTGTCCGCTGGTACTTAATACAATTTAAATTTTGTAATACAATTGGTTTGTGCGGTAGAATTAGGAGATGGTAGTTTTGAATTGCATGACAGCACGAAGCTAAAGTATATTTCAAGATTATTTCCCAACACTTCACAGTCCATGATTCCGACAGTTTCCAATTTAATTATGCATGAATAATGCAAGTACGAAGATGTAATTTTCGTTAGCGGTGACACAGAATTAGATTAACCAATTACGTTTAATAAACACTAACGTCTGGCGTGTCCTGAATTTCGCCGTGAATGCGACTCATATGCGACGATAACCGTGTCCGCCTTTAAGTTGAATCGGATATATAGAAGTCACGGCGTCCAATGTCGTAGACCAATCGTAAAAGTTAGTGAGTTTGATAGTAGCTTTGCAATGCTGCTCTCAATTCGATCCTCCGTTGCTTTTACGACAACGCGATCGCAACTGCATGCTATTCCAATTTCGAGTATCAACCTGGCCTATGAGCTTCGTTAATTCCATCTTAAAAGTGGTCATTACTCGTCCACGAAAAAGAGATTAATCTACCTTCATTTCACAACGTAATTGGACGCAAAACTCCTGTTGCAAGCGTGAAGCGTGAAGTTCGTTGACGAGAATTTCATGTTCACGAAACGATGGCTCCAAATTATAAACAATTTATTAACCACACTTTCTTTACTGTATTGGCGGTAGGTACCATGTGTGGAATATTATGAGAATTCATTGTTAATTTTTTTACGGTTAAAAAAGGTGTCATGACCGGTTTTTAACGTTCTTTGTTAATATTGCCGCATGAGAAATATGAGGAATAACAGGAGTGAAATAATTTTTATTCCATTCCATTCAAAATAAAATTTATTCCATTCCGTTACACTTGCTGTATCTGTTATAATTCTGGTTAAAACGATCCACTGATACGTAGTTGTTACACAATTAATAGTACTGGGCTCAATTTCACCCCGATTTACAATTACCTATAAACCATATATCTTCGACTCAACTAATATCGATTTCACACATCCCAGATTCATATCCTCCGACCACAATTTTCTCATATAGACAAGTGCGCGATTAATTAACATTTCGTAGTCTTTTTCCCATTAAACAGTGCTGGATTCTTTATTCGCCTGAACATTTACTCCTCTTACCAGTCTTTCACCCTCTTCCTGCACCCTGAATGTCAGCGGCAATTAATATATCCCCGGTAGTTTCGCCGCAACTGTCGACCATCAGCGCCGTATCGACTTTTCTCGTTTATGTCCCATGAAACTACAAAACTCTCCCCGCCCCTCGGAGCAGTGAAAATTCCATTTCCCAGCAGAAAACACGATCGAACCCCGGCCACCCTTGCCCCTTAGCTGACGTTGCAACGCCGTAACGCGCGCTCCCATCGGCGAATTGCATCGAGCTCTGAGGGCTACCGCGTTAAATCGAATTCTTTCGCGTTCCGATAGGGCAAGGGAAACAACGTGTAGGAGGAATTATTTCGCAACGTTCGCTGGTTTCATCAATTTCCTTTAGGGCTTTAATTGTCGATGCCCGTCGTGTTAAACGCGCAGCATCCTGGCTGATTGTAGGTGACCCAAGAATTAGATTTGCGAGAAGGCTTCCGAATACAGTGAATTTTGTCCTTCAATTTCTTCAGCTCCTAAGTTGAGATTAAAGGTTTCGGTGTAGCTTGGGCAACAACTATTAAACATCTTTACGAGTTTAATTTGGATTATCGGCGTCGCGTAGAAATTTTCTGGCAAGACTCTTTAAATTTCGCAACTTAGAAGTTTCTTCGCGTTTCTGCAGTCTACGAGGCTCCGAGAGTGTATTACATTTTCAAAACTCTCCCGAAATAGTAGCTAGGTATTAATTGACCTAGTAAATTCACCAACCGGCTTCTAAAATTTACATAACCGGGTTAACGAGATTTCAACCGAGTAAAGTTATTTAATAGAAGATCTATTCGATCGAGGTCACTGGTTCATTAATAGATAGGGAAGCGAGATCCCCCGCACGATTTATAATGTAACATTCTCAGAATGCGATCGCGAATGAGCAAATGGAAAATGTAATTTCGAAAGTTAATTTTGAAAGTGCACGATTAAATCAGAGTTTTGATTTCGTTTGAAATTTTTAGAATAAACGGGTTAAGAGTACGGCTCAAGATTGAAGTTAAAAAATCCTGCAATGCAAACGCAATGTACACTGCAATTCTTAAAGTATTTTCATTTGTACTTATTATTCTTATTTAATAACTCTATAATTTAATAACAAAGCAAACTTGCTGTCTCTGCTCACACAAGACGAATCTTCTTCGTCGGTTAACTTTTATCCTCTTTGTGACGTCCCTACAGCACTCTTCGTGACGAACAGAAATTGTTTGTTAAATCTTTGTATTGCATGCATTTTCATGGATTAAAAAGTTTTCCACAACTTTTATCTTTCATAGAGCATTTTGATCTGAAAAAGGGGCGAGGAACGCTGGTCCTTCTATTATACTTTCCCTCTGCGAAATTGCGGAACAGCGAAGGAGTAATCAGTCGTTGGGTGTAAGTAAGATTGCAATGGTTCTAGTTTTCTGGAAGTGACGCAACAAGCTGTCTCCTTAGGTACAAGCGCACTCTGGGATCTGAATTTTGAAAGGAGCATATTATAGCCTCACAAAAAAATTCCAAAAGGCCACGTTTCGTCGCTTGAGCCGTGTGAGCGCCGAACTATATCCACCTGAAAATTCGAATTTCAAGGCTGGAGATGTGAAATTTTTTACCATTTAACGCCGTGGTACCGAGAGAAGCTGTCACACAGAGGGTTCGGTTAAAACGAGGCAAATACTTGGTGTTAACGGTTTTTGAAGCCGCTACTGTACATCTGATTTACAGTAATTTGCTAGGAAGTTCGCGTCATTGAGCTTACTTAATGACTTTGCATCTTTGTAACTTTCCAATATTTGTAACATACATCCTGCATATAAATTATTTACTATGTAGTTAGTTTTCATTAAGCGAATGTATTTTGCTTCCCGTAAGAATTTGGAAAATTCCGACTTAGCATCGCACTTATCGTCAGGAGTTGGGCGCCATAATTCTGTCATGTTCCATGCAAACCTTAGTACGTAAACTTCAATGTCTCTAACTTTCGCTACTTTAAAGGGCGTTAGTTTCTCGACAACCGAATACACATACTTCCTACTAAACTACCTCACCGTAAACGAGCTTAAACGTCTCTCTGGCGTATAGTTTCCTCACTCTACTTAGCTTTCATCTGCGTCGCCATTTCCTTTCATTTCCTTCGTCGTTTAAATGTCCCACAATGCTCTCCCGCAGAATGATACACGTTATCGCGATTTAAAATGTGGTAAATCCTCCATTTGGCGTTTCTTGATCGCACTTCTAACTGTTGCCGTTCGTCGAGCATTTTCTGCTTCGCCAAGTTCGTTTCTTAAAAGTTCTTTTCACGCTCGATCGTGCATACGGCGCGGCGGGGAAATCTTGGTTTCGACGTGTCCCCTTGCTGCGAGAATAATTTGCCTGGAAAATGCGATTGATGGTATCGCACGTGTATACACATAGATACTTTTAGATTCTAGTTTGAGTCTGAAATGCGATACTCAATGGTTACGTGGGAAGGAATAAGTGTATTCTCTGTATGGAACGGGCTTATTAAAGATTGCAGATCGAGTGTACGTCGAAACCTGATGAAATAGAATAGAAAGGCAAGGACACGTCCACTAATGCGTTCACGTATCTGCGATTACCAAACATGTCTCGGACAGTTTCCTTGCAACATTCGTTCTAATCGATCTATAACTGTGTAAACGCTCGGGCTTCCTTGTCACGGTAGAGTTATGAATTCCACCAACATGGCCGGCCTACACGTCGGCCATGTAAATCACCAGACTCGAAAACCGAAAAACCCATAGGTGGTATCGAAGCTATCTGATCGAAATCGAGTGTAAGTGCCCACTCCATCATTGTGTTGGGCCGTTACCGATGTTGCCAGGGCAAGTAATGCAGGCATAATATCTCACACGTATTATATATTCTATCTGGCTGCGATATATCCGCCCGACAGAGTATCAAACTTGCTGAACCTCGGAATAAAGGAGATGGAAGTATCGGCACGGCGAGGGTGGAAAAAGAGTAGAGTTGAGTAAGTTCGAACGTGAATAGGAAAAAACGCAGCACAGGAGAGTGTCAGTGCATCATATCGACCTAACGGTTTCGAAACGTTAAAGATGCCTCAAGTTTTTTAAAAAAAGGGCTGCTTTTCAGAGGTACTGCTTTGAAAAACCTTCTAATATAATATTAAGTGAAGTCTGAATTATTATTTTTAAGTTCCTGCAGATTAGAATTCTGTTTAATATTCAATGTGTCCGTGATTGCATATAAAAAGCACAGGGTTAGTTTACGGAGATTTGTTGCGCGAGAAAAATCTCTCATACACTCGGTCTCGAGGAAGATATTGCCTTCATGTTTTCTTTTAAAGTTCACCGAATTAATGACGGAAGTTCAGCGAAAGTAATATTGAAGCCGCGAGCCAATACAGTTTACTTAGCTGTGGTATCGGAACGTCGACTCAAAGTATTGGACGCTTAATATCGTCGCCGTAAGAAACAAGAGAAGTAACATCTTTCTCAGCAAGCTTTTTATTGATCCTTGAAAACACGATCGGATGGTATACTAATAATTACAAAGTGGAAGCAGGGGAAAGTAACAAAAATAATGTGATCGCGGTGCATGATACCTATCTCATAAAATTCAATAAAATATTTAATTAAGTGTGACAACTTTTCCAATTGAAAGAAGAATCTGTCAGAAACGTTAAAAATATTTCAAATCTTCATTTCGATATAACAGAATTCAATTATGGTAAATTCGTATTGGAAAAACAATTACGCGAACAGTACATCCTGTAATTTATCATGTAACGATTTGCAATTCAAATATATGCGCGATATTTAATTGAAAAGGGCATGTGGCTGGAAAGATAACCTATCAATATGCATTTCGGCAAAATAGTTTCCAAAGTGCGACGTTAAAAACGTATTGCATTTTGATTTTAATTAATGAAACATTTTAATGACGAGGGGCGGGAAGGGCGTGCACAGTGGTCCGTAGACGGGCATTAACAAAACGCTATTAACGTTTTCGGATTGTATTTCAATAATATTCAGGCATATAACGTGGGTAAGCAAACGCGCACATGTGTTGCCTGCCGGAAGCGCACGTGCACTAAAGAGTCGACAGAACGTCGATCGTGTCCAGTTGGGGCATCAAATTAAACCAGGTTTAATTAAAATGCAGCAAATTATAAAACAATAGCGAGAGATAATGAGAATCACTTCTGTTAATGCAGAATCTTTCATTATTGCTAAATGGACATGTACCTACATTTAAAATCAATAAAAAGTCCAAGAACCTTTCTACAACTTCCATCAAAGTTTTAAGCATTGCGAATACCCAATATTCTATTGAAACAAACACATAGACTATACATGTACCTAATATTCTCTAAATTATATCTTCCTATACCCATGTGAAACCATAATCCTGAATCTACTGCCACTATAGTCCCCACCGAAATAAAAATACTACCCTGAGCAACGAATCTCTTTTTATTGTTTACCTCGTCGCTTCACTTCTGGCGTGCATGACATTATCCCCGTTTCAACTATAGTAAACGAGAATGATGGCACGCGTACCAGGCGTATCGCCAGTGTGCATTATATTTCCGGTGGAACGTGCTCCGGACACAGCCGCCGTACCGGAAGCGGAGAGAAGCGCACGCACGTGTTTCCCTGTTATCGGGGTGCACACGTGCGGAGAAAAGTCGAGGGAAGAGGCAATGTGCATAAGTATCTCCGGGTTTTCCATGTGAATACGCTGAGTGACCGTTAGGATAGAGGACAATATCGAAGCTCGCTGACGCGGCGGGGCCAAAAGGCTCTCTCTTCTCTCCGCTTCCTGCAGCCACGTCCAGCTCACCTCTGTCCAGCGTTTTCGCGTCGCCAGACCTATCGTCATATTCTTCCGGCTTGTTAATGTTCAATATCTTCGACATTCGCCGCCCTCAAAGGAACGTATGCAAACCCGCACGACTAGCCTGAGGAATTTTGTCCACCCACATTGGGCAGCCGTCCAGAGACTGCTGCTACCAGGATCCTTCGGTTTTATAGCTCGCGTGATCTCGAATCTCGGGCAGAAATAAGAAATTTACACGACTAGCGACTGGCTTACAGATTCCTCTTTTTACTTTTGGAGACCAGCAGGTTCATCATTGAAATAATCTGAATCGATGCTAATTATAGGTAGGTATATGGGCAGAGGAAGTAGTTGTAGAATCTAAACAAGTGATAAATTAGAGGGTAATTGTTACTTGCATTATATATACAGGACGTTAACGTTAGGTTAGATCTGAATAGGTGCTTCAGACGAAGGAGACGTTAACTCGAGTTGGCACGAGAAAGACTAGGCAAGAATTTCTCGGTAGGTGTTGGGCACGAGTCCAGTTCCTACCCCTCGAACAGTTCGTGTCTAATGCATTCACCCCTCTTTTACCTATATTTGTCAAATATACTTCTTCCAAAAAGTGAACATTCCAGCGCAACGCGGACTCCATTGTTGGCACATTTGTATGAAAATTTTATCGTTCGCGTACAACTACGTTGCCCCTCTAGATAATCATTTTTATAATAGTAACGTATTACCTCCATTATTCACTTTTCACAAATTCCATAGTAAATCCTTTTTACTAAAAAGTTGGAGATAAAAAGTGGCATTTTTTACGGACGTGCTAAATCCTCCGCAACGGTTTGAACAAAAATTCTGGTTCGAGTATTGTGTTCACTATCGTGTTGTTTCCCTGCGAAATCTCCCCCGCCATGGCTACGATGTTTCAAGTGCCACAGCGAAAAAAAGGGGTGGAAGCGCACACACAAGCATAAGATCTCCCGCGTTCGTTATATTTCACGTCATATTCAGTTGCAAATAAACGGCTGGAATGAAAAGGAGTTTTTGGCTGGCACCACCGTAAACGCGCAGTTTTCCATGGTGCTCGGGCAACAATCCAGTATTTGCCTCCACTCTCTCGAACAACTCGCAATCGATTCGACCTGCGAAAAACATCGGCTGGTTTTTAATCGCCCTCGGTATTGTCAGTTTAAACAGTTAGAGAGATATGTTTTCGCGTTGTGGCGGGCCGCGTGTAACGTATCGCTTCGAGCATTTAATACATAATTAAATTTAATTGGTCGTAACTAATGGATTTATACATTTCCTGTGACTACCGCATTTTTGGGGCGTTGCGCCCATGTTGAATAGGGGTTACGATTAATTGCGGCTAATGAACACGCGAAACATAATCATTTATTCTATTTCCGTTACGATACAACGTCGACGTGTAAAAATACGACAAAATTTCCAACTACTGACAGTTCATTAGGTGAGAAATAATTTCCACACTCGTTGTGGGGTCCAAATTCTCTACTACTCTAGCGTTTTACTCTCCGAACAAAGGAATAATTAGCTATTCTGGCCACCCAGTTCCTTCTCGTTGAAAAGAACTGAGTTTTCAACCAACTTCCCCAACTCTATCCTCGTGCTTTCGTCTAGTTCGCCTAGTCTCTGCTGGACCTTCCCTGTCTTTTCCTAGTTCCTACTTCCCCATGCATAGCTCTCCTTGCCATTGCGAATCCCTCTGTCTCTGCCTATCGTGTTCTCTCGCCCTAACTCTTCCTGCCTTTTACAACACGAGTCCTCCATTTCGCGACGAATCTCATCCTGTCAGCCTCGCAGGGTTAGACCGGTCGTAAAAAAAGGAGCGTCCAGCGAGGCCGTGAATCCTGCGGTGACGAAACTTTCCTCCCGGCGAGTCGTCTTCGTTCATTGTTCTATCGGCATTCTGGCAGGCCGAAAGAATGGATAGCTGTGGCTGGCTGGGAATTAAACTTTCGGTCGGGGGCGCACAATGAGCGGCTCTGTTGGCACACACGCTGTAAAGCCCGCCGGGAACAATGCCTTGGCAATATCTGTACCAGGGGCGGGAAGACAAAATGGGGGGTGGAAGTGGCGAGTCAACGTTAATGTTGCCTGCCTGCTTTCATATTTCTGCGCGGCTAGAAGTTGGTTTTACGCGCGCCGTTTGCACATGTAAACGGCCGTGTTCCCTCCTCGGGATACTTCATAAGACCGTGAGATATCGTGATACCGAGCGGCGCGGGAACCGTAAATTTCCATCCGTTACGATACACTCTTGTCGTGGAATGTACGCCAGCGATATCTCTACGTATTTACCATTGAGAATTTTTCAAACCGTTTCTACACGCGACGCTCCCCGGATTATGGAGATATTGTCGAATTTATGCGTAAGACTCTATCGAGTAGCTTTATTGTCGCCAAGTCGTTCGGCTCGGCGAGAACAAATCGACCGTGAAATACCGAACGGATTTTAGTTTCTGTGATTTAGAATCGAGAGGTTGTTATTCGGTACGCGCATGCAGAAAAGAAACCGTTCTTGGGTGTTTTAAGGATGGAAAGTAGAAACACTCTACGTTCCTTTAACTTATACAGGACACTGCCATAATCTGCTATGAAAATGGGAATTTTCCGTAGGTAACACGCAGCTTTTATTGGTCAAGCTACGACGAGCACGCGGTTGCTGCTGGTGCTTTCATTTCACGTTTATAACGTGGAAATCCAATTTTTGTATTCATCCAAATTTCGATTACGCAGAATATATTTAAATCGTTAGAAGTTTTAATCGGTCAGCGGTGACGCGGACAAAAATTGGAAAGGAATCATCCGCCGAAGTGGGCATGCGTTCATGGCGGATACACGCGATACGTGTTGGGCTTATCAAAACGTAGAATCGAGGGTGTCTCGGCGTGGAGGCTAATGGATCTGCTAGCGCGATGTTATCACAGGGACTAAGATTGAACGGGCGACAAACACGGGCGGTCTTGACCGATAAGGGTCAAAGGGCCGGGCTCCCACCTCCTTCCTACCTTCTCTCTCTCTCTCTCCATCGGGGTCGTTTGTAAAATTGTTTGCAAATGAGAGTCGAGAGGCACGGATTACGCGCCGCTGAATATTCATAATCAAACAAACGGGAATTACGAATCTTTAATGTTTGCTAATGCAAATGATATTTAAGTACGCGATATATTTTCCTTGTCAACATACGTGAGACGTTGCATACGCTTTAATTAATGCTGCCTAGTCGATCGCGTTGTTCTGTTCACTTTAGGATGAATTACGCAAAAGTTTCAAATGCGTCAACCCATTATGAATAGTTATATACCCATTTACGTAAGAAACGTTAATTGGGTTCCCTATTCCAGTTCTTTCCTGTTTCTCGCTGGGAATATTCGTGGGTCTGGATTTGAAGCTAATTTCAATTGCAAGCAATTTCAATTAAGGATAATGTATGTACGGTTTTGGTAATATCCTGAGCATTGGTATTACCATTGTTCATAGTCGGACGATTTCTGTAAAGTACGATTGTACTTTAGTACAAGCCGACAGTAAATCTTAGTACAGAAATTCTGGAATTACGAAAGCGCCTATGGTATCGCTGTATCGTTAATGATATCGCGATGGAAAGGGCACGTGAATCCTTTGGTTGATCATACAATCACTGCCGCATACATATACGTCGTGCACTATAATTGGCAACTAGCATTCAGGTGGTAGTTAGCGCGAATATTTTGAGACGTCGAAATTCTCGGCACAGACGGAAATGAAAGGGTTAACGACGGAACAATACAAGCCCGGTTCGAGCTACCCATAATGACGTCGTCCGCCTGCGGAATATGGTTAATTATCTGCTAGGAAGCTCCGCTGACATCGACTCGAACAGGGAGACGTGTCGTTAATTTTATAGGTAATTAGTGGAACAGAGGCGTTCAGGGTGTTCACTCGCGAGCGCGCGCGCACCACGGGAAACGAATGCGAAAGTGCGCGCGCGAAACGTGCTGATTGCATTAACGGAAAGACGAATGGCCGTTTCGGTGAATGGGCTCGTTAACTTGCACGCCTACAAATTGGCCACCATTTTGGTCGGCCGTTCGCTCCATTTTCCTCTGAATAGCCTTTTTTCCTCGGTCCCACGGAAATCCACCGAAACCAGATAAGACGGCCAGAGATTAGACGGTAATGCCAGCAGCGATCTTTGCATTAGCTATCGGTCATTACGTTCCACGCCCCGCTGGGAACGTGGGAAGATGTGCTCCATCTACGATAACTGTTTAGGGGTGGTAATGGATAAGTGACAGGGAGCTGTATTAAATTAAAGAACTTTATTCGTTACTCTGGACGATGATCGGTACCCAGAGGGTGGATCACGTGAAATTCACTGAGGAACTGAATGAGAATAAACGCAAAGTATATAGAGTACAAAACGTATCCGTAGGATTTTCGAGCCACCGCGCCAGTGATATTCAGGTAGGTGATGGTAATTAGTAATGAGCACAGGAGGAAAGCCAAACAGCCTGGTGCCATGTCGCTCATCCTCATATTCATCTGTCGATAGGGTTCTCGGGCAGCAGATATTCCGTAAGTTAGTCCTAATCCTAGGAGCGTATTGAACATCGGCCCTCCAAAGCAGGCCGCATATCCCATTCGTGGAAATCCCTGCCTGGCTATGGCGATGTTTGATATCATGTCTAAAACACGTTTCGTCTCGTATCGGTGAACAGTGAAGTCCAGCATAAAGGGTAGACTAGACTTCACAGACTCAAGAGTCCTCCCCCAATTATTTTGTAAATATTTAAAGAGTGAAATGTTAGAGAACATCGGACAAACTCTGGACGTATCTAGAGAAGGACTATTTATCTACTAGATCTAATAGAAAAATGTAACATTTCATCACTTCCTTCGACATCGCTATCAAGGAAGAAGACTTGAAGATTAAAAATTCAAATGGCATAGTTTTACCACTCACCACCAACACTGTTACCCCACGCGAGGAACGTGATACCCAGCATGGCGTCCGATATACTGAAAGCATAGCCTATGCATTGGAGAACTGCCATTACCTCCCCAGCTAGCAGATAGACGGTCAGCATGGCGGCCAAGAATCCGAGAAATGCAAAAACCTGCAATTAATTTGTCGGCCACCGTTATGGGCGAGCGGGTGTGCAGGAGCGCGCCAAGTACGGAAGCTCGGATCGCGAAGAGGTTGGAAAAAAAAAGTACTCACGTTATGAAACTTTGGTATGCGATCCACGTGGGTCGTTAGAAACACAATTACACCAATTACAGTGCCGACAACGAGGAATATCGGCGCTATTGGAATCGGGCCAAGGGTTCCTCGCCAGACTGCGAAAGATGGGGCGAAAATGAGACGGGGACAGGGCCGACTAACCGAAGTGTTTCGGTCTGCTAACTACTTTAGCCAGGCGATTTTTTGGTACAACGATAACGATTGTTACGTACATATTTATATATATATATATATTCCCCTCTAGCCCCAAAAATGCGAGGATTGCAATATTGCTGTCGTTTATTCTTCATGCCCATGAAAATCGATAGTAGAAGTTTGTTTTTTTGTTATAGAGCATCGTTGTTCGTTGTGAAAAATTCGACGGCAATTCTCGATAAAATATTGCTGGAATTTCTCATCCTATCGGGACTGGTATATCAATTAAAACTGGGAACGTACGACAATTTGTTTCAATTCTGACAAAACACCGGCGATTTGTATATTAAAAATAAAAAAATAGGAACACGAGCTTACACATATTTCATCGCGCGTGAAAATATGTCTCGGAAAGCTCGGGCTTTTATTAGCGGGGGCAATTTATAACGGCGACCGTAGAAGTCGCGACAATTAATACGACTAACCGTTTAATAGAAACAATGCCATCGTCGGTGTCACACACAGCTGGAAGCAATTTAGCAGCTTGGACCAGCCTTGCTTTGCGGCAGTCGTGTTCACAAGGGGGATAAATAATTGAAGTAGGAACATGGCAGGTGAGCGGATAATTAAAATGAATTTAAAAAGCAGGTTCGCGTTTGTCCAATCCTCCTCGCCTATCGGATTAACGTCGTACAGAAATTCCCTGAAAAGTCCCTTTGGCCTGCCGGTGTCTTCTGCTTCTTTCACAGTCTCATCCATCGTCAAATTATTGCGCGCCCTTTCCCTCTCCAATTCCGTTGCAATCGCGACATCTGATACGTGAAAGGCGCAAACAAAGTTTCAACTTACGAATCGATAGCTAATTGACTTGAAAAACGGAGGCTCGTTACAAAAAAATATGTTGAGTAAAGACTTTGCTACGAGGGACGACGAATCTACTTAGTTTCCAAGATGCCTCGAACAATACACGCCACCGTATTAAAGCAGCCTTTATTAGATGCCACGACATGATTCGTGGCAAAATTTGTAATTGGAAACAACGTTAAAGTCTGCAGTTCCATTAATGGAAGTTTTCGAGAAATTTAGTTACATATTCTGAAAGGATGCAAACGCGTAAGTGGGTGGAACACGCGCGAAGGCACTAAAGTGCATTTCTAATACATAGATGACGGGCCCTCGTGTTTTTGCTAGGCTTTGGAAACGTTTCTAAAGATAAAGATCTTCAGAGATTCGTGAAAACGACGTGTTTAATTCTAATTTAATGGTGTTCTGGATGGCGGATGGTCAATCGTGGAAGCAACACTCGTACCCAGCTTAGCTCTCAGTCCAACAGCACGACCCCTCATGGGAATCTTGGGTACGGTGGTTGCGTCCTTGTTCGCCAAGTAAGTGCGCAGGACGTCTGGATCCGCTACACTTGGGATCCTGTCTGTAAAAGTACGTAAGGAAACCTTCAAGGGAGAGGATCGATAGCTGCACTGGCGCAGGCGACCTTTTTGTCTTTACTTTACCCAAGGTCCATTTCGACATAATTTCAGACTTTTACGAACCCGTAATGTTTGACTTTCATACTAAGCATAAAAATTTATAAAAGACTGCGCACCGTATCTGTCAAGGGAAGAAACTTCTTCAATCCCTACCTTATTTACCTTGGCTACTGAAACGCATAGCGTATCAACTTCGAGCCTCATTTCATTTGTAATCAAAGTCAACATCATCTAACTGCAAGGCGAAAAAGAAGCCGTATCCTTGTTGACAGAAAAAACAAAGACAAATGAAGTCGAATCAACTTATTTCATTTTTTCTCATTGCAGAAAAGCGATCCTGATTCAGATTCAACGATATGCAATGTTACTTTATCGAAGTTTTCCTTGCTTTAGCATTGCGATACGTAATTGCAACGAAACCGCCAGGTTTCTGCAATTATTTCAGCACTTCGTGCTACTCCAATCGCCTCGGATTTATATCCCCTTCCGCATTTCCATTTTCAAGAATAATAGTGCGCCGCAGTAGCATTACGCTTCACCATTTAAACGCGAGGCACAGTTATTCTTTCAAATGGGTTCACCTGGGATTTGATGCGATACGCTTATATCGCCCTGGGGCATTGGCAACCCTTTCTCCCGGTCAAGGTTCGGCCACGCCATCTCGAATCTATCGAAAAATCACTTAAACGGAAACTCACTTTTCACCATCGCCTCTCGGTTGTCGTACATCTGCATGAGCACTACCGTGACGATGAACAGTACGTAACAACCTATGAAGCCTGCAATTAAAATGCAACAACGTTAAAAACACACTGCAGCAGCCGTTGCAGGTATAATTAATTAGGCGCGATACGACACGGAAACTCTCGCTGGCGCATTGTAAATCTCTCCTTAAATCGGGCAACGGCAAAAAGGAGGGACTTATTAATTTCGTTATTCGCTGTTTCATCGTTGCACGAACGCGTTTCGTTCGCCTGTAGCACGCGTGAAATTGTTTTTGAAAATTCATAACTGGCGAAACGGGTGTTACGCAACCGCGCGTCCCGTCGCGCCACCAATTTCATTTCCATTCGCGTCCCCTCTCTCAAAAACGAGAGAGACATTCAATTGATAGTGGCTTTCGAGTGGAGTTTTAATCGTTCCAGGGGAAAAAAGTTTAATTGCTTCTTTTAAAGTGATTTTTTAATTTTCCGCTCATGTATTTAGTCCGGTACAAAAGTAGCCCCACTCTTCCTCTCTGTTCTTCACCCTTTTATCTGTTGGAGGCTTATCAGGGAGTCCAGTAGAAATTCGTCGGTGGTCAGATTGCGAGGAAACCAACGGCAGAAAGATCGCGGCTTTGCTTAATTAAATTCGCCCCGAAGTTATCGTTATTGCAGAATTAAACCGCATACTTACAGCATCCCATAAATAAACGTTCCCATTCCTACGAAGGGCGGTGTGCGTAGTAGGTACATCTCTTTTAAGCGTTTCCCAAGTAATTTCGATTCTACGTAAGCACTCGTTACTACGCCTCTCCATCCTTAATCGCATAAACTCGAATGATATTCTACTTTCAAAAATGTTTGCGGATTTAAACGCTCGCGAACGAAGCAACTTAAGGGGGGATTCTTGTCTAACAGCCCCAAAAGTAACTGATATTTAAGAATTTATTTTAAAGAACTGTTGGTAATATTGGATTAAAAAATGTTACTATACGAACGTAAAGGCTGTTACACAATACCCCCCCCCCCCCCCCCCCCTCCCCTTAATCACTGCTAACAGAGGAAATTTTTACGCTGGGAGTTAATAAAAATGATAAATTTCCTCGGTAAATACACAGTTCTCTCTGTAACTATAACAATAAGTTAGTGCGTGCTATCCATATCTATCCGCGTATCCACCTGAAAGAATTCCCCCTATAACAGCTAAACTGCACCGTGAGCCCAGACGTCGCGTCAAGTGGCCAGGCACGGAACAAAAGACGCGATTAGAATCGCGCAGGGTATTAAGGCGCGCGTACTTAGAGCTTCCCACAGGTGAATCGTCTCATCTTTCACGACGTAGCTGATCCAGCATATCGACACCATGTAGAAGCAGGCATCCCTCATGACGGGTTTCATGTGTACTCGAAAGGGCTTGACCACCGCCACGGAACCGGCGATGATCGCCGTCACGAAGACACCAGCGCCGATTAATTCCGTGAACATTATTATCCCTTCCTCGCTGCCCGATACGAGGGACGTGAAGATGTCAGGAGCACCGTTTCCGAATGCCAATATCGTCACCCCGGCTATATTCTCCGACAGCCGCATTACACTGGCTATCACCGCCAGTGACGGGCAGAAGCTGCACAGACAGAGAGAATGAAAAAAGACGGGGGCAACGTAGGGTGTCGGGGGGTGGCTGGACAGAGGCAGACAGGGATAAGAGAGGGAAAGTGAAAGGGTGTGACGATTAATTTACGACGATCGATCCTTGCCCGATATTTGACAACATCCAAGTTGATTCCCGCCATCCGTCCCTCTTGATATTTTATTTCCGACAACCGCGTACATAGTACGTACACCTATCCCTGTCCTGCCCTCTGTCGCGAATTGAATTTCGATGCGGCTGCGTTTGTAAATGCGGCAGCGAGGCACGTTAAACGAATTACGGGCTGATCAAGCTGGCGCATGTTCGGAAAGGAGCACGCTTTCCGACGGATTTCGATTAGATTGGGGAGCGAGAAGCAGGTGGTGCAACGCTCGGGGAGAAAATTTCATTGAGAATTCGGGATAGGTAGTTTCTTCGAGTCGAGGGCGTGCAAAAGAATGATCCGTCATCAGGAGAAGCGTGTATACCTACACAGGGACACTTCTGATTCCAATTGCTGTTCATCGTGTTCGTTAAGGGGATCTTGTATTGCGCGACGTCAAGTGTTCGTTGGGAAATAGTAGCGCACGCGGTCTTCTTCTAAAATTTACGATTGGACGTTCGCGTTTATCACGCCTACGATAACAGTGTGTAAATGCTTACGTGGTGCTTGAATCATGCGAGTCGCGGTCACGACGATATCGTGGAATTATTATCACCGACATGTCCCAGTTTTATTAGGGTAGAAAGTGGTCGGCCTGGCCGTCGCTGGAAGGGAATCGTTTCTTTTTAACGGCGAAGCATAAAGCTTCTTCGACCGTCTGGATTAAAGTGCAGATCGGTTTCCCGTGCGGAAGTACGTCGATTCGCACGCACACGATGAGCCATAATTCATCCTTTACCGAACACAATGTGCCGTGAAAGACTTTACGCGTCGAGGGACCATCGACACCCAGCGGTTTTATGGAAAATCATAGAGATTCGATTCCCACCATAACCATTTTATTAACAATCATTTCGAGATTCCCTAGTCTTTCCTGCGTGATGTACGAGGGTGTGTGAGGCATTAAGGACACGAGGAAACAGCCACGCTGGCGAATGTGTTCCAACACGCTCCGAGTACGACATAAAGTATACTTGTAACACCTTATAAGAATTTCATGGAATAAGTGCACATAAAATGGGTAAATTTGTGGTCATAGAGATCAAGATTTCAAGAGTTAGAGATTCAAGTAGTTAATAGATTTAATCGTTTCTGGAATAGTTAAGTGAAATATTAATTTCTAGAGTAGTTAATAGACATTATTATCTTTTAATAGAAATCATTACGCGATTAAGGTAGCCCAAAGTATTATAAAATAATCTGTGATAAACTCTGATACTTGGTTTAAGTATATTTTTATGTTTCAATAAGGAGTAACTTGAAATTCTGGTATGTATTACGTCTGGGCACAAAAACTTAATTTTATTGTACCGTTCAAGATAATTAGGGGTATTTACATAATGATTAATATATTAAATTCTGAGAAATATTGTGTATTTAATATCATATTATTTTCGTTAATTTTCAATCGTATAATAAGGGTAGCTCTGGAGATTTAAGTAGAAGATCCCCCAATTATTTTCGCTACTATACTCGTTCCCCTCCAGAGATTTAAAAGTTTTAAAGTATGTAAATACTGCGACCTGAATCGTTTCAGTTTCGTTCTAGACCATTTAAGATTAAGTTTCAAAGGAGAAAACTTTGAATGATTAGCAATTCTAAGAATTAGTAAAATAGGTTATCTAGTCTCTTTTAGTTCTAAGTAGTCAAGCGTGATTACTCACAAATTGTCTGCCGTGGTTCCTAAGATCAGAAACAGATACAAGAGCCATAATATCATGAGTACCAATCCAATACTGAAGTAAAGTGTATTATCCGATCGAAACGTGCAAAACAGCAGCTCCGTGTACTGAAATATGGAATCTGAGATGCAGTCTTTCGTTTTCTTCAGCCATTCGCAACGGTCTTGTACAGGAATATTCCAAATGTATGAACAATCAGTCTACGATCAAACATAATGGCTTAGACTAATGTCAGGAGAATCGTAGTGCCTTCCTAATTCAATTTCAAGCTTCTAAAGATATAATCAACATATTCGGACGGAAACGATACGCTAAAATTAAGAGTGTTCCACGTTTGAACATGCTTCGCGAAAGCAGTCATTGCTGAATAGACAAACGCATGAAATTGTTCCGTGAAAGCGTGAAAAAACTAAACGTTGCAATATTTCGGAAATGTACTAAACCTCTTGTATCGGTAAGGATCCATGTCTCACGAAAACGTTGACCATGAACTTGCATAGATTTCTCTGCTTCTTACTGAGATGTCGGTACAATTGTTAACCTATTTCCACTGAATCGGCGGACCGGCTGTCAACGTCTGTGTGCTAACAAAGCGAAATTCAATTGAATGAAGCTTCAGTTCATTCAGTTGTCCAATTAAAGTTACACCTTGCTAGTGGCCGGCAAATTGGGTGGAAATAAAATTGAACTTTCCCATTGTAAATCTTATTCGCGCACGTATCATTTGTCAGTCGTTAAAAATTTCCTCCCATTCTACTATTAATCTTCCGTCGTGTTATTCAACGCGAGGAATTAAACAAAGGCCGATCAGGTTACACCGCTGGCGGGAAATAAATAGCAGAAACGCTTGCCGCAGAGGCCGAGATCATTTGTAACTTTGGAAATTGCAAACTTCATCCTTCCGTCGGCACGTATTGCAAGTCAAAAAAGTTGCCGCGATGAAGATATATGATGGGTTGGGTTAGCTGGTTCCTTCGACTGGAGCGGAATTATTCTATTTCGCGAGCGCAACTGCGCCTGTGTCTTTCTGACGAAGCTAAACAGGAGCATTCGTCCACACTTGCCGAGGACAAGAGCAAGGGGCTCATTAGACACAGTCCACCCTCGTACCGTTGTCCTCTTGTTGTCGTGGAATGACGAAAAAGGAAGGCCAGAGAAACGGTTAATGAGCACGGGCGGGGAGGGGAAACGAACTCTTCGGAGTTCTCGCGGACCCGGGCACCTTGACGAAAATAACGCTGCACGAGTCGGTGCGCAATTAAAATTGCATGGTTAATTAAGAAGTTGCAGCTGAAAGTAGAACCCTGTACGAACGATAATAACGTAAAGGATACGCTAATTGCTGTTTCATGCTATTTTATTCTGACAATCAGTGAACTATTTCATGGGATTTATGTCAATCATTTTCCAGTTCATTCCCTCTCCGAAAGTCTCGGAAAATAGATGAAAGTAAGCTGCAGATGTTGGATGTGATTTACGAGTGGTGTTATTAAATTTCCAATCGTATCCTGCGTTTCAAACTTGAAACATAAATCTCAATAAGATAGGAGTATTCTTGATCATTTTCTACTTCGTTTGTTCCAATTTGGATACAAGATTATTCATAAGTGATGGTGGAGAATTTGTAAATGAAGGGTATATAAAAGGAACTAACTTCTCTGTAACGTCACCTTTGAATCGCTGTGTAATGTCTAGAGAACCATAAATGCTAGCTTTCTTTTTCCGGTCTACTTTGCTCGTGCCTTTCAATGCAATTCCTTGCTACACTAAATTATTTTAACGCGACGTCCTTTGTGGGGACCCTTTGACTACCTTTCTATGAGCTCAGATGAGTAATTGAAGAATTTAAGTATTTTACAAAGAGAACCGGTCAAAGTAAATAGAAGGACACGCTGTGCTTTGTTTTCTTTTCTTTCACTTATTATGATGCATTTAAATCTTTAATTCGGCGACGTGCAGTATCAATGAATACGTAATAGATGGAAATATCGGGGAACCATAGAGATGCTTTTATCCAAACTGTACTTGAGTTTAATGCACTTTGCCTCTTTGAAGAGGGAACTAATTTGGCAGAATCTCAATAATGAAAGGGAGGCAAAAAAAAATTGTAATAATGACGGTGCTACAGCTTTGACTCTTTCCAAAAGGAGAGCGAGGAATTTTAAATTTTATATAAAACGTGAAAAAGAAACATGTAAAATGAATATAAACTGTAAGCTGTTACTTATATATTCCCTGAATGTACAATCCTCTCTAATGGTGAAAATTTTAACCCGCTCTTTTGGTAGTTTATTTAAAATCTGATTTTAATCCTCTTTCCCAAAAATTCTGCACGGCTAAATACTCTTTAATGGTTTTCGGTCACAACAAAATGGAGCTGTGTAGGGTAGTTGATCGCAAAGTTCAATTTTCAAATGAAGGTAGCTTTACTGGAAATATTCCAACGCGTCGCTGAATTATATGTCCTTTGAGGTGAAATAAAAAATGCACGTTAATTGATACAAAGTTAAATGAGAATGTCAGAAGATAAAACTTTCTGTTTGTAACTGTTGTGTCTGTCGCATGGTAGGCAAAACATCAAAAGATCCTGTTTGCCTCGGCAGAAATTCTGTTTCAAAAGACTTGCCCGACCTTTTTTATTGTAATCCTCGCAAAGGAGGAAGCAGAGGATGCTTTGATATTTTCACTAACGCGGCGCACGTTCCAAGTCAACTCCAGAAAGAAAGTCAAAGCTGTACTCTACGCCGGTTCGTTTAAATTAATAATATTTAACGCTTACACTTTACTACCACACACGTGTCCCCAGTATTAGCACGGCCGTGCCGTAGGTAGGTACACTCCTCAATTCCTCATTAATATAATTCACGTGTTCCTCGCGAAATTTTCGAGATTACAAACAAACTTTGTTCGTTTCTTCGAATATTGACGAAAATTTACATACCTCCAGACAGTTAATCTACCATGCACATTTTTTAGAAACTTACAAGGACAAGGTAATATAACCTGAAATAATTTGTATAAAACTGAAATACCGTTAAGAAACTAAGTAGTTACCAGCCACCATATTATTCCATAGCTTATAAATAATTAAATAATACTTATTTTCAACTGTTCTTAATTTTTTCTTAAAGTTTAAACATAAATTTATGTTTTAGTATCAAAAAAGTCTATTGTTTAGGGTTTTCTTACGTTAAAAATCAATATTAAAGCAGGAAGCCCTCTAAACTTAGCAGAAACTGAGTAGTTCCTAGCCTACGATATTTAATACTTCACAAAGTGTCAGGTTCGAAAAATCAAAATACCAAAAAGCGCGCCGGAATTAATTTACGGCCATCAATGAACCTATTATTTAAAAGTTGAATATTAATCTGTTCCATACAGTTTTACTATGGTGACATTGAAGCGTGGCAAGAAATTTATTGATAATTAAACGCTGGCAGGAGCAAAAAGTCGAGCAACATTACGAATTCGACTAAACGAGTTTCTCCGTGCATTTGCTCCGAAATTCCTCGTCCCTCCGGGATTTCTTTCACTGGACGAAAGTCTAAATAGTTTATTGGATTGCATTCGGCCCCGTAAAAGAGACACCGCGCTTCCCCCCAATTTATAACCGCGCTTTTATTCTCCCGTGGAGAGAGATGCACCCGGCTTTTCCGGTTTCCTGTTTTTCCCACTCCACGTCCGTGCATTCATAATAAAGCGCGAGTGATATAACGCTGGAATATGCAAAAAGCTTCTTTTCGCGGTGTAAGGCGACTCTTATAACTAATATAACGACGTTTTCCCGCCTTTCTTGGCGCAAACGGAAATTCTAAAGCCGCTGCTCCGGCTGCATTTAGTGTACACGCTGTCTATAGGATTGCAAGAAATAAATATGCCAAATTAACGTATCAAATCGACCAAAAGAAAGCGAAGCCCGTCATTTAATTAAATTCTCCTTGGCTGGTACTAAGTAACTTTATACGAAACGAAAAGGATTTATTATTTATATAATTATATAGCATACTTAAAGCTACAGCTATGTTGCAAATGAATGAACAAGATACTCGTGTCTTATACAATTTAATTTATAATCTCATTCCTGTATAAAACTCTGTACCTATTACATGCTACTGAAATCGTGGAAATTGTGTGGAATATAATTTATCTGCAACCTCGATATTGCCCACCATATTTACAAATCTTTCTTCTTATTGTCAAGTAGTACGATTTTTTTTGTATTTGAATCTCGTGATCAATTCAGTTTCTTCTTGCTGTCTATAGACACAGTCCTCACCCAATGGAATACTAGCTTCAACAATTTGTAAAGGATCCAACTGACAAGCAATAGCGAAGTTACCATTGCGAATAGAACGTCCAGCAACAGGTACTGGTACCATGTCAAATTTGAAGCTGTTGTCTTCAAAGAATTCGGTCCGTGACGAATTAAATACTCTATCCAGTAGACACCTTCTTCCAGAGGTGGTACTTGTCGATCTCTGAATTGTAGAGAAGCTTTCCTCGCTGTTTCTGCGAAGCTGCCGATTATAGAATACATAGAATTAGCCAAGGGGGAAGTAATTCGAAATAATTAATAACTGTTTACAATAAGTAGATAATAAGCTGCGATAGATATCACGTAGAGCATTTAGTATTGTCGTTGAAACAATGTGTCGTTACACTGGAATTATCAGTAAGCTTCAACATAATCTCAAAAATACGTGTATAGAGGCTAAATCATTAATGGTAACGTTTACGATATAATCTTTCAATGATCATCGCGATTAGCTCGGCGGAGATCTGACGCGAAACAAAGCTCCGTAAATGTTTAAAATTCAATGCAGACTTCGCGATGGTTATCGTACTACTATTCCTCCGCAAATACAGACAGTGCGAACGAGTCGGTTGTAGAAGTCTCTCTCTCTCTCTCTCTCTCAGCCTTTATACCATTCACCCTTCACCCTTCACCCTTCACCCTTCAACCCCTCGTCACTCCTTTCTATCGCTATCAGAACCACGAAATTTCCATTTGCACGAAGAACGGAGCTTCTAATTACCTCTTGTTCGTGAGCAGTTCATTCAAAGCTTTCGATACCGGTTCGTATGAAAGTCGACCGTAACCCAACTGCAAAGCCAGTCCCTTTTTCACGAAGTAGGCCATGTTCAAGTGTTGATCCCCGAACAGGGGCATTCCGAGGATCGGTACCCCGCAATAAACCGCCTCTTGGGTCCCAAGCAATCCACCGTGTGTGATAAACAGCCGCACATTCGGGTGACCTGGTAATTTTCAGACCGATAAAGTTGTACGTTACGAATGTCTCGCCTGCCTTTCAGCCCTTTACCGCGGCTCTTTGGGAATGGGCAACTTAATACATTAAATCGCAGACAAATTGGTACCGTAGTCCCTGCTTTCTTCCTTTCTTCAAGCTAACGTAGTTTGTTTCGTAAATTTTTAAGATAGTAGAGAATTTATACAATTGATGTTTCGTATGAACTTGTACCATACCAAATAATGTAACACTGATAACTCTAGGAGTATCCAACTTGAGTTAGAATGTGGAGAATAATTCTAAAAGAATGGGACTTTAATGTCCCTAATGTCTTCTTTATTGTAATTCAATTATTATTGAAGTTCGTGGAACAACTTAGCTCGAAATTCGTCGAGCACCAGTAGGATTGTCAATAGCATCTAAATCAATTACTTCAATCGCGATCGTTTGCATGCAAAGTGATCTGACTGCTAACAGCATGCGAAATGGAACGTGCAAGTAACTCGCGTGCAAATTTGGACCTGTCCCAAGATTTAACCCATACCTGGCCTAAATTTAACCGAGTCCTAATTCACACATTATCCTCGTATCATGCTTCCCCATATAAATTACTGTGTGATAAGTCTCCGACTTATGTAGAATCCTATAATGTCTCCAAAGGTTCTCGTTGATTAAAAGGTTATCAATTACTTAAACTTTTAGCTTGAAAGTGGCTTAGCAATCAGTTCCTTCAAACAGAAAAATAACTATTTATCAAAAAGCGCTCCCCGAGGAAACTTCAACGCAGTGCTTCAAACTTTGTTAATTTCTTGACCTTTCTAATCAAGAATTAATTCAACCCCTCATAAGACTGTACCTATATTTTCACTGAAATATGTTCTACGTATTTCTTAATATCATAAAATGAGCCGTTATTATCACCCAAACGACACGAAATATAATTATTACCAGTAAACGATGTCCCAGCATAATAGACACTAAAAGGGGATCGATATTCGAGCAAATTGGTCTGCAGATTATTTAACGATAATGCAAGTTTAAATCAGTTTTACGCGATTTCGGGGATCGATATTCGGATATATAAATGGAGTTGTCGATTATACGAGAGAACGTGTTATTGTCACGCAGATGCAAGCACAAAAAAAATGCGATAGATAGCCACTCCCTGAAAAATTTGAATTTTGACAAAGTAAGACTACTATCACTGGTACGATGATATAGCTTATCTTGGCAATAAAATTTGTTTCTTCACTTTGAGACTGAGATAACAGCTCGTGTCGTTTAACTTTACTTTATAAGTTATCATTTATTTTCGTAGAATAGACTTTTTGTTTTGTTCTTTTATTCTGGAAGTTGATAGGTATAATGTTTCTATCGCGTTGGATTCGCTGTGACTCCAGCGCGTGTTCAAAATTATCTCTCAGTGCGTCATATCCATACGTCTAATTCGATTAGGGAAATTCCATTTCTTTATCGCGAACCGTGACATTTCGCACTGAACTCTATTTTGACGATTTCACTCGCCGTTACATTAATTTTCATTCTCCCGCATGCACGTGCGAGGAATTTCAAGCGGGCACAGATGCAGATCGAATATTATTTTTTTCATCAGCCGCAACGAGGACCGTTGTGGATGCTGTCTCGCAACGACGGAAGGAATTTTCATTAAATTTCAGTGGGATTAATGTATTCGGCGTGTAATGTAAACGGTGGCTTCCCTCGTCTTTTGTGCTTTATTATAGAATTTATATAAGCATTATTCATGATACCGATACGTGTGCCCCGCACAACGAATATTCGTATAATCTACGCCGGAGAAACGAAATTGTACATCTAACTTAAGTTACTATCCCTGCGAAAGAGATGGATGTCCGTGATCCGTGGATACCGCCGGCGCGGCGGTTTCAAATAGAAATCACGAAACTGGAAAAATGCAATTAAAGTGCAGACACGTTCCACCCTTTCCGTGTTCGCGCCAAACTAAATTAATTAAAGGCTACGATTGGATCATGAATATTCCATTCTAAAGAGAAGAACGATTTTTCGTTTCAAATCCTACATCCCCTCATCCGTCAAAATGTAGGATAAGGTGGACACCTCTCCTCGACTAGCTTTTAAGAGAAGCTAAGGCCGGAATTCATAGCCAGTGGATTAAAAAGGAATGTCGCTTTGGAGGGAAAATAGACCCTCCTTAAAATACAGAGCAACGAGGAGACAGAGAAAGTTACACTTTGATAGGCAAACTGAAAACTTGGAGCAGAATAAGACAACGCCGCTCTCATCAGCTACATGGAACCGGAGAGTTTTTTCTTCCATTTAGCATGTCCCTTGCAACTTCGAACTCTGCCTCGTGCTTTTATATACAACGAACTGGGCGGCTTTTGTTCCTCAACTTCGGGGACATATTTTTTTATCTGCAAATCCCTTGCTCGCAAACTTCCAGGCCAACTCGTTGGAAATGTCGCGGAACTTGCAGCACAGAGAATCCTTAAAGTTCTTTATAATCATGTTTGGATAATGTCGGCTCGATAATTAAACTTGGCGGTGCGTGTAGAACGGAACATATACGTACACAGTATAGAGAGCTGTGGCGCCCATTCGATGCTCCTAACGTTCTTAGGCAGCTTAGGCATCCTCTGTTCAGGGCACTTCCATAGTATTTGTTGCGGCAGTTGCTCGAATGCCTTGTAAAAAGTAGCGAGCGTTTCATTTCGCATGGTGGATGGGTCCACTTGCGATCCCAGACTAAAGTAAACCACACCATGCTTGCCTTGGGCATCCAAATAGTCCTGAAGATCCTTTGGTAGCGGCTGTGGACCTGACGTCGGTATATGAATGCCACCAAGCTCCTTAAATCCTGGGGCCAGAGCACGTGGCGTGCTGATAACTGAATGCCCATTCGTTAATATCAATGAGGTCTTGGATCGCAGGGTATCTAAGTCAGGTAGATCATCACCGAAGTGCTTCTTCGCGATTTCGTAGCTTAACGTGTCAGAAAGGTATCTATAACAAAGTAATTAGGAAGGCTTGTGATTTTCCCGGAGAGACATCACTGATTTACAACTGTAGGAGTCACTATTGCCCATAGATGGAATAATTTCGAAACATTTACGAGGGAAGGGGTTTTTCCTCTTAGATCTTCAATACATCATTCCTCAACGGGAAGCACTGTCATCTTGATAAGTCGCCTTTGCGATATATAGTCTCCCACCTTTCAAAGCTCATTGTCAACCAATCTAATCTCTCATGACGTCCGTGTTGTATGTGTACCCACATAACTTCTTGAGATTCAAATACTTTTCACAGCAGCAGTATACCTATCTTACCTGTAACCAAGCCTTGTGCCCAAAAAGAACAGCAGATTAGCGGACCTCTCAATGAAGTCCATTTGATCCGTGTAACCGCTGGCCCAATTAGGAATGTAGCTGGGAATTTCGGGATTCCTCATGATTTCGTTTGACCACGGCAAGCTCACGCTGCTGATCGCTCCAACGATAATAGGTATCTTCAAAACGTGAGCAATGCCCAGGCAACAATCGGTGATAAATATCTCGGTGAAGAAAACGTCGAACTTCTCTTTGGCCTGTATGATCTCTTTCACTTTGGGATGATCTAACACTGTCTCACATGTGGATACGCTGAAATCTCCCAGTAGTATCTTCATGCCTACCCATTTGGGCATGTTCTCGAACATAGCCAGTGGTATGGCGCTTACCAAGTTCTTGGAGCCCGAAATATCCACGTCCGTGAAATTAGACAGTGGTACCTTTTGAGGAAAATGATTCACAGAGACGACCTCGTGGCCCTTCTCTGAGAGCCTTTTCAGAAGCGGCTCGAACACATTGTAATGACTCTTCGCTGACGCAGAAAATAACGCCAAAATTCGAGCACCGCTGGCACCAAAGATCACACAAGCAATCACCGCGAGCACCGTTAACAATTTCATGGTAATTACTCTGGAAAAATTGGCCTCTACAGTACGAGAAAGAGGCACTGTCACGACGATGATCTGTGCGAGCAAAGCGAGTAGTAGCACGTGTAAACTGCGATGTGACTGATCGAGTAGACCGCGTGCTGTGAGAAGAGCTGAAAGTAACGGGGTCGTTCAAGGCCTTTTCACAATCGACCGTATATGGTTTTCGTTTTATAACACGGTTGATAAAGGTTTCTAAATTGTCTGGCAATTTTATGTGTACATAGTGATTTCATGAATTTCAACTCTAATTTCCAAGATAATAATGTGGTTTAGTTGTTTTTGTATGATATTCCAGTTTGCTAATGATGATCATAAATTACATAATTATGCTTGTCCATGCACCACTGCAAATGTATCATTTGCAACTTCAATAAATATAAGGTGCACGGAGTGAGTCGAATTCATAAATCATGATTATTTGCAATAAAATTTTATTCTCCTTTATCATCGTTATTATTTCAATAATGAATATTGTATTACCGTTATTTAATTCAAGAGTGATACAAAAATGCAGGATATGCGATACAGCAACTTTAGTATAAAAGCACATTGTTAGAATGTTATTCGTCTATGATTATTGTTTTCGCATGGTATTGCAACACTGTCTGCTAATATCTTCTTTAATCAATGAGTAATAAGAATTTCTTCGTATCAAGTGTTGTGCCACAGATTTTAACACTGAAACACATAGGATTCTGCGAATATTAATAACCAAGAATGTAAAAAAAAAAACACCATAAACAAATTTGCATGCAAAATATCTATGATACTGACTCTGTGTAAATACTTCAAGCAGAAGTGACTCATTGTCGTGATAAAATGTGACATAAAAGCAAACTAGAGCGATCTATTATCGAGAACAAAGTCTAATGCTCTCTCGAAATGTTGAATTATTCTTCTTTAA
Source organism: Andrena haemorrhoa (assembly GCA_910592295.1). Lineage (NCBI taxonomy): Eukaryota > Metazoa > Arthropoda > Insecta > Hymenoptera > Andrenidae > Andrena > Andrena haemorrhoa. The sequence continues at coordinate 30,511,331 of OU342946.1, forward strand.
GTATGATAACAGAGAACGTGACGTAGTTTGATACTGGAACAAACCAACTAGAATTACGTAGTAGCTCGTATTTAGGCTAGGATGGAAAGAGTGCTAGATAGCATGGAGGAAGCTTATCGAATTATTTTACTAGCCCTGGTACTGATTAATTGTCTCATTTCACCGACCAAGTTATGAACGCGAATTACAAGGCCGAAGTATTATCTCGCGCGCGCGCGCGAGATTAAAGTGGTGCATTATTAAGAAATGCACCGGGGAATAAGAACGGTATTAAGGGAGAAAGGTTCGGAAGCGACGGGATGAAAGGAGAGCCCGCTGGAAAAGAATCCACCTTTTATCCCATCCATATTCGCACTTAATCCAGCTGGAAGATTATGCCGAATCTAGATCGCACGTGCCGTACCGTGCAAAAAGCATCCCCGATCGAGTACAAACCGCTTCTCCATCGCGTTAATCGACGAGGTTACTTGAAAGATTTGTCGTAAATTATATTTCAGTATAATATTCCGATTACACGAATATCTTTATAGCGAAAGTCTTCGAGTACAGAATGAGAAGAAAATGTTATAGGTGCGATCCTACATGTTCCCTAGTTTTCCCATTAGCCACGTTAGAATCGGACAGAAAGCGTTTGATGACGTACGGATGTAGGTAGTTATGTTCGTATAACATTTTCTGCTTATTCCGGGACATAGTTGCACGCGAGACACGAGTGTTATTTTTACTCTATATACATCGCATAAAATATTGAATGAAAGTGTGTAGGTATTATCTCTAGAGTAACTAAAGAACATCTTGCTTTTGAATGATTTCGTAATTCCTGATAGTGGTTTAGACAGTGCAGATTTTAATTTCAAAAATAAAACGCGATACATACGATTACTTGAGGTTAACGATAACGATAAACCTACAGGTTAAACAGTGGGAAAAACAGCTTTGTCAGCACAAAATCCTAAACTTTCCTGAGTGAATAGTTATTTTTGGAAGAAGTATTACTGCGCAGATAGGCATATGTAGCTTACGTTTTTAATCACGTATCCCATTAATTCTTCGATTTCTGTTAGGTAAAGACTGAGTAGTCTGATATTTCATAGGCCATTATCTACAAGTGTTTACGTTACACGCATATATGTGTTAGATAGACAGCATGCATTCACGCTTCTTAGTATCCTTTTTTTACTGTTAAAAAATCACACATTTCTGCACTCACGCTACGTTAAAATAACCGTAATGAAATTGGGAATTAAAACTTCACAAGGAAAGGCACTTTTAATATAGAATTAATTAAAACGCTGCGTTATTTTACATTCCATTTCGCAATGCCTTCCAGTTAGACGTTTCCCATGCATTGAAAATATCAATTATTTTCTGTGGAGATTTGTAATTATAGTTGTCTGGAGGGTATAATTAATTTTTTTCTTCAGTTTATACAATCGTATTCATTCGCAAGGTAGACACAACGACAGCAACGCGAAATGTTGAACAACACAATTTTCATTACCAGGATCGTAAGTTAGATAACGGGAGGGTGTGTTGAAACTGTTTCTACAGTCGGAGCGTGGCTAAAGGAGAGCAACATTAACGTCCCTAACTTTGTAAAACGATATATAACTTGTGCTCCCGGTGACGTCGGTGCAGTCGAATTCATTCCGAAGATCCTCCCCTTTGTCTTGACAGCAACTTCGAAATCATTTCGCTCTGAACTGCTGTTTGGAAACTCGAATGAATTGTCGGCGGTTTTCGTTCAAATCCCGTCCTGATGAGATGCAATGTTAAGTGTCAAATTGAAACAGAAATTTATCACAAAACGTCGCGAAACTACTTCCAGGGTATTAGAAATTTACTAACGAATTTAACACCTATGCTGGAAAGATAGACTTACAAAGCCACCTACTTAGGATGCTTATAGAAACGTGATTGTGCTGTTAGTCTGCTTGAGACCAAGGATGTAGGTAGGTACTTTAACTATATCACGAATCACGTACGTTTTCATCTGACTACGATATTTCGAAATATTCTCAGCGTTGATCCTTGCAACAATATATTACGGTGCCAGTAGAGGGGGCTAAATTACATTATGCAGCAGCAACATCCTCGAAATAGGGGAACGATGATTTCGCATAACCGAGGACGCGCGGGACTTCCGTTTTACCAAGTAAAATCATGGAAAGTATCAGAACAGCGTATATAGCGGCGTATGCAAATATATAACGCGGTTTCACGACCCACTTCTCTCCATGGCCGTGTCTTAAATCGGTCCACGAAATTAAATGGAACTGTCCTGGTAATTGCTCCCCTCTTATTCCGCGCTTTAATTAGTCGTCGACGATATCGCGAAAGTTTCGTACAACGGGTGCCGCGAGGAGCCCTGGCCAGACAAGGAGCACAACATTCTTCTTACAGGCCAGCACTTGAAATTCAGATAAGAAAAGCTTTACCGTCATCTTCACTGCTCCCCCGCACCTTTGCTCTCGTTTCTTTTTGCCCCCTTTCCCCGTAACTGCTTCGCGTTGCTCTTTCGTCATTGTTTCAGCCTGGTCTACCCGCGTGCACTTGCTTAATGTTTCATTCGTCCCATGTTGGATTCTCATTCGCGTTTTTCTCACTTTTTAAAATGAGCAGTCGAAACTGGCAATGTAGGGCAGAGCCAAGTTAATAAGAAAGTGACGCTGGGAAATAATTCTGGTAGAATATTTTTAAGAAGATTTCGTTAGACATTGTGGTAGATGTTGGAAAATGGAGAATGACAGTGTTATTTTTGATATTGTGATTGCTTCGAGGATTCATAGATTTTTGGAATAATAGGTGGTAAATTTGGGAATCAATTGTAACTGTTTTTGATACTTATCACGTTAATGTCATTGGCCTGCTCTGAGTTATCCTTATGTACCGCGGAATCTAATTTCTCATCATCAAACCATTGCTATTTCTGTTACTATTGGACTTTTAATCTCTCTTTCGACCATCACAGTGCATACAGACTGCTTGAAGCTTGAATTATCTGCCACTTTCACGAACCATAACATGAAATTCGTAGCCCTATAATAACCTTATATCACTCAAGTAATTTTACCTGCCAATTACTTGTACACCTAATAACTTCCATCCACGATGCACGCAAGTTGTCAAACACGCGTGGTATTTAAGCGATGCACATAATAAATCCGGTGGTCAGTGGGCTGCTACAATAGGCTCCTAAATTCTCTAGTGCACAACGTGAATTATCCCTCGATGGCATATAACAAGTTTCTTGCCGCCAAATTAATCCCCGTAATATACGTAAATACATAGCCAAGTATGATACCCAACAAGCTTGAGACTTCATTATAGCAAAACAATTTTCTATTGTCTGTATATCATTTTTCTTATCGTGCCCTGAAATGAAAGGAGAGATGACAGGTAACAGACGGAGGAATAGAGAAGCAAAATAGCGGATAGACAGGCAAGAAAATTGAAAAATAGTGTGGGAGACAATTCCACGGGATTTTCGTTATTTGTTACAGCGAACTACGGACCACCCGTGTATCCCTTTTAATATACTGTCAACACTGACGTTACATCGATCTATTTTGCGCCTGGCATATTGAAATTGGAATATGGTGAACTTGAAGATAGTAGCATGTAAATTGGCTGTCTTACAATTAACGTGCATTCGTAGCCCTTTTGCTATGTTAAACAATAAGATAAACCATGTTGATAATAGTGGTGTGTCACGTTGATTGCAAGAGACTACCAGAAAATACCATTGATGCATCTGCTTTTGTAGCATCAAGGCAATATGGCGAGAATCGAGCATCCAGAAAATCACAATACGCTCGAGTAGGTTTTGAGGCAAGGATTCGGAAAATCTCGACATTTTGTACGAAATTGCTTCGCATTTTCGTGAGGGAGCGCGCTTACGCGAGACGGTGCAGCTCCTTCCGATTCGAAAATAGCTGTCGAAGGAACGGAAGTGCATCTGTATCCATAAAACAGCCACGTGCGAATCTTTGAGGTGTCTCAGGCCCGAGGGCAAAGAGTTTCAGAAAGTGTAGCCGAGAATGCGAGGCAACGTAACGTTTCGGAGAAAAGTGTAAGGAGCTTGGAAAGAGACGAAAAAAAATGATGAAGAATATGGCTAGATGGTGTAAAAAGAGGTATCGCTCAGCGCGACTTTCCTTTGCTTTCCATTCTTTCAATATTGCCAGAAATTATTATTGATGGTGACTCAACGACAACTAACATATCTGTTTCTTACGTCAAATAAAGGAAAATAGAAAGTATTAGGTAAACATGTCTCTTTAAACAGTGAACCTTCGTTAAAAGCAAGTTTCGCAATCCTGTTGTGCTGCATTAATTTCACAGTAGGTTTTTTCTGCAACAACTTAACAAAAATGCCCTTTGAACAGCTATCTTTTGGAGTCTTTGTTTCGTTATTATGTCTACTAACTGACATTAGAATTATAATTTAAAGGTATTTGACAATTTGGTACTCCAAAACATGGTACGCGCGACTTATTTTTTTCAAGCTAGAATTCAAAGTTCACAAAAGGAGAACATGCACACCCTTAACTCACACTTCTTACCACGTTATGCACACTTTACTGAAACCTAAAAAATTATTATTTTCTTCGCGTGCAAGGGTGGTCGAAATGGGCTTAGGTTATTACATTTGCGCAACCACTGTAAAGAAAATCCAAAGGTACGAAGAACGCGATATTATTCTCGCGATGTAACGGTTTCGATTTAGGGAACGACGCTTTTTATTCGAGTGCAAAGAACGAGGCTCGCGTTTAACCAGTAATTTGAAATGTGAGAACCGTGGGCTTAAGGAAAATTATTTGATTGGCTTGGTGTCGTGACAGAAATACAGAATTTGTTTGGGTTGAATAGGTTTCCTTATCATATAAAAAAAAAATTTTAATTTGATTGTGTAGCATATAAATCCGAATATTAAAAGATTCAATGCAATATCATTACGTGAAGAAATAAATCTGCTGTGTCCGTGCTGCGGGCATTTCAGTAGTACGACGTGTGGTATATCAGACCACGCTTCGGTGGAGTATCACGCTATACGTCAGGCTTTTACAAGGTCTTTAAATTATCATAGAAGCTTGCAGCGAAATATTTCATTTATTTACGTAGATGTACGTACTGGTTCTAGCGACTCACGGACTTTGGGAATTATTCAGTACTGCGCATATGTGAAATTAGTTTAATTTATAAGTACTTCAACGCGATAATGCAAAGAACATATAACAAACTACATTTACCGAACTACATGTGTACAAATTATTAGGGAGAAATTTACTAACCATTGTGCTAAACATTTATCGCAATATAATCGATGTTAAATTAAATTCCTCTATTTGGAAATTATATTTTAAAATGTCTTAAGTACATACATATTAATTCTTTCTGATAAAACATAGAAGCATTATATTCTACGGACTCTATTTTAGTCTCGAACAAATAAAACTTCTTGTTTCCTTGTAGCCGTAGTTAGAAATAAATATCGTCGTTTCAAAGGGTTCTCTTTCTTTCCACTTTCCCACTTTACAGCGCACCACTCTCGAATTCCTTTGTACGTGGCATTAATTACTTTCCAGCGACATTCGAAATATTTCTTGCAGCGCAGATTTACCACGAGACCGATTGGGGTAAGAAACAGTACACCCTTTCTCTATCAGGTTGGCAGGTGAAATTCAGATAAAAAAAGAAACCCTCCTTCTGCCTCGGCTTCTGTTCGATGCAGTGCTCGTTTCGTCGACCACAGGAACTCAACTACCTTACCGTGCACGAGGAACGTCGCTGACTTTCTTCTCGACCAAACTACCCCCCGACACGCTCCGATGAATCTTTGACTTTGTCTTCTGAACATCTATGAAACAGCGTGTCCCAGAATACGACGGACACCTTTTAACTTCCATAAATTATTTACGAGATCGAACCTTTCCGAGGTTTCTCACTTCCTACTGAGCCTGCACTTTCGCACCCCCGTGGCTTCGTTTATTTGCTGGAAATGTCAAACTGATATTGTCACAGGGATTTTCATCTCTCGCTTCGTTAATTCATCGCATCGTGTACTTTCGCATCCACCGCAAACAATATTGAAGTTTGAATTTGCCTGGATATCGATGTTTTCAAGCAAGTTTCCAGCCACCTGTTTATCTTGTTACAGCAACTTTGCGGATTGTACACCTGAATTAAAAAGAATTGTAATTCAAGATAGACGTCACTTTCATTATTATGTTGCAGTCTTGATAATGCTGTTCTGTGTACAGATATTTTGATGCGGTTATACCTGGTTTACGTTTTAAAGGAAATTTACGTCCGCAGTGACAATTAAATTGAAATTAAGATCGACCGTGTAACCTGTTAATTGATGACCATTGAATTAAGCGGAATCTACAGGTCCCATTAAAAATGTCGCACAGACGGAGCGACGGGGCGTTAGCGAATCCTTTGTCCCTCACTTTAGGCGTGTCCTTCAATTACCGCGGCTATTAATTATCGGACGTTCATTACACAGAGAAAAACCTTGAAAATGGCAAAGCCACTGAGCAAACTTTCCACTGGGTAAAAGCAGGAGGGACTCATTCATCGCTGGTAAAGAGAAAGAGTACAAAAGAAATTAGCTGTGCAGTTTCGCTGTCTGGAATCAGCCAGAATCTTGACGTTTATCACAGAATCTTGATTTTAAATGAGAGACAATTGCGCGGAAGGTGTTAATGTTGTTTATCTGGACCGCTTTCGACGCCAAATACTATAATTTAGTAAGTTATACTTGAATGGAAATGGTGAATGGAAGCATAGGGTCGAGTGTTATTAATCTCGATGGTGGCTAACTAGCACTTTGAAATTGTCACTACTCCACTTTACCGCGGGATTTCAATCAATTTCACTCCAATGGAAGAGCAATCAAACGAAGTGCTCATTTGTGGAATGTGTTCAATTGCTGAGATTCTTTGCAATTACGCTGATCCTTGTAGCGAAATTAATTTCGGAACATTCTGTTATAACGTACATACATAGCCGTATAAAATACCGTATTATATTTCCCATGGCAAATTTCACGAACTCGTTAATGAGTGAAAGCATGAAAGCTCTAATGAAAGCCCCTTTTAGCTCTTCTCTAAGTAGAAGTATTAGACTCCCCTTACTGGTGTCTCAAAATAATTAGCGCAAAAGTTGTTGGAAGTTGTGAAAAGATAAATATAATACATTTCAGGCTAAGAAAAATCACACCACGTTCTACCTTTCTTCAATATCTCGTACCAGAGTTTGCAACTTAGCCAAACACAATTGGACTGCGGATTCAGAAATTTCTTCGTAAGCGTCGCGATCAGAACGAGCGCTGCATTGCATTGATAGCAACGAATCCTCCCGTCGGTTCCCGCATTGGGATTATTGGGGACAATCGAAATCATTCACCTGGACGCGAGGGCCGGTGATCGAGCACGATCCCGCAGACAAATCTGCGTCGGTGTGACGCGATCGAGTGACCCTATTGAAGAAAAATCACGAACAGGCTGGACCCGGGGTCCTCCTGCCGTGGTGAATTAACTAGGAAGCCGGAATGGCGGCAAAGGGATAAGTTTCTCGCAGGACTATTTGCGATGAAACGCGAGTCATGGGCAAGGCTCGTTAGAGTTTCATCGGTCGCTCGTTACACAGCATCACGGAGAATGGCAAAGGGAGCTTTCTGAGGAAGAGGCGGCCGCCCGTTTTTCTCCCTCTCTGCGGCAACAACACCGGCTCCCAGCCACCGGAAGCGTCCGATCTGTCCATTTCCACCCGCTGGTCCGGTTTCATCCCTCTCGAGTGTCGCGCGTCGCTCATTACCAGCGGCGAACAAAAGGCGACCCCACTTCGGCCTTCAACGAGCCCTTCGTCCCGAGGGACGCGTCTGAATCTACACGTGTATCTCGTCACCTTGATTCCGCGTCTGTGGCTGCTCCACCCGCGCGTGTACGTGGGTGTGAGTGTGTGTGTGCGCCTCGCGGCGCTATACTTCTGTCAAGAATTTCCATTGTCCAGTCAGAATGTCGTTCTTAATTAATGGTGCTGCCAGGATTCTTGGGAACATATTTCAGCCCTTTGCCGTTACTGTCCTGCCTGTGGAAAGGTAACGGTTAGTGGAGACGAGATATTCGAGGAATATTAACGTAGCTGGTTGTTATAGTTACGTGATTTAACGCTCGCTTTAGATGGAAGAATGGGGTTTCGTGAAAGTGGCTGAGGTAAAAGTAGATATTGAGGATCCTATATGGTTAATATGTCCGTTTATAGACATTATAATGGCGCAACGCGTTCTACTTATGACTTTAGTTATTCGAACAAGCATTGTTCTGTAACGGACCGTAATCAAGCATTCATTTAACGTGAAAAGTTACTTCACCCAAGAGGAAAGGAACAATTAAGCTGAACACCTGCTCCTTGAGGGGACAATGTCTCGTTTCATACAGTAATATTGCCCAGTGTAAAGGGCCAAATAAATTATTGAACCTTAATGGAAGTGTTCTGTTCAGTAATTTAAGTGGATTTCACTTTGCATCCCCTAAATGGGGGGAACCGGCACAGGAAACAACACGTCTTAAAAAACTTTACGAACCCGAATTACTAAAGTGGTAAAAACTGTTGAAAGTCCGCGGCCAAAAGAATAAAGCAAGAGTTCTTAAGGTATTTAACAGTTCCTTAAGTGAACTCGTCGCGTCTTAAAACCAATTCTCATTAAAATATCAGAAATCTCGGTGAAGTAGCAAAAGAACGCGGAAGCTTTTCGAAATCATCTCCTTTCAAAACATTAAGTACTTGTAATCGCTAAATTGGTAAAAGCTCTTAGAAACTTAATACTCTTACGAACTCGAAAATAGATGGAAAATTTAATCAGAGTCAAAATTAAAATGTCTTGTAAGGTTTTTACAGAATTATTATTAATTTTACTACTTCATGCATCGGCAATATAACGACACCCTCCTTTTTACATTGTTTGGACTTGGCTGTTGCTTTCAACATTTTATCATCAGCAGAACAATACGTGTTCGCGTAACGATGTTGTGCAGCAGTAATTTTTCATCCCTAGCCACAATTCGATTTAAAAGTAACGCATTTCTTTGGCCCTCGCTTTCAAGTTTCCTTGCGCCCGTTCATGTAGGTCACAGTAAAGGCTGATTAATCTTCGCGATGGTCTGGACAGTGTGTCCGCGAAATCGTTAGCCGGCCAGAGAGAAAAGCGCGTGGACCATGTTGGCCGATTGTCAGACCGCCGGAATAATAGTCGCAACTTTCTGGATTGATGCGAATAATGCACTCCGCGATCTTCCGTCCCGCGGATCGCGTTCAATCTGCCCCATGGTTTGCTCCTATTGTTGTCGTTGCCGGAAGTCGCTTAGTATGGTAATTTCGTAATTTGTTTCCCATTGTGCGGCGGCGTATGATGTCGCCATAGGTCGATCGATCTCTCGTCAGATAGGGGCGCCTGAAATTACTCGGTGGACATTGCGAATCGTACAGTCGAAACTTTCGCGAATTTGCATCCCTTCTTTTTTTTTACTTTTACACGGCCACCCGTTCTCTTTCGTCCGTTGGGGCAAGATCGACTAATTTCCCGTGCTCCCTTCCTGCTAACGAGTTTCATATTATACTAACATTGTTAGCCTTGCTTCTTCGCAGAGGAACCGAATCTGTCGTCGATGGACGATAAGGAGGACATGTTTAATAGTTACTAAATGAAATTATCATTCGATTATTGGAGCTGTGCGTTGTTCTTCGAATGAAATTTTAAGGCGAGATGTGGCGTGTCAAATTTTATTATTAAACTTCAAATCACGTATGGTAGATGAAAATTGAATTTCTCCGTAATAACATTCTCTGAGGAGAACACTCGAGATATCGTATTTACATAGAATCGAGGCTCTAACTTGAGCCCGGTGGAGGAAAAGTCTTGAAGTAACACGACGCCGTGAAACTCTGAAAATCCCGAGAGCAGAATCGAATCGATAGGAAGCGGATCTCGTCCGCGAAGCACGCCATTACGAATCTCGACGGGTCGCGGAACTTTTCTCGAGTCATTGGGAAAGATTTTCGGGATTGTTTTCGGCAAGAACAGTCAGAAGTGGCGAGTGACGGGAAAAGGGGCGTCCCTTGTTCGCTGGCCAGCGTCTAGTAAATCCGAGCTAATTGTCTGGGGCAGCGATATCATCTCCCTTGTATTCGCAACCCCTGTCTCGAAACTTCTGCCTCTCCTTCTTCAATGTTTCGATCCTCTGCAATCCCTCTCCAACGACAGAACGCAACTTTCCTTCTGACAATCTTGTGGATTGTCCACACGTTCCTTCATATTTGCTTTACGCGTTAATACTAGGTGCGTACGGTTGCGACTCAACCCAGTTAAAACCAGAGGTCTTCTATCTATCTATCTATCTGACCAGAACACTCGAAGGACTGTGCTTTTATTTCTGATAAAATTTTATCAGCGAAATTGTAGAAAACGTTACGACACAAAGAAAGCACAGAAAATATTTAAGCAACAGCTTATCCTTAAATCGATTATATATAATAATATTGCTAGAAAACCAATCCTCTCTGGTAAAGTTTGTCTTTGTTTGATAATAAATTTCTCGCGGAAATTATAAATTTGCGTATTAAATGTTCTTTGGTACCGTGGCTTTAATTCCATATTGCGTTCAACTTTTCTTTAATTTTGCAGCGATAATATTGTTCATTTGAAATTATAGCAATTTCTATTAATAACTCTAAGTACTTGGGCGAAACCGCGCCAAAGCAATTTTAATACCAACGGAGAAATTCATTCTAAAGCAGTCGGTTCTATAATTAATTGCGTTTAAACGTAACTGCGCAAACTGTGTCGTGGAACTCGCGGAGTTCCGCTTATTTTACCGAAACCAGTAATACAGCTAATGCGTTGATAGTTTAAACAAAACCGATTATCAAAATTATATCAATTTACAATTAACGGGTTTTATCCTTTATCGTTTCAGCAACACGCTAGTGCAGTTTCAATTAATGATGTCTATTAATTGCAATAGATAAGCAGAAATGGTGATTTTCGCAAAGTACACTGAAGGTATAATATCATTCCAACGAAATATTCCAAGCTGAACCGTAATATTCTGAGTTGGACATGATCAAATAACTTACTAAAACTCAACAAAATTTTACTGCTCTGGAGGTGTGCTTAAATAAATTACGTAAAGGTAATTTTGGGGATAAATTCTTACCCCCTCCCTCCCCCAGTATAAGAATTTGTAAGATTTCATATTCAAACCCCCTTCTCCCCCTTTCTTATATAATATTTTTTATATTGCATTTTTTCAGTTATTAAAATTCTTTTAAAGGTTTATATAATTCATTTAACTCGGTTTCGTGTGTGCGATGAAACATCATTTTTTAGGCTATTCATATTAAAAATTGTGTTAAAAATAAAATACGTAAGGCGCTACCCGACTTCTTCTCCTCCCTTTGTAAGAAAACCTAAGAAATTCGCGGTCCCTTACCCCTCAGAAAGGCTTACGTAATTTAAGGACGACCCCCTCCTATATAACAATTACCTATATAAGATAAATCCCAGTGATCAGATAAGTTCGACCATACGCACGCGTTACATTCATAAGAAAACTAATTGTCAGACATTGCAAATGACGCGTTTATGTCGCTCGTGTCTGCACATCGGCGTCCAATATATTTGCTTGTGAAGTTAACCAGGCCAAAAGGGGGGAAACACTATAGGTGAAAAGTTAGGGGCGTCCGTGAGTCTTGTAAAAATCACAGGCAAAAGTTCGCACGCTTTACGAGAGAATAGAAGTGCCGCTCTTACGTAACTGGGACGAGCTTATTAGTAAAAATCGCTGAAGTTCGCGATTTAACTTGAGGCACGAGCAGGTAAAAGCACCGCGGCTATTTCTAAAGGAGTTGTAAAACAAGTTTCAAAGGTTTCCCGGGATTCTTCGTACCTGCTAAATTGAATCGCGTAACCAGAAAACTTTATTTACTCGCCTGGGCCATAGAGATGAAACTAGAACGGGTTGCGTCTAATTGTTCCGTGTGGTTGGAGAAGTTGGCGCTTGAAATATTAACGAATAGAAACTATCCAATTGAGCATTATGAGTTCGCGTTTTGCATGCCAGCGGTCGGGACCGTTTCGTTAACCCTGTATCAGGTATAATTTCATTAGAATCAATTGGACGCTTAATCATTTGAATGGGTGTAACATTCAGTATAGTAATATCTGGTATAAACGGAGAAATAACCTTTCGTGTCAAAGAAATGTACTCGGTATACTCGAACTGCACAGATTTTTAACCCTTCGTTGACGCACTTCTTTTTCCGATCAACATTGACATATCTACCTGGGTGGCTCACACCCAGAGCAATTTTTGAACGACTGGCATTCTCATCAAAAGAATCCAATCGCAATGAAAAAAATCATGGGTTTTGTAAAAAAAATATAGATTATCATATGGCGAGAAAAAAAACGGAGAAAATCATTAAAAAATTGTTACTTATAGAAATTTCAATATTAGAAGCTAAAAAATCTACAGATTTGTTGTTCAGATATAATATTTTCAGCAAAAAAAATAGTTTGTAGGTCGACTTTGGGAAAAAGGTATTTATTTTGCATATAGAAGCTGCAGAGCGTCAAACACAGGTTATGGGTGGGTCACACCCAGAGTGTCAACGAAGGGTTAAAATAACAATTACCAGATACTTATCGGATGATCATATAAATGGTGAAAATCGAAATGAACGCGCAGGAAATATAATATTGCGGGCACTCTAATTGAGGGTGAAAATGGAATGATGAAAAACAGTGACTGTGAATGATTGGAAATATTTTTCATTGGAGGGGACACGCGTTCTTGATGAAAAAAATGTTGTTACATGCGAAACGAAGTTGGCGGCGGAAACGTGCAAACATGAAAGAGGAACAACAGAAGCTGCGCGTGTCACCGGTGTGTGTATGTACGTGACCGTAAAATTTTTCCTGATCGCGTAAACGGAGCGGTCACGTGCAACAGGGGGCGGGCGGGGTGGCCCCGATGCATTAAATCAATTTTGCGTTTCGCCGAATGAAGCGTAAAACTGGCAACGGGCAATGGCGGACGCAATTGGCAATTGACGTGTCTCTTTCTTTTCCTATTGTTCGCGCCGCAACCGTCATAGTGCATATCGAGGCCACGGCCAATAGGTGAGAATTTACCGGTGAAAAAAAAAACTAAATTGCGCCAATGCTGCGGCGAGATAAATCTGCGTTGGGAAATGTCGAATGGGGCTGATAAAAGCAGTTTTCGGGCCGCGGAAAGCCCGCCAGCTACGTATTGTTTCGCGATCGAACGTTTACCACCCTCTGCTTCATCCCCCTGATTGTTTCGTCGCGATAGGCGCGATCGACGACGAGTCCAATCCCGATCCCTCCCCCTCAGCTGACTTTGCAACTGGAAACCGGACGAACGAGCGATACTAAATTGCCGTCGCCCCCTGTTTTTCGTGTCTATCGAAGGGTGGCGGGCCGGTGACGATCGAGATACGCCTGGGTATTACAGATAGAAGCTTGTATCGGCAAACACACGTGCTCGCGTCGGCTCGTAGGGATCTGATATGAAACGAGAACCAATCAACATTATTCGCGTTCATTGTGAATGCGCGGAGATTGGTATTAGTCAGTTGAATAGGGAACACGAGAGTCCGTCAATGATATTCGAGGCTTCCATCAGACGTTACTGCCAAAGTAGAATAGAAGCTCGTGGCAAAGGTACGTTCGCCATTTTGGGTCACGTTTTCACATGCCCGTTCACCTCTCCGCGATAGAATTCAATTAGTATTGTTCCAAGGGGAGGTAAGGATCCATGGAAAAGTTTCTTTTCCAGCGAGCTTTGCTTCACCCTCTTTGTTCTTGCCCCGGCCCTCTGGGGGAATGTTCTTAAAATTAGTTCGCATTGGCGTGATGCACGGCGCCGGATCGTTTCCAGAGGAGCTCTTCTTCCGGCTGACAACGGGATTTAAATCGACTCCGGCTTTACGACCTCTCCCTACGACTCTGGACCAAGCTTCAGACGGCCGGGGGATGGAAGCAGAGGAAGGGCACTTTTAATTTTCTTTTAATTACACCAATTAATTTCCCGTCAGACGATGGAAGAAGCGGGCGCGGCGTATGCCGCTCGTTAAGCAATCTTTAGCGAATAAATAATTTAACGCGATCGCCGGTGCTCGAGCTTTAAGTGGAAAAAATTCCACGTAACGTTACGCGACGTCATTTAGCACGGTTCAGGAGGGTGTGCTCGCAATACGGCTGGTTACATTACCCGGTCCCGTCATTATCTTTAATGGGAAGCTTCTAGCATGAAATAACAGGTTGGGGCGCTGTTTTAATAACGTCACAGTTTAGGGAAAATTTAATCGTTACTTTGTTTAATCGCGCGATTTCCGTTCGCTCCGCGCTGCACTTTACTTTATGCTTCATTAGCGGGTGATCTTTAAATGCGCGTTACGTTCGCACGAAGAACAGCTGCTACCGAAATATGTCAACTGATATATCCCTTTCGACTTGTACTATCGACACAAGGGCAACGAGCATGCGAACGCGTTTCCTCTTCCACCCACTGTATATTTCGTGACAGGACACTGTGAAATTTCGAAGAAAATATAGGAAGGCACTACAAAATGGCACCAATCTTTCGAACAAGCAGGAGCGAAAGGGGCCAACGGTCGAGCGTATCGAAACGTTTTCGAAGATGGATTGAATGGTGGCCTTTGAAAGAAAAATCGCGCCCCAAATCTTCCCCGAATCGGTGGAATCGTTTACCGGGTCCACTGGAAGATTGCTCGTGCACGCAACGTACCGACGTTCGTAATAACTAGAAGTTACAACTTCAAACGAAACTCTCGTGAGATCGTCGCCGTCGAGTAGGGGGTGGGGTGGATTAGGAGCGTTCCTCAGAAATTCCCAAAGATTATATCGGGATGATTCGGCTCCCTGCCGAACGGGATTCATAGCTACAACGAGCGAAATAGCGAGAGGGATAGATAGAAGTGGTGGAGGACGAGGGCGGACGAAACGTTTTGAAAATGTCTACAGTCAGCAGCGGGTGGCCCAGCTTTCCCCGGAGCATCTTCATCGAACCGGAAGAGCTCTCGTACGTGCGGTGTCCGGGTTATCGGCGTTTCACCAGCGTCGCTCAACCGGATGGGAGCGTCATTAATGCTTGCTTAACAAGAGTTATCTCAAGTGGGCACGCGTGGAATTACGAGTGAATGGCGACGACCGAAAACTCTATGCCTCTTCTCCTCTCTCTCTCTCTCCCTCTCCCTCTCACCCTCTGTCACTGGCTGTTTGTCTGTCTTCCTGTTTGCCGGTTTCTTCCTCCGCCACTCGTCGTCAGCAACGACTGACTCCCCTACATCCTCTGGCGAGAGGACCACACGGAATTTACCCTCGTTCGCCGAGTTATCTTGGGGCTCCTTTTATCCCGAAGCTTCTCTCCCTCGTTCGGCCCTGAAATCAAAGGGACACCACGTTGTTGGTTTCTCGTCCGGCCAATTTCATTAGGTGCGCCCCGCCATTGGCTCGGAACACCTAGCAGCCCCAGCGAATGGGAAACGAATGCGCACTGCTTTTGCGAAACCCACGGGCCGTTGCTTCGAACAAATTCAGCTCTATTGCTGCATTATTTTCTGGCGGTTCGTTTGTTGACTTCTACGCAGGGTAGGTCGCCTAATACGCAGATGGATCTTCTTACAGTGTCATTCTTTCCTTATCTGCGACGAGGCACTGGATAATTATGTGGTGTTACATGTTTCCTGTTCGACATACATAAGCCAATTCTTTTTAGGAATATAGAATCCCTTTTTCTTTGTATTAAATTTGTTCGCATCATATTTGCACGGTCTGCTAATATTTGTTCCACCAAATAATCGCTACGAATACCTACACTTTTCGTTTTGTTTTGCAACCGACAATCAACGAAATGCTTTCAATATCGAACGGTGCTTGTCGACTATTATTTCGCGATTTAACCGGCGCCCGATTCATTCGATAAGTTTTAATGGAATCCGTCAACATCGAGTTTATAAAAATTCAATTAGTGGAAGTGATATTTGATGCCGCGCTGGTAATAAGTGTTTACGGTGGAAATTGTTTGTCGAACTGAATGAAAACAAATAGATGTAACAATTGAAATTTTACTTGGGACAGAGATACTTTTTCATAAAATCGTTGAAAGCGCAGCGAATTAAAGTAAAATGAATATGCGTAAAACAAAGTATCTTGTAATTAACGAAACAGCACATTCCCACCCTTTCTCTCGCAGAGATTCACCCTCGTTTACAACATTACCGTGACCCTTCGGCAGCACTTCCCTCGGCAACCGCCCCAAAATCAAAGGAACCCGTCCCTGCTAGCACGGTATCATGGTCAATTTCATTAGGCCCGTTCTGTGTGAATGGCCAGACACCTCTAAATTTTCCATCGATTTCGCCCGTCGATTTCACCAATTCGCCCCAATTCACCCGAGAGCAGTACGCTTCAAACGTAATATTTCCCTGTCGAATGCATTACGAGACAAACCGGCCTATCACTCGTTTCCCTCAATAACAAAATACGAATTAATTTTCGAAATCACCAACGGATACTTCGTGGCTGTTAATATCATGGCGAAAGAGGGCTCTCTTCCAACCGTAACGCGGAATATTCATCGGAAAATCAAAGAGGAGCAGAAAGACCTATCGATCTGCCGCGGAAGTAAAGGAAAAGTGTCAGAGGACGTTAGAGCTCGCGAAAACTTGTTCTCGAGTAGCCATTAAGATTTAATAACGTCAATTTCACCTTGAAGCGTGAATCGAGCCGGCAACCTTCAGAAAAGTGCATAGTTTCGCGCGATTACGAAGCAGTTGGGAGAGGTTTAAAAGTTGCTGTTATCAGCGCAATAAAAGTCGCAATAACTTGTTCTTTATAGGTGCTTTGACAGGATACTATACCGATACTGTGTATCGTTTAATCACAGTAATTAGAGTCACTTGTTTAGAGTCTTTAATAAATCGTTTTTTGTTTGGCAAATTGGACGCGCAGAACCAATCAAGTAGGAAGCAATATTTATCAGCCTCATGAAACGAGATGGGCTTTGCAGAAAACAAGTGCTGTTTAAAATTTTTACCCAATCTATGTTGCATAAAAATACTTGGAGTTAACAATGGGTTAACCGTTGATGGAATTACGACGGCATTGAACGTGCGATATGAAACCATTGCATCGTGCGCAGCAGTAGCGTAACCGTGATACGTGCCGGCGCGGCGCGGTGGAGCGTCGTCTGACTGCATACGCTCTCGTTCCACTTGCCGCGCACTCCGACTGAACCAGACGATTTTATAAGCACGCGGCTTCAATTACCAGTGGAACGATTAAATCAAAATAACCGTTTAAAAGTTTCAGAGAGCGCATCTCATCGCCATTCCCACCCCTCGATCCCCTGCCCCTTTTTCATGCTTACACAAGTCGCTAACCTGTTTTCACTGACATAAGCGCAGTCACGATTCCGCCTGGGCCGTTAATGAAAGAACAACAGAATAGTTTGGCGAATTCTTGCCCCCTTCCTCCCTTTCGTTGTAGACGGCGTGCAACAGCCAGAGCTGCCGAGAAGCTCGCGTGCAATTTAGATTTTACATGGCTGAGTTGAACACAGGACTAAGATCAACACACCGCCGAGTACCATGAAACTTTGCGTTACGCAAGCAACGGCAGGCGCTGCTTCGAGATTGCTGCCGATAAGCGGGAATTATTACGCGGAATCATCGACATTTCGCGGTCCTACGTGGTCAAACACGGTGCAGCTCACATTGTTGCATTGAAATTTTGGTGAGACTCTGATTAACTCGAGTCGTCAATGGAAGATGTTTTTCGTAGTGTTTTGAAAATACTTTGATCGTCGTTTTATGTTTGGTAATTTTTTTGGTAAGTTTCTTAAATATTGTACAATTTCAGTACCGGTTATTATAGGGATGAAAATTCATATCAGTTTGCGAGAATACAGAATTGTTAGTCAAAAGATGGATAGCTGTTCGTTTGAATCGTTATTCCATTCTTAATAGCAGAAGTGAATGGGAAAGTAGCATTACCGGTGTAATTTATTGGCATATTCATAGTTAGCGTACGTTTGATCTGTGTGGTAGGGAATTGGGAAGCAACAGTTTCGATAGAGTTTAATGGACACAAATTGCTCTGACGCGAATTTGGATATTAATGCACGTTACAGTGCAGCTATTTTACGGGTTCGTGAAAACGCTATAGTGGCGCGACAGCGGGGCGAATGGGGCTTTAAACCGAAATCGTTTTTATGCATAAAAATTGATTCAATTTAAAAGTATATATGCACGCAGAGATAGCGTTTTTGCGTAACGATTCAGGCTATAAATGGTCGTTTATTGGAAGCTTCATAACTCTGTTATTATCTTCATGGGGAAAAACGGAAATCCATTTTGTGCCGCACGAACGTAATACTGGAAACCTCGTTCCATCAGATTGACAACGTTGAAATATTTTTTTATCAAGAGTTATCTCCTGAAAGAACGTTATGAAAATACAAAATTCCAAATTTCCCTGAAAAATGACGAGGCCAGCAGCAGCTTTTTGATCCCCGGCTGAATTGACGCGATACAGTAATTGGATTCTCGAAAAAAACTTTCCCCGCTAGGGTATTCAATCTAGTGAAGACAGTGATTAATGTGCCCAAACGGCAGGCATCTTGGCAAAAAATCAATCAAGTTTTTTGAGCAGATTCTTCCACAACTGCTACCGTTCACTTTGCTTAAATCCCGTGGCTATATAATTTATTCAATCAAAAATATATAAAAATCTTCCATGCGAAACAATTATCCACACAGCTGGCAGCTCCCAGAATCTGTCCTCCTTTCGATTTTCGGAGTTTGCCGCAATTACGAAGCGCCCGCATGCAGTTATTAGAGCGGTATCACCGATTATTGGCGTTAGTCTTGTAATCAAGGCGGCCCGATGACAAGGGACATTGGATTAGCGGCGTCGGCGTCGAGTTGAATCGGCGGCCGCGGTTTTAATTAAAGGATGCCGCCACGCGTGTATCTCTCCTCGCGCACATCCGTCGACCGATTTGCATGAACATGCCATGCGAAACTCGACCGAGCAAATGTAAAGCGCGACTTACGTTGCCGTCGCTCGGCACATCAGTTGTTCTGATTAATTTCGTACGCGAGAGAACGTAGAGCACCGTAACGTTCAGTTCGGCGTGAATTATACGAATCCGACCCCGATTTCATTGCTTAAATCGTGGCATTGCTCTTCTCACAAAATTTATTCCGCGTGCATTGATTTATAGGGCCTCACTTTACGGATGATTATTCCTAGAAGCAGGTCCTCAAGGCAGGATGGCTCACCAGGTCTTGCAAAATGCTCGACTGGTAGTCAGAAACGAAGAAAGATAAAAGACTTTCAATGGGTCTAGCAGCAAATAAATATTCAGTCCCACGAACAACGAAAATTCGATGAAACAAGAAGAATGATTGTGTCAGACCGACAGCGTAGAAGAAAACCATTGTTCAGTAAAGATTAAGTGAACTTTAAGCAATGGTTCGCATTTACCCCGCTACCTACGAGTAATCGCGAACAGAAAGAGTTTTGTTTTTCTTTGAAAAAAAAATGATTTGTTTATTAAAGAATCTATAATTCTGATTAGAGTCAATACTTTTGTTTCCCCTACTCTCCCCTACATGAGGTGCAGCTCTTCGGACCTGTTGGAAAACGCGATGACAGAAGCTTGGACTGCTGTCAGCACACAACAAGGATTGGAGGCATAGGTTTACAGTTTATAGCTTGGCTACTCTGGGGAGCTTCAGCTCCTGTGCAACTGATATCGCGCGTAAATGAGTTTAGTTTCACCACAATAACATGCTTGTGACAATTTCCAGCTTATGATATGACAGAAAACAGGGCTATGTATCAAATAACAGGGGATAGAATCGAATAACCGATTAATATTCGCGCACAAGTTGAGCGTGAAATGTTCGTTAATAACTCCACTACCTTTTCCCATAATTAATACAAATGCCTTGTCGCGATACTGGAGATTAACACGTGGCAGCGACGACGCGCGACAGGCACTCGTATTGCCTGACACAATGCAAATCGATTTCGCGTGCTCCCATAGAATCTCAAGGTAATCATGTTATGTATTTCGATGATACCGGAAGTCTATGCCAGCGCAGCGATCCCCTTGTACGAGGTGCGCAAAAACCGACTGTGAGATTATCTGCGAATAGAATGATAGAATTTCGCGAAACCGACGCAAGATTAATATCTAGCCTCACTCGTCGACAGTGTTGCATGTTGCAAGTACGCCATAATTAATGCAACGCAATACCGACTATGCTTTTGCGATAATAATTAAACAGAAACTGGTAGGTTTCTTTATAAGTAAAAAATGTAGTAGTTGCGAAATTTCGTTCAGCTGGAAAACTAAACTGTTACTGTCCCAGCCTCGCAATATTCGCAAAATCAAAATCATCGTGGACAGAGAGCTGTACCTACAGTTTCCTTCGATACAGCGTTTCGCGCGGTAATCTCCAGCCAGAGGTGGGGATCGATAAAGTTCCGCAGGCCTCGTAGGATCGCTCGATCTCGATTACCCAGTCGAACGCGGCGTGTCTATGAAAAATTGACGTGGCCATCGAACGTCGGCCGCGTCGAGTGAGCACTTCCGCTTTTTGCACCCCTCCGATAACAGTGAACGACGACAGGCGGAATGATTTGCGGGGAGGTAGCCGTGACGGGACGCAGGGCAGGATGCGCTCTGTACGTACCTATTGCGTTAATTGTGATCGTTAATTCGAGTCACGTAGCGAGGGTCGCAGGGAGTTTATACTCCACCGCAACGGGCGACGATGGAAAGCATCGATCGGCACGAACGGATTCCGCTAAACGTCCCCGGTCATCCACGGGCTTATCTTCGCTTCCCAAGGGCGGAAGTTCGATTGGGAATCGACGTCCGCGGAATTCCCGTTACAGATACGTGCCTCTATTCTTCGTTTCGATGGGCGACGCTCTTGGGGGAATCGTTTAATTAATACGCTTACGGGGACTTTTCGCGCGCCCGAGCACGGGAAACATCTGCGAGCCCACTAAATTGCTGACTCGAAAATCCTTGGAATCTGAGAGGACTTTTCGAGGTTCGGGCTTCGAGGTGAATTCGCAATGATTCTGGAACTATCTCTGCCACTCCGTGCGAATAAAAATTGAAGCTTTGAGGGAAGCACACGTTCCGAGCGTGGAAATCAATCAAATTTTCCTTTATAATTAAATATATTTCCTACAAAACTAAACTATATGAACGAATCTGAATGGACACCATTTCTTTTCACGTTTTGCTAGATGGAACTGGCATCCGAAGCGCTGACCAGTTCCTTTGAAGTATCGCGTAGGAAAAATTTCAATTCCATTTGCTCCCGTTGCTGGGTGCGATATTTACACGTCGATTAGAAGGAGAAGCGTGAGTCGAAGGAGAGGTTCCCCATTTCGAGTGGGTCTTTCCTAAACTCGGGGACGTCAAGGCGCGCAACTAAATTGTCCATTAAAGTACAGAACTGTGGGGGTGGGTCGGTGACGCCGGGTGGCAAAGCGAGGCGCGTAAAAGCTGACGGCCTGGGCTGGAGAAGGGGGGCGGGGTAAAAGTTTTGGCTAATCAAGGGAAACGGCAGGTGATTACTAAATGGACGTGGAACTAATTTCACGGGCAAGAAGCACCGCTCGCGACGAAGGAATGCACTTACACGCCAAGCCTCATCCGATAACGACTCTGATTATAGAAGGCCCTCTCTCAATTTCTTCCCCACCGTAGCTGCGCCCTTGTTTAACTTTGTCTTTCGGTCGGCAAACAACCGTGAGCCGGGCAATTAATGAAAAACATCGACCGCCGGCATTCCTCCCTCTCTCTCTCTGCTCTCTTTCCTTTTCACGCTCCTCCGCGGCACGCTGCAAAGGGTCAATCGCGTGATTGATCGCCGTGAATGGTAGGTACACATTTCTTTCCGCCGCGAGGCTCCTAATTAACAGAGCGTTTCTTCGGACCGTGGCAAAGAAAACGCGCGTGTAGAAGACGGCTAGAGAGACGACCGTAACTCCGTGATTTCAATCTCGATTCGTTTTTACCTCGATCGCGACCGATAATCGAGTGTCCTCTGACGCGGATAAACTTTTTACACGTTGCTTCGACGCTTGGATGATCGGTGTTCTTAAGTAGTTGCCAAGCTCGAACGAATACTGTGTCATCGTTAGATCTCACTTTCGGAGTTTCTTATATCGAGACAATGGAGTGGAAGTAAAGTCTTGTTCGTCTGTTATAATTGGAGTGTTCTCTGTGAATTCACAGAAGACACAATAGTTCCCCATCAGTCGTAAGAAATGGCAATATTCCAGGAAAAATTTATTCCGGTAACATCCTTCGGCGGCATTCGTTACGCTTTACGAGGGAATTAAGCTGCTTCGTACAATGGCTGTACAAAAGTCCCAGTTCTCATGGTCAATTTATACAAAGAGGAGAAGCATCCATTCAGCGTGCAGTTGCTTGAATTCCCATTCTAATTGTCCCGCACTTTTTTGTTTCCATACTTTGCTGTACCGAGGAAAATCTACATCTCGCCAACCTTTTCTATTCTTAAAAGAGAATTAGCGCCAGAGAAAAAGTAAGAAAAGGAGAATTCGTTCGCTCCCTCCGAGGATCTCGTTGAGAGAGAGAAGAATAATCACAATTGGAAGCGCTCTTCTTGCAAGCTCTATTTTACCATCGTTTGCACCAAGATAAGTTCTCCTCTTCCTACATTTTTAACCATCTTCCTTCATTACGTCTTCCCGCCGTACCAGCTCAACGATTTTTACTCAGCAATTTATTTCCAACGAAATTCTAATCGCCCTCCTCGTATCGAGCAGAAAGCGCACAGAAGATCTCTTAAGCTCCCCCTAATTGGATATTCCAGTCGTTTTAATACCGACGGGTTTTGCTTTATTTTCGCCACTTTCGCCTATCCTCCGACGAATGGACGAGACGGAACCGAGCACGTCAATTTACTTGGCCGGAGCTTATCTACACGCTAATTTACCCTGCCAACTGCGCCGTCCCGGCGTTGTTAAATGCCCCACAAAGAAAGCAACCGAGGCTGGCATCGATGTTGCATTCTCACCAGAGACTTCAATCCCGCCGAATAACTCGCGATTGTTTGCTCCCGCCCAAAGAAAGCGCATTTTAAATTGTAATTACCTTCGCTGCGAGCGTACAATGCAGCATCGGTTTCCATGGCGAATACTGGCGCAGCCAGTCGCGGAGTGGCCCTTCACAGCGCTCCGCCGCGCGGCATTAATAGAGAGTCAAGAGAAGCTGCCTTTTCTCGTTTGAAGAACAGAGAGGAGCCGTGCGTGCGTTTCGTCGGACAATTTATACCTCGGCTTTTGATCAGACCCGACAAGGAGTCCTCAAGGAAAATCCTTGCCTAACAAGTGGCTCGGACCTTTAATCCGTTCCCTCGCTCGCCTTTTAAAAGCGTAAAATAAAGAAGCGCGCTTCCGGGCGTGTGCACTCGTTGTCCCAGAGACGCCATTCTGGCTCTATTATGTGCTTAGTTGCACTCCTTGCTCCTCTGCCGCGCAATCACACTACAGACCCTGTTCCTTGACACCCCCCGTTCTCTTTTTGCTCGTTGCGTTTTTCACCCGACCATCCGGCCACTGTTGGCCGTGCGCACGCCATCAGAAGCTTAGCCACCTCGCGCACCGACGTCCTTTTTTTTTTATCGCGAATGACTTTTAAGTGGCCCCCTTAAATACCCCATTACGCCCGAAAGCGGGTTATGAACGGGCGGCTTGTTACGCGGCCTCGGTGTAACCATATCTTCAGGTCTTTATAAAAGCTCCTCCGCGAGATCGTCCTAATTGCCAGCCCCGAGTGAACGTTTTCCTACCTCTTTTCCATGCTCGACGCTCCACCGATAACACCGTCGGGCGAGCTTCCAGCACTCGAAAGAACGCTGGGCGGTTCGCGCGCGAATACGACGCTGTTGCTCGGCCAGGAAAATTCGACGCTACGTTTCACGCGGGAATTACGATGATTAAGGCTCGAGTAGATTATTTCGCGCCCTGCAAATTGCAGGCGAAATTGTTATTCCGTCGCTTGTCCCGTACTGCGGTAATTTATTAATGTAACACGCGCCGCGCTCCCCCGAGCTGTGAAACGGGAAATCGTATTATCGGGTGTTGTTATAGTGAACTGGCAAGTCGAGATATGGAAGATGTTTTAAGGGGGTTACTGCAGTGTATCCGCGTGGCATTGAATTCGCGGTAGCGTTCCAAATTATCGACTTACTTCACGCAGAAGAAAAAAATGGCCTAACTCAAGCCAACGATGGGACGTACTTCCGCCATGGGAGAAATCGTGCGGTTCGATTCGTTCGACAAGACGGATGTTCCAGTGACGTGAGCGAGATCGCGAGGGTCGGAGTTCATGCATTAGGGCGGTATACTTCTGGCGACATATCTTGCCCCTCAAAACGTTCAGAGGCCGGTGAGATACCGGGGGGACGAACGAGCGGAAAAGAAGGACGAGATAGTTCGGTATAAATCAATAACGCGTATCAAGGTCCGTGATTCCAGACCTAAATGCCAATCTGCTCGTTCCTCTTCAGGCTTTCATAAGAACAGTAATAAATAAGTATTTATTTAGGAACCTTTGTTGTTTCATCACCAAGTACATACTTTTACCAAATTTAAAGATGCCTCCTCATATACCAAAAGAGTTTAATGCAATACCTATTAACAACAGATTTAAAAAAAAGAAAATCATAAATTTCGGGGGCTGCCAATCAAATTTCACGTAATTATTAATTTAAACACCATATCCTCAAGTAAAACGTCTTACCACAACAGAAATATGAAAACGCGGATCTAAATCCCCCGCCGTAGGAAGCACTCTAATGAGATCTACGTTGTACCGAGTTTGTACAAGCGCAGAATGCAAAACTACAACGAGAACTCTGCAAAGAGGAACGAGTACAAAGCAAAATATACTTCTCTGGGCGTAACTATAACGGGTGCTGAAATTTGCCATCGCTTCCCGGTCAGAAAGACTTGTGTAAAAAATAGTGAGGCACGTTGCTCTCTCCAGGCCACTGAACTATTTTTCTGCGAGCACTTTTGCAGGAAAAATCACGTTCCGAGCGAGTGCTAGCTAGGGGAAAGGGGCGCTGTCCGCGCGGAACGAAGTTAAAAAATTCAACGGCCCAATCCTGGATTATAGAAATTCGATCGTTGTATACTAATGCAGCATCGGATTTGCAAACCTTCCTCTATCCGCTTCCAAGCTGAAGTGCTGCTGGTGGAAAGGGGGCAAGGGAAAAGTCAGCCCTCCCTTCCCGTAAATCCGAATGTTCCGCGTCGAGGTAATGTCACCGAGTTCTCACGTGCGTCGCGCAGGTCGAGTTATTTTACTTCTTTGCCGAGCCGGGCGGCGTCGGGACGCTGCGAAGCAATAAATCAGTTTTTCCACTCCAGACGACGTGCGCCGCGGCGCTGACGCGCTTCCTCCGGCGTTGCGTTATCAGCGGCGTCCTCGGGGACGGGTGGAGAAGAAATGCCTAAGGAGACGGGGAAAGAAACGAGGAAAAGGGGGCAACGTTGCTCGTGCTACCGTTCGTTCAGCATTTTTCCTGCTGTGCCCGTTTTTTCTTGCCCGTGTTACGTTCGATGCGCCAATTTGGCCCCTTTAGCGTTGATCCGTCTTTGCTCTTGCTGGTGGTTTCGTTTGTTGCTGGGCTTCTTATCGGTCTTACTCGTGCAGAACTTTCAGACGAGACATCTGCTTTCGGAGAAATGATCACTCTGCTTAAATGGTGGGTGTAAATGGTGTCTACCACCATCATTCTTACATTGAGTATTCCTATAGAAGATCCCAGTTTCAAGTGATGTTTACTATAACACGACGAGATAGAAAACGTAGGAAGAAGAATTGATGGCACGGATATCGGAGCCACCGATGTCTCAGTGGTAGCTGACAAATGTCTGTGTTCCAGACGCCAGTCTCTAGCCACGACGTGGCTCATCCGAAACAGCCCTTCTTGTTTGCTTCTCGTTAGCCGCCTCCACGCCACGAACGCTATTTCATTGCATTTCGAGTTTAGCCGTTTATAACTTCTCTTTTCGAATTAATCCCATGCTACTCGGGCTCGCGAGTGACACGGACACGTCTGACCAGCAGATTTATCCATGTCCTAATTGCTCGCCCACCCGAGCCGTCAAAGCAGACGAGTGTCTCTTCTTCGGGCGTTTAACTGCTGGTAACAGCATATCACTAATCAAAATTAAGAGCGACGAAATTTATAATCGACAAATGAACCAGTGCAAAACAATCGATGACAGCCCAGTGAATAATGAACAAAACGGGCACGGTTAAATACCTATTAGCGCACTATGGAATATTTCAGCCAATTAACCATTCACCGTTGAGCCGTCGAATGATCAGAAGCCCACCGTGGTGCGTGATTAAATTGCCACGGTGCGTTCGAACGCGGGATAAGATTTCTCCCGTTACGCGGGATAGGGTCGATATAAAGGCGAATCGGCTGGCGACTGAATGAACACGCGAATCCCGTAGCGCCAAGAATAGGACAATCTCGATAAAGCAAAAGCTGCTTCGCGTGCTCCTGTCGAATGGAGAAGCGACGGCAAAGGGGTGGCGAAGGGGAGGCTGGGAATGGCTGCTCTCACGACTCTCAGACGCGGGGATGCGGATGGAGAGAGAAATACAAACGTTGTTTCTACGCCTACGTGCCTTTTTGGGTATGCCACTGCAGGCATATCCGCCTTCCTTACTTGTGTTCCGTTACGGTCACGGAATACAGCGTCGCGCACAGCCACGAAACCGTGTGCCCCTCCGCGGTACTCGGAATTTAATTTGTCCCTCGGCTGGCGCTGATTTTAGACTTTCGGGTGCACTTTATTTGGCCGATAGCTGCACACTTATGTATTTCTGGTAATTAGCTGTCCCCCGTCCCCACAGGGGTGCAGAAGATAAATTGAAATTATAGTTCAACGATTCCCGCACGAGACTGCGAAGCTGTAAAAAGCAGCAAAAAATCCGTGTTTGGGTAGCTCTTTATGGAAAACGAACGAGGCACTTTGAGGGTAGGGACGCAATTAAAATGCCGATAAAAGCCACGTTTTATTTTGTTCCCGTCTCTCGATTCGGGGAAATGCGATTTATCTGGAACTTTGCTAAAAGTACTGCCCCCCTCGGTGTCGCGCACCCTTTTCTCGCGGAAGCCCAGCACCGGGTGCGGACGTGTTGGTGAATAGTGGCGGCGAAGGTTTTCCACGTAGTATGCACTACGGGAAAGTCCTTAAATAATCCGCTTACCTTGCGATTGTTACCAAATCGGATGGGTAGGGGGATGACGAGGAACGAGGGGGCTATCCGGCGTTCCGATGGAAATCCAAAGTTTGTATAATTGCCGCGGCGAAAGAAAATATGGCGGGGAGAATTGAAGGACTCGCAGTAGACAAATTAATTAGAAGCGCGAGAGATTATATTCCGCGGGATGTCTTCTCGTTATGAGTTTCCACGGGCGTGTTATTAATATTCGCGAGCGCGGTATCGACGGAAGGAAAACGAGATAAAGGAAACGCTGTTAATTCACCGTCGAACGCTGCCCCGTTTCCAATTTGCATCTTTCGGCCATTGTCTCGAGTGTGCCGTTCCTTGTCCTTGGATATTAATTCGCGAACGACACGTCAGGCAGGTAGACAATTATCATTCATTCAACGTTTGTCATGATCCACGACGCGTAGCATGATTTACGACGATCTTCGGCTGTGCCCCGTCCTCTGTCACGACATGGCGACGCATCGGTATCGGTGAATCGGTTATTCTACACCAATGACAACGCGCAGACAGAGAAGACAAATCGTGTCACTTGAGAACAATGATCGCAATTACGGGGATCGTTGTATAGCGTTCGGGCAGCTGGTGAAAACCGGCGCAGCCAAACGAACATAATCGGAACCTACGAATAATTAATGTTTGAGTAAGCAGGGCATTCTCTAAATAGTCTAAATCCTAATTATTCCAGCGGGATTTCAGAATTATGGGAAGACCCACTTATTCTACCAACTTTCTGACAATAGTCTTAATCCCTCCTAGGCTAGCAGCGTTACAGAACTTTTTTAATAAGAATTTCAGACTTTAATTAATAACACCTTAATGCGTCAGTTCTAAGTTACACCCACCTCGGCAATTCACTTCCAATTATTTGTATTCATTTGAAACCGTTTCAAAATACGAATCAATGTCCAGTGCGTTCAACCCGCAAATCCTATACAACATCGTCCGCTGATCCATTACCGAGTAGCAAAACATTTTTTAGCCGAATGTGGCGTGTTGAGGGGCTCCCTGGGAACATGTCCGGCAACGATAACAGCAAAGATACGCGTGACGAGCGACGTATCCATCCTAATAATACGGCCGACGAGGATTCATTTGGTTCGTATGCACCTGCTACTGGTAAATCAATAGCAGATACCCGCTGTCGCGTAATTTCTGCGCGTACCGGCTTGCATGCGTTAAACCGACTCACCCCCTTGGCTCGCCCCCAATCCCGTGGACCGTGATGCCCATGCCCGTGCCCGTGCCCGTGCCCCTTCGCCGAGGTGCAACCCCCCGTAGCGCGTAAGATAAATTCTCTTTGGCACTAATAGGCGTTAAATATTGGTTATGTACCCCGTGGTTCGGCAAACGCGGCCGCCCGCGCACCGAGGCTAGCATAATTCGATAATCATATCGGTATGATCCGCTGGACGAACTCGTGGTTAAGCGATCCAACAGCCTCGATCGGCTTCCGCGTGTGAACAGCTTATCGAGTGTGCTCGAAGAGCAGTAGAGGACGGTCACTCATTTCTATTCACCAGCGAAGTACGGTGGCGATCGATAGAAAGCTCGAGGATGATAGGTATGTTTTACACAGAGGCGGTCGATAGAAGGTTTAGAGTTTTAGAGTGTTAAGGGCGAGGAAAACAACTTAGTTTAGGTGGGGGGTCGAAAATAATCGATATAATCCAGCTATGTGGCCTGTGTGAAATATTGCCATACTTTAATTAGGTATTTATCGGGAAAACATTTAGACCCGCAATGTACTAACAATCGGATTTTGTCAATGTGAAGCTTTAAAAGAGGACGAATATCGAATCTAATGCAGCTACGCAAACGTCAAAGAGACGAGGTTTCTTTCATGTCTGCTCGATCGTGATTTCAATGCTTTCAAGCGGGAATTTTCCAAATTAAAAGCAGGTAGCAATTCAGTCTGGTCCGCCGTTTGGCCCATTCAGACACCATAAGCTGAAAGCTCGTATAAAAGGGAACGGTTCGCCGCAACTCGAAGACGAAACTCCACGAAAAGTTGCGTTCGCACTCGGTGTCCGAAAGTGCTCGTGCATCTTTTCGACAGCGACTTCCCATCTATTTCAATGAAGCTATTTACTTGAAGCAATCAGTTAAAATTAATGGCACACGATGGAATATTTGTGCGATCGACGTGGGAAAAATATTTCAGGACTACCAATAACCAATATCCTGAAAATTATTAATTTGCTTTAGGTACTTCCTTGCTAGTAGCCAGTAGGTAGTTTATTTTTTTTCCAAAGTAATTATGAATGTGTAGGTAAGATACAGGTATTACCGCAATTCAAATATTTTCCCCAATTTCCAAAATCATACAGAATCGGTAGTACAACTACGGTACCTAGTAAAACCGGGAATTTTATCGAAACGATAAAGATTCCATTCCCCAATATAGCACGGATATTACACAGATGCGTCGAAATGAAACGTTTCACTGGCGAGCAAGCTCATTCCGAATCGGCGTTTAAGAGCGTTCGCATTTAATTTTTTTTTTCCATCGTTTGATTCAAGGATGAAGTGCTGAGCGTATTTGTGCAGCTTCTGGGCCCGCGAATGCACGCCGCAGCCGAGCTTTATTCGAAAATATATTACGCCCCAGCGTACCGTAAGTCGGAAGCTTTGAAACAGTGAAGCCCTTTGAAAACGCGCCAGTCACGCTCCAGCAAAATTTTCGGGATTAATTACCCGACAATTTTATTCCCAGCTGCGTTTCGTAACCATCCTCCCACCCTTCCACGACTTAATTACGATATTTTGAAATTTGACCGCCATGTTATTTCCGCTCATGATCCTCGTATCGCGCGTTTCTCGTCAAGGAGACTCTTCAATGAACTTTTAACAAGGAACAGTGCACATCGATTTATTTATGAACCAGCGTTTCCCAACAGCGGCACTTTTGCGGACCGTTCCATTGCGGTCGTATTTTTTCCGAGTTCCGTGCAGTTCTGCGAATAAATCTTGCGTTTCCCCGTGTTCATGCAAGAAAAACGGTCGTTGTCGCACAACAGATTTACCGTTTAATTCGTCGAATATTTTACTGAAATTTCGCTGTTGAAACC
Organism: Andrena haemorrhoa; assembly: GCA_910592295.1. Taxonomy (NCBI): domain Eukaryota; kingdom Metazoa; phylum Arthropoda; class Insecta; order Hymenoptera; family Andrenidae; genus Andrena; species Andrena haemorrhoa. The sequence goes on from OU342946.1 coordinate 30,541,839, forward strand.
AATCGATGTGTGCTCGCGCTCGGTAGCCTGACATTTAATTAGCCCGCGCCGGAAGTTAGTGAAAGGATCATTAATCACTCGCGTTGGATGATGCTTTTTCGAAATTCTATAGAGATTGCGATTATCTAAAATCGCAAAGGCGTGAGGCATATCGATTCACTTTAGCGTAAAACATTCACACGTTTCGACTTGCCCCAAAGTAATCCATAATTTCGAGCGGGGCTCTATAAAACTATAAACCGATCGCCTCATTTGCCCCGCAGTTTGAACACTTGGAGATCGAGCAGCAGATCTTCCGCGTCGACTCAAAGATTAATGCGAGGGAATGGTGGATGTAGGAGAAGCCCCGGGATTCGATGATATCGTGGCCATCTTCGTGATTTCCACTGTCGCAAGGTGAAATTTTCCGGATTAAGGGCGCATGAGGGGGCTGGGCAGCCCCTGGTGTATCATTGAAACTCGTTCCAAGTGCTGGAGGAGAGGAACGAAGGATAGGAAGGGTAATTCCAGAGCTGAACTTCCGAAAGCTTAGACTCCCATGTAGTATCAACCGCGTTATTTATGCAGCGGCGGATTCAATGATTCGGGCCGGGGGGGGGGGTGCATTAAGAATACAAAAGCGTTCTCGCGAGCGTAAACGCGACTACAGTCGGTTACTTTAACCTGTATAGAAAGCGCAAAATTCCGCCGCAACTAAACATTTTAAGTAACGAGCTTTTGCAAAAATATTTTCGCTGGCACGAATACCTACGCTTCGCGTTCGCGACGCTCGTCTGCGGGATGTGTTTATCGCGGAATGTAAACGGAATATAGAATAATGGAAAATGGAAAATATTTGCACGGTTAAAGAATTGTTTCGGCGCGGAACGCGAAACTTCCTTGATGATGTTAAGCATATTACGCGAGACTGCTTTATGAAATATTCAGTGACATAAATTCGATACGGTGGTACACACTGGTGGCATGGACTTTTCAACCCTAAACGCGCCATTGTTTTAATTTAGTTTTCAATGTTTTTATTTTATCCGTGGGGCAAATGGAATATTAAAATAACAATTAAAATCATGAGGCTAAACAGAAAACGATATTTGCAGAAGCCGAATTTGTATGGACGTTACGCTTCGCGTTGTGAATATCCAGAGTTAACTAAATATTTGATCGCGCAGCTCGAAATAACGAAGCTGCCTGTACAAAAACGAAAGCCAACGCGAAAGAACCTCTAACAAGTGCGCTCGGCATCAAGCTTCGTCAGCCAATCGTTCACAGGGACCATCTCGAAGCTGTCCCGGCCATTTTAAAAAGTTCAGTCGGACGGCCCGTCGTCGAACCCTCGTTTCCCAAGCGGTACGACTTTTCTGGTAAACACCTCCCCCTCGGTTTATTCTTCCATGTCGAAGCAGCACCGGAGGCATCTTCGCCGGTAGCCTCGTTACCACTCTAGACGCATAAATTGGAGGTGGTATGGGCGAAGAAAAGCATCCCCTGCGCCGTGAAGGGAGCGGCAACCGCCTTGCCTTTTCTACCCCCGACATTCATTAGGTAACTTGTAGAGAGAGACGCGAACCACGGTATACCCTTTCGAGATACGCACGACCCTACGCTTATGAAGTAATTTCACCTCCTAGAAGTGAGTGGTGCGGGGTGGGTGAAGTTTTGCAGCTAGTAATAAACTAACGTCAGAGCGGGTGGCCTTTAGTCGGCGGTGTCGAGACGGTGAAAATCGACGTGAAATCGGTCGCCTAGCGTAAGCATGGAGTTTATCGAAGCGCGTTCTCCGAGCTCCGTCGCGCAAAATTATAGTTTAGGAATGGAATATTCCATAACCGGCGTGATTTTTACTAAACGCGGATCTATCCGCAACGGGAATTGGTAACAAACGGGCAGCCAGCCGTTGCGAGTAAACAGCGGTGGGTATCAAAAAAGGGTTTCAAGCCGAGCGGCTCGAATGCAGTTGATAGAGGAGGCAGAGAGGACGGGAACCGATGGTGCCGCTAATCGTATTGTTCGAATTCACGCGTGTTCCACGGTACGGTGCACGGAAATTCATGATCCTGGCGCGGCATTATTACGAGTTTCGCGATCGTGACACGCCGCTATGTACTGCCGATCCGCTCATTACGTTTCATTTGTCCGGGACCCGTGAGCGCCATTTATGCACGCCAGGCATCATTAACCCTTTTAGCGACGGATGAGCGAGCTATCGATCGCTCGCAACGCACGCATATATCCGCGTGCATCTGGATAATGCAAGGGCATTCGAGCGCAATCGAACGGGACGGGTCGGTCGTTGGAAAGTTTCGAAGAAAGTTTGCCAGGCATCCTGTTCGCTAGATAACCGGAAGATAGGCTGGCCTCGGTGATTAATGAATCTTTTTCTCGTAACGACCAAAGAGAATGGGAGAATACTGGTGGAAAATCTATCGCAGCTGTACTTTGAAAGTATCCAATCTTTTAGTGGGCACTGTCAGGTATGATTATGAGTCACCTGTGATTATTTAAAAACGTAAGTTGCATTGGCGTTTTGGGGCGAGGAAATTGGAATAGAGGCTTTGTTATTCGTTGATGAAGATGTTCGATTGCAGAATAGTGTAGTAGGGAATTTTAAGTTGGATATACCTACCTACTTTCAATACACGGAAAATATATGGGTTCTCTATTCTGAAAGGGTTTGAATAATTCTAGCTTGATTAATTAGGCAGTTACAGTTGGAAGGCAGCAAGACACTTCCTTCTGAAATTTTATAATATTCTAAAGATAGTGGGCTCATTACAATTTTAGGGAGGTATTTCAAGTGGAATTTTGAAGAATCTGTAGCTCGAAATTATTTAGGAATAACTCTTTCTGGTATTCTACAGGTCGATCTGCCATCTAGTAACTTCATTAGAAGTCTGTTCAATGCTAGATGATAACTGGTTATTGTAGTAAAACAGGAAAATTAATTTTATTAATTAAATGCCTCTTATAAATAAAAAAGTAACTTGAATTAAAGAGAAATTCGATGCATCGTTTTTAATACAAGGGGATACAAGGGACGCGGTAGAGAAAAATCACACATAGTGTAACTTCACATGTTAATGATTTATTAACTTATTTTTCACATACAATAGTATTATGCGTGAACGATCAAACATTGTATAAACAAAATTTACAAAATAAAGTATAAGTCTTTACAGCTAAAAGCTACTAGTAGTAGTGGATCACATAGCTTCATACTTTTCTCCTCGGTATCAGGCAAATATTGCCAACCGGGACTATTCCATTCTTTTTTTTGTTTATTTTATGCTCTATCTCTCATGTATATATATATTTATTTATATTTATATATATATATATTTATATATTTATATTTTGTATTTATATTTGCATTTATATTCATATTTATAATCATATTTATATCCGTATTTATATTCATATTTATAGTTGCCGATATATAATACATATATTATATCACATAATATATATATTACATATATTATGCCAAATATTAAATAAGCTAGCTTCCCTAGTTGTTGCCCTAGTAAGGAATTTTGGATTGGGGTGGTCAGGGGTGAAGATTGAAAGGGGAGGGTGGGAGGCGCAAAGGGTGTCGATGAGTGGAGGATTTTTGCGTATGGTATGTGTGTTTTGTGTTCCTTTTTTTCCATAGTACAGACGTATATTACACTCACTTTAGATTCAACGATTTTCTATCTTGTAAATATAAAATTATCATCTCTTATTGTAATACCACTGACAATTGATATAGTAATATGTATAGCTATTATCTGCGTTAATAATCATATTGTACACCAAGAAGTGCATTCATCGCTGTCACTTAGATCTGTTTTTATCGGTAATCCTGTGATCACGGTTGAATCGTTCAGTTTTCTTCTTTTCTTCTTTATTATTTTTTTTTTTGGTGCCTCTTAAAATTACATTCGTTCACCGAAATCTGCCTTTTCGTTATCCGTGTCTCCCTGCTCGCCTCTCGTTCTCTCTCTTTCGCTCTGCATCCTCATCTCGCTCTGTCTCTCGTATTCATTCACACAGCCACACATACACACTGTACAGTTCGCGACAATGAACAAAAGTCGCACCGTGCTCCTTCCCTTTTTTTATATCTCTCTCAAAACATAACAAGCGAACGAAACGCTCCGTTAAATATAACTACATTCTTTCTTCTTCCATTTTGATAAATAATATTAATAAATATCTGCCGAAAAAACTCGTGCTTCTCAGTCACGCATCAATAACTATCGGTATATAGGTTCTCCAAAAGATTTGTTTCCCTCACGATCGTTAGTCGTGATCCTCGTCTAAACGCGTCAACTAACATCTTTAGCCACTAATTCATCGCACTCGTCCGCCCATCACAGAAAGAAAAGAAAGGATATGAAAAAAGAAAACCGATACACAGAGTGTCGACTAACATAGGCCTCTTTTTCTTATAGTTTCACGCTGTCCATACACGCGATTCTCTGTGCTCATCGATTCGTCGCTTCGTTTCGAGAAAAAGCAACGCGTCCTCTATCGACCTACTTACGTCGTATCCACGATTTCAACGTGACTCGAGGATTTCTCTTTTCTATCTATAAAAATTGATCGAACTTGTATCTTCTCGATCTAAGACAACGAATCCACGCTTCGTTCATTTTTGCTAAAATTTATGTCTCTAGGGAGACGAGTTTCAAATTAAAAACACAAATTGGTCACTGATTCATAAAACGTCATCTGACAGTTGACGAAAGTCAGCTAGACACCAGATGAGAAAAATTATTCATAGAAAAATAGAGCTATGAGCTACACCAATACCGATATAATAACAATACGTCACAAAAATCATACAAATGATCGATAATCGAATACATATATTAAGGGATAAATCTAGAGCCTGAAGCAAGAAGGAATATGCCGGACACGCCACGATTTAATTACGCCAAATAACATTAATAAATGACAATCAGTTGAAGAACTTTTGATACTTCGCTTCGCTGACGCTAAAAGAAAACTTATATCTTTAACAATATAATTCTGTAACTAAAGCCTGAACACTCTAGATTCATACATCGTTTCTTTTCTAGTTTCATGCTCTAGATCTATTCTATATATTAATTTTCCCCTAAAAAACCATCGAAAGAGAAATTTATAATAAGAAAAAGGGTTCGCAGAGAACTGGACTTGGCTAGAAGCTTCTTCTCGACGCGCGTCGCTTTTTCAGCTCATCCCCAACCGAACAAACGCAGCCCTCGTCCCAAGATTCGCATAAATATTAAATAATGCGCACGCAGACGATTATCGTACAGTGATAATTACCGATATAAGGCGTATGTATAGTTATTTACAGTAATACGGAAAATATACAAAGGACGTCAGCGCTACATAGTACTTATAATACGTACTCTCGATCATAAAGACGTGTTTGATTCTTGCGTACATTACGTTACTGAGGTAAGTCTTTACTGGTTTACAAACTTATCCTCCCCGGCTGGGAGAGGCGAGAAAGCTTCCCCCTCGTGCTGGATCGATTTATACGAAACTATTTAACGACTGACCGCGGGGCGAAATCGCATCCTGCCAAGCGGCCATCGACTGGGCGAAGGAATCGGGCGATAAAATTAGAATTGCCTTACGTTTAATTAACGGTCCCATTTTTGTGTACAGCGATGCCAGCCGTTTGCACGTTTCCATTCGCACGATCCTCGAATGCTTCGACACTTTGTCCCTCTCTCCATGTTTTCCTATCGAAAGAACTTTTTACCGATCTCGAAGATCGTCGTCCGCGGCCGGTGATATGTCTTTCGCCACTGATCGAAACGGAAATCTACGAATCTGAGATATAAACGCTTGTTGGTCTTCCAGAGGCTCTAAGTGTCTCTTCGCTGTTCGCGTTTCGCTTTTTGTCGTTTCGTGGAAGGAAGGAAGCGAGATTTTTTTTTTTTAATTTTAATGCGTACGAGGAGAGACCCGTCGACACGTCCGTCTTGTCGCGAGCTTTTGATTTGCTTTGATGTTACGTCGCTGATGAGAGGCGCGTGAACTTAATCGATCAGGAAACTGAAGACCCATGACCCTCAACTAGCTGGTGTGTTATTTATTCGTGTCCGGAACCGTAACGATCACTCGTTGCTACGACGGGATTTTTCAACGCACTCGAACACCTTTACGTTGTGGTCTCGGTACAGAATAAATATTAGTGGTCCTTGCATTTAGAATGTCAGTGAATACGATCCAGCTAACTTAGGTTTACGCATACTATTCGTAGAATGCAACTGAAACTACGATACCATCAGAAACGTATAAGGACAGAGTGTTGCTAAATATTGGAGCAAACTTTGGAAGCAAGCTATGGTTCCTTCGTTCGGTTTAGTAATAGTAAGGAAGACCAATTGCCAATCTTTAGGTCATTCAGTTTAACCATCAGTCGGGTCATTAAGCTCAAGAATTTTGGCCAAACACTCTAGAAACACTCTGCACTCTCAACAACTGAAGAATTTAATATTTCTTATTCTCCTCCATTACAAAAGTAACATTTAGCGGTTCAGTGACAGTTTACTGAAAGTGATTTTGGTCCACTGTCCTTTTGAATTTTTATACGTAATAACATTACTCCAGAGCTTCCTGCTCGTTATTGAGGTCTGGGTTCACGTAGCAACGAGTAATCGACAATTCTTAAAATCCACTCAATTCAGAACGTTTTATTCCGCCAATGACAAGCCACAAAAAGAATTCGCGCGATCCTCTTTCTCTTTTGATACTTGCATCTTCTTTATTGTCTGTCTGTTACGTGTTCAGATATACTGTAAGCTTCGCCTTTTTAACACATTACTTACCAAGTTATGATAAACAAGAGCGCGAAGAATTGAATTTTCACGAACGACATCCAATAAACGTTAAATCCCATTATCTGGAAGCCAGAAAACGATTGGTAAGCAATGCATCGGCCGCGAAGCATCCCCAGAATTAAAATATTGTGTCTCGAACGATCGGTTCTCGATCAAAGGTAATCTAATCAAACGAAATATCCGCTCAAACACTCGCTGCATATACCCTATTAACTGTTAAAGATTCACTCTGTAAGTAAGTTTTTGTACATATTTATGCGTACGCACATGCAAAGGAACATTTCTCGCGGTCACGGAGCTAAATTGTGCGACGGTGATGCTGCGTTGCCTTGAATTCCGTGTCGATACAAAAATAAGAGTGAGTTACTCGGTATATCATACGCTGGGAACGAACTCGAAAATGGAAAAGTATTCCTCCCGAAGGTACTTGGATTTTATCTTCGACGTTCTACGATCTCCTCTCATTTCCTTGTCCCTTTTCGTCTCTGCTCTCTTGTAATCGAAATTGACTTCGAGCTATCCTGAAAGCCCTGGCTCGTTAAAAAGTGACTTGCGAGCGTGTCGGTTAAAACCCCCGGATATGACAGCCAATGGAGACTTCCAGTTCTATCAATTAATCGGTCTTAACCTCTTATATACAAGATTCGTTTTTGTCCTCCGCGTTCATAGAACATCGAGTCGTCGATACGCTATTAACTTTACCGTCTAAGGAATATATCGTTACAAAATCGTCACGCGGATCAAAAAACGCCGGCCCCGTCGCCGACGAGGGTTAAAAAGGATTTCAACGTGTCGAGACTGCACAATATTACAATGCAACACGATGACGCCCCGTTAAAACAATTACTCCTTTGTATACTTATGTGTATAGCCATCTAAAAAACGTTCGATCGGGAACAGTGTTTCTCCGTGGATACTGTGACCGTTGATTCCTTCGCAAAAATATCCTTTCAAAATTACATCCGTGTCTGACCATCTTGCGGGTGAAAAGAAAAAACGCACGGGGAAACGCGCAAAAGTGTGATCGACGATTCTAATTTGTTGCGTTACACGCGACTAAGTATTCGAAGTACAAACACCACCCTCAATTTTCTCCCTATCACGCACCCTACTGGAGAACTGTGTCAGAGAAGTCATCGACAATATACTATCGACTGCTTTATTCCGTCGACGCAACTACAAAAAATTTTCACGTGGTAGATTCGTTTTTCCCATTTATTACAACCTGCGTCTGTGAGCTGTGAGCTGTGTGCTTTTTCTTTTAAAGAAACAGTATATCTAGAGTTGTTAATCCCCCGTTGCTCCGACAGGAAGGGAATATCCACCACAATCAATTTCAATTGTTCCACGTCACTCTCGCACCATGCAGTTCTGCCCTCTACGTGACTACTTCTTTTTGTAATCTTGATATTAAATATCAAAAGGCTGTAGAAATTCGAAGCACCGGAAAGAATGTATTTTTACATTCGCCCTAATTCATAACATACAGAGAAAATTAAATTCTGCACAGAAGAAGTAGCGTGGAACAAGTACGCATATCGGTCGTCCTCGATCACAAACGCAACGAACATCAATATCAAGTCTTCAACAGCTTCTTCAACATCATCCCTTAGAGCTTCAGTCTCGAGGATACTGCCCTCGACAAGCACGAATCCCGAACGCAGTGCAGCTTCGTGATCTAAGTTGACTCGTCCGTCTAGTGATCCATGGACGTGGATCATCGGCACTGTTTCTGCTCGGTTGCAACGGAGTTCAAGCTCCCAACAGACTTCTTGGACGATCTCTTCCCCTCTATTTTCGAGGCTCCGCTGCTATCGGAGCTCTTGGCCAGCCGGCAGGACCTGCTGTTGGCCTTCTGATCCTTGCTCGACTCCGTGACTTTGTCCAGCTCAGACATCGCCTCCTGTATGGCGTTCTCCAGCTGCATGTTCAATTTACGACTTCTAGAAAAAGAAACGGGAGCCACGAGGAAATCGTGGGATTAGACGTGGCGAACATCCAGCACAATTGGAGACGGTTTCAGCGAGCAACAGCTAAGCCGCGATAACATCTAGTGCTCTATGCAGCTACTTCGCTACTTTGCTGACTGGTGGTGACTGAGATAGTACACAGTCACTGCTCTCGAATCGATGGTTGATTTATTTATAATATGAAAAGGAGGGAAATATCCTTTACGCGCCGTGAAAGTAGCTCCGTTACACGTAACTTGAGATTCTTTGATTGTTCGAGAGGACACGGGAATCCTGGCACTCTTGGAACGCCAATTTTGCTTTCGAATATTTTTGACGACGCGGTACTTATTGTTTGTAAATCTCCATTGCTTAGAATAGGAAGAAACAGATTTCTTTAAAATTTGAATTCTGTCACTAGAAATTTTGATGCCTCGAATTTCAAAAGTTTTTGGGTATTAATTTATCAATTAGTCTTTTGTCCATGATAGCTTTGTGCAGTTGATCCACTGAAGCAGATACATGATTTTAGTACATCAAAGAAACATTGAATCGGATAAATAATTCGTGGCTCTTTTGAACGACGATCAATAAACCCTCGATTTGGTTCGATGAATTTAAATATCTGGCTGTCGATTCCTACCTAAGCGGATTACAAACGGCGAATAACGTCGTTGAAAGACTTCCAAGCCTTGAAAGCTGTCAAGCTCATTCCTCTTTTTTGTTTAATTTTTTAACCGTGTACTGATCGATTGCAATTCGCCGCGGATTTCAGTAATATTTCACCGATGTCCATTGATTTCCGTGTGAATGTGTGAATATTTCTTATACAAACGTGACACGCTACGGGGAACATACCGAAGACAGAATAAACGAGTTATATTAAAACACCAATAACTAAGCTAGATAAATAAAATTGCGCATGTATTTTATAGAGGGTAGATTGAAATGCGCAACTGCGAATAAAGAGTCAGAGCAAAAGCGTTCTTCAATTAAAGGCCTTCTAAAAGGGTACTTTAAAAGCTTTCTACTGTTAAAAGGATATTGCGAAATGAAAAATCGCAGCTACGCAAAGGTTTTTCTTAAATTGTCACAGAGACTCGATATCATTGGCTGTTGGTTTGTTAATAAATGCCATGCAATGCGGATCCATTAATGAATAAAAATAATACGGATGTGAAATAAATGTCAACAGTTTCATGGATCCACTTTGCAATGCATTTATCTGTTTCATTTCGTTTAAAATACCTTTTACGTGTCTCAGGTACAGTTGGACAAACGATAATGAAATACAAAAAGAAATTACGTTTTTATAGAGCCGTTATTTTTACTGGAGTCATACATATTCATAAAATTATTCCATCAAAGTGATCCACGTGCACGAACAAAATTACAATCCCACTTCAACGATCAATTCACGTTTCAAGATCAACAGAAATTTTGTAACATGTATCATCTGAAAATATTTCAGTATAATTACATGCTATTGCCATAAGTGTATGTTAAATTTAAAAATACTGCAAAAAGACTTCCAAGCCGAAGCGTGAAAATTAACGTGGAGCATTTCGTAAGTCATCATCGTTGGTCCTCGCGACACCCACCGTCCCTAAGAGGGATTCGATACTTGGTATCTGATACTTAATCCCCGAACGAGGTGGTACGACTCACTTCCTAAACTTTTTTCGCGCACGGTGGTGCGCCTCGAGGCCTTCGGAGAGGGACTTGAGAGCCTTGACCTCGACCTGGGTCCGACCGCCCCCGCCCCCGTACCAACGGACCCAAACCGTCCCCGGTGGGCCCAAAGACTCGACCTTGCCCGGCCAGGCCGAACTTCCTCTCGTGGCGCCCCATACGAGCTCACCCACTTCCAGTTTCCTCGGGGTCTTCTCCTCTGACTTTGCTTCGGCTACTAGGGGTACCAAACAAGGCACGATATTTTTCTTTCGGCTCTCTACTCTTTCTCTGCTTCTTTTCGCGCTGCTTTCTTCAGGCCCCGGCGGATGATTTCGAATTCGATCGTGAACGCGGTGAGAACAAAGTTAAGTCTGAGGAAGCGGGACGAACGTCGTGGGATCGCGGATCAAATAAAATCAAATATTCATAGATTGTTCATTATTTCATTAGTCATTGAAACTTTTTGAAATACTTTTTCAAATTCCAATTATTACTGTCTGATACTTCCAGCTGAGGACCGTACAACTCTATTTTTTCTTGAATATCATGCGAACTTCGGTATAACATATCGCAGCTCCGTTATTAGTAGCAGGGACACTGCAACCGCTACGAGTAAGCCTGTTCGCGACACGATCCCGCCAACGTTCGTCTAATTAAAGTCATGTGTTAAGTTTGACCAAAAGGTGCAGCGCATAACAGCGAAATGAGTATGCTCTTGGTGCGTGCCTTATGGATGGGGCTGCCCCTGAGCTTCCTAATTCATAATACCACTACGTTTCTATTATTAGGAATGTACGTTTTTGAAATGTGCTCCTTGCTCGCGCGTGTGCTCGTTAAAAAATTGATTAGTAGCTTCATTCAGATGGTGGTAGGCGAGATCAGTGGCGAAATGAGAGTATCGGGTGGGTCGAGCACATGCAATGAATTTCCGTCGTTCATCTCTTCGTTCGCAATAATCCAACGGACTTATCGCGCGATACATTCTTCTACGTTTCGGGTTGCACGATTTTAATATTCCCCCACTGCTGGCGTTTGAATGGATCATAAACGACAAGCCGCGCGAATTCGTCGAGCGATAATTTATCCGTTATTTGAACGGTTTTGGACAGCAAACGCTCGTGAACCGTAAACTTCGGACTATCGTTTTGAACGCGTGATAAAGACGAGGATTTACGCGACAAATTCTCGCGATTGTACATTCGAGGTCCTCGGGGTTTTGACGTCTCCCAGGACGAGAACGCGGCGATCCCTGTCCAGGATTATGCACATGCGACATGTGAAACGTGTGAGGGTGATTATGTACAAGAAATACCGCGGCAAATAAACCGGTGAGCCACACGCGCGCTGAAATGAACGTATGTGACTGAAGCCCCTTTCAATGGCACGTGACAATTGTGTGAACAATAGTATTAACAAACCTGACAGCCAATTAGTAGAAACAAGAAAAAAACGCAACAAATCCTTCCGGTGAATATTATTTACAATTTATTAATCGAACGTCACCGTCCTTACTTTCGTGTGGCAAGCATCGAGTCTCTCTTAGGTTTGATGAGGATCAAAAATGTTTAGTAGTGACGTCACTTACCTGCTTCGAGCTCTCGTGAAAAATGTTAAGGTTTTTGTTTTTTTTACACCGACAATCTTTTTCCATTTCCGATCGGGGACGGAAATAGGCGCAAATGAATATTGAGACGTTGTATTTTCCTTTGGCCCTCAAAGGTGCGAAATTCAAAACGAATATTTTGGTTTGTTATCTTTGAGAATAATTTTTAGGTTAACAGTGGTAGATTAAGAGATTTAGTTGTGAATTTATATTCATCGTTCCAAAGACTGACTATCACTTATTAATGAGTGGTTGGAAAAGTATTCCTTTTCATGTTTCCGAGGACCAATCTTCGTAATGCTTTTGAGCCAATTAATTAAGCCAAATGTTACACTGATTTTTGCTTTCTTTCCGCGTCAATTTTGAGATGAATCAATTTTTAACGTCGCTTAAGAAGCATTACCAAAGCAATCACGATGCAACAAACCCTAATTGGCCCATGCAGCTGTGCCATAATGCATGCAGCAAACGAGTAATGAATAAGCAACACATACACCCAGGACATGCAAGTTAGTGAGTTGATGTATAACATAAGAACATGCATTATTCGATAAAATATGAAAGCCGTATGGAGAAAACTTGGCGTGTTGAAACGTAGATCCCTAAATAATTACTAGTCTAATAATCGATATAGCTAGAGCCGGAAGCACTCTTAACAATTACATTCACTATAGAGCAAACGTCGACGATTAGCAAAGTGAAATCATTAATTCATAAATTAAGTTGAAAACATTCTAGTTGCAGTTATCATTCACTTTGCTCCCCATCGAAGTACTACTATGATATACCATTTTGATAAATTAACTTTTATAATAATAAAACATTATCTCTTCGAAACAAAATTTCACCAGTAAACATTCTAATATCTATTTTAGTCAAGTCTGATAAAATGCCATTCGAAACACAGTACTTACATCTTTAATAATTCAGTAAATTTAATCGTTCCAAAATATTATTAACGTAATTGTTTCAATTTATCCATTATCAAAGTTTATTATCAAAATATGGTTCAATACTGGTTTAGTCCGAATACTAATTCGATAGAATTTATGCAACTAAGGTACGATTAACATCTAAGAATACCATACAATACTGACCATCTTGGTCTTCATGCAGGGTGGAATGCATGGAATGGATGGAGTCCAGCTTTCGCTTGATTCCGCGGCCGAGGGCATGCTCCCTGCCCTCGCACCTCACTGTGCTCACCACACCTTCCGCTTGCTTCAACGTCTCTGTCGTATAGATCTGTCAAATACAACTCGATCAACTCAGGCACAAGCCTACCAAGTCGCATGCTAATTAATCATTTCAATCTAACCGACCGCCAAATCGCTCGTTTCACTTTTGCTAAAACCCATCTTTTTTTATTTTTTTTCCCTCGGGCAAGATCCTCATCATTCTTTCGACCGAGCGTGAAAAAACATAAGTCGTAAACTTAAAAATATCAAAGAAATGAACAGAACATAATCTACTGAAAGATAATGATTTCTTGACTCTATCGGATAGCACACGTACGAACGATGGGCCAACATGACACCGGTGAATTTTTAAAGAGAGAGAGAGAGAGAGAGGGGGGGGATAGAACTTACATTTTCTACGCTATCGATGGCCGAACGAAAATGGCACGTACAAAAAAAGATATCATTCTTTCGTTGCATGCAAACGAGAACTGTGAATACCAACGAGACAAAAATCCAAACTCTGATTACGCATGCCCATCGCAAGGAATTCTCCCGTTTCTTTCGATCAATTAGGAAAATGTACATCAGACAACTTTCGGCAGAAAGATATTGTTTAGCAAAAATTTATTTTTTCTCTCTGTTTGCCATTATAAAGAGTCGTGATTATTATTTCTTTTTTTTTGTTTGTTGTCGTCATTTAGCAATCCGTTAACACACGATTGATCATACAAGATACATTATTGCAATGTACAACTTTTAAATAATAACGCTAAAAAAGCGACGAGCCCCGCGGGCCCGACCCACAAAAAGTATCTGCACGTTAAAAAATCAATAACGTTAAATACAAACTAATTACAAACTTAATAGTATCAGATTGGAAACACGTTAATAGGCCCTCGCGGGAAGGGGAATGCCACTGATGATTTTCACCGAATTGGAAATGTACAAAAGTAATCGATCCGACCCGTACGAAAGAAAGATGCTCACTCCTCCGACGATGAGTCTGTCTCCTCACCGTCGTCAGGCTCTTGCGCGTACACGAACTGATTGTAAACGTATGGATTTATATAGGCCTGCTTAGCGGGTGAATAATTAACGACAGCAATCCCATTAGAATCAGACCTATAATTGTACAAGTGCGGGTAAAGGCCGGGCGGTGCGGCGATACCGACGCCGACAAACTTTTGATAATCATCATTCTGCGAGTAGTATGGTACGCCGACTGCCTGGTCGTCCAAAGCAGGCTTCTCTTCTGTATTTTGTTCCGCGTCGTCTTGCTCTACGACATGCTGTACAACCTGCGAGTCTATCTGATCGGTCTCCACGCAAGGCTTGCCGTCGAATTTACTCTGCGGCAGCATGGTGTAATGCGCGTGGTCTGGCACTAAGGTTTGCTGTCGATAAACGTTTGCATTGGGAACGTAGTGCTGGCTATGATAGAGGATCGGCTGATAATGACCGTGACCTACAACCGGCAACGTATTGCCGTCCATCTCCGTATAAGAGACATCCGTCGTGTCTTTAGTAACGCTTAGCTGGTCTTCAACGGGGGAGTGGTCCATTGTGTCTGAATATATGGAATGATTTGGTGATGATGTGTCCATATGCTCCTGTGAGTCAGCGTATGTGTTTTCGGGGTGTGTCGTATCGGCTGGCTGGTGCATGTCTGTTAGGGTTAGATGACGGTTGACCTGCTCTACATGGGTACCAACCTGGATCCCAGTAGTCACCGTCGATTCCACATAAGTCTTGCCATGGAGACCCGGCTGACTAAGCGTTATCTCCTTCGTGGCGATACCCTGAATCCTCCAGTCCTCAGACGCCACTGGCACGTCGCCTGAGTCCGGTTCGCTGCTGGACACGCAATGAACCATTGGCTGAAACGGCGAATAAGTATTTAACATCGTAGACATAAAGGGCATCAAAATTCATTTCGATTGAAAATTCGAAGATCAATAATCGCTGTATATAATGTACTCAAACGTTCGGTATTACCGTGGACGATGAGTGATGTCTAGCTGTAATGGGTGGCGCTGGTGAAGCTGCTCCATGGGTCGTGGTGTCCACAGCGGGGCTGTTGGACCTCTGGCTGTTCCCTGGACTATGCGTCGTGGTGTCTGGAGGGGATCCCTGCCTCATCATGGCCGATTGAGCCATGTTCGCCTGGTTGCCAGCAGTCTGCGTCGAAACAGAGTGCCTCGCCATCAACGGACTGTGCTGGTCGCTCTGTTGAGCAGTTTTCTCCATGACGGTCGTGCTACTGCTGGCTAGAACGTATTGCTGCTGTTCAACGTTCTGATCCGAAGACGGTGAATTGACGCTACTCTTGGGGGAAGTCGGTGCCTTTCCTTGAATCATGCCAGAGCTCAAGATGTACTGATTATGATCGATGTTCATGGAAGGATCAACGGCCGCCCCGTTCGAAGCAGCAGCTTGAAAGTTAGGTATCTGGTTGTTGGACACCATAGTTGTCTGCTGCTGCACGATCGTCGTGTTCTGTTGGACGTACGTGGTGTTCTGCTGATTGGGAGCCGACGAGACGGCGATGTTCTGTGCGGTACCGCAAGGCACCATCAAAGTCTGCCCGTTCATCTGTATGAATTCTTGCTGGCCCTGCATGTTAGATGGGCGAACCTGCGAGGCGTTGAACGTCACTTGCTGATTCGGGCTGACGTTCGCCACTATTGGGCTCAGCTGGTTCCCAAACGATGTGGTTCCATTCACTAAGAACTGGCCACTGTTAGGTGATAGGAACTGCGCGCCAGGGCTATGCTGCTGAATGATCTTCCCACCAGTTGCTTGCGGCGCACGAATTACCATACCGGCAGGGCCAGCTGCCAAGATGCTTTGGCTGGGGTTGAAGATTCCGCTGTGACTCTGCACCGGGGTTAACACGTTCTGACCGTTCACGTTCTGTATCTGCAGCTGCATTCCGATATTCCCGGTGTCTTGCAACAGAGTGGCCGTCCCGTCAGCGGACATGACCATGCTTCCTATGCCAGGGACGATGAATTGCTGAATGGTGGGGAAATTTTGAACCATCCCAGCAGCTCCGTTCAGCAGATTTACTGGCTGGAGGAGATTTATTTGCTGAGCTGGTTGGGGATTCGTGATGATTTGCTGAGCGTTGAACTGCGCCGACGTTGCGCCAGCTTGCCCGTTCATTACCAGTTGGGCTGGTGCGCCACCTTTCCCTGGGACGATGGTCAACGCCTGCAGCATCGGCCCGCCTATGCTCTGAGTCTGAAAGTTTTGCTGCGCGAAGTTCGACTGCGACTGCATCAACATGCCAGCGTTCTGTTGGGACGAGGCGATGTGCAGCATCGAGGCTACTGTCTGAGGGTTCGCCTTTCGTTTCTTATACGCTTTCTTCTTGCTCATCGCCGACTCTGGCGACAGAAGGCCTGGCTGCCTGTTCACCAATCCCTGGTTCGCGTTCACGTTCCTTTGGACGTCCTGGTTCGCGTCTAGGATCGACTGGGCATTTTGTATTACGTTACCAGTAGCGACAGTCAGATGAGGTATCTGAACGTTCTGTCCTATACTGTCCATGGTCATCATACTGGGCTGAATGAGTACAGGTGTCTGAATAGTGTTCACCAGCACGGTCGGTTGTCCTATAACCTGCTGAGCCACGCCTACCGCGGGGATCACCTGACTCACAGCCCCCGTTACACTGGTGACCATAGGCGACACCGACAACGGTGGCATAGAATTCGAGTTAGATATGATCTTCGGTGGTGGAGGCGCCATCACGCCGTTGATACCTGACCCCGTGCTAGCCATTATGAGCTGACCACCGCTGGACACCAGTATATGACCAGGAGGCAAGGTGGACCCAGCAGGATGCTTGAGTATTCCACCAGAAGTGAGAACATTGTGAACCTGAACGTTCGACTGGGGATGCTGATGTGGCTGTTGATGCTGCTGTTGATTCTGCGGATGCACCGGCGAGCTGGTACTGGCCTGAGGTACTTGTATGCTACTGACCACGCTCTGCACCATCTCCAGTGGTGACTTCGAGACGCTTATCGCCATCGATGGTTGACTGATCGGCAGAGGAGAGTGCGTAGTAATAGCAGTGGTTTGTACGTTCGTTAAAGCTGTCGGCGGTGCCTGGTGGTGAGGTTTGTTGGATAGTATGTCTGGTATGGCAGGATTCGGTATCCCAGAAGGCGTGTTAATGGAAACAGTGGCGGTATTCGCCCTACCGGCTAGGACAGACGTGATGGTGTTGCTGCTAACAGTGTGCCCACTCGCCATGGTAGTTATCACTGACGATGCACCACTGAAATGGTTCATCGGTACCCTCGTGACAGCATTCACGGTATGTGGGTGTGGCTGGTAGCCATCCAGTGACGACTGTCTCGTAGTTTGCCTTTTCGTTACTTGAGGCGTCGTCATGCTGTCCGAGGCGGAGGAGGACGTTTGCAAAGAGGACGTACAGGCAGGAACGCTAGTGGAACACGTTGTAACAGAGCAAGGGGTTTCTGAACGTGGCTCCTGTACACTGCTCATCGAAGATTGCGATGGTTGCTGGGCCTGAGGCGTTAGAGGCTGAGACAACATCTGACCAGACGTGGCGTGCGAATGAGGTGTCGGTGGTTGCGAATAACTATGCGGCGTGGAGGGCTGCGATGAAATAAGACTCTGTGGCGTTGCTGGCTGCGAGATGCCAGGTGTTGACGAGGCTGCCGTGTCCGAATTTGCTGGGCTATTCGTTCCAATGGGTGATCCGTGACTAGTGCTCACGGTACCACCTTGGATCGGTCTCGAATCAGCCTGCTGTTGATTAGTTTGGAACTGTTCTCCAAACGTGGACGACGTGACAGGGTCGTCGCGTTGATCTGAATGCATCAGGTACTGGCGTTGCATTTGTTGCTTATACTGATCCAGCGCGTACGAGTGAGTGTCGGCACTAGTGACGCAGCCCTGACAGGGACTGCTCTCCGAATCTGTCCCGCCGTTGCTCGACGTGGGCGTCATGCTACTGTGCACGACGACTGGCGAGGTCGCGTGATTCTTCACAGAGTTGAACGTCGACGTGCTAGTTGGGCTGGCACCGGAGGAAGGCTTTGGCTGTGGAAGATAAGCGTTATTGGGTATGTGCGATCCGTGACTGGTCTGCGGTGTTTTCGAGTTGTTCACCATCCCCACTTGCGAGCTACTGACGCCAGTTTGCCTGGATATCGTGCTGTTCAACAGAGCAGTCTGCTGCGCGAGATAACCGCTGGGGTCTTCCAAGAACGACGGACCACTGCTGTTGACAGTGGAACCTATCTGATTACTATTCTGCTGACTCTTCTCGTTGAACTCGTCGATTGGACTCGACGCCGATTGATCGAGGCTGTTGTTCCTGACGTCCGTACCGCTGTGCTGCCGTTGTTTCTTCACCATCACCTTGCTGGACTTGGCCTTTTTGCGCGCCACCTCGTCGGTCCAGGTGGTGGCTTGTGGAATGTGATGGTGCAGAGGCGGGACACGGTCGAAGGAGTTGCAAGTGATGTTCTGAACAGTGACAAGGGGAGGCTGGTGAGAGCCCGATGTCGGTCGATTCTGCTGCCATGGAGGCGTTCTCGAGGTGAAATGCATGTTACCGGGCTGCCCGTATGGTCCCATACCAGATTGTGCTTCGACAGTATGATTGGTATTCGGGCTCCTTCCCGCTATGTTAGACAAAGCGTATTGCTGCTGATGTTTGACATCAGTAGTAGCTCCCTTAGAGGCATCGAAGTTCCTCACAGGATACTGGACCTGATCCTGGCCGTACATTCGTTGCACGTTTTCGTGTGAATTATTCGACAGGTTGCCATTTTGAACAACGTGGTGTCGTTGCATAGTATGGTTATGCAACAAGAGCTGTTGCTGCTGCTGTTGCTGCTGCTGGATTTGCTTCGCGTTTAGATCCTCATCCGTGACAGAAGGTGCACGAACGTGTCTGTTTTGAACATCAGCTGTGCCGATAGTGTTCATCACGGAAACAGGAACCTGTTGCTGCATGATATCTAGCGAATGATGGCTGAACTGTTGATTAGGATACTGAGGCTGGACGCACACTTGAGGTACTTGTTGTTGATGTGGCTGCTGCTGTTGCTGCTGCTGCTGCAGCTGCTGTATCTGCATTTGAAAGTGATCCGTCGGTTGTGCCTGCATCACGTGCTGATTAGGCTGGTGCTGAGGCTGCTGTTGCATCTGATGCTGGTGAAGCTGATGCAACTGTGGGTGAAGAACAGGTTGTGACGATACTTGCGACGGTTGCATGTGATGCACGTAACTCTCCGACGGATGCTGTGGATTGTATACCACTGGCTGTTGGTCAACTTCCTGGGCTAGGTGCTGCTGTTGCTGCTGCATCTTGTGTTTCTGCATTTGCTGCATGTGCAATTGCTGCTGCTGCTGCTGCTGCTGCTGCTGTTGGTTCAGGTGCTCCTGCTGTTGCTGCATTACATGCAACGGTTGTTGATTCAGCTGATTGAGATAGTGGGGGGCTTGTTGTTGCGCCAGCTGATTTACAACTGCATTTTGATGCTGTGGTTGTTCTTGCTGCTGCAATATCTGCATATGCTGCATCTGCTGGTGATGCTGCAATAACTGTTGTGGTTGCTGTTGCTGTTGTTGGGTCATGTTGTTGAAATTGGCGCCCTGCTGATTCATGATCAGCGGATTTCCCATCAGCATCCCCGACATATTGTGCTGACCTAACCTTTGCTGAGGATTCCTCGTTGCACAGCCGTTTACGTCTTGATTCTGGGAGGGTGAGTTCAGTGTCTGATGGCAGATCTGTTGGTTACTCTGCTGAACTTGCAAATTGGGGATTGCGATCGGCCACACCTAAAATGCGAGGAGTTTTTACACGTGAGGGCTGTAGCTGGAGTGAAAGTGGAATGAGTTGGTGAAAGAGAGAGTCGTGAGTGAGTGCGGAAGGTAGGGAAGGGCGTGTAAGGTGAAGGGGGTACCGGGCGTGGGCACGGTTAAGGGCAGACGGGAGTTTGGGAGAGAGAAGGGAAAGAGTTGGAAGTTAGGTGTGGCGTGAAGTGGAATTTGAGCGGGAAGATAGCGGAGGCGAAACAGGTGGAGAGCTCTGTAATTTAGCAGAGGAACGAGAGAGGGCCGGCAGGAAGGCGGGAGATTTAAAAGAGAGAAAAAGGAAAGAGAAGAAAAGTCAGGAGTTAGGGATTACGACAAAAGGGGATTAAATACGGAAAGAAATAGGGAAGAGTGGGGACAGGTAAGAAGGAGGATGATAAAAAGATGGTGAAGGGCGGAGGGGGCGAGAGGAAGAGAGACAAGGAGGGATGTAGGGGAGTGAAAAGCCCAGAAGGGATAGTGTGAGTAGCATAGGGAGCAATGTGGGTAGCTTGGAGGGTTACGGAGTGAAAAAAGAGATAGGAAAGGGAGGAGGAAGAGGGGGAGGAGGTTGGAGTGAGTGCAGGGTTCAGGAAATGTGGTAAAACGGTGAGATCGTCGACAGGAAAGAAAATGGGGATGAGGAGGGAAGAAGGGAGTTTGTAACGGAATTTGGGATAAGGGCTGAGGGGGAGAGGGGAGTAGAGGAGGAGTGGAGGGACGAAAAAAGGAAGGTAAGGAAAGAGCTGAGGAGATGGAGGAGGGGATGTGTGAGGAGAAAAGGAAAGAGGAGGTGGAGAAATGGGAAAAGGGGTTGGAGGGGGTAAGGACGGAAGAGCAAGCGTGGAAGGCGATAAATAGGGAGAGGAAGAGGAGAAGGATGGTTAATGAAAGGATTAAAATGGTGGAATGGAATGAGCACTTCAAGGGACTATTAGGAGGTGTGGAGTCTCCACTCCAGGAGAAGGGGTGGGAGAAGCGAGAGTGGGGAGAATGGGGAGGAGGAGATAGGAAGGGAGGAAATAGGAAGGTGGAGGCACTCCACGAAAGGTACCTGAGGTGGGTGCTGGGAGTGGAGAGGTGCACGCCTGGGTACGTATTGAGAGAGGAGCTGCAGAGGGGGCTGTTGAAGGGAAGGGCAGGTTTGAGGACATGGGGGTTTGAGAGGAAGCTGGAGGAGGGGGGAGGTGGAGAATTGACCAGGTTATGTTGGGGGATATGATGAAAAGGGCAGGAAGGGGTAAGGTTATGGAAGGGTGGGAGGACGAAAGGAAGCAATTTTTCGAGGGAATGGGGTGGACTGTGGTGGAGGTGGAAAGGCTGAGGGAGAGAGGGGAATTGAGGGGGAGGGGAGTTAGTGGACAGAGATAGAAGGCTACAGGAGGGGAAAGTATTACAACAGGTGGTATGGGGTGGTGAAGGGGACGAGAGTATCGGGGTATTTGAAGGGAGGAGGGAGTAGGTGGAAGAGGGTGGCGCGAGGTATGGACTGAGGAGTGGGATGAGGAGGGAGGTATTGGGAAGAGGATGAAAAAAGGATGTGTAGGATGTCCGGATGGCGGGAAGAGACATGTGAGCATGTGTGGGAGGTATGCTTGGGATGAGGGGAGAAGAGAGGGTTGCAAGGTATTGTGGGGGAGGTGCCACGGAATGAGGGAGAGGGGGAGGGGTGCTGAGGAGAATAGATAAGTAGCGAGAGGGATGGTGGGGAGAATGGACAGATGGAAGTGACAGAGGAAGCAAGAAGAAGCGGAGGTCAAGCATAGGGAAGAGGGGTGATTGTGTGAACGTAGGCGGAGGCTAGGGTAGGAGAGGCATGCGTGCGAGCGGAGCGTGACGGCGTAGTTATAAGGGCATAAGTTAAATTCTGGGTTAAGTTAGTGTAAGTTTTAGGTGTAAGTCATGGGTGTAACGGCGAAGAAAGGAGAGGTGTAAGGCGGGAGATTGTAACCCTCAGGGAACCGATAAAGAGCATATACAGGTTCATTAGTAATTTAATTGAGATTACTGTTACATTACCTGCGATCCATTTGGCACCGATGAACCTTGAACTCCAGACGCCGCAACAATAGCCCTCTCGCGCTGTGCCATGAGTTGTGAGACCGAGACTCCAGGAAAAATTCCAATCCCCCCTAGTTTTCTCTTCTTCTTCTTGTTAAGACCATCTGCAAAGTCGAACAAAATAGATACTAACCAAATTTTCATCGCTGAATATTCAATGGAATCAAGGAAATATTTGAGCCCCCAATGAAATCGTGAAGCGCGGTGACTCCACGACATCGTGGAGAATTAAAATACGACTTATTTCCCTAACTCTAATTTTTACCCTCCGCTTATTATTCAAGCGCCGCTTCGGACTGCTTAATGAACAAGTGTTTCACTCGAAGTTCCACCCGCAAGGTTAAATCCTATTTAGCACGACCATTCGAAGATTCCCCCCTTTTATTCACTCACGCTCCTTATTAGCAAACCTTATTTATTCTCAGATAGCAACTGCAAATTATCAAATTGAAGACCCACCCTTTCACAGGAATAATGAATACATATACGTAGTTAAACGAACAATATTCCATTTCAATTATATTGAAACTCTTCTCGTTTCAACTTACTACTCCCGGACAGAATAATTCCCACGAAATTGTGTACGAAGTGGGGCAAGTGTTAATAAATATTCGACAAAATCTGGTGGTATTTTTACACTTTTTACATATTTAAAGAAATATCATCGACAGACGAGTATCTATTTGATATTCTGCAGAAGAAAAACGAAACCGTGCGATTCCACGCGATCAATGGCCGACAAGCTGCCATAAAAAGCGTTCACACTGCGAAATTACCTTGATTTACGAGAAGGACGGGAAAGCAGGATGGTAAAAGGGTGCCAAAGGGGATGGTTTTCAATGGCGGTCTTTTATCCGTGAGCCTACAGCGGATAATTATTCGCCACAGCTTCAATGGGGGTAGATAATTCGGAAGTGGGAGGAAGGAAGACCGAAGAAACCGGGGGAGAGAACGGACGAGAGGAACGGAGACGGGGGTGGATGTAATAATGAATCCACCTAGGAGAGCGAGGCAAGCTTGTCTGCAGCGGCGATAGTTTAACCCGATTTCCAAGGGGGTGAAGATTTGCGTAAAATCTTTGAAGCATTTTGTGGCTTCCCGCGCGAGGGAGGAAAGTCCGCATGAACGCGTAAAATTCGCCTCTCCCTCTTCCACCCCGAAAATCTGCAGTCAATGGCTCACGGCTATAAACGTTGCCGTCGTTAAGCCTGACGAAGGAGAGATGACGTAGCAATTACGGGATACGACGGGATATCGTCGGAGGGTGTTTGAGGCTTGATCGCTGGAAATATGGACGATGATATCGCGGATTTTTAAGTGGGACTCGCTGCGAGGAAACTCCCCGCCAACCGTTAAACCGTCGGAATCTCTTTCCAGTTTCCTTCTGAATCGAATGGGCGCTTCCTTCCTACCGCGTTACTTTCATCTATAGTATATTCAACGAAAAGAGATATCATCGACAGATTTCAAATAATACAGTTCGAATGGAAATCGTACACTCTGACGAGCAGACGAGTCTCGCAGGGATGCTAACCGAAGATCGTTCCCATCGTTTTCAAGCGAGCCTCGCGATACGGATCGTAGTCGACGCTTCGCTACCAAGTTTCGATATAGGAGGCAAGATGAACGGGCCAACGAGCGTAATTATGGCAATCTGTTTCTCTCGGGACTGCTAAACCGAAACTTCTCTGCGGCTGACTCGGTGGCACGGCGGGTCTCGACGGGTCTCGACGGCACTCGAATTACTCGAACCCCAATCGAACCTCGGCCGGGGATTGATCTCTCGATTCTCCCATGACGGTGCCAGCGTTGGGTCGGACGCAACGACGTGGCCGAGCCGTTGAAGCGGACTAAACGGAAGCAGTGTAAAACGCGCTTGCGCGACCACAAGCAGGACGTCGGCCGAGGACGAAACCGAGGTGGTTTGGAGGGATCTCGGGCGGGGGTGAACATGACTCGGGGCAGGCGCAAGAATCACAACCGGACACAGACGTTGGACCGCAGGCTCCTCTTTTCTCCTCTCCCCATTTGGAACACCACGGCGCCGCTGCCTCTTCGTACCGAAATTAACCCTTATCAACTCTCTGTCCGCCGCCACCACCACCACCACCACCACCACCGTCCGCCATCCACCCCCAGTCATCGTCGTCCTCCTTCCTGCTCGGCCCCCCACCAGACCGGCTGCGTCCAAACTACCATCGTCGCGTTGACGTCGCTGGCAGCGAATGGTGAGCGGATTCTTTCCTCCTCCCGGGACTTATTGATCGCCCCGACGATAAGAAGACACGAGCTGGCCGATTGGTTCCTCTTTCAAGCGATCTCGCGGCCTCCCTTGCTATCCGGACAGCGATACAGGCGCTGCTCGCAAAAACGGGGATGGTCCGATGCAAGCATGGGGACCGTTTAATCACTCGCACGGGGGGAGCTTTAAATGTCGGGGATTTGTGGGACACTTTTAAAATTACTTACAACAGGCTGCCTGAAACTGAGCAAACCTTCCGATGGAGGTATCAAGTGTATTCGTTATTGGATGCAGCTATAGGGAAATAGAACCTAGTAGCTTTTTAAATGTGGATTGGAGACTAGACAATGGGTTGAGGTAGCTAGTTTTAAGTGCAATGGTGCATCAGATTGTCAACAGAATACATATATCCATACACAGTTCCAGCGCGCCTGTAGATAATCATGAGAAGTAGAATCACGAAATATTCCGTGAGCCAATGGGTGGAGTGTCGAAACAATTTACACAGGGAACACCTTAAGGTTCCCAGGGACCTGTTCCCCGCGACAAGGCGATAAACCCCCAGAGCTGCAGAGGTGTTCGCGCCGAGAAGGTGGATAGAGGCGCGCTCCCCGTGAAATCGTTTTCTCCAGGATGTATCAGCGTCGCGAGGGCGTATCGCGCCGCCGTAACACGGCCATGATCGATCGAACAAACGGTGGGGGTGGCCTGGCTTCGTCGCGGAAAATTGTTTAACAGGGCCAGAAAGACGTAACGCAGCCAAGCGATCGATCCTGTTAACGCGTCTCGGTTCCCCTTGACACGCGCGACATCGTCGACACGCTTCCGTTGGCTCGACGTGTCGACGAGATTCGGTAAACGCGACGAGGAATCGTGGAAGCCGACAAAAGCCTCCGCGAATCGCGAATTAAATTCCGGAAGCTTGGTTGGCGCGGTGTAATCGCCCCCTTGTTGGCCGGGCGACGGGTCCGGCGCGTATCGAAACCGAGGGTACACTAAGATGCAAGTAACGAGCCGTTGGAATTCCATTAATCGCGCCGATCCAGTTCCGCTTTCTCAGCCGCGGTAGTCCCTTGGCAAGCCGCGGCGCATAAAACTCCTCCCCACCCTCGGGGCAGGATCGAGCAAAAGGAGAACAGAGGAGAAATGAAATCGACTTTCGTTATTGAGACTCGTATTTGTGGAACAGCGACGACGATAAAGATTCATTCGATTCCTCCTAGCCCCCGTCCTCGCCCCGGCTTATTCTTTTTACTCTCGCTCCCCCGCGTCTGCGATTCCGAAGGGTGTGTGTTTGCACGCCGCGCGAGCGTATTACCCCCCCACCCCCCACCCGCGCCGTTCGAATGCCCGGAGAAAGGGAAACGCAGGGAAATGGAGAAGGAAGAAAGGGAAGGAGGAGGACAAGGGCAGGGGAGACGTTTTCTCGGGCCGCGTCGTTTTATATCACCGGAAAATTGGAATCGAAGCGCCGCCCCCGTGTGCGCGAACGCTCGCGTCGATGTTAAAACGACCCTATAAACTCCCGCGGAAACACTCGCGGAGACTGTATACACGGGGTGTTCATTTTACTTTTGTCCGGCGTTTCTTTTAGAGGTTCTTGATGCAACTTGGGTGAGATTTCGGAATTTTCTTTGAATTTCGATTTTCTTTTGTTACAGGAACAGTGCCCTTGAGACACATTCAACGATGCTTAACACGACGATGTTTGAAGACATGCGAGATCCAGGATGAGAAACGGAAATGCCATAAGAAATCGAATTTTTTTAAAAGATATTCTACCTTTTCTAAGTAGATATTGGCCTGGGGTACAGAACGATCGTTCTCCTACGTCTAATGTGTAACCTCTGACTTAAAATTTTGCCCACTACTTTTAAACCACCCTATATTACCTACTTGTACGATACACTACACTTCAAAGTGCACCATACCACGCAGAATGCATCGATTCTCGTTAGACCTCCGACTATCCAAGAACACCTATGTACTGTTGGCGAATCGATACTACACAGTCCATCTAAAACCGTAAGTTCCTACTTAGTCAACGATCAGCACTGATGGAAGCTAAAATGAGGGGGAAAAAGGGGAAACTAGTGGTATACGTCTATAATAAGTCAGACCTAGAATTAATGGACGGGATCTGAGCTCGCAGAAGGCGCAGCGGATACAAAACACGGTTAAAAACTTCACAGAAAAGGTACGAAAGTTAAATCCCAAAGCCGGCAAACGACCGAAATACACTCAGCGAATTTCAATTCACCGCGGCGCTATTGTTTCCCCTGGTAAACGCGAGAGATCGCCAGAGCACGCCTCTCGTTGTGCAGGCTTCGCGCGGAATAGCAGCCGTTTAATTAGCGAAGCGACGAAGAAAGGGGAAGATGAAAAAGAAAGGAGAAGGGAGGATACGGTCGAGGGAAAGAGGAGAGAAAAAAGGGACGACCTCGGTCGGTTATAGGATTTAGTAATGAAATCCGGACGGAGAGTTTAGCCGCCACGGTGATACATCATTCCACCCCCGGCAGGGCAAACGCCTCCATTGCTTCTCCGTCGTGCTAGCCGCCTCCACCCCTTTTTTCACCGACATCGGCAAGTTTAATGCCATCTCTCGCTGCGAGAGAAGGAGAGCGAAGGAAAGGGGTGGCAACAGAACCCGCTAATGCCGCAATTTCGTCCTTCCTTTTCTTCCCCCTCAATCTACCCACCCACCCTGGGACTTTTCTCCCGTCCTAATGATCACGGGGCTCGCGAGGAAAAACTTTTGGTCGTCTTCCAATAAAAGTTTCCGCCCCGTGTTTTCTGGTACGACGGTGAATAAACGTTCCCGGCGATTATGGCGCGTCGCTCCAACGGCCACCGGCGCGGGCGGCCGGAACTTTGTTAATACGACGGATCGATGGGAAAACTTCTGCAGGGGCGATATATATTGATGGCACACAGAGGATGCGTACGTGCGCCTCCCCGCGGTCGGGGCTCTGTGTACGTGAGATTGATTGGCGTGTATGTATAATGCGATCGAGTTGGGCCGCGAGTTGGCGGCTGGTTCGGGCCGTGCCGAGAAACTTTTCCCCCGCGGGGGAAATTCTGATTTTGATCGATCGACACTAGCCGTCCGCGCGGGGGATGAAAGTCTTGACTGGCCGGGAAAATTCCTTCCGCGCGATTTCCCTCGCGAGATTACCTCTGGGAGGAATACGTTTTCTAATCGAGCCACTTTGGCCCTGCGCTTCTCGTCCGCCGGCCCGGAAGAGTGGGATTTTCACGGCTCCGTGGATCGCCAGGCACCGATGTTGGAAACCGGAAAGTTTCTCAAACGGCGGATAGATACCGGGAATTAATCGATTCGATGGTCGAAATACTTACACAGATCACTAAACGAGATAGATTTAGAGTCGGCAGAAATTCATTTTTCGAAATCTTCTGATGAAACTTCGTATAGACATTATCATATACTAGACATCAGACGTATAAAAATGTAAAACGTACAGGCTTGTGAATATGCAAAGTATGGAAATTACTGTAACTTTGTCAAGAGGACTGAAAAATATACCGCGTCGTCACTCCTAAAGTCTCCCACGTGAAGCGACGAGGGTCTCGATGGGCCGGAGGCCTCTAAATTAATGGAGAAGCGGATTCGCCGCGCAAGGTCGCGTATTCTTACCTTTTCGGGGTTTGTCCGGCGACGCTGGCGAGTCTGCGTTCACGTGAGCCGCGCTTGCGGCCTGGCCGGAGGATAATGTCGAGGAGGAGACCGCCGTCGTACAGGATGCAACAGGACTGCTGGCCGCCGTTATCGGCAGCAAAAGTTTCCTCTTATGGTTGCACAGCTTGGTCATCTCCCGTGTCTTGCCCTGATCGGGGCTCCAAGGCCGTGTCGCAACCTGAAACAAGAACATAAAGCACTCGTTACTTTCCAACCGTTCGTCTCTGGCCCGAGGAGAATCGATTCGAGCCGATGCTTCTGGAAACCACAGACGTCGTTCTAACACGCGACGTTCTCGTCGTCGAATTGTCAGCTGTCGCAGTCTGGCCACTACGACGGCGAAACGATAGGTAGGACGCGAGCCGAAGAATCGCATCCCATCAGCGAACGAAGAAGAAGGGACGCGAGCGGCGTGGATTCCATCGAATATAATTTTTCGCATTTTTCATGATTTCCCAGTTTCGTCGTATCAGTTCGTAAAGTAGTGGATTCGAGGGAAAGGAGCCTCGTAAAAAGAGTCACGCTCGCACTTTCGCGGTATAACGTCCGGAGTTTACGAGGGAATAACCTTTGGCATTTGCTCAAGCGATCCCGGGCACAACCCCCCGAGACACGGATAATGGAGATTGACTGTACGAGCGCGGACATTGAAATAAAGAGGCGGAATCACGTAATGAAACGAATAATTCCGCCTACGACCCAGTTCCGCGGCACGAATCGCGGCCCGCGCCAGTGTACCCGCGCGTGTTTTCGCGCCAGTGTATCCGTCTCCCGTTCCATTATACATCGCGACGCTTAAATCCCGGTTATGGAGACAATTCTTCGAAGGCTTTGATAATTATCCTTAGTATTAACTTTAGTCTGCGTGGATTAGACATTGCTCGAGAAAGGATTTTCTATTCTCGAACAACTGATGATTCACCTACAACCAAATACTTAACATTTAATCTAGAAAAACTTTAAAGTTCTCGCTCAAACAAAAATACTCGCG
The DNA here is from genome assembly GCA_910592295.1 of Andrena haemorrhoa. NCBI lineage: Eukaryota > Metazoa > Arthropoda > Insecta > Hymenoptera > Andrenidae > Andrena > Andrena haemorrhoa. Next base: position 30,570,907 of record OU342946.1, read on the forward strand.
ATACGTTCGAACCCCTCGCTACTTTCGTCAACCACACTTGAAAATTTCACGATCAAGACAGCCTCCTTTTCTCGTAGCCAGCAAAATGACGTGCGATTCAGAAACTTACTGTCGCGTCGCGGATGCAGACCGACAAAAACGCGCTGCGTTGGACCAGAAATTAACGACGCCCACGCACGGGGCACGTTAAAAATTATGAACCGCCGCGGCACAAGGGGCCCGCTGTCCCCCCGTCGCCCGTGCATCGTCTTATTTACGGTGCTCGGTAATGGCACCGTGTACGCAGCCGTAAATCGCCGTGGAACGTCTCACGGGCTGACACGTAACACGGTGAAGTCCAGGACGGCCATTACCGGTTATCGGCCCGCGGCCTTCCAACTTGGACACGTTTTCACTCTCTGCGCACCGTGGATCGCGCATCGATCATGAGATTCATGAGCATCGTGTCCACCGTGGCCTTCTCTCTCTCCCTTCTCTGCTCCTCCTTTTGCCCTTGTTCGCCGGCCCTTTTCGACGTTCTGCCTCGCTTTTGCGCGACGCTCTCGCCCCGGCGCGGCGTTCGCCAATTATGGCGAGACAACCGCGGCGAAACGGCCAGATTATCTCTGGAGAGTTTTAGCGTGGCCGAATGCGGGGCCCCGGGCTTCTCGAGCGCACTTATGTAACTCAGCGTCGGCCAGAAGGTGCCCAGACGACCGTTTGTGTCCCGTGGATTGCGAGATCCTTACGGGACGCCTTTATTGGCGGTATCGCCGCGGACGTTGCAACGATACGAGCAGACAACGAGGGGCTGACGCGAGCGGGGGAGGGTGGCCAGGATTTGCATAACCTGTCCGACTTTTGGGTCGATAACAGTGATCCAGGTTAGGGAGGGGGGGTATCGATATTTTGATACGATCGTTTCGGGTAATGTCCGTGCTCCTTCCACTGTTCAACTCGCACGGAATTTAGTGGCACTTGCGCCGGAATTTATTTGATTTTTATCTTCATCCACGCTCCGGGGTATAAATCCACGTCACTAAAGAGGACGAGAAGGTTACAAGAACGTTAGGTCGAGCAGGATTGATGACCTGACAAGAGTCTGAACGACAGCGAGTAGTTCGTGTCCTGTATTAGACGGACATACGTTTGAACAGTACTGTTAGGAGCGCACCCAGTTAGGTGCTCCTAGCAGTAATATAATCTCTTGATTATTCCGCTGGAAACAATGATCAACGATCGTTGTCGCGGACGAGCCGCGAACGTGCATGTCGAAGGCTCGTCGCGGCCGGTATCGGAGCACCGAGCAGGTTAATTAAGAACGACCTGAATACGACGTCGAGATTGTACGTATTCGCTTAGCAGCCGGCCTTGGCGTCTAGAGCCGACTCGTCGGTGTATAATGACGTATGTCGGCGGTTAACTCAATCAGAACGTGTTCCCTCCGACCGGTCTATTATTCATTCTCCTTCTGGCGAGCCGCTCATCAGCGGTGATCACCTTAAACACGCTAATCTTGCCCACTTGCGCGACACCGCTGCCGCGCGATATTGAATAAAATTGCGCCTAGATCGGTCCGTTTCCACTCATTCTCGTTTCTTTCGTGACCGTGCCGTTTAGCAATTACGGGGCGCTCCGAATTCAGCGCCATGAAATTTACCGGCCTCGCCTCGATTTCGCTCTGTAATCCAGGGGACATATTTATTGGCGGCTGATCGCACGCCGAGCGTAAATGATGCGGCGAAACTGATACCGATTTTATCTCTGTACACAGGATGTTCTCAAGCGGAGAGTAATAAAGAAAAGGAGCCGAGGAATTTAGGAACGCGCGATGCTCTGAAAGATAGGGAGCAAATGGCCATTTCCCATTTCCATTGATAAGTATGCGCCTGACTGTGGCCGAAGTTAATTGGGGAAGGGGGCGAGAGAAAGGAATCCACGGGAATTGTCGAGCGAGGAGACATGAAAGCGCGCGAGGAACCGAGGTCGGGAGCATTCCAGGGGCGGTCACGATTCAAGTTCGATGCACACGAAGCCGTGGGGTGGTAGCGAAGCGAGAGCATAATCTCGACCGAACGACCGGCTCGATAATCTTTAACGCGCGGCCGAGGCAAAGCGCATCGTTTCCCGTGGAATTATTTCTCGCTGACCGCCACCCTTCGCAGCCCCAGGGGTATAATCGCGTCGACCGACGGAAACCACGGTTTAATCCCTTTCTTTTTTTTTACCCCCGGCCAACTAGACGCCATTCCTCGGGCAAGAACGACCTTAATACGACCGCTTTAAACGGCCGGCGCGAGCGCTCCGCGAAGGGACAAACGCGCTGGACCTTTTTTATTATCCCCCTCTCCCCCTCGCTTTTTGTCTTCGTCCATTTACGGCGCGCGGAATAATTGAATGGCGAGATGCAAGATGCTTGCACAACAGAATCCATCGCTGTTTTACGCGCGGCCTCTGAACCTGTGGGGAGGAAATGGTTAATTAAAGCTCCGAGGTTCCGCTCGGTAATGTTTATAGACTGGAATGATCGCGAACGGTAATTGATATTTTTAAGGTAAGGTTTAAACGGTGTCATTTCGACTGGTGCTCGACGAAAAACGGATATTTTCCAGCTGCAGATGATGTGGAAGCCATTACTGCTGGAAGGTAAAGCAGAGGCTCCCTCGTTTCACATTTTCCCTTATGTATTTTGCGATGCGAGTTTAGTATTTTCAATTTAACTCTGGTGTACTGTTAAGAATTCAATCTCTTCGTCATCTCGTCCTTTACGCGCAGACATTTCTGCACAGAAACATTATTCAGAGCTGCAAAAGTGGCGTCTATAAATCCACGTAGCCCCTTTCCCCCTCTCCCCCTTACCCCAGTGCGATCGCAGAGGACGTTAAATTTTATGTTAATCGAAAACACAAATCTAAGCAGTAAAAACATTTCCCCTCGTAAATCGTTTGCATGCTGCGTCGTCGATACGTCGATTGTACGTCACAGTGGACGAAGGTGTATCGTCGTATCGATTCAGATTCTTGCTTTTTCTTTCGCCGCGGTAAATCATCGCGCGGCGGACGAAACGATTCCAGTCTCGATCCACACTCGCTGGATCGTATCGTAATGTTCCCAGGCTGATTTCGAGCCGCGCTCGTTAAACGGAATTTGTCGCCCCACGAGGTGTCCTTCATTTGCGCGCGCCTGTACTCGCGCCGCGTAACAACATATTCGATTAAACGTACTTAAGCGCGTTATCGTGTTTCGACGATAAAACATCGTAGGTATTTATTGCCACGCGCATTGTTAATCTATCGCTTATTCCTTTTCAGTTTTCAATCGTTAAATGTTGCGCGCTTAAATACGCGAGAACTATAAAACAAGGGGGCTTTATGTTCGTCCCAGAAGGGAGAAAGTCGAGGTGAATCCAGTTTTACGACGTTTACGTTTTATGTACCCGAGGAACAGCGTGTTTAAAATTGTGGGTACCTGGCCGACCGTCAAAAATCAATTCTAATCTTACATACGCGACGTGGAAGCCTCTCTTTGAAACTAAAAGTGATTTTCTGCATTCCGCTTCATTCCCTCGCACGAAAATATCAAAAATTCCATGCAGGCAGTGTCTACTAGTATCCACAAGTAGCACGTAACAAAAATTCAAATACCTACCTACCTACTTCCCCGTCATAATCGCTTCAACACTGTGGCGCACTCGGGATTTAATCTCGTCGGAGCCGAGTTGAACGAATGAAAATATTTTTAATGCAAATGAAAGACTAAAATTCAGTTTTCTTCTCTTTTTAGAAAGCTCTTGAATTACTTCAGTCGTGGTTACATTAATCTCCTCTTTCCCTTTTCTTTGGGAGGTGTAGATCCTACACGATAATTAACCCCTGGTGGAGGGCTCGGTGAAATCAAAGCAGCCTCGCTTTAGAGACGGCAGCATCGAGCGCTTTATGCGCTTTCGTGCACCATCGTCCAGCCGTACTTTTTTTCCTTTGCCGTGCAGCTGGAATTAATGTAACGAGGCCATTAGTCCGCGATTTTACGACTTTAATTGTGACAGCCGATCAGAGCGTAGAATCCGCGTCGCAAATTGGACCGTCCCGCGTACAATGCCGTTTCGTACGTGCACCACGGCCACGCAGCCAATTAAACCGGTGTGTATGCTCGACGGCTCGCATGTTGATTGAGTGCGTTCGCTCGCGTGCACGATTGTTTTTCGAGGTTCGTGCGGATCGAACGAGGCCTCGCATTACGTAACCGTACGGCCCCCGCGATTCAATCGCCCAGCCCGTGGGAAATTTCGTGCACGAGTCTGTGGACGTCCTTCTGGAGCCATCGTGACATTTACCCGCCTCCGTGAAGCCGCGTTTCGCGAACAAATTCCACCTACTGCTTTGTACGAAGCAAGGCGAAATGATGGAGGACTGCTGGCTTTCTGGGATAATCGATTGAGATTAAAAATTCCTGCCTCGCATTAACTTGCGCGACACTTTGTCGCACTTGTTAAATATACATTGGCAGTTCTCACGTAATTTCGTTGCAATTATGTGTTCCGCTCGCGGACACCGATATGAAAGTGTGGGGCATCAAGTGGAGGGACATCGCGTCGGTTCATCAGAATGGCCAAAACGTCGCGAGGCGATCGGCGAGAAATTATTATAACCGCGTTGGCCGCGATTAATGGCCCCGCGGTCGATCATCCGCGCCATCAAATTTATTCTGGATCTCTAAAAATAATTAAACGCTGTCGCTCGGTCGTCGGTGGAAGCCAATCGATCGGCAATTTCGCGGCCTTTTTTCCTCTGTTTTACGCGCGCCCGAGCGACCACCATTTGCATCCAGCGAGAAGGCTATCAATAACAGCTACCAAGCTCGCTTCAATGATACAATCGCGATCGCGGACGAAAATAATCGTTCCCGCCGAAAGGAATTACGACTAACGAGCCGCTGGCAACCAGCTCACCCGCAACTTATTATACCAATTATCGAGCCATAAGTAACCCGTCCGGTGAACAGTCAACCCCACGTTTCGCGTACGCGAACGGATCACCTTCTTTCTTCCTCCCGGTGCACGTATTACCTGGCTGATTGACCGGCAGAGAGCCTTCCCCTCCTCCCAGGCCGTCCACTTATGGTCGTCGCGGCGTGCAATTAATTTCGCCGACTGCCTAAATTGCGCACGCTAACGAATAACATAAATATCGCGCGAGACGAGCGGGAAACTCTTAAGGTCGTCGTCGCCGCGGCGATGGGTTCGGCTCGTTAATTATCCGCCTTCGACCTGGTCGCGAATCGTAACGATCGGGCAACGCTGGACAAACGAAAGCCAGGGGCGAAATTTTTGCGGGCCTGAGGTGTGTGTGTGTGTGTGCGCGCGCGCGCGCGCGTTTGTCCGTGCGTGTATCGGTATCGGAGAAAGAGAGAATCGAGAGAATCGAGAGAATCGCGGGAATCGCGAGAGCGATCATAATTCAGAAGTCCCCGCGTGGGCGATGTAATTTTATCTGCGGTGCTGAGGGACCGAGAGACGAGCGGGGTGAGTGGAAACAGGAAAGGGTGTCATAATATTTTCCTTGGGCCGCGGTCGTGTCGCAAGCGTTAATTACGATGAGTTCAACGGTCGAAAGTGGTGCACTGCGACGTGCTTGAGGATTTAAACAATGGGTAGTTCTCCGATTTTAGACTTTTTACTTGAAATGGTATTGACCACTTTGCTTTTCTTGATTTAATTCAAGTGCAATTGCTCGATGGAAATCTCGCGAAACTTGTGATAACTGTCGCAGGAGCGAAATATATTTAAGACTATAAATTGTTAATTACATGTGTGGTGGATAGAGTAGAAGCTACCATTCAAGCTAGAGATTGTCACAAGGAGATACTGAAATGATAAATTGTTTTGCTACCGTAATTGGACGCGCCATAAGAACACTGATAAAAACCTAATTAATGTGGATATGTTTTAAATATATTGCAGCAATTGATGCAGTAAATGCGCGTTAACCTCGGTAATAAAATAGGAACGTTTATAAACTGCGCAATAAAACGACACGCCAGTGATCGCTAAATACACCGTAGCAATCGGCGACTAATCACCAATCAAATCACCGCCATTAAAACCATGATTATATACCGATCCGCTTTGAAATAACCGAGGCAAACGTTCGAATAAAGTTGCCCGACCTATTACCCCCCCGATCGCCAGTGATTGATAGTTAATTAATGAATATTGACGTGCAAAATTACCCACGGCTAATTTGCCTGCGATCCTTCGACCAATTAACGCGCAACCCATGCTGCTAATTCGATTTTATAACTTCCAGAGGTCACCTAACCGTCGATTAAAACTTTCGGTTCTACTGCGGAAGTAGAGGGAAGTGAAGGCAATTAAAAAAAAGGAGATAATTACCACGACGCATGGACGTGCTCAAAAATTCATCGGTCAGGTGTGGGCGTCGCGATAATTTCATCTTGAACTGGAAAAGTTAGAGAGCAGCGAGAGGCGAAAGAAGAAAAAGCGGGGACGCAGTACGTGCCATAATATTTTACGATTCTCATTTATAATGTCGGGTAATGTTCCGCTCAGTATGCAGTGCGTATTCACCCCCGTTGTAGAACAGGGGATGCAGCCGCCGCGCGACCAACCGTCCCTCTTTTTCTCTCTTTCTGCTGTACGTCTTTGCGACATTAATTTTCCTACCCGGAATTTATCGCGAGTTCCCAGCTCTCCCCCTCGACCGACGTGCGCACCTTGCAAATTGAGACTTTAACCGTTGATCAACCCAACATGATTTCTCCAACGTAACTCTCCTTCAACTTTACAATTTTTGTTCACGTGGATTACAACGTCATGTCTACAGAGGCAAAGAAAAATTGTTCTGTTTCTCATCTTAGAGAAAATACAACGCTACTGGGAATTTTGGTTAGGGGAGATTTTATATTTCATGTGGGAATAATTTGTCTCTTGTTTTATGTCACTGGATATCTTACGTTAGATTGTATCAACTCACGTGGCGCTAAAAGTGTTCATCAATAATCGAATTATCGGAACAGTTCGCAAGAAGGGACTCGTTACTGCTGAATCCACGATGTATGTAAAAGAACTTATCGCTGCTGGAATTATCGAGCTTCCAATAAAAATCGTGCCTGGGTGGAGTGGCATGGTAATAGGTTCGTTCCGAGTCGCTTCCCCGGGGCTCGTTTGTAAAACCGAGCAAAAGAAGAGAGCGGGCGGTTTCTCGTGGATTCAATAAAAGAAGGCCGAGCCAAGGCGGTGTTCACTTTCATGACGTTATCGAACGACGGCGCGCACCCCTCTCACCCGGAGAAAAGAGATCGTAACGATAATACGGACCGTAAGTCATGCACGGCCAAGGAAAAATGGCAGGGTTCCTCGCCTGCCTACTATTTTCCCACCTCTCTTTATTCCTCCTCTACCCCCCAGTTCGTTCAACGAACCCCGAAGAAACGACCGCGTCTGTTCTCCACGAAAGAGATTTCCTTCACTGCCTTATCGAAAATTCAGCGGAGAGCTGACGACCTACACAGATGAATTTTTAGCGGATTAATCTAGCCGGCCGCGTCTCTGGGAAAGCAATCTGCCTATGGTAGTTAGCCAGTCGACGGATCGGTAATCGATGCTAACGAGTTTCCCCCAGTTTCGTTGTTTTTCCACGGTGAAACATGCTTTCCCCGAACAACGATCGATAGTCCACCCTTCGCTCTTTCATCAGCTGAACTTGGCATTGCTTGAAACATGACCGCTTCTTTGTAGAATGATTATTTCAACAGCGCAGAACATTTGTCGTAGCCAAATTGAAATAAATAGAAGTGTTTTGCATCTCGAATACCGTTTTAATATAGACAGAGGATCTATAAATGTCCTCAAACCACTCTGTAAGCTGCCACAGCATTCAGACCGATATTTCCACGGAACCGTACGTCTTCTATTTTTAAGCAACGTGGAAAAATAGTTGCTGAGGGGTGATTTTAATAGAAATCTACGTTGTAGATCGTGGACGAAAATGCAAACGGACAGGCAATTTTCGAGCCGGGACGATGAATCGCGGCGAGCATTTTCGAGCCCGATAGAATGGAGCCCGCGGATGATTCACTCTCTCTCTGGCAGCCCCTTATTTCGAGCCGCTTTGGCAATGAGAAATATAATGTATCCCGGTCGAGACTGCGGCCCGTTTTACGTCACGGCCGATCTGATCTGGCTGAACGCCCGCGTTTTATGGACACTTTTGCAGCTCGCTGCGGCCGGAACGCTGCATTGATTTACGATAAACGTCGCGGGGAAAATGAATTTCCGAGCGTGGCCGATGTTTGTCGCCTTACGTGTACCCTTTACAGCCGACGTATGCCTCTGGTGGCTGGTGTTCTCGCCAACGAGGCGTTGACTATTAACTTCTTTCGACGTTCCGACGGGGAAACTTGCTCGGCACTTTCGTGCCTCTACAATCCGAGGAAAGTTTGAAACTCACCGATGATCAGGGGTTATAGTTCCGAGCGGATACAGTCTAAATGTGGAACGTATAGCGAAAGGTTTATGGAACGTGGCAGAAATTACCGGTCGAAGGGGCAGATGTATAATCCAGTGTGAACCGATCCAAGAAACTAGAGTGGACTTGTTCCACTTGATTGCAATATTTAACGGCCGCGATGAAACGGCGAAAACGGAGCACGCCAACTATAAAACGCGACGGGTATAAATACCGCTGGCGTCGCTTCTGGTGCGAATTAAATATCGATGGATACGCTGTGGGACGCTGTCTACGACGTCTCTGTGATATACCTAAATGTCGCGGGGGGTTTCGCCGATAATCAATTATGCCTGGGTAATTATCGGAGCACCGGGCGAACGGCGTCTTAATTAAGAATGAAATTATGGGACCTTGTGACCGTTCGTTATAAAGAGCCATTTACGGTGGAAACAATTTTCTCCTGGGGGAATGGAATAAGGGAAAAGATGTGGGGGTAGCGTCACGTGCAATGCTGATAAAGAGTGAGTTAGGTACTTTATTCCAGCTAATTATGGAATTTTATTCGCCAAACATCTCAGATAAATTAAATCTTTAATGAAACTCGCTTTTGTGGGTAAACTATAGAAACTATAAACTTTGCTGTGACTTATACCCCGAGGATGATTAATCTGTGATTCTTCATTGGTACAAAACATTATTTGCAGTACAGTTTCTAAATTACTTTTCACTATTATTTCCAAATTAGACTTTCACTTTGAAAAATCATGGTTTTCTATGTGACACATTGTAACATTTCTTATATGTATAACCAAATGGGAACTTAACGCTTCGTCTTCACTGAAATGGTTGTATCCTATTGTTTCTGGAACTATTCTCAGGAAAGAGTCGCGTTAATTTTCTGCTTCACGCATGCACATCGTCGCGCGTTTCTATTTCACCCAGCAGCAGGAAGTAGCCTCTGTCGCGAGGCTATGCGGACAGAAAGTCGAAGTAATCGATAATGGGGCGAACGATAATGCACGGCTCACCTCTGGCCGCTGCAACGGGCTCAATATGGTTTATCCGCTGACAGCGTAATACGAATGATAAAACCGAGCATAATACAGCCGGCGCTGGGGCTATTGTCGCAGCGCTGTGGCATTACCGCGATCTAGACGTGTGTTTTGCCGATCGTTTCTGAAAATTAATGCGCCGGCGTTCCATCGAACAATCTTCTGAAATAAATAGCCAACGACGACGAGGTTGCAATTTGCAGACGTTGGCCTCTAACGGAGTGCATGCCTGGCATTCTCTCTACACGAAATGCTATTGTCATTGGCTAACAACAGTTTGTGCTTTGTAAATTTTGGGTAATATTCTGTAAGTTAAGAAAACTTAGATTGGATGCACTAAACGATTGAAACTTTTATGATGTACTTCGAAGTCACATGTTTCTAATGAAATTTATACCTATATGGATAAAGGCATGTGAATGGAAAGGGGAAAGTTTTTGTATTGTGAAATGGATTCGCATACGCGTCGTGTTCAGTGACACTGTGAAAGCAGCTTTGCCATTGAAAGCTGTTATTTAAAAGTAAGTCTGTCGGTATTGTAATTTTGTTCTTGTCGATTTCTTGTTCCTATGCACTGGTTCTGAAGCTACTTTTTCCTCTTTGATACCACGAGTCTGCATTATTTATTAGGCTTATTACACCGAGGCAAAGAGCATGCACAGTCCGCTGTTATACACTGAACCAAATCGATGCGAAGTTTGTCTATTCATTCGTATATTTCCCTTTAGCTTCCGTGTTTAGAATCGGCCCTTATCATAGGTACACTTTGCTCGGGTAGCGTGTCATCAATTGTAAGGCATTCTCCTCGTCATTGCAGCCTTCGTCGATTTTGCAAAACGTCTCTACTTGACTTTTTAAAATTGATAGTGTTTCTTATGGATCCTGTGTTCTTCTATATTCTATAGGTATTATCGATGTGAATATATGCACAAACTATATTTAATTTCATACACATAAATTAGGGGTGCAAGTTGAAATCCTGAAATGTAATTGTTGATCAGTTTATATCCTTAATTGAAAGATATAAACCTGTCTAAGCTATTAGTATGTCCCAAACCAGAGATAGAAATAAATAAATAGTCAGAAGCAACTAGTAACCACCGTGAGCTCTAGCTCAAACAATAATTACTCAGACTACTGTCTTAACCAAAGATTGATTCAAAGTACACTCATTTTCTCTTTCAAGACACAAATTCGTCCAGTTTGACACACTTATTCACAAACTAAGAGCGAGTTGTCAAGTTACCAGTTAAACCAGAACTTCCCAAAGACAAAAATTTCTAAGCCCCCTCTGCAAGTTCCACCAGCCAAAGGAAAAGTCCGCGGCCAATTAGCAAACTATCTACAGCTTCGAAATAGTCATCGACGCGTTCGTCGATAGGAACTAAAGCCTGCTGACATCTCTGCGCAATTAGGACAAAAGCGACGAGCCTGGCCGCGATCAGGGAAATTCGACGCGGCTCGGGTGAATAATCTTCTCACGCAAATTTGCGCGCGTTCGTCCCGGGAAAAATACGAGCCATGCTCGTCGAGGGCTCCTCTGGAAACAGTTTTATGACATCCCAACGCGATTACGAATTCCGCGGCGAGTCGAACGCAATAAGACTCGAGGTGGACGCTAAAAGCCAGGCGAACGCGCTGAAAGCCGGCGCATCGGCGCTTAATTAAATTAAATCTAAAATCAATTACCGACGTGTACGTCGCTTCCGTGCGACCGTCTAATCACGTGAACGGGAGAGAGAGAGAGAGAGCGAGGCTGAGGGGCCCGCCGACAGGCCGGAGAGAGAAAGAGAGAGAGAGAGAGAGAGAGAGAAGGAGAGGGGGTCACGAGATAGTTGGCTGCGCGGCAAAAACATAAATCGTCGTAAAGCAACGCACGTGAGTCCATACCGGTTACGGGACGCCAGCAATTATGTAAGTATTCCGAGCCGATGGTCGACGATTAAATCTTCCAGTAACTATGAGTGTGCCCCGTTGCCAGCGTTCCCTGTGTGCGCGCGCGATCGGCGCGAGTTCGTGCGATCGTTAGGCCAGCTAGAGGATAGCGTGGGATCTCTCTGCCAGCACTTTTTATGGGGCTGTTTAGCGGGACTGTCCGTGATACGGATTCTCATCGGTGCATAATTAAAGCTGGATGATAGGCGTGATAGCTCCGCGAGCATACGCGTTGCAATGATCTCCGCTGTGATTAGAAGAAACATTCGTAATTGACGCAACGGAATAAGCGAGCGATCTGATGCGCGGAAAGTGATCGGGCTTGGTCAGCTGGTGTGTTGATCTTTGTGGAAAATAGTAGGGATGTTGTGCGAGTGCTGAGGTTTATTTGCAGAATGTACCTACTCGTGTCGATGGGCAATGACTCGTGATTGCTTGCTTGATTAGTGATTGCTGCTGGTTTCTCGGTTTCTAGATTCGTAGCTTGTAAGATTAAGGTAATATTTAGTTTATAAGGTTGCTGTAAAATTCCGTAGCTCGCAAATATGGGGCGTAATTTTTCCCAACAATCAACAGCCTTCGTCGTTAATTTGATACGAAATCGTTGAAGTCGCGGTTTCACCCAGCAAAGAATTGCCCTCTAATTTATTGCGTCTCGTAGACTGACGCGGTCGATATAATTCATTGGAATAGTACTCTGGCGGTGGACAAGAAGTGCCATTATTACTATAAATCAAGGCCGGCGGGAACACGCTAGTCCTGTATTCAATTAAACCTAAAATCAATTACCGATCGCCGGCGGAACTTCCGAGGATCGTTCAATCGGTCAATATCGAGAGACGAGCAAGAAGAGGAATGGACAGAACGGACTGCAGCACGATGGCAAAAACGCAGATCTCATCGTATAAACCGACACACGTGACTCTATACGGTTGCCGGGATGCCAGCAATTGTGTAACTATTCCGCGCCGATACTCGACGATTAAATCTTCCAGCGGCTATGCGAAACACAGCGCGCATATTTCTCTGTATACCGGGTGTAACATGAATTTGCGAAACCAGTAGATCCCATTTTCCACCGATACAAATCTAAAGGTTCCCTTCATCCATTATGCTGAATAGTTCTCGTAAAATGTGTCAGTGTATAAATTTCCTCTTCATCACACATCAGCTGATTTCGATGTTAAAATAAATTCCAGCATACGATTTCAAGAACAATTTTCGTAGAACCTCCTTTCTTAATACACAAGCATTTGATTATGTTACAGTAAAATTTGGGTGTGCTTGTTACTAAAATCGTAATTAATTTTCCGTTGTCAGCTTTGGCGTAGCGGTCGTTTAAGGCCATTATGAGGCTACCCTTCACCATAAATGCGCCAAGCAGCGAGGTTAGCCAAACACGGTGGAGGAATAGCCCCTCAGTGGCCTTGAGCGGTCAGTTGATTTTGTTCCAACTATAATAACTGGAAGCATCCTTTCTCTCCGACGTCGTAACGCGAATTAAAAAGCAACCTTGGGCATGGTTTATTTATCCCGACGATTTAATCGATTCCGAATAAAAGGCGCACCCTTGGAGGGACCGCTGATTGGCAAGAAATCCGCCGCCACCCCGTGTGGCCGAAAAACCGGTATTAGTTGCTGCCAGAGACAGATAAAATCGTCTTTCGCTCCGGCTTCGAAGGAAACCGCGAGCGCCGCGAGTATCGACGAGTTTTTCTGCCAGTTATGGCAGCCGAGGCGACACGAGCATTTGTAGGTTTGCGATCAATCGGGCGATCTCGTGACGATCGAAAGCTGGCCGCAAGAAGTCGTTCGAGCCGAGACACGCCGAAACAGACTTCTTCGATGCATGCTTCGAGGTCCGTGAAAGGCCTCAAGTGGAATCCCGATGGATTTTATTTTTATTTTCTGCCTCAGTTTTTTCATACACTGGATTAGCTTTGAAACCTGGAGAGGCGGTTTAAATATAGATCAGGTGTTGATGGAATTTTACATAGGTAAAGCAGATCGGCATATTATTATTTTGCATGAGAACTGTTGTTGGGAATAAGCGGGAAATAATGTAATTGCTCTCGAACGTAATTCGTTCTCGTGAACTAATAAATTTGAGTTTTAGTGGCGTGTAAGACGGTTGGTTTATCGATTAGTAGCTTTCTAGAATTCTTGGAGAGCTATTTTCGCAAGCGTTGGAATGATTATCTGGAAACACGATAACATTAATTGCCTCTGCACATGAATTCTCTGTGAAACTGAAAAGCAGCTATTGTTAGAACGTGACGATAATGTGTTCCTGAGAAAATCCGACTTCTTTGTTAGGTCATCAACGAACTGGAACCACTAGCACGAGTTTCACGTGGCTAAAAATGCGCGATAATGGGTCGATTTTATATTTAATGCAGCTGAAATTCAATTATATTAAATGGAACTAATTGCTGCACTTCTCTGCCGAGAATCATGAATACTTTTGCAGAATCCTCGTTCATTATACCTGCATTATTTTACATTACATTTTTCAGTTAAAATTATTACCGTCGTAAAGATACACTGTACACATTCATTTCGTAACGATCTTATCGGAAAGCGCTCGCATAACTATCCACTTTGTTTCCAGCGATCACGATGGATCTCACGTTCCCTTAATTACGGTAATTACCCTTTACTATTGATTTCCCTAACCACGCAACAGTAATTATTACAAACTTACAGCTTCGAAATTCAATGAACCAACTTCACCACAACCAACCCCACCATTACGAAATCCACGAGCATTTGGCAATACCTATACGAGAACCACAATTGCCCTGCCACTCAAATTATCTTCAGCACAAAAACTTATTAACACCACTTATTAACACCTTCCTAGCATAAGCAGATGCTTTCCAGCATTTCGTAATGAAATTCTTCCATCAAACATCCATGTTTACTACGGAAGACATCCCCAATGTCTTCCGTCATTCCATCCTGCCCCACTAAACTGCGAGCAGCGTCACACGAGTGAAACGCAGAAGTATCAAAGCCCAACGCGTTCATCTTGCGCCTCGGGAGTGGGATCGTTCCAAGATCAATTTACCCCGCGTCGTTCGCACGGAAACCTTTAACCGGGCACTTAGCCGACTTTATAGAATACTTGGAAGCACGGTGCCCCGTACGATCTATATTACGATTACGACGGCGCCGGTGTACCGGCTGTTTGAGCGTTAACGTTACCGCTCGGCTAGAGCGGCGGAGAGCAGCTAGCCGGGCTCTCGTAAAAACCGCTTTGTACGTGCTTTAGTAATTGTTCGGCCTGTGCGTAGTGTGCAAAAAAATTTTATACTTTTATTCTCCACGGCCGGCCGCGGATAGGAGCGGGGGCTTCTCGCAGAGGCGAAGTCAAATCGTTATTTTCCAGGGGCCACGTCGCTGACCCTTACGTTTTTATCGTGCCGTTTTACAAGCAACGATGCAGCGTCGTGCTGCCCGTCTGTTGCAAAAACGTCGACCGTGGTGCGCCGTCGGCGCGAGAGCTTTTAAAAGCAGAAATTCAGCACGATCGTTGCTTGAAATATCGGAGGGAGATCTCCGGTAATTATAGGGGAGTGTGTTAAAGCTTGTATTATGCTTCCATGGGTGATTGGTTATTAAAATACCATTATCACGCAAGCGTTCGGTATTTAAAAGCCCCAACGCGTTACACGGAGCACGTGAATGTTAAAAACCATCACGATCTACGAAATCTCCATTGAAGACAGCATGTTCACACCATTAACTAATGATAGATTCAATTACCGCGAAAACGCCCGCACGTGTGAAGTCTACGTTAAACATTCATCCAGCGTATGCATAATGCCATTTAATGCAACGCGCGCAGCGTCCATGAATAATTGCGCGTGGATAAAGCTTGCAGGATAACACCGCTCGGTGGAATCGGTGAGATTCTGGAGTACGCGAGGCGATGAATGCGCGCGATACGATCTTGAGAATTAATACCATTCGCCGGAAGATGCACGACGGTCGCCGACAGTTACACGGGGGCCGGGGCGAAGCTCCCGGGGAAATCGAATACCACTCGATCGAATGAGGAAAATTGAAATTCTAGAGTACACGAGGCGACGAGCGCCCCCTCGTCGCGCGAATAAATTCCGCCCCCGCGTGGCGGCTGAAAAATCACGTGGAGTAGGTCGATAAAGCGTCAGGCACGTCGAGGTTTTCCGCCGCGCCGATTATTTGCAACGGGCCGGGGGCCGGAGCTTTACGCGGCGCGTCCAGGGCGAGACAAACGGCGCGGTAAATATCCGTCCGACACATCTATAAGGCCAATAATTGCGGGGACCTTGAAGCCCGGCTGCGATCTTGTCGCGGTTCGAACAACTCGCGGGACAACTGCTCCCATCGAAACGTCAAATTTATCCCTGCGCGGCAGAAGGCGAGACGACCGGTCCAAGGCTCCCTCCGCGCCAGCTTGACAGCCAAAGTTAAAATTATAACGAGCTTTTTGCCGTTCGATTATTTTCGAGACGCGGCCGTGCTCGCCTCGGCGCGACAGGGGATTCTTCTGATTAAAATAGACGCCACTCGTCCTAAAACTGGTTCTAAACCCGATTTTTATTTAGCCGATATTCGCATTCAGGAGCGGAATAATTATATTAACGAGTAATCGCAGGAAAAGGGGCGATTGGCTCGTGCCGCGAAGGGACGTCGAGGGCTGAAGTATGGGCGATGCACGCCCGGTGGGACGATCGCAATTAGAGACAGAGGGCCGCGTAAAGAAGCCACGAACGGCAGGAGCAGAGGGGTGGGAAAACGAGGGGAAGAAGCCGAGGCCGTGAACAGTACCGCGAAGTCGTGACCCGGCGTCGGAATGGAGTTATCGGCTATGAACCGGCTGCTAGAGAGCCATCCCGCGGCACCGTGGTTCTCGAAGGCGTAAATTGGTCGAGGGGGATCGTTTTATTACAAGAGGGGGATGGGGGAGGGAGAGGAAAGGGAGCACGGGTCTTGAGGCATGAACCGGACGGTCACTGTGTTGCCCTTCTCTTTCGTTCTGTCTTTGTGCACGGCCACCTTCTTCGCCCGCTCCCCCTCCGCGCCTTCTGAATCCGCGTTTTATTCGTCGACGAGGAGATACCGAGACACCGTTCAGCTACACCACGGCATACCATGGCAAACCGTACCAAACCGTGCCTTCTGCGCGGAATCTCGCTCGCTGACGATCAGGGGTTCTCATCGCGAACGATATCGCCTCCATCCTTCGCGCCTTCTGCGTGACTGAATTACGGTTATTGGAGGATCGATTCCTATTCAACGGTAACGGCTACCAGGCTCGCGGAGCTAACCGAATGACTTATTCATCGTTTGCGCAGCATCATCCTCGAACGACAAGATTAATTACGCTCGGCGGACGCAGCGTGTATTCCGCGGGAACAGCTCCGATCCTCGAAGGAGCGAAGTTTTGTGTTACGCGATTAGCGGCGGCCTCAATAATCACTGTCTCCTATTGTGGCGAACGAACGACGGGCCCGTGGATGATTGATGTTAAACGGCGGACAATTAGCCTGGCCGGTGTTCCGCGCCGATACATCGATATTAATAAGCAACGGAGGCACGTGCATCGCTGGGAAGTCTTCTAGTTATCCGTGACAAATCAGCCTCGTCCCTTGCCCCCCTCGGCTTTCGATGAGGCATTCGCGGTTATTGCCCCCCTCCCCCGCCGAGATTAATGGCTGATCGAAGCGCGATTCATCGACCGATACGCCGGGCCACGGCCTTGGATTCCCAGCCACCGCGCGAAACAAACCAGAATCTCGAGCGCGCGCGCGCGCGCGTTCTGGCACGGCGCAAGGTTCACGGCTGCTTCATCCGCCATAAATATTCGCCGCATACGCGCGAGCTAGCGAGCCGCTGCCGGCCGATTAACTGCATTTAATAAACCGAATTTTACGAGCGAAACCAGGCCCGGGCTCGTTTCGGCGAACCCGCCGATCAACGTAGTCGGCGCGCGTATCGCGCATGCGATTTCCTCGAATTCTATGGCGCGGTACTTTCGATCTCAGCTTCCGGAGCGATCGAGAATTTCACTCGCAGCTGGACGAATTCAATTATTAGACCTCGGCGAAGATGATGGGCGTACACTATGTTTATTTAACGTGGCATTTTCTTCGTTTACATTGCCCGGTTTGTGTAAGGAATAAATCTCTGGTGGGCGGACAGACAAGTGTAAGTCAGAGTTATTAGTTTTGCAGGAAGAAACTGGGAATATTTAAAGTGCTATGTAAGATCAGGTGTCAAATTTTGGACGTGAAAGTTGATAAGGTATATGGACCTTTTATTTTTAACTTCGATTCACAAAAAAGAAGAAAAAAGGAAATTTAAGCTTGAGGTAAAATTTGACTTATACTCGTTTGCCGCCCACCGGAGAATTTATGTCAGTGGTTACGTAAGAAGTAAAGAAAATTATATTTATTATGAAGATATATTGGATGAAGGTACATGGAAGTTTTCGCATTGCACACATATTGGAAATTGCTGCAGCGCTTATTGTTCACGAAGATCGAGTTTATACTGTAGCAGAGAGATTAAATGCACCCCCAGCGCGGCAGCTGTATCGCCGAATTAATTATCGTGGAATTGGTAAATGTAAATTATCTTTATCGACAACTGCCGGGTGAAATTGTGGAAATCTTTTCAACGCGTGTATTTCTCACACAGAGGCCGATCCGCGATCAATTTCGCGCGCTATAAATACTTTTATTAAACGTCAAACTGCACGCGATTGCCCAATTAATCCGCTCCCCATTTTGCTTGAACAACGCGTAACATTAAATATAATAAAGCGTCGTCGTGTTTAGTAGGATTAATTTAGCCGTTGCAAATTGACCTATCGCTTGCATTTACAATCGTAGTCCATAAAATATCAACGATAATGAAAAGCTGCTGCATCGCAGAGCATCTCACCACTCATACTCTATCCTTTTTCATACGTCTCGCTCCTTTGAGTGAACCGTCATTAACAACCAAGGAAGAACTAATCCTCCTTATCCTTCCCCTGAAACGTGTCCTTTTCAGTGACACACGCTACAAATAAAAGTTGTTGTCAAAAGGTATTTCCAAGCGGAATCCTAGCAGCTCTAACAATAGGAATTGTTTAACCATTTAGCAGAGTGCCGCGCAAAATGCAAGTAAGCTGCGGGGGGTTCGATGAAAATTAATTTCGTCCTCGGCGAACAGGATTGCCCAGGGAGCGCGATTCACGGAATGCCCCCGAATAAGCGAGGCGAGAACGCGCCCGCGTCGTTCACAATCGCGACGCGAAATGCTGGGATCATTCGACAAGCGTGAACGCGACAAAAGAAGGTCTCTCCAGCATCCCGTGCCCCATAAATATTCCCGGGGGTCCTCTTCCCGTGCAGAAGCACTGTCCGCGTCGCTGAATCCGAGTTATGTGCAAACGCGCTAATAACGAGCCGATTCTATACCGCCATGAATTCCGTCGTGCCGCTATTACGCGGCACTCTTGTCACCCCCCGGAATTTATAGACCCTGCTGCCGGCCAGATATACCACTGTTCGGACGCGATCGTTTCCTGGAAACTGCTTGAAAGATCGACTGGCTTTACTTCCACCACGTGTTGTTCCAGTGGAACTTGTTTAACATGGAAATCGAGCAGCTCCTAATCGCGTGGCAGATATGTAACACGGAGGAGATTAGAACGTTTCAGGCACTGATTAGTCACAAACGTTTCTATGTAATACAATCTGGATCTTTCTCTGGAATACTTTGGCTTTTGTTATTAAAAACTATTTCTAGCGCCTCGATATTCCTGTTGCAAAATTTCCAGTTCTCAGTTCGGATGCAAATTATATTTAAAGAAGCTTCGGGCGAAACATGGCTGGAATTTATCCGGGCAGCATCGAATCAGCTGCGGGTCGTTAGTAGGCGCGACAAAGCTCGTTGAAACTGATAAACCAGTTCAATTATCGGATCAGCAGAATTCGCGTGGCTCATTAAAGTCGATTAACGTCGTGTCTTCACACGCCTCGCGTATGAATATAGATGAGGGCCATAAATTTTCCCCGCTTAAATATTAACGCTTAAATAAACGCTGTGGTAATTTCCCATGTTTAACTCTGTGTCCGACACGGTGTCGGTCGCATGGCCACCGCTCGAAAGCGGGCAGGGAAAAAGAAGCATGCAGCGGGGGAATATTAAACCGTTCGGAGGAAGCTCCCGGGCGAGGAATTGCCTTTATGAAGGGAAGAAAGATAAGGGGGCGCGGATAAACGACACGACACGTTGTCCGCGATGCAAACGAGCGCAAACAAATAACGTAACTGTCCAGTCCCGCGGACACGTCGTCGTTTAACCAGTCGGGATACAAGGCGTCCGACTATTAGCATAATCGGAAACGATATCCGCCGATAAACCGAGCCGACCTACTACAATTCAACGGGCGAAACGTTTTCTCAACTTAACAAGTAGGACTCGTTAGACGCGACGATAAGATAGCGCCCGGGAATTAATGCGTTGTTTAGTTTGCCCGTGGCGATGGTTTAATGTAAATTATAACAGTCTGCCTATCTTGCTAACCATTAAACGGTATATAACACTGTGCTCGGGAAGCTTGGTGCGGGTAGTTCGAGAAGGAAACGTTCGTCTAATCGATGCTTCGAACGTTTTATGCTTATTCGTTAGCCTGCTATGTATGTTGCATTATAAGGTGTAAAGATTGCGCGTCATTGCCGCAGTTTTTGTCAGTGGCGGATTTAACAGGGCGGCCGATGAGCAGTTGCCGCCTGGACCCCTGCGCCCAGGGCCCTATCCTTAAAAAAGAATTATGATTTTACCCAAACTATTTTTTTCTCTATTATTACACCGAGCCCGTTTTCAGTACACTACTGCTTTATTTTCTCGAAAATAGGTTTAATAAAAAAAATTATGATTTTATCCAAGCACTATATTCTCTTTTTGTACACTTATCCCTTTTTAGTAAACTACCTCCTCATTTTCCCGAAAAAATGGACCCGTCAGAACGTTTGCCACATGGGCCTTTTTTCTTAAATCCGCTACTGGTTGTTGGTAAGTGTGTACTTCGATCACGATTGGCGAACCAGGAGCGACAATCGAGGTATTGGAATCACCACGAGATCGTGGAAGACATGTCCCAGTACTTGTCGCCGGTTTCCGACTGTATTTTACAAGCGGAGCCATTATAATGACATTTAAACTGCACGCCAGCAGACTGCACCGCGACGAGCATAACCTTTCCTAACCGGTTGATTTATTTGGCACGGCGTCGAGCCAACAACGGCATCGTGAAGAATTACGAGGGCGTGATGAATCTAATAAAATGTCTGTGCACTATGGCCTCTGATTCGTGACGCTTTTCGCTTCTCCTGTGATTGTTCGTCGACGCGTTTTTCATGGCGGAACAGAGGCTGCTAACTTCTTTAGGAGAGGGATACGTAAGGTAGTGCATACTTTCCAAAATGATTTAACACTGATTAGCGGCGAGGTGACAGAAATGCCATCTAAAGCCTGACAAGACTTTTTAGGCGGTCATGCGCCTGCGACGTAGGTGAGTAGGTATCCTCGAGTTTATTTTCGCCCTCCACACATTCAATTTCCTGCATTTATCATATGTACATTCCGTGTAGCGAACACATTACACTTTCTCCATATTTCCCACATTCTTCGTATTTAAGTACTCTTCCTTCGACTTCCACATAGTTTGCATGCTGCATGTACCGTTAAATTTCAGGTCTCCCACTCAACATTCATATGCGTATAGTCTTGATATATCCCACATCACATTTTATACACTTTTCAGTGCTTTCATAATTATTATGCATTTCCCACACAATTTCATCAAAATATCTATGCTATTACCAAATTATTACTGCAACATTTCTACATTGTTTCTACATTGTTTCTACATGATTTCTACACTATTTCCACGCTATTCTCGCATTACGGCCTCTCTGGTTCAATCTATCCTTGCATCATTTCTATACTACGCCTGTCCCGCACTTACACATCACTCATTACATATCACACATTACACTTCATACTGCACATGTACTCCTTTCCACTTACTAATCAATCATTTGGCGATCTTGCAGAATATCGTAAGTATTCAGGTAAGTAATTCAGTGTCCCACAAAAATGTAACGAAGTTGCAACTGTTAAAAATTTTCAACAATGTTGCAAACGAAATCTGAGCGTATGCAATCTGCTGCACCTGCAAGAGAAGTTTGGGAATTGGGAATGATAATGGAATAAAATCGGAAATGTTGGAATGGTGTGGGAATGGGCTAGGAGTTCTATAGGAACACTTTGAGAGTATTTAGGCCAGTTGTATATGCTGAGAGTGCTGAGACACGGGCATACGGGTATTTCTGTCGACAATGAGTCGGCTATGGGATTGCATTGGTGCAGGCTGCATGAATCGGTGACCTCGAGTCACGCAAGATATAGCAGCAGTTTGAGTGTTGGGCAAAAAGAGCTCGAGAACCAGCGGAGGAAGGAACGAGGACTAGGCTGAGGGAAACGGCGAAGAGGAGAATGGCGGCGAAGCTGAAAAAGGGGGTGAATACCACGGGAGTATGAAGCAAACGACGTGAAAAGGAGAGGAAGAGGGAAAGAAAGGAGAGTAGAGAGTATAAAGGGGTCGAACAGAGGGGGATGAAAAGGATTGTTGAAGAGGGAGGAGAATTTTATGGCGAAGGAGCCTAACTAACCGCTCGAGTACACTTATATGTACCCCAAGGCGGAGTTTCCGTCTGTTCTGGTTCGGTGTTTGCGCGTGTTTAACCGCGGCTGCACGCGTTTATATACGTCCTGGCCACGAAAACGCATCACTCCTCGATCGGGCATTCGTGTTCGACCTTGTTTGTCGCTACCTCTTCGATTCTTTGATGGAAAGGTACACTGGTTTACAAAGAATATTCCTCGTATCGCAGGATTATGAAGCAGCGATGAATTATGCAAGCGACGTGATCTGAGAACCGCTGTCACAAGTACTCCCTTGTAAAACGAGAAGCCAAACGTAATCCCAATCGGTTCTCGCACCTGCAGAAGGAGACCTTCTACTAACAATAAGTCAGGAATGGCTTCGCAGATTAGTAGCGGAACCAAGAAACCTTCATGAATGATGTATACAATCGTATACAAACAGCAATGCACAACTTGGCTTTCAAACGCGTTCAAAGTCTCAGCTATATAAAGTGGAATATTGCTACTTTAACAAGAACGAAGTAACCCGTAAAGAATGAGAAATGTAAATGTATTACTCTGGCACATTACTGTGTCCTTAACAGATAATCTTTATTCCCGGGTTCACTATATTCCATTTATTTAACAATCCAAGCACGCCAAATGTTACAAAGCCATTGAACGCTTAACGAATCCTGCGGCAGACGGGGATTGAAAAAATCGCAAGCGAAGGCGCTGCAGAAGAGTGCGCGGAACGCCTGTCACCGTTGATGGCACCAGGTCATTCTTGCTCTTCTGCACGTGACACCACACGCTCGTAACAAGTGGCAGTTGTTGGGTGGCTGGTTCTACTTCTCGGCCGGTCTCCCTTCGAAATCGAGAGTCCATTGGCTGGCAGAGCGTGCAAAACCAGTCTTCAGGCGAGGGTAGAAAAAGACGAGGGCAAGGCTGGCCGGACGTATCGAGAGAGAGAGAAAGAGAGAGAGAGAGAGAAAGGCAGGAAGATGTTGGATTTCTTTTGGGAATCCACGGTGAATCATGTTTTCCCGCGGCGACTCGCTTTTGACGAGTGGAGTCTAACTGCGCGCAGCAAATCATTCGGCGAAAGAAGATTTCCACCTGATGTATTATACAATATACGAGAATATGTTTAATGTATGACCCGTAAGACTACCCTAGGCCGCATAAGTGTTGCGCGGAATAATTTGGCGCATTAAAACAGCAATGATTTACGAGGAACATTGTGGCATTCCAAGTGAATAAAACATTGATCCGGCAATTAAAATGACTTTGTATTTTTTCCTACCTTCTCGATATCTCACCACCATGATATTCTTCTTCACGCCAGTTAAATAAATGCACCGTTCGCATTTGGCAGCTGTTACTACTACGGATTCATTACGATGCGCGCGAAGATTTGGATTTCAATTAAATGTACGAGCTGCGAGGCACAAGAAGATGGGGAGCGTCGGCGATAAAATCTCCGTTTACTCCAAAGAGAGAAGCTTTTACGATCTAAAAGAGAAGCTGAGTCATGCTGCACTCGGTGTAACTCACTTTCAGGAGCACTTAACAGCGTCCACGTATAAACGCTCAACTTCTAATCCGAGCCGGCTAAATATCTGCTCGCTAATTGAATGCGCTCGGTCTGGCCGTGATTAAAGTTGCTCCGCGGACATAATCCCGCCGGTTCAACTTCTCATTATCTTCTTCCCTTGGATAAACTGCTGAACGTGGTGAGCCTAATTAACGCGCGAAAAACTTGAGGAATTCCTGCCCGCTGCGAAAGCGTCCGCGTGTTACTTCAGCCCCGGGATAAATAGATGGAAATATTTTCATTAACGGCCGACGGGTGTGAAGGCAAGTAATGCAACAATCCTGCAAAATGAAGAAAACGGCACCGTTGCTGTTACTTCGGAAAATTACTGGTTTCATTAGCGTCTCGAAACGAGAAAGCAGAATTTAATTTCTTGGGACTCCACTTATCGCCCGGCGTAGAAATCCGCCTCTAATTATAAGAAAAATTCTGCCGGGATTCCGCCCTTGTTAATTAGCGGATATTATCGCGCGCGGCGGATCGCGAGCGTAATTAAAAACTGTAGGCGATTTATTGTTTCGAATTCAATCGCGTTCCCTTTGATCATTTCACGGAAACGGCAAGCCTCTCTGTCGCGTCGGAGATCGCTTGGAGTCGCAATGGGGAACAGAGCAGCAGGGCCATTTTTATTGATATTGAAAGATCGCCCTCATGAATAACGTATACTCTTCAGTGGCCACTTTGTACCAGCTGCCAAGGTCGCCGCGAGAGAGTTAAACTGTGAAAGCATTATAAAAGACAACTGGTTCCGAGGCATGATTTATCCTTGAACTTACACGCACACACCTGAGCGCGGCCTACGCACGTACCGACAACAGCCCCGATGCTAATTTCGCTTTGTGCAACAATGCTTATTCATCTTCGTCGGGACAGGTCGAATTCCATTCACCGACCACTCCGCGTTTCGTTACGAAACTTCGATGACACGAGCGCGCGTAAAATTTCAATTCACGCGCGATTCAATGAGAGCATAAATACAGAGGGAAATGGACAGGCAAGCGCGGTGGTCCCATTCTCCACTCGCCCCGCACTTTTCACCCTCGCATTTCCATCGAACGGAACACGATACACCCCGCCTCGAAGGAACCTCGGCTATTTTTCATTGTTACCGCGAACCGATCGCGGTAACTCGAAACACGCGTTCTTAAATTTTCGTTCGTTAGGCTCTCCGCGCTCGCGGCAGTACCTACATATAACAGTCAGCGACGTTACGTCCAGAATTAACATAAAACGGTTCGCGTACATTTCGAGCGTAATATCATCGAGTGCTGCTGAGTTTATCAGCATCGAATCGCGACCAACAAACTCGGTAAATACGCATCCGTTTATACGCCCGCGTATAAAATTATGTTTCGCGTACATACGCGGAATCCTGGCTGCACGTGCACGGACACCATGGATGCACACCATAGATGCACACGATGGGGCTAACAGCACCATGGAATGTCGTCCTAGTGGCGCTCAACTCGCCTCTTTAATTCGCACGTGCTCTTGGCTCCGACGCTCCTCGGATCCGATCGTTCCGCTCGTCAGTTTGATCTGCGATCGATCCTTAATCCGACTCATCGTGCCCTAGTTCCGAATGCAGCCCTCCCGGGACTCGTTCTATTTCTTTACGATACCGAGAACGATACTCGGTACCGTAAAAATAGTAAGGTTTACGACTCGGTGCAATGGTTGATACGCACAAGTGTTCTAGTGTTGCGTGTTGCCTCGGCGGATATTAAGACGCGTCGTAAATGATCTATCCCGCAGCGAGTGCGACAAGGAATCGTGCAACTGACACAGTGGTAACGCGTGATCTCTTGCGGAATGTCTTATGATCGCATGGCGTTTGAAAGTTTCGAATATAAGGTAAACGCACCAGTGCCTAGCCATGTCCCAGTACCTGAACAGTAACGCGAAATTCATTTGTTTTTATGTAGTTAAAAACAGAAATTTTTTTTAAAGAAGCAATTTTAGGTTGTCCGCTTACTGGGACATCTGCATATTTTCACATTTTCATGAATAAATACGTCTATTATGATACATCAACTTTTTCTATCCCTTTCCGATAGTATAATATTGTGTTATCTTCCACATTTCAACAACCTTTTTTTGCACGATGATTTTACAAATTAAATTAGGAGAAAACTTTGCCTGCATTCCATAAGCCCCTTAAGCCTCTTAAGCGTCCGTGTATTGGTTCATTTACCTTAAACTATATGTAAATACATTGAAGAATAGTGCCAAACGACATCTGGTGAAGTATTAATACTTGACCCGTGTTCTATGATTATTGCCTAGACTCTACAATTAAGGCACCGAAACTCTTTTCATGAAATCAATGACTATCAACTATGCACATCTACTGTATATGTATACCTACTATTATATTACTCGCGAAGCGACTTAATGCTTTCCTCACAAATTACCCCGTGCAATCAGCATACCCCAACGCAAACCTTCTCCGTTACTACAAAGAGGTTCCTAAACTCTGCCACGAATACTCTGACAGAATATTCGCGTACCATCTCCTTTCCACCATGCTTCGATGAGACCGATCGAAGCCACGTATAGCGGAGCCTCCGGCAAACAATGGAACGCAATCAAAGGATCACGAGGTTTCGAGGATGCAGCCAACGATTCTGTCTGATCGCGGCTCTCAGAGTCGCAAAAATGCGAACGTATTCACGCTGCCTTTCCGAGCGGGCTCGTCTCCCGTTTCCAGACGATCCGATCGTTTCCCTCCCTGGTCGACAAATATTATGCACTGAAGGGGATTCTGGTCGAGTAAAGTTGAGCATGCCCGCGCAGCAGCGACAGCGAGCTGCTCTCTCCAATAAGATTCCGCGGGTACACAGCGAGGAACGGAAACGATTTGCCTGGCAGGCAGAGCTCCCTTTCCACGTCAGGGAAATCGATTACCAGCCTCTTTCTTCCCCGTCGGGCTGTTTCAAGCCCCTGCTCCCCCGCGGGATAGATTGGCATCGAGCTCTGTCACATAAATAGATAAGGTATCGATACATTATTCGCGAGCGGTGGCTGGGTCGCTGTTGAAGCGGAATACCAGAGACGAAAAAGAAACGAGTTTTCCAAGGAGCTTCTTGCGCGTCCAGGATACGAGGCATCCTCCGCGAGGACTTTCTGCGTTCTTGCGGGTATTTCTGAAAGGCAAATCGATATCTCGCTTCTGCTTTCCCCGCGCAATCGGCAGAAGCTGAGGCTCAGCGATGAATTCTTCCAGAGCGAGGAGCAGGTAACTTCAACACCGGTTGCCATTCAAAATTCGTGCAAATTAGACAATTAATCGAACCCAAAGTGACTCAGAATATTCTAAGGGAATGTTTCCATTGAAGATCACGGGTCTTCGTACCAGTGAATGAGCAATCCTAATTTAACTCGCTTAGGTCTGCTGAGCATTCTGAACTGAGAATAACGCACGGTCAAACGGGTCTTCGCAAGTACTGTATTAATAGACCCACGAATTCATTATATTACCCACTAAACTCTGCACAGTAGCGTTACCCAAAATTACCACTATGATAGCTGCATCAACATTGCTCCACTAATGGAACACATCCAAGAGGGACGTCCAATTAAATTGATCCACGTGAATATTTTCACGAAACAATTGGCGGTATCGAATACTATTTCCGAGATCGTAATCTGATAGCAGGCGACATGAATGCTACCTGAATAACACTACTACCAAAAAACTACCTTAACAATCAACGTACGCAAGAGCTTCAATGTCCTTTGAAATTGGTCGCCCGATAGCTCGCAGGTCGGAGGCGAAATGGACGCGTTAATCTGCAAATATACGCTGCAAAAAGCGTCGCCCCTGGACAAGAGGTGTCTGGAATCCCCGATGAAAACGTACATAGGACAGGGGTGGCTGGCGATTTGAAAAATCAGGAAGTCTCGGCAGCGTCCGGGGCGGGAGGAGTCGCGGGAGCGTTTGTCGACGGTGTAAATCTAATCCGCGCGTGGGCGGGAATTCATAGCGGGATTCCAAACTCCTGGTAACCTGTGGCGCATTGTTACAGCCGGGTAGAAGCGGTAGAAGCAGAGATTGTCCCCACGGACAGAGAGGAGCGCCGGTTCTGTCGCCGGCTGAGATTAATTTCGCACGCCGTTGCAGCCTGACACCGTACTAATACCACGTAAATGGGATCACAATGGCGGACCGCAGTTTCCAATCATGTCTCGTCCGTGCATCGCGCCTCTCTCTCTCTCTCTCCCCCCCTCTATATCCCTTTCCCCCCGCATATCCGAGTAATCGTGACCCGACTGCCTCTGTGTATGCCCGGCCAACTGCGTCGATATAATTAAGACTTGACTCTAAGAGACCACCCGGACGAAATTAGCCTTCCGGGAATAGGGCGAGCCATGGCCGAGCGATCCTTGCTGGTCGTGGCAATTAAATGGTATGGAACAGTTCGGTGAATGTAATTAGGGGAAGGGCACGAGGATTCTGCAGTGACAGGGCAGTTTTTTGCTTGGGCATGGTAAATCACGATGTACTTTGGCGAGGTTACGTTGTGGTGGCTTGAAGCGGGTAGTGGATTGTTAGGTGGTGTGTGACAAGTTGAACGCGTGTTGCATTTTAAAAGAAATTTGCTTGATTATGCAGAGGATATCTGGAGTTTATATGGGTCGATTGTTTAGTATATGAGCAGGGCTATTTAATTCACAGGACGTTCGTGTTTTAAAAGGTATAGGACATGGATGATGTACCATAAGAGTAATGAAGCAGCAGTATCTAGAAATAACGTTACAGGGGAAATGGCGAGATTAGTGTGAAAGGATAATTACGTACGCAGCTAGTAGAGGAACGTAACTTTTGCTCGCCGAGCGCATGGCTACCGAGTGATAATTGTTAAGCTGCAAATTGTAGACCGTGGACGGAGTCGAAAATGCTGATCGAGGGTTAATTGCGCGGGGTCACGGCGGTGCCCTTTCGTATCGTGGTTGTACCTTCGGGAACTTGCACTCCGGTTTCGCTTAGATTATGACGCCGATCCAGGCAATATGAAGCCCGCCTTTCGAGCCGCAATCACGAGCGGAGGAACTCGTGATTCCGCAAATTGCTCCTCAAATTATATCGTTACTACCGCCCGTTTAATTTTTCCCGCCCGCCCTAGAAACGAATGCTGGCGTTTCAATTTTTAGCGAGTGCCATTTTTGTGCAGCGCGCACGAATCGAGGGAGCTGGTAAGAGCTTTGAAAAAGATACATATGAGTCATTCCACGCGAGACCGATGATTTTCTGCTTTTTAGCACGTAGCCCACGTGAAATTAGGAGGGCTTAAGTCATCACTTTGCTGGTTCCAAATTCGTGTGCAAGATACAGGCCTTCAGAAGTTGTAAGTTTTACACACTTTCTTTACCCACAATCTTTATCTTCCAAACTATAAACTGTACGAAGTTCGTTCTTTTATTTCAATTAAGATGTGGCATTGCTGATGGCTTGTTTTAACTAATTAATGTTCAGAGAGGAGATTTTACTCTAGTAATGAGGTTTCATTGTCAAGTATTCTGTTGAAAAAGCCTAAAAAGCTTCTCCCTCCGATCTCGAAATCCACATTTTTCCCTGCCTTCATCAAACAATTTCTAACAAAATGCCAAGTCAATCGAATAACGAACGGCTCGGAGAACCAACGGAACTCGAACAAAAATCCACTTTCGTGGAGGGCGAAAATGCTGATCCAAAATTATGCAGATTCGGTGGGATCCCGTTTTTGCGGGACGAGAGAGAGCGAGAGAGTGAGAGAAAGAGGAGCTTGCACGTAATGCGGTGAAGTGCTTTTATTATTCATCGCTCTCAAGCTGGGCCAGAGGCAGCGTCAGGACAAAAGCAAACGTCTATGGTGTTTTTATAACCCGCGATGCAAAAAGGCGAAGAGAAAGTAGAGGAGTGGCTCGGCATATCTACCTAGCCACACTTTTATTCGATCACAGATTTTTCTTCCCCCGAAAGCGGTGCTGATTTTGGATATTAATCTCGCCGCGAGAAACACCTTCAGTTCAGCCTTCCATTAGGTCTCAAGTCGATCAAATCTAAAGAAGAATGACATATCGCGTACGCGTGGAAAAACGACGAGCGAAGTTGTGGACGTATGCAATGAGGGCGAACGAAGATGTGCGTGCATGCGAGTCGGACGAATCGAGTTGTTTGCGCAAGGCGAGAAAGGACGAGGTGAGCCCAGGCGAGCTGGCAAAAAGGGTGTGAACATTTAGCTACACAAAAAAGGGGAACACAGACTTAAACGAGTGTAAGAAGGACGGAGTAATCCATAGACGAGTGCAAGGAAGACATCCGTACATCCTCGCAAAAAAACCAAGGCAGTTGTACACGCGCTTAAGTAAACAAGGGGAGCCATGGCCCCAGGCGCAGCGGTTTCTTTACCGTCGGCG
Source organism: Andrena haemorrhoa (assembly GCA_910592295.1). NCBI lineage: Eukaryota > Metazoa > Arthropoda > Insecta > Hymenoptera > Andrenidae > Andrena > Andrena haemorrhoa. Next base: position 30,601,026 of record OU342946.1, read on the forward strand.
CTCGATAGACCAGGATAGAAAAAAAGGTGTGAACAAGTAACTCTAGGAAAAGGGTGGCCTAGGATCAGACGTGTAAAGAAGGAGGAACGAAATCGTAGACGAGTGCAGGAAGGATGGACGAAGTTACACGTGCTTACAGAAAAAAGGAGGACGTTGCACGCGCGCAGAAGAAACGGAAGTGGGCTGGTCTTCTTTCTCAGGCGAGATCTTATCCTATTGGTTCTTCTGTAAAGGACACCAGTTACCATGGTTTTTTATGCATCTTTAAAGAAGTTGTAGTTTTTTTATTCTTTTTTAATAATAAATATAGGAGTTATACATGATCGACCACCACGCCGCCGTTGTCCGCTGGTGTGCACGTTTTTTTTTTGTAACTACAGAACCGATTACCTTCAAATTTGGCCTGTATGTCCAACAAACATTACTCTATACTTTGATGAACCAGGATACTGATAAGTTATATACGTTTTTGGTTACATAAGAAAATTGACGTAAAATTATATAGCAAAAGTTAAAGTTTCAGACCCTTCAATTTGAAAACTCTCCACACACCTCACAAAATTTTTGTATTTTTTTCTGGCCCATCAAATTATGGTTACATATGTATATAGTGAAACGCCGTTTCATTTTTTGTATCAGGTTACCAGGAAGATAAATATCATGCACACGAATTTTGCGAGGCGTGTTGGTCGATCACTTTATAACTCCTATATTTGTTATTGAAAATTAAAAAAAGAAAAATTATTGCTTCCTCAAAGATGCATCAAAATATGGCCAGATGACAAAAAAATCCCCAATTTTGCTATGTTTTTAGCTCAAAGAATAGGATTTCTCCCTTAAGTCCAAGAGATGAAGCGGACCTTGAAAATTGAAATGTGAATGGTGATGGAGAAAGTAATTGTGATTCTGGGTCTCGTAATGCAATGTTCTGGATTCGAATTGTATCGCGGTAATCATCGATTAATCGAAACAGTGACGGTGACTCGAAGGGTATCTGCATTGCCAGCGTTACAATTAATTGCTGATTAACGGGCGACAATCGACGATGGGTGAGGCGGAATCAGAATTCGGGGCATATGATTCCATCGAAATCCGTTCATTATCCGTGTTGGACATTGCGTTCGAAGCTCGCGCTGGCACGGCAAGAGGGACAGAGGGAGGAAGACAGGCTTGGCAATGCCAGTTAATTACTATTCAATTGATTTACTCGAGCCCAGCTCCGCGATACGTCTTGTTAATGAGAATCCAGCGTGGCTGCTACGAGAAGGATGCTTCGCGAATTTCGATTCTGTCAGTTGCAAGCTGCAATTGATTCTATCTGCCTCTTCTTCACCCTAACGAAATTGCAATTCCAACTTCTAAATTAATTCCCGCTTGAACGGACCTAATTCTCAAACCTGATTCACTCTATGCGAAATAGGAACAAATGGCTATGAATTATGTACAGATACAAGAGTCTAAACAAGTATTATTTATCGACACATGGCAATTAATATAGGTAAAATACATTGATCTATTCAATCTAATTTAATCCCATTAATAAATTCAGTGATTAAATGTTTGTTATACCTCAGAATCTATTTCTATTAAGGGGTCTCCCTACCTTGACAGACGAAAAATGATGCGAACTTTGGGAATTTTTTAAAACAAAACCATTAAATATATTTTATATGCAAAAAATAGTGGTTATATCCGGAGTTATAAAGTTTCAAAAAGAGCACCTTACGAAAATCATATGCGCATGCTTAGCATAAAATCAGCCGTGGTGGTTATCTTAAATAGAAAATTTAAAAAAAAAATTGTAATCTGTATGAGTGTCGCTATCGTTGGCTTTTTATGTCGCAAAAGTCTAATTTTGCAAATCCCGATTTAGTTTGAGTAACAACGAAAATGGGGCATCTACTGAAGATATATACCAAGTTTGAAGTAAATCGGGTGATTGGTTTTTGGAGATATGCTAACCAATTCGAAAAACATCGTTTTGAGAAATCGTGTTTAAAGTTTTGGGTACCGTTATTGTAAATTAAATTTTTTTTAAATGTTGCCTAAATATGTACAAACATAGTCATAAAGTTTTCAATTAATATAATTTATGGGTTTCTCTTAAAAAGAATCCCAAATATCGCGCTCCTTCAATCCCTTTTCGATACACAAATGGAAAGACTGCCTCCACCACGTAATTTATATCAACATCAAACTGTTTGTTTCCCTCATGTGCTCGAGAAATTAAAGATACTCATCGCCACTAAACGGAACCGCAGCATGGCAGATGAAGAACCAGCCCCCGCACCGTCGAGGCAAAACGTAATGCTCAGCGACGCATACCGTTCCGCGATTTCCATCAATCCGCGACAATGGAGCGTTACTAACTGCCAGTAATTGCCCGTTCAACGATATAAATTGATGCATTTCCGCTCTCGCGACTTACTCACGACCAGGCGCATGAATACCTACGCCCGCGCACGTGTATAGGTAGGTACGTGCTCCGCGACCAGATTTTATTATCGATATTACTCTGTACGGAGGCAAACGGAGAGAGAAACCGAGAGAAAGACAGGTAATTTCATTATCGAGACGCGCATTCCACGATTCGCTGCCGGGTTGCAGCATCCAGAGGCATTCTCTTCCCTCCGTGTTATCTCTGATGCAGATCTGCCTGATGCATCGCCAAGGCACCGTCGTTCGCGTGCGTGTATCCCGATGAATACAAACGTTTGCATACGCGTTTCAATGAATTTCTATTAGTGGCTGGAACCAGCGGCGATGGAACGTCCGCGGGAGCGGCGGCGAAAATATGCGCGAATAAATTGCGTTATGTTTCATGTTTATGAGGTGGATTCGCGATAGCTGCATTGGCAGATCCCTCTTCTTCTTCTTTTTTCAGGAATAAAAACCGTGGAAACAGGGATGACTGATGGGTTGCTGGAAAAGGATTACGATCCAGAAGTTTCGCTCCCGATGAACGTCCGTTGTCTGGCTTATCGTTACCCAGCGCTGAACATAAATTCGGTCGGAGAGTAATAACGTTTCTACATGGAAACGTAGGAGGGCCATTACACTATACCAGGTGTAACCACAATGTTCGACTGCGTGCCAAGGCCCTAAGACGCGGGATCACGAGTCGCAGAGGCGAGGCCAGCTTCCCCTAACCAGCTGTAACGTTTCTCTAATACCGTATTCAGCTCTGTTCTAGAGCCCAGTGAATCGTTCTAATGTGCATTCAGAACGCTGCTGAATGGGTGAATCTATTTCGACGCGGCAGAACCAGACGGACCGTGCTTGCAATATTCGTCGTGCAGATTCGGGGTGGATGTCTTAGTGTGCGAGGCATCAGGGATTCCGTATCGCGCGAGGCTACCGTGAACAACGCTGGGGCCGAGTTATCGAAATATTATTAAACAGAAGTTACGGTAATCTTTATTCTTCGAGGCGTCGAATTTGATCTTGCCGTTTTCCAGTCTATTATTTGTAGGCATGCGAAAGTGGACGGCGCGCGAGAAAATAGGGAGTAAATCGAGGCGAGTACCTAGACAGGGGACAAAATAAGCTCTCGGTCTGGAAGTGTAAGGGATTAATGATAAGCAAAGTCGAGGAGGGACGCCCTCGAGAGTAGACAAAGGGATGAAAATTCCAAGTGAAGTGTACGCATGGAGCCTAATCGTCTCGGCTTCTGAAGTAAAGAACCCGTAGGAAAAAAGATGAAGAGCGGAGGAGGGTGGGATAGAGGGAGAGGGAAAGCCACTTGTGCCTTGATCCTCGAGCGAACCCTGCAACCCCTGTGCCGCCACTAACCCTCCAATCCTACTAGGGATTTCATTGTCTCCCCTACGGAATTACCCTTAAAGCTTCTTCGTCGCGTGCTCACATACCTTCGTGTAACTTTGTTCGACGTGTAAATCGCTGGATCACACTTACCTGTAACAGAAAAGAAATCAATGTGACGATTAGTGGGGGACGTTCTGCTTTCCATCACTCGATATACATATAATAATACAATGATGATAATAAAGCCTTCAAACTTCCTAGAGATTCCCCGTATTGGTCCCCTTTAAAACATTCTAAAGACCAGCCCTTGGGAAGACAGAAAGTAGCAGGAACAGCCACGGAAAGGCAAGGAGTTAGTAAAAAAAATGGGATAACCCAGGGGCAGGCTGAAATTAATGGGAGGGAAAACAGCGAAGTAAACAGAGCTGAAAATTCATAAACCAGAGCGATCATTATTACGCAACGTCTCAATGATCCTTTTCAATTCGCGGCTCGCACGGCCGCGTTCTTTAAAATTATAAGCGCCTCTCTGTTGCCCCGAACTACCCCCCATTCCTCCACGCTAAATCATACTTTCCCCGGGCGAATAATGAAACGGTGCGTCGACGTCGAAATCGCAATTAAATCGCGCTCGCGTTTCAGCTCGCCTCAAAAGTCCATCAAATTAATTCATTGAAACGGGCGCGCCTCGCCACTTGGTGCTCCGCGTTTCCGGGGATAAATTGTCGTCTATCCGTTCCCGTGGGCCGCCTAACGGCAACGGGAAAGTATAATTACCGCGAGGGGTGGGTCGGGGGAGGCATCGGCACCAAATTGACATGCGTTCAAATTATCACCGGGCTGAGTGGCTGCCTCGACTATCCCGCCAAGTCGATCTTATTGTCCCCCGTACCCTTTTCATTTGCAACAACCCAGCCGCGCCCGCTACCCCCGGAACAAGTCGTTTTCTTCCTTCCACCCGATTAATCTTCACTCAATTGCACGGTTAATTAATGACGTTAAAGCACCCCCCTCACCCGTCCGCCACTTAGCTTATTGTCTTACCGGGAGAAATTATACGACAACCATGAATCACTTTCTTGCTTCCCTTCTACCTTCTGGCCCCCTCCTCGACTCCGTTATTAGAGGCACGCATAATGACCGACAGATTAAGTGCGCCATTGCTCCGTGGCCCTATTCCCCTGTTCCGGTTTATTAAGCACGAATCTGATTGAATTCGGTGTAGCCCGCTTCTGGGCGACGAATGTAAGCGATCATTGTTGGGGTGCTGGTTACGTTGCGTGCACTGTCTGGATAATTCACAAACTGGGGTGAAATTCGTGGGGCAGCGGGGAGAGGGGTGATTGTTTGTGCAAACATAATTCGAAGGTGCGGAATACATTTCCTTCCTGTGAGACTTAGTTTTTTCAACATTCAAAACGATTCAACCTTCAGAAATTTTATCTCTTGCGGGACTTGAGTTTTATACACAGAATTAGATTCCTTAAAGAAGCATTTTTTTAATTACGAAGCGACATTTTCGACTGTCCTCGTCAAGCTGGCGTCTGTACGTGTGTACGGCGTCTCGCGTGAAATTAACCGCGCTCCGGGGACTAAACTAATTTGTCTATAATCGAATATTCCCGATATATCGTGCAAGTTTAATTAAATGCGGACTGACCGGATGGAGCCGGTCACCCTCTCCCCTTCACTCCCCCCCCCCCCCCACCCACCTCCGTGTATTTGCTCTTCTCCCGTCCATACGCGCGCGCATTTCCACGCAAATCGACGAAGTTTCGGGCGGACGCGACGCGCGTAACCGTCGCTGAAACGTCGATAATTAATGCAGACATTTTTCTATGGACTCACGCTCGATTGCACGGCGAAACGGCGCGGGGATAATTGCGCGTCGCGTATTAATCTTAGCCCTCGCGATTTCATCGCGTCGCGGCGACATTTCATCGCGGCCCAGCGCTGCTGAATAATGAACAAGGCGGAGTAATTAGCGCATGAAACGTCATATGCTCCAGATAATCGCTCGACGATAATCGTAATCGAATATCTCTACCCTTCGTGAAGACCGGTTATTACGATCTCTTCTTTTCATTTAGAGCTTACACCGTCCTCGATCGAAACTCCAGACATCCGTAGATAACAGTGCGATACATCAAGATATTCCAATTGAATCTCTTTATCGATACCCGCACTGACGTGCTCGCAGCAGCTCGACAGATCCGAACTACCTACCAAAGTTCCCTGACAGAAATTACATGGAAATCAGTGAGCATACCTGCACCGAGTCCGAGCAAAAGTTATTGGCCGTCCAGGGTCTCCGTGGAAGCGCTAACCCCACCACAATAATGACTACTCCGACAGCGACATCTCCCTTCTCTATGCGCAACCCACTGCCCCGTGGGTAGAGGATCGAGCTAACAGGATGAAAATGTCGAAGTTGCGCCCACCTTGGGCAACCATTGGATTTTGTTCGGAGTGTAACGCAGATGCGTCTCGATAAAGTCAACTCTCGGCAGGCGGACGGTGAGAAGCGGCGTGACGGGGCTGTTTATGCGCGTACGAGCGATCACCTGCGAGCTCGAATTGATTGGTGGGAAGAACGGAGGAATCGGATCGATCGGTCCGCGCGCCCGCCCACGCATCAATCCGTCCGTTCATCCGTTTGCCCGTCGCTCTATCGGGCGATCCGGTCTATCCGCAGCTACGTCGGTGGTCCGTCCGGCTCCCAGGACAATTTTCACCGACAATTAGATCACCGCCGTCGTGTTTCGCCACCATGTACACTGGGAAAATTTATCGCTCGCCCGGGCGACTGGCGCGCTGGGGTTGCTTAGCTACATACAGACCGGCATCGATCTCGCAAAAGAAGGAAACAATTGCTGCGCGAATTTGCGGACGGTGAATTCGTAACGCGATCTGCTGGCATTTTGTCACGGGGAACTTCAGACGAGATGTATAGTCCAGTGTTTCGCAACCTTTCTTCACCCTCGACACACCTAAGCCCTTCCCAGAATTCCGCGGTACAACACAAGCAAAGATATACAAAATATATAAAAGTACTGGTATAGCCAACATTCTGCAAATTGTTCAATTTATGGGGCCCTTGTTTCGGTCCGCAATTTCTGACAGCTTCCACACCACAGTATTTGCTAATAGACAGAAAAAGAACTGGTACTGGAGACTCGCGAAAGCGTCACGCAACAAGGGCCCAACCGCTACACAACACTCGAGGTGACCGTAAAAACTTTCACGGAAGAAATGCTGCTACGAAACGCTCGGCCGACGTAAATCCATCAGGCTGACCAATAGACGCGTTAAACAAGGATCAGTTGCCCGTAACACGAACCTCACGCTCCAATTCCCCAGGCGGGGGTATCCCGCTTTTTCGATTCGTCTGCTCTCCCCATCGCCCGTTAAGTAGCCGAAAACTCTACCCTGTTAATTCTCATCGATTTCACGCCGTGAACGGCAGCGCGGCAAGGATACACAACGGAAATCGTCGAATCGATTTATCGGGCGACCGCAGGAGAAAAAGGGGCCTGCGGAGTGAGCCGGCGAAGGGGTGGGGGGTCGGACCAAATCCGACAAATTCGAGCGTTTGACCATGGGAGAGGAAATTAAATGATCGACCAGTAAATTCATTAATTCTCTCGGCACCCGTTCCTTGAAAACCCTCTTCTTTTCACGTCAATTTCACGGGTTCCGGGAATAGAATAAAGAGAGAAGTATGGCGGGGAGGTATCGGAAGCTCGTTAAATCGGCGCATCGGAAACAATTGCGCCGCGAGGAAAAGAATCGAGGCAGAAACGGCCCCCAGGGATCGCGGATAGAAGGGTGAAATTAACACCCCCATCGAGAAAAAGCACCGGGTCGGCCATTTTATTACGCCGTAACGGCGGGTAATACGATTTCGCGCGCGGACGCGCGTACGAGGTACGGTTTCACGCTGGCCCCTGTGGCACCGTGCAAATTGCCACGCGAGATATGTTTACTTTGATACACTGACAGTTTCTCACTGTTTTTTTTTCTTTTTTTAGAATATTGGGATTATCCGAAGGATATTAAGAGAATATTGGGACGACACCTTAGGCATATTAATTTTAATAGTGTGAACTGATGTGTAATTGAATTTGGTTGACTACTACAGAATTGATTTGTCAGACTAGCTGACCCGTTACCCGGTTTCATCCGGGGATTATTATTTTTATTTATCATTTTAGATAGCATATTTATAAATAGCCTATAAGCTAATCTAGGACGTACGTAATGCATACTGAAAATTTCATTGAAATCCGTTCAGCTGTTTAGGCGCGAAACACGGACAAATAAACAAACAAACAACATTTCACTTTTATATAGGTATTAGTAAGGATTACGATCAACCCTCCGTGGTCACACTTTCTTATAATCACAAAATGATCACGTGGAGTTCACTGCACTCCACCGTCATTCTCATACTTTTAAATCTTTTACCTATTGAGTGTTAATTGTATCACGCTTGAAATTTGTATTTGAAAAAATAAATGCGTATGAAAGCGATGTTGTGTGTGTTAAAATTCAGCAAATCTACAAATTTTATTATTCAGATCTAAAAGTTCACAGAAATATTTGCAAAGACATATCTTGTGGTGCGGTACACCCCGCGTGACCACGAAGGGTTGAGACTACCTGTACGATTGAAACTAAAAATCACAATCAAATTCCCTAACGACTGGCCCAGACATAAATCCATTCAGCAACCTCGTAAAAACGGTTCCCGACAAATTCGCGACGCCCGTTTCGAGCAAGAAATCCTTCCACTTTCCACAATTTCATCCAATAAAAGTTTACAACGCAGGTCCGCGCGAATTCCGCGGACCAAGACGATTACCGAGCCGCGTTACTCGTTAAAATCAGAAAGAAAGCGTGTTGTAACGCGATTGAATCGCATCATCGAAAACAATCGAGCCTCCTCGATGAAGCGGCAGAAGAGGAATAACAAGAACAGCTGGGAGAGGGGCAAGAAGACGAAGAAGCAGAACGGACGGCGCGGCGGCAGGGGCAGAAATGAAAAAAAAGAAGAAGAAACTCGCGATCCAGCACCAAGCGCAAGACTCACCGAGGCCGACTCGTTGCACTTTACAGCCGAGCTTGACCACCATACGAGAAAAACGTCTCAGGGCCGACCAGTCCCTCCCCCTTGCCCCTTCCGCCCTTCCTTCCCTGGTACCACCGCATCGTCCCTTACCACGACTCTCCGGGGCTCTTTCCTTTTCTTGAATGAGCATTTATTATCGGGGCAAGACTGCGTGGCAGCCTGCCAGGGCGTACTTGATCTTACTCCGTGCGCCTTGTAAAACACCACTTTCATACCTCTGAAAAGCAATTTAATTCAACGCTCCCTGCCCTCTCCCTCCGTTCCCCTCTACCACCCCCGAGTCCGCGTCTCGCTGCGTCGCTCTCCTACGTTCTACGCCCGCCACAATCGCCTTATTTCTCGCCGGTATCCCGAGGAGATTCGTATCGAGGCTGCGCGTTATCTGGTCGGATCTGAACCCTCCGCGTTTAATCCCGCTTTTCCATCATTTCTTCGGGACAAGCCAGGACACGACGATTCGGCTCTTATTGAAATGTTAATCCCGGCGAGAAGCGCGGGCTCGATCGGCGGGGAAGCGACAGGATCGTCGAGCGGATATTAATCGTAGGAAATAGTTGCGTTGCGCTCTCTGGCGGGCGGTCGCGGGCCCACGCCCGAGGTGTTGTGTCGTTGTCTCCGGGAAATAAATGAACCGGACGGGGATGAATTTATCACCGGGTACTTTTGCATCGCGTGTATCGCGAGTGAACTTGTTCGGTGGAATCGGGGACGGCTGGCTCGCCGAGTAATTGGCTCGCGTTCGATCGCTGACGATCTTCTATAACGTACCGTCGCGGAGGAGCTTAGATTAATTGTATTCCTGGTTGAAAATTGGCTAATGGGAATGAGATTTTGTTTCGGATGTACAAGTTGCGGACGCGAGAGTGCCACTTATTGAACGCGGATTTAAATATGCGCGCGTGTGTCCTTTCTCTCCGTGCCTCATTGTCCCCGCGTCCTTTCGACATGTCGTCCACGAATTTTCCACATTCCTACGCTAATTGTGGAAGGAAAACCATTTATTTATCGGGCGGCCATCTTTTCGCCTCTTTGTCGCCCTCGGCCCGATATCCGCAGCGCTTTTCATTCGGCCTTCCATCCTCCCTCCCCGGACGGCCCCGCTGCACGCGACGGGTATTATTAATCTCGGGGAGCACAATGTTACATTGTGTCCCAACACCGCCGCTACAGTTCAATTAATTCGAAATGTACGCGAATGCCGGATCAGCGAGCAGGGCGAGGGGTTCTCGACGACAAAGGGGATATCGCGCAAAAAGCTGCGAAATCTCGAAATGTACACCTCGCCCTCCTAACGGAGCTCGGCTTGAATCTGACCCCGGCAAAGGTTTTACGTGCATATTTTCCCTGTACGCCCCAATAAAAGTCGGATTTATTGACGCGCAGTGCCGCGGGCGCCTGAAGCCCAGATAAATGGTTTTCCTGCAGACCTCTACAAAATCTTCTTCAACGATTATTCGCGGGAATGGACGTGAAAAGTAAGTTCAATAAATTGATGCTCAAAGGAGAAGTGAGATACCCGTGGCACCCAACGCCCCCTAAATTACGTCCCCGAGTAGAAAAATGGTAGAGAAAACGTTTCTTTCGATGCTCGGAAAGAGAAATGCCGCGTGAAACGACCGCTCGCGAAAATGTCGCAAGATTAACGCCGATAAACTCGCTCGGTCCTCGCTTAATCCTCTCCGCGGCGCAAACAAATCGCAGTGGCACGTGATAAAAGCTTCGCCTGCTCACAAAGCGATACCACGTGGTGTCGGAGCGTTTAAAGTGCCATTAGCCGTTCCCAGCCGGACGCGAACGACCGAAGAAAGGGGCGAAGGAAGGCTGATGACCCGGGGAGGGGCGCCGAAAAGGTAGCTACGCCATTGCACGGTGGCGCTACCGTCACCCATTGGCGTCTCAAGCCCCCCACCCCACCCCCCGTCGATATTTCCGATACAATGAACTAGTCAAACATTCGAACATATTGAAATACTCTCCCGCTCGTCTCGCTTTCGGCAAATACGCGGGGTATCCTGTCGACTGCTTTCCACCGTAGACGCGGTGATCCGCTGATCCGCTGAACAGCGGATATACTCCTCCCCCGAATAACTTGATTTCGGGGCGGCTTCGAAATTGCATTTAGAAGAAACGGATTACATATTCGCGTCGTCCTATACGGCGGATTGTAATATTGTTTTCTAAGATATTGGGTCTTTATCAAGTGGATTGAATAACGGGGGTAGTTTCGTCTTGGCAGTATTTTACAATCTCGAAGCTCGCGTCTGAGGGAAAGGATTTTATGAGTCGTAACTCCCGACAGCCATTTGTAAGAGAGGATAAAAAAAGAGGAAAAGCTCTTGGTTCCCAACGCCTATCGATACGTGTCTCTTCCGCTATAGGACCAAATACTCCCCGTGAGATGTCCTTTTTACTTCTCCTGATACAGGAGGAAGGAGAAACGTAGGTATTACTTGAAAGCAGGAGAGGAAAGAAGAAGTGTCTCCTTTCCCAATCAATTCAAGCGATACAATCGTGAAATCACCCTGTAGCCTGTTGGGATTGCAAACACAAAGCGCGTCAGCAATGGCGAGGCAAACTCTACCGAAACAGATTCACCGCGAGGCCAACACGTTTCCTGAACGACCGGAAGCGTCTCAACCACCCCGTATGCAGAGGCGGTTCCGATGCAGCTCGACGCGCGCGTTCGACCACACGGAAAAGCACGGCCGCCCTATCTGCTTCCTCCTTTTTCCCCAGATATAGCGAGCACGCGAAACGGGAAACGCATGCAAACGGTCTCGCGTGCTTCCGTGTGCGCGAGGGGTAAGCGCGTCTGTGCGTAGGGCGAATGCCGCATAGGGCGAAAGACATTTCGGGCCGACGTTTGTGCGCCACTCGACAATACCCGTGGCTTGCTGGAAACAAAAGGAAACGAGAAGAAGAAAAAAGAAATATACACGCGAATGGCAAACGGGCGAGCGAAGGGGGAGGCGCGTCCTTCCCCCAGGTTTCCTCTTTCCCTTCCTTTTTTTTTTTTATTTTTCGAGACCTTCGCGGTTACTCGCTATGCGACGCGCTCTTTTCCCTGAGATACGACGGCCTGTTCCGAGCCAGTTCCAGATTACGACCTTTACGATCCCCGTTCCGAGAGCCAGCTCTCGGATCGGCTGAAGCGAGGGGCGATAAAAAATCTCACCCCCTTCCCCGTATGAAAAGCGGACCGAGTCGTTCCCTTTTCTCGACCGCCGGAGGGTGGAATTGGATTTTCCGCGCGACTTCCCCGCGGAGAACTGATTTCTAATTGGACGTCCGTTTGATGGGGCCTGCCTATTCTCGCGGATGATTAACGGATCTATGATCGCTCGGCGTGGGGCGGGATCAAAGCCAGAACGTTGTCACTGTGCTGGAACGTGACGGGGAAAAGCTGAACTGTCCACGGTCCGAGGGACAACGCTCAACTTTTACTAAGCAAACGCGATTTACAAGCACCGCGCGCGGTGAACGGGAGAGGTCTGGCCGCGCGTTAAACCGACAATATTTGTCATATTGATGCTGATGAAAGGTGACAGCCGTAATCCATTATGAACACGATTTGTAAAGATCGCTTTGTCCGTGGGTATCAATGTCCTGCGCGCCGGCGACGATTTATAATCCAATGGTATCCATCATTCGGCCAGACGTTAACGCGTGTATCTCGTGACAGCTGAAACTCTATGGATTTCGATAAAACACCGTCGATATTTTCCGCATTAATATCGCGGATCGGGTTAAACGCGCGTTGTATTACATTAAATCGAGCCGGCAATGAAATTTTGCTCGGGTGGACGTGTGCGTTGCGTCGCGAAAAATTCGTCCGGGCTTAATCATTCAACATCGTAGTAAATCAATTTCAGTTATTACTCCTGTTTTCGCGCAGATTTTAATTTGTGTCTATCGAGTTTTACCACTTCTAAATTTCTAAAATTGAAAGCAGACGAGATCCTAAGTACTTACCGGGGACCTAAAGAGTGTTCATTCATCGCAGAAGAAATCTGCGAGTACGAATCAGCGACGCGGCGACGAGGGGCATCGATCAGACGCGCGTGCTCCTCGAAATTCCATCTATTTCGTTCTAAATTTACCCGAAACGCGGGACACCTACGACCCCGTGGAGGGAGCAACTCCAGCGTGAAATCATTTGTCCAGGACGAAGGGGCGGCGGGGCGCGAAACGGCCGCAAATTGAATAGCTGGCGGAAATACCGGCGGAACGAGCCAACGAATAACCCGTTCCGTGCATCCCTCCGTGCTCTCCCTGATTTATTAGGGCCAGGAGCGTCAAAGAAAATGTGCAACGCGCGCGGCCCCCGCCCGTCGTACTTTTCGGGCTGACTGCGTCGCGCGCGCAGGATCCCCGAGCTCTTTCGGGGAAAAATGTGGAATCACCGGGAGTCGTTTGTTCGTGTGCACGCGGATTAAACGCGTTCGAGCCACGTCGACCGTGAGGAATCATTCCTTTGGTCGAATCTTTAATAACGAGGACGATTTTGGCAAAAACGAAACGCGACTGAACGATGTTTGTAATATCCTTTTAAGTAGTGACATCTCTAAAAAGTGTTACACCCCACTCGCGTTACAAAATGAATCATATTTGACCACCCTCGTTACTATATAATGCTCCCGATTCTCGCGGTCTCCTCGCCAAGCCAGATTCTCAGCCGTCCCCCTTTTAGTTTGCAATTGAAATGAAAAAGGCGACGATGCGACGGCATTAATGAAACGTCAGTCACATTTGCGTATCGCGATACCCAATCCCTTCCTCGCTCCTATCCGAAGAACAACGACCGAAGGGGGGTAGCAAAGGTCGCGGTCGGCGGTCACGCGATAAAATAATTAAAAGCGTCCCTCCCCCTCGTTCCACGGAACGCGTTGGCGGTGAAAAGGTAATTATTATTCCGTCCGTCGCGGCGGAGGGACGGGAAAGAGGGGACGCCGCGTAGGATGACAAGGAAATGGACAAGTATCCTGCGTAGAAGCTCGAGAAAACTTGGCTCCTCCAGGGTGATCGTTGAAGACCGAAAAAACTACCGCTAAAAATCTAATAAAGCGAAAGGAAAAAAAACACCCTGACGAATACGAAACAGGAGGTACGTACAAAACAGTCGAGGAACGTGAAGATGAAAGTATCCAAAGGCGCGGAGTTCCCCCCCCCCCCCCCCCCACATGAACGGGGAAAAAAGGCAATCGGCGACAATGAGAGAGTCGCGAAGGAGTCTGAATAAAGCCGTTGGGAATGAACGTCAACCGCGAAAAGCACGGGACAAATCCGCGGGACGGAAAGGGGGGGGGGGGGGGATAACAAGGGAGTCTACGTCGGCCGAAAATTTAGGAAGCCGAATAAACTAGGCAGAAATGCACGGGTCGTGGGGAGGCCGAGCAGCAGAAAGAAGTGGAGCGCATAAAAACGCAGCGAGGACGAGGATGCCAGGGCGGCAAGGAGAGAAAGGAAAGAAAAGGAAGGGCTTAATATCGTGTAACGTAATTTAAAAGTGTAATTGCTCTTGTCATGCTCGACGCTGAAGAGGAGAGCCACGGAGCGGGAGGGGAGGGGAGGGGCTGGACAATGGCTCCAACCCTGGCGTAGCTACCGGCAGCGTAATAAGTTTTCATGCAAAGCGAACGTGGATTATCCAACCGTGAATGTGCCCGGGAATTATATTTCACGGGAGGAGGAAGCAGACTGTTACTGTTGCTATCTCCGTCCTTCTGCCCGCAACCCCTTCACGCGGTTGCCCTTCCATTCCCACCCACACCCCTTCGCAGCGTTTCGTCTCTGGCTCCACTCCCCCATCCCTCGCGCCTCCGCCTCGGACTTGTCATAAATTACACGGGCAAACCGAGGCCAACGACAGGATTTAGCAGATTCTATAGGAGCCTGTAACTTTCCGCCCTGTCCCGTTTTGTCCTGCTCCGCGACGTTTCTGGTTTATGCGCGCCCATCCCCGGAGCCCGCCGTCTACAGGTGAGCCAATGGTACCCGTTGACTGTCGGGGGACGCGATAAATCGCCCAGCTACCCGGCTCAACAGCGATGCTCCCCGACGAGGGAGCTTTTGTTAACTTCGTCCGATGTATATATCTTCATTAGAAACCGGTCAGATTTTACCCGAAAGGAGCACTTGTTCCACTCGGATAACAGCCGCCGTGGAGAGGCGACTATAACGCCACTCAAATTAAACTCGCCTCCCAAAATGTCTTACCCCACGCGACGCACCGGCGCGAAGCAATATTCTCTGTACCTACCGAGAATCACGTATCCACCGTGAAAAATCTCCCCTGCGTCATCCATTTACCCGGTTTCAATCGAGAGACGAAGTGGCGCGGAGGGCCGGGGAATTGAATCGTGGTAACCTGGAACTGGCTCGCGAGCAACAGAGGGATAAATCGAACGGGCAGAGGGTCGAGGTCGCCGGGAAAAGGGGTGATAAGCCAGCGGCCAGGCCGGGGCTAAGCAAGTCCCGGGAGTTTAGAGGAGAGACGCCCGGTAGACGGGCACAGGGCGGACGGGCGAGCGAGCAGAACGGTCGGGGTTGAAGTAAAGCCGCGAGAATACGGTGAGCGGGGCGAGGAGACGGATCGCAGTGGGGTCCGCGTGCGAGGGAGACAGGGTGGGCCGAGGATCCGTGAAGGGACGAGAGGTGAGACATATGAAACGGACATGAACTTTGAGCGGCGCAAGAACAAGCCTCTTGATGTCGGTGTCGGTGGGGCGCGCTGGTGTGGTGGAGAGTCAGTCTGTTCCGGTGGTGAATCGACGATGGTGTGCTGGTGGAGGAGAACAGAGTGGGGGGTGGGGTCGAAGGCGGCGGCTCCAGACTGGAGACCCAGGTCGATATCAGCCTCGAGCAAACCAGACATCTACCGACCATTCGCAAAACATTCACCTCAAGTGTCCCCGGCAATGCCCTTCTCTCTACTACTCGTGCACCCTCAATACGCTGCAGCCGCGGGGGTGCAGTCGCGCCCTCCTTCGCCGTCCACCGACCACCCCCTGCTGCACTCTTCCTCTCGGGAGATAACCTCCGGACGGAACTGAAATCGCATTAACGATCGCTTCACGGGTCACTTGCTCCACGGCTTTTCCTCGTCATTTTCTTTATTTTTCCCACCGTCCCGTGGACGGGGATTTAATCGTCGGTCCACCCTACCCTCCGAGCAGTCACGCCAGTCACGATAATCAAATAACGTCCATTCACGTGCCTGACGGCCGTGTTTGCTCTTTGTCGGAGGAGCATCTTCAATATTTCTTGAGTCGTTGGAACCGCGATTTTCCAGCGACAGATTCGCGACGGTAATGAGTATCAATCTCTTGTCGCGGATCTGTTGGAGGAGAGTGATCGATGCCGGCGAGAAAACCGGTGGAACTAGTCGCGTGACAAATCACCTCGTTGCCTTACGCAAATGTAATAACGCGTTTTTCCTCGGGACGTGTCGATAAATTCGTATTATCGGCGTGTTTATTCGCGAATTATGGGTTGACGGGAGCGCTAACACTCGCGTCACTTTCAATTCCCGAGGATTAAATGCGAGGGGATTCTGTTCGGTGAGTTTGGTTACTTGATACAGACACTTCCAGAGCGGTGTATTAAGAGCTAGGAAAAGTGCCTTTAAATGCTTAGTCCCGCAGGAAAATGTCCATGTAATTGAGGAGTGAATGGGGGTAATTAAACCTAAATAGGGGAAGCAGCTGTTTAGCTTGCACCATTTACCCATGAATAGGTGCGCTCGTATGCGTGCTCTCCGGGGGTGTTAATATTATTTAAGATAATTCAGCGGGATTTTGTAAATAGATCATTTTTAGCAATTTAACATTTTTTCTTTAACCACTGCTGCAGTTGCACCACTTCTTAGATGGTACATTTCAAATATTGGGGAACTTGGATGTATTGTACACCAACGAGAAAGCTAGTTGCAGTGCGATAAACCAAGAGAACTTGGTCCAATTTTCTTACGCGTTATAACCATCCATCTACGCTTCTGGAAATTAGGATTCACACCTGGCATGGATGGTTGCAACGTTATTGGAAACGATATCCTTTAGTCGCCTTCCGGATATCACGCTCGTCAGGTGGGATTTCCTCGGTGGAACGCAAGGGGAGAGGCTTACATCGCGTGAGCAGCGAACGGACTGGCGGTCTTATTCACCGTGGTCGCATTAACGTTCATAAACTTTGAGCGTACCCGATGCCATATTTCAAGTTAATGAGCGCAATAAATTTATACGTCGCGGTAGACTGGCAGGCAGACAGGGAGATTGAACGGCGCGGAGAGGGTGACCCGACAGAAGAGAAAAAGAAGGGAAACGACGTGGGCAAGTGGACGGTCGGATAAAAAAGGAGAAAATCGAGAGAAGAAACTAAGAAGGAAAAACGTGATCACTAACGAACAGAAGACATAGAAATTAAATGACGATGGGGCAACAAGGGAAAGTAATTGAACGTTGAAAAACGGGTTCCAGCACAGCGAGGAGGAGGAGAAATTATAAAGAGAAAATTACGGAACGTAAAAGCACAGGTGAAGTTAAAGGATAAGGAAGTAAGGTGGAAGGACGTGATAAACAGGGGGTTGGATACTGCGAAAATAAAAGGTGGATGGAAGGAAGTAACGAGTAACAGTAATTGGAAAGGAAAATAAAAACTTCGACCGGCGAAATGGGGAGAAATTGCGAGTTAAGGAGGACGGAGAAATACCGGAGGTGGTAGCAGGAAAAAAGTCAAGGATGGAAAGAGGGTGTACGTACACACAGGCGACCGATATCCGTTTTTATTAATAGAAATTCAATTTGAACGGAGCAAGCTCGGCAATTCGGAGAGAATCGAATTATCCGCGGAATTATCGGGAGTGCACGATATCCGTGCATGACCTCTGTGTGTGTGTGTGTGTGTGTGTACGCGTAATCTATAGTCGGGGCACGTTTTACACGTCAAGTACAGTTCGCAGCGACGAGAGTTTCGTCGACGATATTTCCCAGCATGAAAATGTAGCTACCTTAATTCCGTTACTGTCAAACGTCGGGGTAGCTGATGTTGTCTGTTCGTTAAAACGTTCTGTATCCGAGTAATTTCAACCCCCTTGCTCCCCATTGCTTTTTTCCTTGATGATGCGCGATGGGATTTAATATACACGAGTTTGAGAAATCCTTGAATTCATGGACGAAAAACGGGAGCACAGAAGAAGTTGAAATGTCAAGTCTGTTAAGTGGTAATTCTGTAATTGCAGATATAATAAAATAAAGTGGTCACCTTTTCGATAGCGAATTATGTTACAATAATACTATCTTGACCACCGATTTCGAGTGGCTGTTCGATTTTATTTCAACCGCAATCTTTCAACTTCTACTCAAATAGCCTAACTAACTTTCCTAACAAAGGCAGAAGTTGCACAGGAATTTAGTGAGGACTAAAGAGGTGGAAGAAAGTTTTAATTGTTACTTTTTAAAAGTATTAATGTAGTTTATTAATTGGGGTGGATACCAAGAACGCTGTTCACGTTTTTCTTGATAAGAAAACGCCGATCTACGTGCAAAATTTGTTAAGTTGACTAGTGTAGACTCAAGTACTAGATGCCACAATGAAAATTGTTTCAAATCAAAGTTGCATCGATTTATGTCGACTAATAAGGATTACACTCTCCGGTACCCTTTCAATATTCCTGCGGAAAATAATCACGAAACAGAGAAGCCACACGACGCCAGTGCAATCAATGATTGAATCTGCGAAGTCAACACATCGAATTCCGGTGTGCGTCCATGGTTCATTTACTTTAATCTATTCAGCATCGATTAAATGTGTACCACGAGCACGGTACAAATTGGTCCCCATCATCCGCGGGGGACAAGCAAAGTCCAAGGATTCCAGCGAAATTCCGTCGAAGAAATTCCAGAGACGCTGGAATAATCTCTCCGGCTGGAGTCTGCAGCCAACAAAGACGCAAACAGACCCGATAGGATTCCGCGTTCGCGATGTACTGCACGAACGGTCATAAAATTCCAGCGAACTGTATGAAAGTCGATCGATTTCTCGACGGTGCTCTTCATCCAGGACCGTTTGCCGATTACAAAAGGGATCCGTCGCGAAATCCACCCCCTCCTCCGGCGCCGACCACCATCCCACCGGTCCTTTTCTCCGCGAAAACTTTGTGGTTCGCCAGTCAGCGACCGGATCCTTTTCCACCGAGACACCGTACAAGATTACTTTCTTTGTACAAGCTCGAAGTTCGTTTCTCCGCCCGATGGCTGCAGTCGATTACAAAGACCGCTCTTCGAGGCCCCGGCTCTTTTGTGCCGCTGCTTCTCGTCGTTTTATCCGCGAAAGTCGTGCCTCCCGTTCCCCCCGGTGCCCATCGAACGGCTCCCTCCGCCTCTGTGTCTCTTCTTTTGCGGGAATTAATCGGCGACGGATGCTCCGGCGTGCTCGATTGGAAATTAAAAATCGTCGAGTCCCTTAAAGGGCAACTTTGAACCGCGCCTCGAATCCGATGCAACTGTCAGACGCGGCGCTTCCTGGTGCACGAGGGGTCACTGCTCGAGAAATCGTTGCAGGGTATACGAATAGAAGTGTGTCGAAAGGGATTACTAAAAGTGTTTTAAAGGTCTAAATACACTTATCAGTTCCGTGAATGAACTGTGTCGTCACGGAACTGATAAGTGGGTTTAGACCTTTAGGCTTCGATGTAGCGTTGCAGGAGAGGAAGAGGGCCGATCGTAAATCCGGGATGTTTCGAAGGCCGATCCGAAATGGCTGACGGCGAGTGAAAGGGAGGAAGAGGGAAAGAGAGGATGCAAATTCATTAAAGCAAATTACTTACGCACGGGCTTAAACAAGGTGAGCTCGATGTAATAAAAGGATACTCGCTTACCCTTTGTTAACGTCATGGTGCAACTCGTGCGTTCGCTTAAGCACTCGCTAATACATCCAGCCGAGACAGAGCCGAGCCATTCGGGCCCGTGGCGGTGATAATGAATAGCGACAACTCCATAAACTAACTCCTCAGAGGGAAAGGAGAGAGACGGCGGAACGATGCCGTCGAGTTTGGATGCGGCAATGACGAACACGATGCTGAAGCACGGAACTGTGAGATTAGAACTGAGCGTTCCAGGAAACTACAATGACTGCACGGAAATGCAATCCCGTCTGAATATGTGTGTTTTGCCGTTGCTTTGGAGGAAGACGACGAAACGAACGAGGTCCTGCTGCTTCCAGCGTCGAAAATGTCGCACGTAGAATTTAAACGAGATTTCACGGGTTGAATATCGAAACGACACGATTACACTGTCTAGGGAGTACAACATGTAATAAAAAACTTGACCCAGCCAAGGCGCTCACTAAGCCCTCACTAAACTATAAGTTCTCAAGACTGTTTTACAAGATTAAGCTAAGTATAAAAATAGTTGTTCAATTTTTTAATAAACAAAATCTCAATTCAAAACGCGAATAACTAAACAAGCCCATTAAAACCTCTATGAGGCTAAGACAGAATCTGATTCTATTTTAATTCAAACAATCCCCCTAATTTATCAATAATTTGTCGTCCCTGTCACCGTGCCCCGCGCCTCCCTCTGTTCTCACCATCAACGACGTAATTCCCGTGAATTCAAAGCAGAGCTCCCATGGTCTCTGTGCAAAGTTACTCGAGGAGAGCGCGAGAGAGCGCGGCTTCGTCAGCGTGCCTGCGGGAAACCGAGAAATCTCTCCGTGCCTCGATGATTCCGCGCGTCGTACACGCAACAATAGGCGGAAACGTCGAGCGTTACAAAAGGAGCATCGCGAGGGAGTGAACGCCGGACAGGAACGGGCCCGGTGGCCCGATAAAGAATCGGTTCTCGAATCAAAGGTTCTCGGGGAAACGTTGTTGCTCCCTGTCTCCCGCATATGGTGCTCAGATCGCCGATAGTTACGGTGTCTGACCATTGTAATTGGGTATTCGCGAACACGAATGTCCGTTGCCCGCGCGTACAGATACGATCGATTTGATTTTTCGGCGGCGCATCGGCTTTCGGTCTTTATTCCCGGCCGGCCAGACCCGTTTTAATTGCTTCTGTTTTGATCGAACGCTCGCCAATGGACACGGGCGCGCGATTAATTGGACGTGGCTCGCGAAAGGAGAGCCGAATAGCGTGGCGAAATGACAGAGGGGGGTTTGAAGAAAATATTGCGGCGTATTAAGAACGTGGCTACCGCAGGGAAAAGGAGGTACAGGAATTATTGACTCTGTCACTTGAACCTAGATTCGATCAACTTTCACCACGTGAATGGACCGACTTGGTGTCGCTTGCATCCAAGGAATCGTTGGAAAACAAAAGGATAAAGCGAAAGATTACGCGATAAGCCGTATCCACGATGCTAACCGAGCGACGTTATCAATCCTCGGCGCGCTCGTTACGCTCTACACGCTATCGGGCAGCAACGATTCAATTAAATTCGTCATATACCGCTGACCGACGATAAACGGCCGACGTCTTGGCGAACGGACGAGTCTCGCCGCGATTATGGTAATCCGGTGACGTCCCCCAAGTCCCCCCTGATATTTCAGGCCGAACGTTATTCAGGAGAGTCTCGAGGACGGAGTCGAGATGCCTTTTTCCCGGCGGCTGCAGATTTCACTTGGCGTGCGCCGTTTCCTCTTATTCTTCCTCCGGCTGTGGTCTTCTTCTTGAAATCACGCGACGTCCAGACCCTCGGCAGCCTCGTTGTCCGCGGCTAGATAGGGAGGTTTGCATTGCAGATTCGAGAACCGATACAATCTGGCCGGCCTGTTGCCAGAACCGAGCAGACGTCTTGGTTACTCCCAGAGCTACGCGACGTGAATCCGTCCCAGCCACGAGGAATCGAGGTTTTCTGCATACATAACGGAAATCGCGATGACCACGAGTCCGCTTTATGACGTCTACTTGCCGCTGGTTGTGGACAGCAATGGTCAGTCATTCGAAAATCGCTCACTTCTCAAGTAATTTTAGCTGAAACGCATGGCTGTGTTTCTATCGCTAGTCGCTATCGCAGACGCGATTAAGTTATGCTGTGATGTTGATTTTTAATGAAACGGGGAATTATGATGATTTATAGTAGGTTTCTATTGAATACGTTGTAACCTTGAAATAGCCAAGTCCACTGGATACAGCTTCCTTCGCAATTCGGAGTTTACGATTCTTTTAAAGAAAGATGACATATGAAAAGTAAGGGGAAAAACAAGGGATGCAATCAAGTGTTCAAACTTTAGTCCATCAACAAAATACGTTATACATCCCAGAATCATTAAAAATGGACATTCGAATCGATGTATCCGTACAGACGTGAAGCTTCGCGCGAAAAGCTCTGTGGGCGATGTAAGGTACCGTACGCCAGTGAGCATAAGCAGTTTGCACCCAACATCTTTATCAACGCGCAGGGGACACGCGTAACAATCAGCTGCCCGTGTTAATCGAAACCCATTAGTCCCCCTCCGGGATGATCGATAATTCGGTGGATCGAGGAGAATTGTCACCGACGGATCGACGGTGACCAGGGGGCGGCCAGGTCCCCGATAATTGGCCGATAAAAGCGGTAAACCCGGCTGTATCGAGATTACATTGTAAGTGCGCCGCTCGGCGCGGCAGATATGCAAATGATTATTAATTATTGGCGCGTCGATCACCGTGTCGTCGAACGGTGGCCGGAATCGATGGTTTGCGCGACTATGAATTCCTTCACCCCGTAGACCGATGCCGGATGATAAAGTTTAATTAAGGATCGTATTAACGCGCGGCGGATAGAAACGCGACGGGGATGGTATAAGCAGCGGCTGAGTGAGCGGTTAGCGAGCAGGTGCACGGATAATTATACGCTTTCCTCCTATATCGTCGCATGCTACCGGAATAATTAAGCAAAACTGATGAGGGGCCCCCAGCCACTACACCCTTCCCCTCCCGCCCGCCACCCGCCGCCCTTGTCCAGCAGTTTGCTGAATTTTTAATTTGCGCGCCGATGCGCCGCCGCGCCGCCGCGCACCCTCCAAATTAACGTTGTTAATGCTGCCGACCTGCGCGAGCGTATCGCCGAGGCTTATTGGCGCGCCGATGATAATTACGCTCGGTTAACCGGTTGACTCTCGCTCCGCGGAGTAATCGTTTGTTGACGGGCTTAACTCGCCCTCCTTCGTTGCACCGCGGCTCGCAGCGTTTTCGTTCTTGTTTCCCAGCGACCGAAGTCTGGCGGAACAATCGTTAGACGCTTCTCACGAATGAATTATTGAAACGATCGAGATAAAGGGAGCTCCGGGTGAGCCTGAATTTTTCATTACGCGCGTGCATGCATAATTCGGCGATCTTTCAACGATCCGCGCCGCGCCGCGCCGGTAGCGCGGTCCCTCGAAAGTTTAACGACGGGCGTAATAGCGAGAGAGGATCGTTATAAATGACGGGTCGGATCGTTCCTTTCCAACTTCTTTCTCGTACGCTCTGCGTCCCGCACGTTCTACATGCTCGGGATATTATGGATGTTGCTTTAAGCGCGGGATGTAAAATTCAGGGGATCCGGGGTTAATCTCTGTAACTGGCAGGGGTATGAAATTTCTAGGGGTCTTTAGGGATTGATTCACCTCTCGTGTTTGATGTGAACACGGTGTATATGATGCCAAAGTATTTCTAACCTAATTTTAAGAAGCTAGTGACACGTGTCTGGCCAAATAGGTACTGGGCGTTTCTACTCGCGCATTCTGACTGAGGACGATTACGGAATGTCAGTGGCTGCGCGCATTTGTAGGAACTCAGGGAATCACTACCAATAAGGAATGTAAGCAATTGTAAATGGGCAATTAGGAACTCAGATTACACGCGATCAAGTCTTCATAGATTACGTTTCTGCCATCGAAGAAGATCGAAGCTTTCCATTTTACCGAGTCCACCATTCACACATCGAGCACGTTGCGCGCGTGACGATTACGTTTCCACGAGGGAACGACAAATGAACGACCGATGTTCAACCACTAGTCCCTCTCGAAGCAAATCGTTCATTCCATGAACTTTCACGGTCGAGCCGACGTGTCGTGGGATCGTCGGCGAGAAAAATGGTAAAACGCATTCTGCACGAGCGTCGCCGATTCGCCGTGCTTCTTCTACAGTCCTCCGCGCCTCCTCGAGCTCCGCTCCTCTCTCTTTCCGCTTGGCGTTGCATGCACGCGCGCGTTTTCTCAGCATCATCGCTCGTGCAACACCGAGTATTGACTCATTGCGGCGAGGTACGCCGGCAGAGGAGATTTCTCCGGTCAGATTACGACAGGGAACATCGCTCGTCGTTTTGCTACACGACCTACGATTTACTCGCGCGACTCCGGCTACGACGTACGCGCCCCGAAACACTCTTTACGAGCCTCGTCCCTTCGATTCAGTCGTCTAGACTCTAGCGGCAAAATACGGCTAGAAATTTATTCGAATCGCGCCTCGTCGCGGGGCGCTTTAAATCGCGATTGTTCGTAGATCCTTCGAAGGACGTATCGTTTCCGCGAAGATAGACTCGATGCTTGTGTGAGAGAATGAAACTAAGGGGGTGGATTATTATTGCGATAGAGAAATCTGAAATCTAATTCCTCAGTTCCTCTATGAAGGACCTAACAGTAGTTCTATCCGCATCCTAGTAATTCAATGGACACGAGATACGAAAAATGTTCGTGACTACACTACGAGAAGAATAACAGGAAACATACCTTGGGGTCGAAGTTGAAGACCTGTTCAGGTTTCAGCGGACACTCGAGGCCGCATTTGCAGGTTCCCACTGTCGTCAGGTACTCCTTCAGCTGATCCAGCGAACCCAGCGCTGTGCTGCTTGGACTGCAACAGAATAAACAGAAATTAGCGAACGAAGAAGGATACGCGCTGAAAGATATAGACACGAGTTGTGACGCGCGATAATCTTTCATCCCGAGGGTAATCATATCGAAACTTATCTCTGAATCAATCCTTCGTATTCGCCTCTATTTTCTCTTGGATCGGACCAGTTTAACTCGACAGGAATAATAAAAGTTACCGTTCTCGCTTTCTTTTCATCCATTTCCCATCGAGTTCTCGCCCATGAGACCTCCAGCACCGCGAAAGGAACGAGCTGGCGATATCAAAGATGAATCGACTCGCTCGTAAAGAAGGTGTAACAGCGAGGAAGAGGGTAGTCGATGTTTCGAGGGGATCGCCAAATAGGCGTTTCATAATTTCACCGGCCGCGTCGATGAAGCGCGAAGGGGGACGGTTTATTACCCACTGGCACCGGCTGTTTGGCGAGACCGGACAGTAATGGTCCGAGGACGTTTGACCAGCAACGAACGAATAACACAGAGGGGAGCTTTGCCAATAATTCAAACTGGTCCTGAGAAACTGAAACGGTATCGTTGTCTGCAGAGGGATGAATTACTGCGCTGCTTGGATTACTGGCTCGTTCGCCGCGCCGCGCCGCAAGGATATTTCACGTCGACGTCAATATTCTGCGATATTCATCTCGATTCTTCTGTTATTACTAAAACGTAACCTAATCAAATACCTAGCCTACTCGTGGGATCCGTAAAATATATTTAGAAGCGCGTCGCAAGAAGCCCAGGGTCGGCAGATTCTGACGCGAGATCAACGCCGACTGGTCCAAACGATTTACCCTCGAGGTACGCCGGCAAAGTAAGAAGAAGCGTGCCCCGAAACGCTGATTAACACCTTCAATCTTCGCGCTCCGAACTCCGCGCCAGGTTTTTGCCCTCGTTAGCAGTTTCATTTCGCGCGGCCAGCGGGTGTAATTGAAATTCCGCAATTAATCCGGGGGCACGGGTCGTCATAACGACGGGAGGAGGGACGGCGCCCGTATAGAAAGACGAGTTCATCACCTATCGCTCTCTGACGTCCACCTGACGAGCAGCTAATTCGACGGAGGGACGGACGGTGGATCTTCGGCTCCGACGGGTTCGGGTCTTGGATCAACGAGCTGAAACGTAGGCAGCCTCGCCGCTTGTATATTGATTACCCTATAGAGAGACAGAGAGACTTTGTTTCGGGGGGTACTTTGCAGCTTCCTAAACTAATAACCCCAGGCGCTTCATCCCGCCATTATAACCCCGAGGGAGGGCTCGCCTTTCCCGTCCCGGCACCCCCTCCTACCACACCCCCTCCGCAGGAATTCTCCTGGCAATTATTTCTCGTGACAACAAGACGAATTCGTGCAGCCAGGTTCTCGCGCTAATTTGCGCCGGATTCGATTTGTCCCCACCCCTCTTCTCGCCCACCCTTCGCCACGGCCCCACGGTGAATTATGAAACGCATATTTCCACCTCGTCGCGAGTTGGCCACGAATTATTATCGACCACGAGCAGGAAGCTAAGGTAAAGCGTTTTATCCGCTGGTTTGTAGGGTGAACGATGTACCTAGTTGATTATCGCTGAAGGGGGTGGAGAAATAGCTGGTGACTCTGCTGTGGTAGCTTTGTGGAAACGGGGCTTGTGAAATAGATTAATCGTGCACTTTAGTGGATTAATTGATTAGACACTAGGTTTCCAGATAATGAGAATAATTTTATAGTAGAATGAAATGTGTAACTAATCTTATCAATGATTAAAGTAGAAGATAATATATCGACAGCGATCTGTTTTCTTCCCCTTTAGCTTCATTCAGTATTTAGTACCTATATATATATATATATATAAAAGTAGATATACCACAACCCGTCATTTTGAATGTCGCCAAATACGACACAAAATTCGAATAAACGTAAACAGTGTCAAATTGGATATTGAAGAGATAGAAAACCGATAATACTTGCGATAGATGCAAGAAATATGTTTGCAAAAAGGTCTCTACCTTCATTTGCAAGAACTGTCTTCACTAATAATAAATTCACCATTTTTAAGTATTGAAAAAAAGTGTATTTCTAAGTAGTATAAATATGTATGATGCATAACCGATTTTCTAAATAACAAGTCATTTTGACTAAGTAATTGGTAGAAGCAGCTATACATTTGAATTGTCGGTAGTTCTAGTGTCAAGCGAATAACGAAGTTACACCAGTATATACCTACCTGCTCGAGGAAAGTGTATGTCTGAAAGGGACAACAAACTGTTTTCCACGTTAAGATCGCGGTATGGACTGATTGTCAGTGTTGCACGCGTGCTGCTGACAAGGCGCGACGTTACAACGGTCAGGTTCTCATAACCCTTGACTCGTGTCTATGCATGTACCCGATGCTGGGAATGCTGTCGACGCGTGGACTATACTTATCTGTGATCTATGAACGGTTTACCCTTCGCACACGCTTTTCCGCGAGAAACCACGCCACGTGCTCGGCGGAACGAGCGCTGGACGCCTTTTGGACCGAACGTGGGAAGCCGATCCTCGCTTCGGTTACGAACTCGGTCGAATTTCATCCTCTCTATAAGCCTTTCAGCTGCTATACCAGCCGCACGAGCAGGCGAGTATACGCGGAACGATCGAAAATCGTTGAACGCGCGCGGCAAGGAAGAGTAGAAGCGAAGATCACGAGCGATAAATCGCGGAAGGCAGGTCGCAACGCTAGATCTACACCGTCGCGTACCAATTGGAATTGGCTCGTAATTCGCGGCCATTCCGACGGATGGCTTCGCCCCGATAATTACCGCCGCGCGATAAATTTATGACAGCAATAATTTACGCGGAAACTGCGACCGACTGGCTCGATAAAGGGTGATTAACTATAAAACGAAGCCCGCGGTGGCCGGGCATGACACGCGGCCGTCTCGTTTATCCGCCATCGAATTTTAAATGATCGACTCAGGCCCTCGATTTTCCAGAAGCTACCAGAACGCTCGCGTTCGATCCCATTTGGGATATGATTAACGAGAGGCTGGTGGCAGTAAGCGGGATATTAAATGCTTAAGACGGAAGTCTGAGTACCTTAATGCCTTAACACGTCGCCGGCTGGTAACCCCGTAAATGGCCAGAATGCTGGAAAAACGCTCGTGCACGAGCGTTCTCGGTTTCCCATCGATGGGCGAAGGTTGGCCAGGCTGCGTTCGGCCGCGGCACGAAACCACCGCCACAAATCAATAATCCCATTCGCAAGATCGTTCGTGCCCGATCAATTGCGGTGTCCATTACGCCTCGAAGAGAGCGGTCTCTATCCGCGGGCCTGCGGCGCGATATTATCTGACGGAACGCGCGGCAGAAGATGGGGGAGAGGGGGGGACTAGGGGGTCGAATAATTTTCGACCACGAAAAGTGAAACGTTAACGGCGCCCGATCACGAACCGCTCGTTTCCTTCGGCTGTTTTGCACTTTTGTGCATGCGAGTCGAACCGATCGGGACCAGCAACAATTCAGAGAGGGTGAGAGGGTATGAGGGGTAGCGGGGAACCATTTCGCAAGTTGGATCAGGCGCAGATTGCAGTCATTTGCTGGCATAAATTGCACGGCCTGGCGATCGTCTCGCGCGGAGGAATGAGAGCCGTTATATGCGGTGCACGTCGAAAACGCCACGGTTCGAGAAAAGATCGGGGAGTCCCTGGTGGCGCGGCGCCCTCTCTCGCTGCTCTCGCGGAACTATCGCCGATGCCAGATCGGCCCGAGGCGAGCTTCGTCGATGATTGCTCTGCCGGTGTCAAGCTCGATCTCGATTCATTTGGCCCATCCTTCTTGGTATTCCGGCAGATCTCGAGCGGCGAGCTTCTCTTTGGAGCACGCGAACCGGGGGGTGATTACGTTCGGGTGGAGAATTGATAACGGAAGGGGGGGGGGGAGTAATAGACGGCGTCCAATACTCCATTCTGAGAGCATTTATTTCTCTATACCCTCTCGGTTTTTTTTTTAAATTAATTTCAGGGATAGTAGAGGTAATTCTAAGGGAGGGTGAGTGGTAGAAAGCGAGAGCTGGTAAGTTGTCGCGAGTGTGATGCAGATAATAACAGGAAGCACGAGATTTATACCTCCATCGCGCGCTGAATTATGAGTAAACGTTCTAAACTTGCAAACGCTCGCATGAATATTTATGACGGATTTGTTTCCCCCGTAACTACGATCTTTCCCAGACTTTTTTACGACAGAACTTCGTTACACCAGAGTCACAGCTATCAACGGCAATGTACGCATTAGGCGATAAGATTATCGGGCCCGCGTTCCGAGGCGCGCTGATAAGAGTGCATAGCGTGAATTCCTGCTGAACGTAGGCATAGGTTATGCACGTCCCTTCGGCTGGCTATTGATCAGGTAACAATGGAACAATGAACCTTTCAGAGCAACGTGCGCAAGGAGGAGGTGCTACAATCCTTTCTACGTCTAGCCACAAACGTTTTGTCTTCTGACTCTTATCTTTGCTTTTGTTTGATTCATTTTTCCACGAATCACTCTTAGAATCATATCTAATGTGTCATCCCCGGAGTGAAAATGTACAGCTGCTGGGTAAGTATCCACTGGAAAAAGAAGGAATAATTTGTCATGATAAGGGACATAATTTTTCATTTAAAACGGTTGTGAAAATGTTGCTCCCTTTGTAAAGCACGCGCGAGGTTTACGGCGAAGATTGAGATTAAAATAATTGTTTAATGGCTGGCACGCGTGTACGTCAGAACAGGTAATAGTTTTCAATGGCGGCGTATTCATTCCGTAGATTTATCGTTGCCGCGTGAAATGCTGTTTATAATACTCGATCGATCATACATTTGCATATTAACGCGCGCCGGCGTACGCTCCTGTGTTTGGAAATATAATGAACAACAAACGGCGACGATAAATGACGTTTCGTATAGATAGAAATAATTAATGCCCGTTTGAAAGGTTAATCCGCCGGAGTGAACGATGAAACATTGTTCTGGAGGCGATTTATCGGCGCGATAATATAACGGGGATAAAATTAATTTTAGGGCGCGGGACTTAAAAGGTGGAATATCAATTCGCGCTATCACGGTGCGCTGAAACGATGGAATAATATTCGCGCGACGCAGCGCCGCGGAAAATATTTATTTTTGCCGGGGCGGAAAAATATTTGCTTTGGCGAGTAGTTTAAAATTGAAGCTAATGGAAATAAATACGACGATCGGAGGCTCGACAACGGAAAGCAGCATGTTTATTACGAGTACGAGACAAACAGCTAAACAAAAAGCATCCCTGCGCCGCGGAACCGGTTGTGAAGTATTCGAGTCGTTTACCAGCCGGATGAAAATATTAAACAGCAAATAAAATAAAATAAAATAGCAGGGGGAGAGTGCATCTATATTCGACGACAGATTGCAAAGCAAAATCGCTAACGAGTTATTGACAACATTCCCCGTAATAAATGTAGGTATCTAAGTACCACTCAATTTTCATATTTTCGCGGCTGACGATCGACTTCGTTTTTCTCTCATTTTTGCAACCCGAAGCATATTCGAAGCAGATCCCTCAGCACAGTGTCATACTACGCGCATCGTGCACGTGGAAACGCGTCTTTAAACCATCGATCGATTCCCTCGCGAAGAAGCATCTTCGGGGAATCGCTCGATGACAGCCGCAGACACAGCTGCAGATGTGAAACAACAGTCTTTTAGCGAACGATCACCCGAGACGATCGACTGAACCGCAAATTGCAAGGAGCTACAAAGACCGATGCACCGAGGGTCTCGACTCAACTCCATGAATTCCATCGCCTCCCAGAATCATTATCCTTGTCGATCTTAACAAACGAAACTATGAACTTCTACGCGGAACAAGCGTGTAACATAGACGCTACTACTACCACCTCCATTCTACTCCGTTTGGTGCACATTTCATCCAAATCTAAGCTATTTATTGCAAATTTTCAACCAGCGCCCATTACTGTTTTGGGCAATATTTTTATTTTGGGCCTTTGCAGATTTGAAAAATTTGCCAAAAATAGAAATAAAAGCTCATCAACTGAATAACTACTACTTATTCTGTGAAAATATATATTTTTCAATTAGTGTTCTCTTTTTTATTTTAAGTTGAGGCAATACTTTTATAAACAATTTTTTCTAATTTATTTAAAGTTGTTAAAGACGAAGCTGCACCCCTCTTGCTGAAAGGCCCTCATTTCCTCGCGGAATCACGCCGAGGCAATAAAACCATTTCGAGTGCAAAGAGAAACCTAGCAGAAGAGGGATCAAGCGTCCGAGTATGGCCGTTTCTCTCTTTTTCCGACGAAGAGACACGCTGGTAATTCGAATCACCGATCGGCTGCGACACGCGATTAAACTAATTTCAGGACACGCGAGCGCGAGGTGTCGTATTTTATTCGAGAGATTCAATTACAGCACGCCACGGGCCAGCCAGCCAGCAAGCCGTGCACCCCCCACGTCCGCTCGGCCGACATAATTCTCCGGCTGGCGGAAGGCGGAGTTGCTTAAGCGTGAAAACGGCATAATTCCCGCGAAAATTTAGGGCTTTATTTACTCGCCGCAAATGGAATTTTCCTAGTCGGCGTGCGGGGGGTTCCCCGTGGCGCCACGAAAAAAGAGATTTCTGCCGGCGGCGCGGCTAATAAACAAGGCTTACTGCCAACTTTACGACGACGGGGGCCCCAGGTGCTCCAAGCACCCCCATGCGTCAGCCTCTTGTTCCAAGGAGCTTATCAATCGGCCGGGAGATGCAAAGCATCGCGGCCCGGCGGAATTACGACAAACGACCGTGCAAATCAGCCCCTGAATTCCCCCGCAGCCGCCGAGCTTTATGGGCCTTTAGCGATTCGTTTAACGACTGATGCATACGCCTCGGAAGCGATACGAGTGACGCTTGTTACCGTTGCTTTCCAACAGATAACGTCTCTTCCGAATGTTGTAAGTTTCGCGAACGTTTAAGGAAAAATAGGATCGACGCATAAATAGGGTCAAGGCATGTGATGGAAATTTCAGAGCTCAGACGCATTAATTAATTCAATTAGAGGAAAGGAAGCAGGAAATTGCGGCGTTCTATTTCGCTACATTCTGAACGAGTAAAGGGCCCCTCTTGTGAATATAAATCGCGCTCCGCATCTGTTGTTTCACATTAATGGTACCCGTGCACCGGTTCACGAATCGGCAGCTCGGAATATCCGGGCCAGGACTGCCAGGAGAAAAGGAGATAATCGATCGCGGAGTATCGGCAGTCGGTTAATTTCGCGTGATTGCCGGCAACCTCGTCTACGAACGTAGCTCTCATTTTTCCCCGTTATTCTTTCTCTCTCCGTCCACAATGGCCTGGCCGTGGTCCCGGTGATTATGGCTGGATGAAAAATACAACCGAGCCGGAGAGACGGAAGGGTATAATTATTATTGAAAACGGGTAGCAGCATCGCATTAATTAACCTGCGACGATCCTTTTTCCCTTTCGGCGCGCCGTTTGAAAAAACCCACCAACCGTTAAAAATTTCCCTTCTAATGAGGTTTATCGGCGAGAGGAGCTTGGGGACTTTTGAATGGACGGATCAACCCGGCGAATCCACGAGGAGGATTTAACGCGCGTCGTTTTTCGACGGTCTTCGTGCAATTTATCACGAGAAATCCATTCAGCTAGATCCAATCGAGCCGACGAATGAAGAATCTCACGAATTACCTGCCGCGCGCGTGAATGAATTGCAGTGTGTTTATGTTCGTGAAAGGAAAATAAAATCGAAAATGGTAAAGAAATATTTGGTGAAGCTGCATCGAGCACTGAGCAAAGGGGGGGAGGGGAGTAGATAGAGGCGCAAGAGGTTTAACTTCGATTAATGGTCTTTGTTGTGATGCTCTGTCGATACATCGTGGGCGGAAGAGAAGAAGGATCAGGAGAGAGAAAGAAACTACTTAAGTAGCATGAACATGTGGCGAGTGTAGCTTTAGAGACCATCAAGCGTTTCGCTCTCCTCTCGTCCGTTCAGTCGAGCTTCTCCTTTCTCGCAACAGAGTATCTTTATCTGTGGGCCTTGGTAAATCTGCGTATTATTAGCTTGCGTTATTGATTTATTATTTAACGGTCGACGGCCGCGCAAGCGCGGGCTAAATCGGGGTTAACTGCTCATTTGCTGAAGGTGCATTATGGTTTCTGCGTTTATGGCCCTCGCGGGAAAGGAGCACGTGAAAGACGAGGGAAGAACGAAGTACTTAACTCCGAGTGATTCTGTTTCTCTCTCTCTTCTGGCGTGGCGCGAATAATACAGCTTTGAAAATATCGTTTTGTTTGCGGCATTGCTGTTACTATGCCACTGTTTCGCGGCCTGTAGGGCCTTGTGTTTGAGAATTGAATCTAAATAAGGATTTCATCGAAAGCAATGAGATCCAAGTTCTATAAATAATTCTACTTTTCTTACAAAGTATGGTAACATAATATTGCGGAGTAACGCTAGGAATATTCTCAAGTATAATATAAAAATTACCTGCACCGATACAACGTCAAAAGGGGAATGGATTCCAGGAATTCTGTTTCTCACTGATCACCCCCTTTTCTTCTGCGTAAAATATAATGTTGCATTTTCTTTATCAGCATTATGTATCTGGTTATACTTTGTAACATGCGCTACTTACATCGTAACACGAGATTAAGAGCAATATAAAACGAGGCTACGAAATGCTAGGGGAGCACCAAGGTCTTTATAAATAACTCTGCTCTTCTCCAACCCTTCCCTTTCCTTTCACAATTTATGTATCTCGAGGCATTACATTGGAAATATTACGGTGTTCAGGTTGCACTCGTTAAAGTATCGAGTTGCATGATTCATTATGCAATCTACCGATACTTCCTGCGAATTAAATTGGCCTAATAATTTTGGAATGCCGTTTCGCGAGCACTTCAGGGGTACAATTATTATAAAATGCCGACATACGGACAAGTAATTGGACTGTCGTCTGTCTATGAAGTTTGCAAAATTAATTTCTATTCGCCAGCTTGTCGCGACGAACGCTGCCGTTGAAACGACAAGCTTGACAGACTGACGGCGTTACAAATTTAATTGTGCGGCGATGATTCTTACAAGATTGTCTGTTACATAATGAATACTTATTAGCGAAATACTGGCTCGAAATTCTGGCACTCACCATTTCAATTTTAACTGGTATAATATTAACTCAGAAAATAAATGCCACCACTACTTCTCCCACAAACCATTCTGTCTTCACTTTGTACTCTACAAATCTACATTCACCCTTCAAAATATTTACCCACAATTATAAATCACTTTCTCACAATTTCTACTTCCACGGCTTTCTACTCCGACTAAATACAAAGGAGAATGGTGAAAATTGGTCAATTTTGGACCTGGCTGGAAACGAATGCATTTGCAGGATTTGTTTTTACAGGTCATAAGGAATCCGAAACGCATAATCGTTTACCCTGGAGACGATGGAAATCGTTAGTATTTACCAGAAAAATAACAATAATGTTAAGAAACACTACTTGAGTTAATGTTTTATTGTATAATGTCATAATGATCGAATAAGCCAGCGTGGAGATTCGAGTTGCATTTCCCTTTCCTTGCTTATCTCCCTTGTAACTCATAAGTTACAAACAATATCGAAAAAAATATTTAAATAAATGCTATACCGTTTTTGAAGGTTCTTTTTCCAGGGTAAATAATTATGCATTTCGGATTCCTTAAAACCTGTAAAAACATATTCTGTAAAAAACTTTTGTTGCCCATCTCTGCCAGGCAGGTCGAAAATTGTCCAATTTCTACCATTCTCCTGTAACTGTTCCCATTCAAATTCCCCTCCATATACTCACCCCCACCTAACACTCGAAAAATTACAAGAAACAGGGGATTAACCTCCAGAATCGATCGACGTCGAATGGCCGTTTCCGGCCAAGCTCCGTTTCAACGAAATCGTTCGACAGATGTCTGAAACGAAATTTTTCACAAGTCCAGCTCGTGTGTCCGGCGCGGTTCATATTAGGAGAGCGGCATTAAAGCCGAGTCACGTCCCGGTGGCTGGGTCGCTATCACCGAGAGAGAGAGTTCAAACGGTTTGTTAGCCGGGGAAGAGAGGGAACAATCGTCGGGCGGCGATATAGGAGAACGGTTCGTCGGTTCGCAAGAGTTAATGGGGATCTCGTCCCAATTCCGATACAATGTGCTCCGTTGAGCAAAGAGGCCAACTCCGATGATGCGAAACGTACCGGATCCTTTCCGCAATCTGCTCGAATTGCTTCAAAAGAAACTCGGAAATAGTTGGTAGAGGAGGGCGGTGACAACAAAGCAAACAAAATCACCCGACGAAAAATAATCAATCACGCGCCCCTACCCCCTAACTCCAGGATATGACTGGTTCGATTTTATTGAAACGTCGAGATATTAATATCTCGATGAAATTATGTGCCCTGCGTCGAGTTATTAATTTAATATCCGCTGATACGCTGCAAGATTGTTCCTAGCGTCCTGTTTTGTGGCTATTCGGGACCCGTTATTAATATCGTCATTTAATTGCAGTTTCAAATTTATAGAATTAAAGCGTTTTCCCGGCCGCGACAGTATGTGGGCGGATGCAGTCGGTGGTTCAATTAGGGAAACTTGAACTGAAAGTGGGAGTTGCGCTTCCGATGATTCATTGCGGGGGTAGCCAGGTGAGTTTGTACTCTAATCGCAAAGTGGACGGTGCGTTACGGTGGCATTTATTAAGGATTGTGTATTTTATGAGAGAGGTTTCTGAAAAATCAAGTGGCCCATAGAGCTCCGTAGTGGCTGTGGATGAATCATGCGCCGGGAACGTGAAAAATATGAGTTTTCAAGTGGGTTAAGTCGACAGGATTCGGTGGCAGCGTGACGCGTACATGTCGTGAATCACCGCGCGCCACTGCTTAATGGAAAATTCATTTTACACGGCGCGCACGCACATGTAACACGCACACGGGGCCCCGGTTATGATACCGCCGATTCAGATAAGCAGCCCGTTCCGAAGGAACAGGTTTCCGCTTTCCTTCGCGCTCGCAGAGGCGCTACTGGTTTATCAGCGTGCCGTTTAATTTATTGGCAGGCAGAGCGCTATCGAGCCGCCCCGCGACCGACAATTTGCCCGTGCGACGACTCGCCGTTAATCGAAATGTAGCCCCCGATGAGGCTGACAAGGGGAATCACCTGGGGAATTCCTTTTCGTCGCGGCAACCGCGCAGGCGCACGGACACTCGAGGCGAATAGACGCGCAGGACGCGCAGAATGCGTTTTCGAGTAACGATTTATCGTCTGCTCGCTGGAATTTATTGGCGAGTGGGCGATAAGCGTCGCCTCCAATACGATCTACGATCGAGATGTCGATGATGAAATTAACAGAGTTCGGAGTAGTTAGATCGCGTATCATGATAGGTGACGCATGATTAATGAGTTTCGTTGGACTACGTGTCAGAGATGGGTGCACACTCCCGAAGGTATAATCTATTCAAGATCTATTGTAAAAGGAACGGTAAAAGGGTGAAATTAGTCCACTTGTTCGATATCGTCGCATTCTTTTACCGAATAAAAATAGAATTAAGATATGCCTCCTTTGTTCTCGGGATCGTGAAACTTTATCGATGACGAATGATTTGATTAGTCACCGTCATCCGTTACTGAATACCATCGGATTAACCCATTTACCGAGCCACGTATAGATATATGTATCTAGAGAACGATACGGCGCGCGTTTTCTCTCGAGAGACGCGAAACTGGAGCGGTTTATATGTGTACATTTCTTTTTCAGCCTCTCCAGAGGAGTACGAGATACGCGCATACATCGGTTCTGTAATTTCATTGATCGTGCGCCCAATAGAGCTGGCCTCGAGCGATTTTATTACGTTTTCCCTTCTGTCATGCGAGTCCGATCGTTCGTGTTTTTCTTGCAATTGCAGTTACGTAATTTGTTTGCCCGCTCGTACAACGCTGAGAGAAGTCAGCCTCGATGGAGATCCTACTACATTCTCTCTTCCTGCACAGGGAATCGGAATTGGACGTTCCGTTTCGGTTTCTCCCGTATACTGGTACTCTTAACGAGATTCCTAAGGGTCGAAGTAAGTAGGTACATACGTGCGCACATTCTGCTCGCTGATGTTTGCAGATTATTAACCTTCAGTTGGGGCGGGATTTTTTTCATTGAAATTGTAAATTTTATTTACTTAAAATTTATGCACATATACCACCAACACTATAAAGATTAAATACAGAATTCATGTACTTACACTGCCGTTCATAAAATATTTGGTACAGATTGAATAGGTACTTCTCACTGCTTTAAATTTCTGGTTTCAATCTAGAATACCAAATGAAGTAAAATTAATTAGAGTTCCATAGATTATTAGTTCAGAGTGCGTTCATCAATTATTCGGCAGAGTGCGTATCGTAATACTTACGAACGGCAGTGTATGTACACGTTAGAATTTCAATTTTCGAGTAGCAGAGACGTGCAGTAGGAATTGCATGCCCAAGAGTCAACGGAATGGGCGACTACCGAACGAACTCGCGTGCGGTAACCGCGAACGCACGAGGAACAACGGGCAAACATCCAGGCATCGACGGGGAATAGAAGCGTACGAGACACGAACGGAGATTTTCAAGGGGGCGTACAATAAACATGCAATGGCGCCGCGAAACAATGATAGCACGAGGGGACAAGCAGTCCGTGCACGTCACACTGACGTGTGTAACGATAATTTGTCAAGCATGGTTCTCCTAAAAATCACACAAAGTGGCAGTGGAGCTGGTCGGCCTTGAATGCCCGGCAATTACGTGTCTACCGCAAATAAGCGGAGACGACGCATGACATCACGCTCTCGTGCGTTCGCACGTACCCGCGCGGCCAGATCGCCCCGTCGCGATTTCTTCCATGTGGAATTCGTGCGATCTGGATCGCGAGTCCAATCCCGCGATCCACCGAGAGATTTCGGCCCCTTCAAAGAGAGGTCGCCCAAGACGATCTTCGAACGCTCCGACAGCGGCGGATAATTGCCGGAGAAAGTTGATCGGGACTGGTTTCGTGATCGCCAACCGCCGGGGATATTTGTTATGTAGACTCCGTACGTTCTCTATCCGTACAGAAAACCAGCAAAATCATCTTAAATCCCCATTTATTCCCCAAAAATCACCACTACGTACATTTCGATGCCTGTCGCTTGTTTCTGCCTGCATCAACCGATTTCGATCAAATTCTTAGGATTTATATAACTTACTTAAACCTACAAAAGGCATTTTTGCAATTTACCTACATTATAGGCTCAGATAAAAAAATGAAAAAGAAAACGACCTTCACTATTTTCTCCGTATCCCAACCAATTGCAATTTTTTTTCGGAATGTTCTAGTCACTCAAAAAAACTCAAGTCGTTTGGACCAATTTTAAAAAAGTTATTCTGTTTTAAAGACTTTTGAAAAAATCTTTTGTCCACCACTGTACGTTCCTCTGAGACAGTTAAAGAAACGTCCAAAAAGAATCGTCCTCCAGTGAAATCCACGAATCAACTTCGAAGAAACAAGTAAAGAGCAACGATTACACTACCACTTTGGAAACGAAGCCGTCGAAGGGGGCAGCTTGAGCCGCCTACCATTTCCAAGAAGCGCCAGGGAAAATTGATCGCCACGTCGCGATGCCCCCCCCCTGTGCCTGCGGTCACGTACTCGACGAAACGAGCCGCGATTACCCACGAATATTGAAATTATGTGTTTAGAAGTTATTATCGGGAAGTACCGGGGGATGTATCGCGCTGACGAGACTCGCATTCACGCGTCGATTCGCGATGTGGAGTGGGGGACGCCTAATTGTCGACGAGTTAACGATGATCGATGATAACGGGTCGCGTTTCCCTTATCGCGGGGGTGGTCGGTGTTCCACGTAACGGGAGCTCTCGCGTGCGGCGTTAAGCCGCTTACATCGTTACGTGTTTGTAAATTTTCGAGAGAGCCCTCCCTCCCCCCTGGCATCGACGAATAATCACGCGTCAGGCCGCATCGTCTACGTTTTACCATGCGTTGCGTGCACGCTGCGCTACAACCTGTACGCAAACTGTCCGCTTTCGGATAACGATACGGTCGACGTAACTCGATTACACGCGCTAATATTCCGCTCGTGTCTCGGGACCAGGCTTTCAGCGCGCGGAACAGGCCGGTTCCAGAGGCAAATTTATCTTTTACACGGAAATTAAGACGGGAGAGCTGGCTGGCGCGTACGTCGAACGAGAGTGACTTGGATAATTAATGCCCTCCCGGCGGTCGAGTCGATTCGATGAAAGATGTATTTAGATATTCATAAATTCTGTTCCGACTTTAGTGTCTATCTCGTCAATCAAGGGATATCGCAGTCTGTTATTCTACAGGAACCTATAACAAGATCAGAGAACGGCGATACTTGTTACTTTCGTAATTTTTCACGCCGTTTCACAATTCCAGTGGCGATACGCATCAATGATTAATCAATTTCGGCGCGATGAACTTGAAAGTTACCAATTAAATTTTTGTTTTATATTATACA
The DNA here is from genome assembly GCA_910592295.1 of Andrena haemorrhoa. NCBI lineage: Eukaryota > Metazoa > Arthropoda > Insecta > Hymenoptera > Andrenidae > Andrena > Andrena haemorrhoa. The sequence goes on from OU342946.1 coordinate 30,640,270, forward strand.
AATATATACAATTAAAATACCCCTAAAGTTTTGGAAAGATCGATATTTTATTGTTCTATGTTAAAAAAATTAAAAAAATTCCCGAAGATCGCCTTTTTCAGCGTCCTAAACCAGCTTCTCCCCTTAACGAGCATTGTTTGAATTACGCGAGGCTTCTTTTCAATCTCCCGCGCGAAGTTTAACGTGTTATCAGCGAAGAGGCTATTAAACCTTGCCTCGAAATGGTTTCAAGGCTAACGCGGGGCGCTTGCTCCGTTCGTTCCTCGCCGTTTTTATTAATATGGTCTGTCGTAATTAGGCGTGGAGTGGAATCAGCCTCGATAAAGTGGAGCTCTAATTGCATTACGTCGCGTGGAAAGATATTAACGCGTGGTCGGAGGGATAATTGATATTTCAGCCTATTTGTAAATGAGTTTCGAAAAATATAATCCTGACCGCGAGTTAATCCTTATCGATCGAGGCCTCTTAAAATAATATTAACGCCGAATGCACGAGCGGTCGTGATTAACGAAGATTACCTTCCTTTTGCCTTGAGGTCGGATATATATTACCTCTTCTCCATTTTTCTCTCGCGTTCTTCTTCGCCTTGATTCGTAAATAATTCACTGCTTTAAACGATTACTATACTGTTCTCTTCCAAGTACATTCGAGAATACGATAAAGCTTGGGACCCGAGAAACGTCACAGAAACTCGCAAAAATATAATAAATAAAATAGTTAAAAAGCAAAAAGTATTTTCATTGAGACTTCCCTATGCAAAACGGCAATTCGATATGTACTTTTCAGCGCGTCAGACGATAAACTCTTTTTACTTGCTCCTTTTCGACGTTGTACCCACTAATCTAAAGCCAGGACAGGATTCTCAATCGTCAATCAACATTGACAAGCATTCATTGCATTTACGTTCCGGCGCCCGACAAGATTGAAAATTATAACGCGATATCGCGCGACACGACGGGCTTCATCGTATTTCGCCACCAAATGCAACTGCATCCGCGATGCAACAAGTTTTACGAACGCATAGATACGCCGCGGCATCGGTGAAATTTTAATCGGATTATACGAAAAATTCTCGCCCGCTGCACCAGTTGTCAACGGTGAGTCGTATTTTCGTGCACGGTTATTTTCAGGGCTTCAAACTTCGGGCCAAGATAATTGCATAAAATAATTGAATAATCACGGAGGTTGCGGCACCGAGGGACAGTGCTGCTGCGCTCGGTGCAGCCTGACTGTCATACTCATAAAACGTATGGAAATTTTCATTTCGACCGCAGTTGCATGTTCACAGAATTCGAGATTGGAATTGATAGAGTTTTTTAATTTTGCTGCTCGCAAAATATTTCTCACTACATATTCTCTTTTTTTTTCAAGCATCGCTTGATATTCAAACGGCGCAAATATCCAATGAACGCAGACAACTTTGCTCAATTCGTATGCTAGTCTCCCGCGGCACACGTTCCCTTTTCCTTTGAAAATAATTTCCACTCGCGTCTCTTCCCATATCGGTGCTGGCGATCGCCATCGCCGTCCCCCTCATTGTCGCGACGCGGAATGGTTAAGAGCGGTAAGAAGCGGTCTTTCATCAATGTAATTAAATTTAACTCGATCGTTAGCGCGTTCGTAAAAACAAGGAAAGTGTTTACCATTAATTAATCTTTTTTCCAGCCACCGGCGGCGTGGCAGGGTGAAAGGCGTGCCAAACTGTGAAAGTCTCTGGTGGCAGTGGAGGAAAAACAAAGGAGAGGGAACATAATTAATAAGGGTGGACGGGTAAATGAACGTCACGAAGAAAGTTGAAGCAACGTCACTCTGGCTCCAACGAACAATACAATTCTTGTCTGCGAGTGTATTTTTAAAGAATCAATCATACGCGACGGGGGTGTCGATCGATCGCTCAGCATTGCCTCGGAGGGTGAACAATTATAAGAATCCCCACCAGTAGATAAACTGTAAAAGGTGTAGCGCATAAAATGCGAATTTATTATTGGGAAAATCGATTGCTCCGACCATTCTAGATGTATGTAACCCCTTAAGAAGCTATTTTGAAATACATATTCCAAATATATCAGGTTGCAACTGGACCAGACGAAAAGCATCAGTAAATAAAATACGAAAGCCATCAGAACCTTCAATTACAATTGGTGTTGGGACACCCACGTTCCTGCACTCGCATGTCAAACACTCATCGTCGCAACACAGACCATCCGAAAGGTGCATAAAAAGATCCAAAGGCATCGGCGAGGTATCGCGGGTACAAAAAAAAAAGAGGGGAGAGAGAAAACAACAACGCTTGCTCCGCAGGCATCCAGCGACAAGAGCGTTTTAACGAGTGCGTCGAGTGGCTCGTGAGTTCCTTCCTCCCTTTTTCGTCCCTTAGCTTCAGAACGCGGATCATTAATTAGCCCCGTCGAATGAAAAACAGTCTCTCGCCTATTCGAGGCAGCGGCCGACGATAATAAAGCGGGGCAATTAGCCACTTTTAATAACATCGTTTCACCGAACGACTTGTTTGTACTTTCTTCCTTTTAGATCTGGCCCCAGTGCCAGCCCCTCGCTCCGCCGCAGCGAGCCGCTTCTTCTCCTTTTGGACGCGAGCATCCTAATGATTTCGCGCACGTGTCGTCCCGCTCCGGCGTATTCGCGGTAATTGCCGCTTAATTGACCCAATTTCCGCGCCCAACGATCCCGCGTTAAAAGGCCCGGCTGAAATTCGCGGGCAGGAGAATTCCAGCGCGCGCGTAACTGTTACAATGCCGTTTCCCTAATTAATCGAAAGGTACCGGCCAGTCGTTCCCCGTGGCCAATGGCGGCGAACTCACATTTCCAACTGGAGATCAGAAGGGCAACGAAGTTCACTCTTCAAAACAATCGAGCGATCTTAATGATCCCTCTCATATCTTTCGAGCTTCGAAAGGTATCGATCTTCCCCAGCAACCGGGGAATTTCGATCCTGGAACGTTTGCACCGTGCGGCGGTGGTATCGAGGAAGCCCCGGCTTCCTTTGTGCAAAGGATGGCCGTCCGAAAGTGTTGTAAAGTTGTGCCACGGATCCCGGGCGAGCAGCCGCTCGTAAATATGCACGTCGCTTCATGAATATGCATTGTTCGCGGTGCATACGCGCCTATAAGCCGTGCACCTCGCCTCCGCCGGTACACGCCTCAAGACCCTGGCGAGCGGCAAGGAACACCGGTCGCACGAAATATGACGGCGCGGCGGTTCCCCCCCGGTTGAAACAGAAGGCCAGCACACCGACACACAGTTTGAACGTTAATTAACGAGCGAATTGTCGCTCGGGCCAAAAACCGTCGGCTTATCAATCACGGTGCAGGGGAGGTGTGGAGGAAGGCAGGCACGTCTCCTGTCGGGCGGAAGCCACGGGAGAAAGTCAACACCGTGCCAAATGAGAAATTTTATCCGGTCCCCCGAAGGGATCCGGCGACGCGGGATACTCCGGCCGCGAGACCAGAGGGAAGAAGCATGTTAAACTATTAGTTCTGTAAACGTTAAAAGCCAAAACGACGAAAGTTCTGTCCGGGAGGCAGGGAGATTTCATTAGACCGCCGCGCCGGTTCCGTTCAAATGTTTGATCTGTCTGGGATATAATCCCCGTGGTCGATTAAAAAAAGAGCACCGGGCTTTTTTGTTAAATCGCCCTCGATGGATCGAAGGGTGAACGAGAGTGGTGTGCTTTCTTTGGATCCTGTAGTCGAGTGGGAATAGAGGATAGAAATGCGGTGCGTCTCTTGTGAGGAAGTAATGGAGACGGTAAGTGAGGCTTGATCACGGTACGGAGTTGTACTGCAATGATTATGGCCAGGATTAGTGAAGAGAGACATTATGCAACGGCGTGCAACGCGAGCTACATGTTTGGAGTGGAGTTCCACTTCGCTGTGCTTGCTACTCGGTTGGACATTCGAGTTACTAAAGACTCAGGGAAATGGAAGACGTTTGAAAACGAGAATGTGGACGACGATGCAGTTCGAGAACATTAAATGGAACTGCTGACAAGTCTGCATATCTTTATGAAGGTGTTCTTAATTGGAACAGCTTCCCTCGAAGGAATTTTCAAAGTAATGGGCGTATTAAAAGATACGTGTAGCAAAACACGAGACACGATTTACTCATGCAACTTGAGCGTGAAATAGAAGCAGTGGCAGAGCAAGGGGAAACAGATCGTCCGTGGTCAGACGATGTTGGCAGAACAGTATAAGCTACATTTCTCTGTAATTTCTCATACGTTTCAAGTATAACACAAGCTACCCAGAAAGCACTCATTTGTTTACTAAAAAAACTCCCAGCTCCTACCAAAAGAGGAACACTAAACTAACCGTCAGTTTTTCCCATTCAATTTAAACGCAGCTCGCAGACAAAATTAATTACACGTCGATCGTCCAGTATTTTCATTCAACCGGAGCTTTCTTCCACGATTATATACCACCAAGTGGCAATTTCCACGAGATACAAACTGAGCAACAATCTCGAACGTTGTGGAACGCATCATCGTGCGGATTCCGAGTGAATATCCGTACTCTGAATTCCGTGATATCGCCGCCGTGATATAAACCTGCATGTGCAGGAACGCACACCGCGGCACGGTCCCTCTATTACTATGTACACGTTCCTGAATAAACATGATTTGCTTGCGCGCCAGCAGGATTACGTATCCTGCACCTTGGCACGGCGAGATGTGGAGCGTCTTAATCCATATGCATGGGGAATCCGACGCGAGGACGGCGAGACGCGGCCAATTGCTTCTTTTGTTCTTGCCACGGAGGAACCTTTTCCCGAGGTGTTCCCCCGCCGATCGGCGGCCGTTTTATGGATAAACACCGAATACGGAGGGACTAGCAGGCCGGCCGGCATCCTTTTTTCCGCAGCGTTAATGCCCAGCGCATGAATCATTTATGAACGATTCGAAATAACTCGTCGGCTCGGTAGAAATAGATCGAGACGAGCACAGATCGTGACGCAATGGAAACGCGCGTTATATAACGCGAGAACGGTTTGACGAAGGTGCGCGAGCGTTGGCACGTAATCAATCGTCATTTATAGTTGACGACACCGTGAACGATCGCGACTCTGACACGGCTCTAGATAGCTGCGCTGGCTGCTGGACCGCCGCGCGGCGCCGCGCCGCGCTCCGTATATTTTCGCCGCTCGTCGGGGAAAGTGAGACGCTTAAGCCGCGATCCCGTTCCTCCAACTTTCACATTCATATTCTAACGAAATCGAACTGTAACAGTTGGAAATCTGACACTAGGTAAATCGTGACTGCTGAGTGACATTCTTGTTAACATCTAAGACACTCCACCTTTACCTTAAAATACCCCAGCACAAATAAGTGTACTGAAATTTCTTCTTTCCTAAATCTGTCGCGAATCTGGATGAAAACACATTAACAGTCGTCGATGAATTACATATTTCGCCAGCTCTTAGTAGCTATGATATCTCGATGTATCCTCCCGGTTCCAAGAACGAAGACGAAGACAATGACGCGTGGCAAGTTCCCCGAAGTGGTCCGCGGCGGGTACGAATATAACCAGCCGCGTAATATTTAAGTGGCACGATGCATATTTATGCCGGCGAGCGGCCCCGAAACGTGGCGCGGAGCGAAAGACAAACGGAACAGATTGGTTTCCGGCAGCGCAGCGACGGAAGGTGGCAGCTGCGAGGCTAGCCGCTCCGAGGGCCCCAGGGTTTGTCACAGGAGGCAGGAAACGCTCGCGCCCGTTAATAACCCAATTAAAATGGACAGGAAACGTACCCCCGTGCCACGTCGGCCCGGTAGATGCCAGCCGACGCGTCGACAGCGTTACTATTATCGCCGCTATTACTGCCACTACAGGTGTTACTGTATCGAAAGAGACACGCTGGTTGTCTCGCGCACGGCAATTCCCCGTTTAATGGCCGTTCTATTGCAGGTAGCAGCTAAAGATACAATGTATCTACCTGCTTCCTGTTGCGAGGCAAATTTATTTCTTCCCCTCGATCGGCACTTCTTTCTTCAACCGTCCTTATATAATTCGGTGTGATTGAATTGGCCGCGATGATATGATGGAAGAGAAGTCACAGCAAATACGGAGATGTAGAGCGAAGGAAGGCTAAACGCGTTAGAAAGAGAAATATAATGAGTGATCCTGTAGAACACTACTTAGCGATCCCCCCGGGGGCAATCGAGGAATTTCATAACCCCAAATCGACGGCGGCTAATGGAAAATCGATCGGGGATGATCGTGGAAATTAAATAATCGTGCCAGCAGTTGGCAATAATTCATCGAGGTATTAACAGCGTTCAACGACTCGCAAATACAAATCTGATTTTACCGAGCGGCCCCCCGAATCCGCGTATTTCACATCGGCTCGCGATTAATCAATTACCAATGGAAGCAGCCATCGTGCCTCTATCTCGCGGTCATAAATTCCCGATAATATCGGCAAGGATTAAGCCCGCGTCGTCAAAAGCGAAGGTAACCCACGAAATATAATACCGTTGGATCGGCGTAATCGGGATCGGAGGATCGATGATCCGCGCCCGCGTTTAGGAGCGACGATCCCCCTGCGCGTTAACCCCAGCTGGAACAGCCAATTTCCTCATTTCGACCGAGGAAAGCGCGGACAATTACGCCCGATTACCTATCCCCCGGCGAAATAAACAATAATCGGGCAGCCATGCGTCTGTCGTTCCGTATAGTTCTTACCTGAAACAGAGAAACAAAGGAACGATTTAATGCGGGTGCTCAATCGTCCGAAACGAGGACGGGCGGCGAGGGAAAAGTGAGGGCTAAAAGTTGTACGGGTACGCGTAGCGCCGAGGGTGAAACCGAGGCTACCGGAGGAAATCGAAACTGATAAATCAATTTGCCTCGCCCTCGCCTCTTGTGATTTACTAAACGAGAGGTGTAGTCTGCTTGTTTGCCCCGTAGACAAAAAGCAGAGTTTTCTGGGGAACTGATCGATCAATGAACCGTGGAATCCATTACGCCAGCGTAACGCAAATACAATAATACGTGTAAGCATATAGGTACAGCGATGCGGACTGTCGTTTGAATAAATAACTTTAGTAATACAGCAGCGCTCATAAATCTCGAACAGGGGACCAAATAAGAACGCCGGTTTGCATAAACCAGCTTTACTATTTCGAAGTTATGCCCGCTAACAAGTAAACAGCCCGCGCAACGATCGAATTATTGCCGATTGCACGGAGAAACGGGGGCATGAATATTCAAAAGGGCGAATCACTTCCACGCCAGTCGAAACGGGAAAGGGGGTAGGGGCGGGAAATGGAGCGAGCGGAGCGGACCAATAATTTCACCCCGTATCGATCGGCGTCGATCTCGAGCGGCGTGAAATCGAAAGGATCGCAGACAGGGCCACGGTTTAAATGAAAACGGCTACCGACGCATTCCGCCTGAATTATTGGCCGTGCTCGGCTGGCGACAGGGTAGGGGTAGGGACCGTTTCGAAAAGAAAAAGACGGAACGGACCGTGAAGCATTAATTATGCAACTTCCGCGCCGAAACTCGCGCGCACGTCGGTGCCCCCGATATCTCGAATATGCACCGTGGATGCGCATAAATTTGTACACGCTGCGCGAAACGAGAACGCAGAACGATCGATCTTCCTCCTTGTACGCGGCCAGCCGATTCACCAAAATTAATGTAGATACGATTACCCGTGGCAGGGCGTTTGCATGCCGCGTACGGCGTTTATTTAATTAAAGCACACGCGAAACGGCACATGATTGCTTCGTTCTCTCTCGCGTTCCGAGGCAGCGCGCTGAACGATGTAATTCCAATTTGTATCCGAGTTACATAGCTACCTACTTGAAGTTCATTGTTTCTAGTCGATTCACTGCCAGCTACAATACCACACAGGCAGTTTATAAAACGCAGGTGAATCCATACGAAGCCCGTGACTTCCGATACAGATTGCACCGCCGCTACCCAAAACGATCTCTCCTCTGTGCGTCACAAAACCAGCCGCGATAACGAACGATCGGACAGCGAATATGTAATCGTAATAGCGCGGCGTACGTGTTTGTCCATTAAGCCGCGCGAAGAAATAATTAAACAGACAGGTAGCGTCCAGCACGGACACGCGCGCACAGGCTGCACCGTCGGAGGGGTGGGCCTTTGGAAATAAATGAGCACGTGTCGTCGAGCCAGGAAGAGATCGGCACCGACGATACGGTCGAAATGAAACCATAATATTGGGAAAGAAAAATGTAAAGCAGCGCCATTTAAATACGTGTAACGCGAGGGAACAAGCCGGCCGAGGGGATGATCTAGGAGGAGGTGGAGGAGGAGGGAGAGGGAGAGGGGGTGGGGGGGGGTGGTGGAAAGGGTTGAAGGGGAATTCGCGAGGAGATCAGGGGTCACCGGACACGACGCGATCGCGTGAGATTAGGCCCTCTCATGTGTGACTCATGCGGCCGGGGAAAGTAAACGAGTGCAACTGCAACGGTGCCTATGTTTTCTTTTTTCCACCGTCTCTTTCTTCTCCTTTTCCTCCTGCTTCCTATCGGCCGCCGTTACCCCCCTCCCCCCCCAACCCCGTCATTGCGCCGACCCTTTCACTCTTTTCACGTGCAGCAATCGCGGCATTAACTTATCGCCGGTCACACGCACGCCTGATCGAATCGGCGATGGGGGTGGGAGCACAAAACCCGAGGTGCTTTTTTGCATGGTTCGTTGGGTCGTTTACTCCCGCGACACTGGGAACAGGCCTTTCTTCCCCCGTTTACTCAGTGGGAAGCTCGTAATTCTTGTTTCGCGCGCGGAGCTGCAATCTGTTTCTCCTTGCCGCGCTGTTCTTGGGAGGGAGGAGCGAGATAAAGGTTCAAGCTTACTTGAACAATTCAGTGGAAAATCAAGCACACGTAGTTTTATAAGCCTAGACCTTGAACATCTAGCGAAACGGTCTATATGTATATCAGCATCCTTTACTCAAAAAATGTCTGTAAAAATTTTATTCACTAGCACAGAAATGTAGGTACCTATGATGATTCGTCATCGATCCCCATAAATTCTCTTTCAACTAAGTCTTTTGTCTACTACCAAATAACCCGAAACAGAGAGCCGGACACTGGCATCGAGGCTGGTGCAAAATCGGACAGTTTATTGGCCGGCATCGAGCCGTGACACAGGGCCCGAACAGTCGTCCTGAAAGTGACTGCGGGCGGACCGTAGGAGAGGTTCATTAGCCGCGGACAGTTGACAGAACAAAGCTGAATTGTTCCTTCCCCCCGCGGCCACTCGCCGACTGCCATATCACCCTTTTACCTTACTGTCATCTGTCGTCCGTGAATTAAGGATCTCGGTCCACGGGCTCGATGTCAACCGACAATCCAAATCAGGTAAGGGACATTGTCGTCATCGTTCGCTACCGATGTTCCTCGACCTCCCCTCTCGCTTCCTCCCTCGTCACATGGTCTGTTCTCCCCCGGCCCTCGCTTCTCTTTTTTCATGTCTCTTATCCTCGGTGTATGGCGTGTACCAAGAGACTACCAAGACGGCCTTTCACGCACAAAAATAGCAGCGGCTTTGTTCCATGCTCGCGCGACCTTTTTCTGCGTCTCTCGTGATCGTCGTCGTCGTCGTCGTCGTCGTCGTCGTCGCTCTTGTTCCACGACTCCTTACATCCTCGGCTTTTTACATCGACCAGGATCCTCCCGATTCGATCTTTATGGGCGATACGACGAATGCCTTTTAGTGGCCGTTCCGCTTCGCGACACGCGTTACGAGCTCCCCGAGTAATTCGGCGGTGGTACTCGATCCTGTATGCACGCGCGCAGTGACTCACAAGTAACCCTGATACTTCTTCTTTGTCTTTTAAACCCGGGGCGTAATAATTCCCACTTATTTCTGCACGCTACACCGACTGAACAAACATGTTGAGCAGTGAACGAAATAAATTTCAGGCTATTCCTATTATTCGCCCCAAACTCGACTTGTAAACGCATGGATCCCGATTGAAATGTAAATTCGGGGAACAACAACACGCCATAATTTGCAAACGCGGTAATCGTAATGAACAATCCCGATCGTTTTCGATCTCGTTGGAAAGCCGTTGTTCCGCGCGGTTCGCTGTGCCCGCTCGACTTCTCGCATAATTCGTGCCCGGCATCAGCACGCGCTCATTACGCATTAAAATCAACCACTCCCGGTGTGATTGAATTTCGCGGCACCGAGCGGAGCGAGTTTATTAACCGACATACGCGAGCCGTCGCGTTACCATTAGCGGCCAAGTTAAATTTGTTTCGCGGCGGATTTCGTGTCCGCCACGAACATCTCCGATTAAACTTTGTCCTCCGCGAAACGTTGCTGCTGGGAAGTAAATCCGTTCTCGAGAGATACACGCCGTCACCGAAGATTGACGCGAGCTCTTGGCCGCTTCTCCGGTATCTGTCGCTTCGAAATGGTGTTAAAACGACACGAAGGCATGAATCAGTAACAGTTGTGGCAGGCTTCTTCGGCTGTTGGAATGCTTGAACGTGGGAGGCGAGAATATACCGAGGTATTTCTGAAAATTTCTACAGTTTTCATATACCCGTCTGCTTCTGCTTTTTCTGTTACTTAGATGAGTGAAAATGGAATTAGTTATTTGCAGTGATACGAATAAACTTTGTGTAAATTTAGATTTGGAAGCAGGAAGCGAGCGTGCAGAATTTAGATTTATTTTCTGATATTAAATGCAAAGGTTGCGCGACTTGTGGCAGGCTGAAAGCAGTTTTCTTTCGCGTGAATGCGGAAACACGAGGTATTTCTCAAGGAACTGTTGCGTTCTAAAGCGTGGAGTTCAATAATTGTAGCGGTGACTGGCTGTCAGATAGCTTTCTAATTTATAACGGATCGACGTTTTCGCGTTTATCGTGTATGAATGATATTCGATCCGCGGCGGGGCATTAATATAGATCGCAATTAATATCTGTCCGCGGGCACCGGCGTGCGTGCATTAATAAAATTTGTACGAACATATGTTACCGATGATTACGATGATTAAATCGTGCCGTTTATTGAACAAACTCCCCTCGATTAGTTACAACATTAAACCTGGCGCGGATGATTAAAATCTGTTCAATCTGTTTTATTCATGGTAACTGGTCGATGAATACTAAAACATCCAAGCAACACGTATGTAAAACAAATCGGTGTCATGCTTACAAAACTTCTCGACACTTACACTCCTCAAAGTCCCATTCGAAGCGTGACGGCTTCGAGGATCTAGCATAAAGCCGCGCGCCCACGTGCTCAACTCTGCCCACAGAATCCCTTAACCAAACCTATACCAAAAACATAACCAGGAAAAATAAAATTCGAAGGGAAAGAGCGAACCCCATTCGTTCTTCCACGCCCGCCGAATCTGACGAGGGAAAGATAAGTCTGTCCCCTCTAATTTAACGACGATTTTCAGTCACACGGGGATCAGCGGCGAATCGAATGCGAGGGCAGACGGAAAAGAACACGGACGTTAGTCAGTCGGCTCATAATTTGTTCACAGCTATTTTTAGGCGGCCGTCCCAATCCCGTCTCGTCGGTGTCGACGACGGAGAGTGACTCCTCGGCGCCAGTGGCACTGTCAGTAGCAGCAGCGACAACGAGAGCCGTCCGTTCGACGGCGAAACGAAAATAAATCCTCTGAATGGCCTGCGAAGGCTCGCGTGTCGAGAGGCCCGCCGATCCCCAATGGAATTTCGAGACACGTGTGCAAACAGCAGCCACGGCAAAGGTCGTTATTGTTCCTCCACGCGCGCAACAGAGAATCCACGGTGTTCGTATATGTGCATCGGCAATTTGGCAAACAACGCTGCCTTTATTTTCCGAAGGATTCTCCATACCCAGCGGCGCGAATGACTATTGCAAATGCCTCGCGGGGAAACTCACGGGGTCCTCAATGGTGTCGTGAATGGCTTGCCCGTCCAAACATGTCAAATAGATTTTTTGGCAGAAGACCGTTTTCGTAATCGATGGACATCTTAGCGCTGAGACATTTGGCACAAAGATGGCGAAATGCAAATGACTTGGGACTGACTGGAGATAGATTTCGATGTTGTTTGAATAGAATCCGAAATTGCTTGAAAATTAAAAATTGAATTAAGCTAAACTGAGGTGCAAAGATCGCGAGCACAATGCTTTAACTCCTAATTCCTGATTGCCAACTGAAATTTAGCTAACAAGGGTGTCAAAACTAACCCCAAAGTCAAATGGGCACCCCCACGTTTCCCCGTAAAACTCCTAAGCTACAAGAGGCAGAAAATGATTTTTCAATCAAAAGTTTAATGTTGAATTAACCGCTGCAAACTTTTTTTTTAAACTCTTTAAAATTTCGTTAACGCAAGCTTACTTTACTTACTCTACCATTAAACTTTTGTTTGAATAAAACAAACAGAATTTTTTCTGTCACTTGTATTTTAAGAGTTATATGCGAAAAAGTACGAGTGCCTATTTGGCTTTGATGTTAGTTTTCATACCCTTCAAGGGCGATTGGCCAAGAATGAAATATACCGTTGTTCTCGTCTTGAGTCACTCTATAAGCCCACAAAGTTGCGTTCCAATCCGTGAGTGCGAGTTCGCCGTGCTCCCTTGTAAGCAAAATAGCTCCAAAAACTACAAAATCTCAATGAATGAAATATATCCTGGACAGTGTTAAAATGGAAGAAAAACTGCTCGCACGGTACTGTTGATGCGAATGAGCTATTATTATTGCCAGATTGCCACTCGGCTGATCACTATAGCGCATTCATCACAGGAAAACCGTTTCATTTCGTTCTCGGCAGATTTACCTATCGCTTTAACGGCTCTACAATACCGAGAGCGACTGAAAGCCGAAAAGAGCTAGGGACGCGGGGGTGAAGTGAAATTAAACAGTTGCCATTAATTGGAATTCAAAGGGCATTAACGTATTTGTTTATGGCGGCAGAAGCTCCGTTTAGAGCGCATCAGACCGGCCAGCAGCACAGAATAATTTGCTCGCTGCCCGTTCGTCACTGGTATCTATGCTACAACCAGCTTTATCTTTCCAGGGTATTAATTAGCTCGCCGGCGTTTAACGCTTCTGCCAGCCGTCTGTAATAGAGCAGGATTTCAATTAAATTTTGGTAAACGAACGGCTCTACCTGTGAGTACATCAATGCAACGTCACGCACCGATTGCTCACAAATTTCTCACGTATTTGTGAATTATATCCATTCGGCCAGTATACCTGGCTTATCTTAAACGATACAGGCTGAGTTAATTACCAAAAAGGTGCTTCGACTCTCTGAATTTAAATGGAACTATGGATGCACTGAGCAACAGTGGCATTTATAAGAGTTTTCATGAATTGGCACGATCCAAGTTCTTCTACTAAAAAGATAGAGTACCAAGAATTCGACAGAACTCTCCCAACAGATTTATCGAAACAATATTTTATTCCAAGGGCTTTCGTGATTCACGGCACTTTCCCGGATCGCGTTCTCGGCACGGTCAATGGCATTGAAAAAAAGTTTTAAAAGAGGGTGGTTTCCCTTTCGGTGTATCAATTGTTTAGGGAGAAGGAGTGAAGTTTCTGCTCCCGCAGAACCCTTGAGACGGTCTCTACATACTGAAACTTTACCCGAGGAAAGGGGAAGGGTCTGTGTGCTCCGAAAAAATACCTTTTTCCGCTCGCATGGGACAGATTCTCTGTGTACATAAAACATGTCCGTATAATACGGATCTATCGTTTATCTTCCCTCCTCGACTTTACCTTCGGAATATGGATACCATCCCTCTAGAATCTGACTACATCTACCATTATTACCAATGATTTTACAAATCTCATTTTCCTATCTATTGTGAACGAAAGATACGTAGATTAATGTCACTGATTTTAAAATACAATTCTTTTCTCTGTAAAACGTTATACCAATTAGATGAATGTTGATTTCGGCCCACTGGTTCGGTCCTTTGAATACTTGAAAAAAAGCTATTTGCAATTTTAAAACATTTTTTTATCAAATTCCAACGTTTCGGTCAACGATTCTGACCATTTTCAAGGAAAGTTAGATAAATGTGAAAATAAAAATTACTAAGTGTGCTTTTGAAATTGAAAGATTGTAAAATTGTCGCGTTCATAGCTGAACGTGCGACGCGCGAGTCGGTTGACTGGTGACTGACAATTAAAAAAGTAATACGTAAGATGCTACCTGACTCGCCCCTCTCCTTGTAAGAAAACGTAATTTACGTAATTTAAGGACAACCCTTACTTATAATAATTGCCTATATCGCATGTTCCTGTTTGAATCGTCGACCAACAAATACACCCTCGTAAAATGGACCCTCAATGAAACCAATCGTCCACGCTGACACAAGAAAGCTGCCCAAAACTAAGGCAGTTGCACGTGTGCGATAACTCAAGGCGACTGAAGGGCTGCACTTCACCGGCACGTACCGACGGGAGGAAAAGGGGTGTCGCGGCGAGCTGAGGGAACTTCGGTGGAGCAAGCAGTCCTTGATACAATGAGATTTATCGGCGAGATGCGCTGGACCATTATCACGGCCGGGACGAGGCGGCGACGGGGCAGAAGAAGGGCGAAGCAAGGTTTAATCTCACGGGAGAAGACGTTCCACTCGACAAGTGTCCCCGAACGATTCATCTTCAAAGAAACAGTTGGCCTTTTTCTCGCGCCACGTGACCGACTCGTCTGACCCTCTTCCGGGCGTCCTCCACCCGATAACGTTGTACTCTATTTTTTTACATGGGGACACGGCTGATAGTGTTCCCGTTTTTGCCGATCGAGCCGCAGCTTTTTGCGAGGTCGGCCGTGTAATCCGACGGGGTTGCCCGCCCGTGGGACAATTATAGTCGGAGCAGTATCAACTGGCTGCTCGAGGACGCTTCTTTTAGCGTGAACCGAGCTACACTTGACTCCCGTACATGTGCGAGAGTTGAGAAGTATTAGAACAGGAATAGCTAGATAAAACATAGCTCTTTTCCAGCCCAGAAGTTGGGGCCTCAAGGGTCCATTTCCTCTTGATTATTTTTAAATACAAATCTTAAATACCGAATGCTTCCAGTCGAGGGATGTCCCAATTGGCAGATGGACGGTACATTTTTAATTCAATGCAGTAGTTGGCTGCCTTCTGCCGATAGGCTACACGAAAACTCACCCCTGAAATGCAAGCTTTATCGAGCAGCTCGCAGCAAGAATATTAGCTAACTTTTTCCCTGGAAGGTGGCGTATCACGATCAGAACGAAGTTCACGCGACAACGCCGTTATAGCCGGCGACACGATGCGAAAGAACAGGGGTGAATTTATGGTGACGCATTGCCGGCTGCAGCGAACGCACGTGGCCTTCTTATCGGGCCTATCAGGCGCGACTGCTATCACGTTGGCTTCGCTTATCATCCGCGACGCCTGGCGTCGATCAGCATCGCGTTATGAATTGTCCCCATGCAGTTCACTGGTCGACCGCGTCGCTGGCCGACCGAACGAAAAACTGGCTCCCTTTGGCAATTTGCGGGACATAATATCCGTCGAGACGCAAATTACCGGGCGCAGAAACGCGAACAAACGATATAATGGCAGGGGCATATCGTGCCGTTGATGTACTCTTTTCAAGCAGACGTATTGTGCTTTTGATTATGAATGGTGGCCCTGGTGAAACGTGCTGACGATAATGTGCTCGTCGAGAACAATTTTTACGCGCGATTCGCGGGGATTACTATCTCAGAAGCTTAGAGCTTGTTTGCATTAATGAATACACCACGGATGCTTACAGACAGAATGTAGAACAGTTAGAAACAGTTATCTACACTTATAATTACTCCATTTCACGTATGGCAGTCGTCATAAATAGATTACCAAGAAGTAACTCGAAGGGTAAGGGAAAAACCCGGGAATGTCCATTTTTCGTGATTTTGCGATTTATAGCATATTTTGTTGGTGGCAACTGGGACTAAGGAACTATCGTAGCACAAAGGGTAATAAAGTTCAAATACCCTCGTTAAAGATTTGGTATGCTGATGGGCCGCCCTTAAATTATGTAAGAGTAATTTTGGCGATTTCTTACCCCTTCCCTCCCCCAGTATAAGAATTCCTTACGTAATATTTTTTACATTGAATTCTTTCAGTTGTTAAAATTCTTTTAATGGTTTATATAATTCATTTAACTCGGTTTCGGGAAATTTAAACTATAACTACTTTTCTGGAACATTAATATGATAGAATTTGTATTTATTGAAAATTAAGTTAAAAAATATTACGTAAGACGCTACCTGACTCCTCCCCCCACCCTTGTGAGAAACCGTAAGAAATTCGCGACCCCCCAGAAATCCTAATCAATAACTTCCTTTAGGAGTTCTGAGACACACAAGACGTTTCAAGAAATCCCTCGTAGGTACTCCTCGAGAGTTTGCGCCACGTCGATTAATCTCGACGAGCATCTGCCATTATGATGCTTAACAGCTTTGCTAGTCGTTAAAAACCTTACTCCGGTAGCGTGGAAGTCGCCCACAGGGGCGAAATGGAGGGTGGTAGGTGGCAACAGCGGAAGACAGCTGGTGCCGTTTCTGTCGCGTGCGCCGCGCCGCGCCGCAGCAAGCGACAACAGGCCGCGTCGCTTGGGTAAGCACATTAGTCCCGACAACCGTAATTAAAACTGTTACGTGACAAACACCCCGGCTAGCCCGCTATCATAGAGCTCGCATCGCGTTCAGTAATAACGATATTTTTCCCGACCCGCCGACATCGCGTCTGCGACTCGATTTATGAGGGCCGCGGGACCTGCTGACGGACAGCCGCGTGATCGAAATGTCCCTTCGACAGGCGACAGGGATTTCGACAGCACGGAAAAGGTCCCGTTTTTTGGGAGATTACCAACGACGGTAGGCGAGGGTCCATAAGTAACGGTGATTGGATCGATCGATGAAAAGTGAACCCTCGATTTCTTCCGATGACACATTCTCTTGTTCAAACTGGATGAATCTTTCATACCATGCATCTAAGTTGACAATATATGCATTACAATGGCACTAGTTTGTAGATGGACATCTAATCTATCAGCTCTACGTTTATAATTCGTTATCCAATGGTATATCGGACTGTTCCATGGAAAGTAACTAGTACATACTTTCAACAGCATGAAACACCAACGGATGATAGTACGCGGAACATAAATTTGAGGGACAATCTGGAACTGTATCAATTTCATTTTCATTGTCCCAGCTGAAGCAAAGTGCGCGGTGTCACGCAATCGTTCGCGTCGCATCAATGAAAGCGGCACGTTATTCGCGGTATCTAGCGGGAAAAGCGTGCGCTGTTCAAGGTATAATAATTTTGCGCAGATTTGCACGTAGCAGATGCATGTATAGATGCAACAACAGCGGTGCACCGGCGGTGATTCACGGCACCTGGGATTTGCACCCCGTGCATGCGCTGCGAGCGTTAATGCCACATTAGCGGCGCACTTTTCCCGGAGTTAATGCGCCAGCAAATTCGCGTTTAGAGTATCCATTCACCGGCGCAGCCGACGCCGCGCCGTCGTCGGTTCGTGCTCGAATACTGTTTAACGACGTAATCTGCGCTGAGGTTTCCGGGGAAAATGGGAAACGTTTGACGATCTTCTTAACGAGGAAGTTGCGATTGAAAGGCCCTTTCGTTGGCGCGATCAGTCGTTGAACCGTCGGGCCAAAGGGGAACAGTTTCAAGCTGCTGTGGGCTATCTTTCTTGCTTATCACAGAAATAATAAATTATAGGGAATATAAGAAATATGAAGTAACGTATGTGGTTGTAATTTGTACGTAGTTGTGGTGTGTTTCGTTGCAACGGTTTAGCTGAGAATGACGTTCAATATTATGCATTGTGTACGAGATTAATAACGATGTTGTAACGCACGGGAGCAGCACAATAAGCGCGGCTACAGCATAATACACGCTGTTTCCTAATCATGGTAAAGTTTACTTTGCGATGCACGTTCCCAGCCACGTACCATCCATTCCACACAGACCCGTCTTATATAATACACCTGTACAATAATTAACGCGAATGCACACGGAATACGTCATAGACGCAACGTTGAATCTCGATTATCCCAACTAATTGGATGACGTGCAGCCTGAATGATCAAACATTTGATTAATCAGTTCCGTAATCAAGACTCGGCCACCCGCCCCGTTTGTTTTGTTACATAAATGCGAAAGATTATACGGCAACATGCTTTCAGGCGAGATAAACCCGCGCAAAAGTTGCTCACTGCACAGTAAAATTAGCAACGAAGGAAGGAAAGTAGAATAACAACAGAATAATGAAAAAAGTATGAAATGAGAGGGTTAAATAAAAGAATCTGTTCTCTTTCACAAACTTCTGTTTCCTCTACTTCACTTTGATCTTACAAAAAGGAGCTTTGAAGCAACGTATTTAAGGAGATATGCTGCGACGTTTCAAATGAAATCGAGCACAGTTGTTTATCTAGAAAACTACTCGAAACTAAGACAAAAGTATCTGTCTACCCAAAAGAAATGGTCCTAAAAGGCCGCAGGAGGGAGCCAGGGAAGACATGAAATTGAATATTCCAGCGGGCGTCTTACGAAGAATGACGAACTAGCGCGAGGGAATAACGACTGGACGTTATGCAGGGCATTGCAGGGGCACGCGATGGACCCCGCCGCAAATCGTCCATTGTGTTCCTCTTGAGCGATTAACGCCGACTGAATTCACGTCGTTAAAGGAACAAAATACACAATAATAACGAGCTACGGGCGAGCGCGAATGGAGAACGCTCGTTAGCCGGGTAGATTTCGTTCGGCGATCTTAATTGTTCCCGAGTAATGCGTGGAAGAGACGGCGGCCACGGTGGAGGCCACGACGAGGCTATTATCGACCCTGCCGAAGGAATTGCCGTGAACGGCGAATAATAATGATTCCACGCGGCCATTAATAACCCTAACAGACTACCAAACATTTAAACAACTGACGAAATTATGGATATTATAGATATCATACGGTGAAGGAATACATATAATAAAAAGGCACCTAAAACTAAGACGTGAGTTTCGTACAGATTACAGTGATTGATACCATATCGAAATCCCATATAGAGGAGCTTATCAACGTCGAATATTATGCAACGAGTTATGGGATACACGGTATTATAACAGGGTACGCGAATAAAGCGCGGAGATTGTAATTCGACGCGACAAATGTGGTCCCGGCAGTAACGTAATTCAGCGCATAATTCGCAAACGAGCAAAAATGCCAGCTTTCCAGACGTTCGATCGGCTTAACGTGTCTCCGGTCCATTTACCCCGGATCTTGTGCACCGCGAACGCAGCCTTACCGGTGCGCGTTTTCGCCTCTCATTGGGACAGGCGTGACCTATCGGTGAACATTTATCGGACGCCAAAGGCGATGCCTTTTGCGCGATAAATTATTGCTCGGCGTGCTTCTCCTTCCTCCGCTCGCTGTATCTTATTATGCGTCACTGGCCCCCTCGATTCTTCCATTTTCCCTGCTCCATCGACGGACTTCGATCGAACTGCCCTCGACTGTCCCGTTCGCGAAACCCACTACCTGGCAATTCCAGCAAAAATCAGTTAATTCGCGAGGCTTCCGCTAAACTTTCTAATCCCCTTTCGCGGGTATTCTTGTGAACGGTGGCAGCACAGGAAGGGGATGATGTGCTACTAAATTCCAGCGAAACTAAGCTGCTTCAGCCTCCTATAATCAACCATGCTTCTGTAATCTACTGTGTCTGTATGTCGTTTTAGGTATTAGCTGCATTTTAGGACGGAGTAAATTATGGAGGGAACTGTGGCCGCTGCTCAGGCCGACGCGACGCTGTTAAAGTTCGTAAAAGCACGAATGCGCGACGGTTTTGAAATAAATGCCACACAAGGAGGGAAAATTCGAACGTTCACCCTCAATTAAATCGGGCTAGTTGCTCTATAAACTGGATCCAACCGCGCTCGATAAAACTTTAAACGCGAATGTAACGAACGGGTAGTAATCCGATTTCGAAGGGCCACTCCCGATACGAGTTTGGAAACCTTTCACCGGTTGGATTATAGCTGCACGCTAATGGCACGAATGCTAATCGCACAGTTCGGACATAATGCCAACGGCCCCGCTGAAAGAGTAGCTTAATTAGACAGATGTAAATCGACTTTTGATAACGTTCCCCGCTCGCTAATTACCCGGACTCGTGTAACAAGTTCTACCGACGAAAATCGATTCCGAGCCGTGTAGCATTTAATTTGGAACATTGAAACGCAATTCACGAGCGACCGGGCTCCTTGAATTATGCACGGGGAATGATAATAATACCCGAAACGTCGAATTTATAATGGAGCATCGACGACGAAGTGGCCCAATTAATGGTTTGCCGAAAACCACCAGTGAACCGTCATACGTGAGCGAGAACATCTGTCGAATTCTCATTACATTTTCATCACCCGACTCGCAGGAGCTCCGGAGAAGACCGCCGACGGCGACTACACGCGTTATCATCGAGATCGAGTCTCGATATCCTCGTTATATTTAGGGTAGCACCGAGTTCAAGCTTAATTGAATAATTAGCAAGCTTGGCCTTCCTATTTTTGGGTAGATACAGATAATCACTGTTCAGGAGAGTCGAAACTGAATTGTCAGGACAACCAAGTCGTAGTTGATGACTGTTATCCATGTTCGTATAGTGATCCATACCCTCACACAACGCTACCCGAATCTAACCCCGATTTCGGACGCCTCTATTTCCCATTAAAGCAGGATGAAGTTATCGTGCTCACAGAACACTCCCAGCGGAGCCTCTTACAAGGTCTCAGCACTGAAGAGTCAGCTCAGGTACCCTAGGATCGCCAGTTCCCGTCTTAGGAACTTGCTTCTGGGAATGAAAACACCCATGGAGCGAGTTGCCCCAAGCCCCGAGGCTGTCTCGCCACGACAGAGCAACGAGACTGCTAATTCTATCAGCAGAATCCCGACTCGGGCTGGGTTCGAACGATTTCCTGAATTTCGCGAAGCTCATCGTCCCTAAACTTTTCGAATCCGTGGAACAGCGGAGAAGCTGAAAGGGCGGTGGAAAAAAGCGGGACCTTGAAATCCCAATTAAAAGTTCGGTCCCAGAGGCGAGCGGGGCAAAGAATCCCGTGGCTTTATCGGCAGAATGCGCAGGATCGCGAGGGAAAAAAGGGCCAAAAGGGGGTCGCAGGAGGCGCTGCAAAGGCGAATTGCCGTGCCCCACCTGTATAATGACGGTGGCCGCCGTTCCTGAACAGCGGAATGCCGTGCAATTACGGACGGTGGCCCTCCGCGCGGCCGCGCTTGTACGTCGAATGACTTAAGCGGCATTTAGTGGTTTTCGGTGTCACAGCGTTGCTTCGCGGAAAAGAGAACAAGAAGCGTACACGAGATAGTAATCGGGCGAACGACGAACAAATTGCACCTTTCACGGCCTGTCCGATGGAATTACCCGATCTCCAGAATAATCGACATAGTTTGTCCACCGAAAGCCCGACGCGGAGGGGAACAATGGGAACCTGGGGCACCCAGGCTGGGCGATGCCACTTGAAAATGACACTTTGATTGCGCAGAGATAGCCACTTTTGCTTCCGTTATTTATACCAAATTACAGATCGATCTGGTAGGATAATTTTCTGTAGTTGCGGCGAGGGTGATTCGAGGAGATTCACGATCAGTCTGTAGAATACATCTCTGCGGTAGATTCTTGGCTAGAAGGTTTCGAAGCTGAAATAAACTATAACTTGGACTTTCCGGTGCATTATAAGAAACAGACTGGACATCCACCAACCATAAATCGGCTTTGTATTCGAACGGGGAACGAGTACGAAACATGGCCGGGCGAGCGGAGACAAAATCATCGCCGGGGTATAACGAAGCCCTCCGGTGAAGTTCGCGGTGTTCCCGTAAAATGCCAGGCAACTTAGCGCACAATGGCCCGATAAATCTTCGCCTAGGGCTCAATCACGCCACGTAACGATCTTCTTCGGCGATTTCCTGCGTGCACGTGAAACTCATTCGAAGGTACGAGAGCGCGAGTTAAATCCATGGCGCATAAATTACCGACGTCCGCCGCGGCGTGCACCCTCTAAAGCGTCATACGGACGTTTTACAACGCCGAAAGGACGTAAAGTTCTGCCTGCGAAATAACTTCCTGAACAGGCTCTCGTGCCGGCGCAATTAATGCTGGCTACGCCGATAAGTTTCGCTCGTTTTGCTCGCAGGAAATTGCGGGCGAAGGGAAGACCAGGAGAGAAGGAAAGTAATGTCCAAAACGTGTATTAAAATTCTTGAATGAAAAACGCGAGGTATACCGTCGGACTAACGGGAGCACAAGGAGCAATCTTAGAAGAAGTTAATCTATTTATATCTATAAAAGAAGAAGTCCTGACTGACTCATTAACGGCCAGCTCAAACCATTTAACCTAAGAACGTGAAATTTGGAAGGTACATTGTTTTCATCATGTAGCCAACCACTAAGGAAGGATTTTAGGAAATTCCGTCCTCAAGGGGGTGAAAAAGGTAAAATGTATTTTCTCGGGCTCCTTAATATTTCTTAGGCCCGATTAGATATGAACTTGGTTCTTGCTTACGAAGGTTACACACACAAATGCCTAAAAACCAATTTCAGGATTTTACCCTAACCAACCCCTAAGGGGGTGGTGAAAAGGTGTGAAACGTGTTTTCGTGGAGTCCTTAATATCTCTTAAGTCCGAAGCGAAGCGCGGGGGTATTTTGCTAGTATAGTAAAATTTGATAGTAAGCTGTATCATGGATGAAATAAATCCAGTCAGCTACTTGGGGTACCCCGGAGCCTGCAAATAACCGAAACTGTTTTCATTATGCATTACAGAGCAGTAGAACCACGAAACTCTGAATGTATCCAAGATGTTCCCCGAACTCCTAACACTTAACACTCAAGTGTGCCGCTTTCGATTGATTCTGTATACCAATTGCTGAATCCCAACTATCCCATCCAACCGCCAACGATATCCAGCTAAAAAGCGATGTGCAAGTTGGACGGGCAGCGTGGCCGGCGGGATCCGAGTAAACTGGAGCGACCTCGATTCCGATCAGCGGCTGCAAAAAGCTCCGGCCACGCTCGCGGTGCGGAGGCAGCGTGGCAATAACGAAGGGCAGGCGAAGAATGGAAAAACGAGCAGGAAAGACAATGAAAGATAGGAATGGAGAGCGTGCAGCGGGCGAGTCAGTCAAAGTCAACGACCCACGTGGCGCGCGCGAGAAAGAGAAGCTGGCCGACGTGGGCAGAGACTAATGGGAAGATATATACCGGCGGCCGAACGTGGATGGATAGACGTAGGTATTACCAGAGTCAGTATCATCTGGCACATCGCACGCTATGCGGAGCGGGCTCGCGAGCGTGGGCGACGCTCGTTTCGCTTCCATAAAATAGCCTTCGAAGGATCGCGCGCGGCCCGAATATTTCTAATGTTCGACGACGGCGTGGGCACACTGCGAGGTGCTCCGCGAGGACTGTCTTACTACCGATCCCTGTTACCTTAACACTGACAATGAAACGCACGTGTTGCTCCGGCGCGGACGGAGAGAGCATGTGGGAGACACGTTACCCAGTCGTTAATGTTTTACGAGCACCTCGCGCGTTACTTGACTTACCTGACTACATTCTGACCAAGCGCGCGTACGCGCAGTCGACTGATCATCAGGCAACGGGGACTCGATGCTTTCTTTGGATAAATTCAGGGGAATCTAACTGCTGTTTAGCTTCTCCAATGCCGAAGAATGTACACATATAATTATACACGAAACGGCAGATAAATCTGCGTGACTCAATGTGATAGCCATTTCTGGGCGAATCTCTGAGTCACTGTGCATTCTGATCAGTTGTAGGTACGTATCTACTGTGGGTAAAAGGGATGTAGCAAAGTGATTAGCAAAGTAGAGGGTGGATTCGAAGGTCGGGAAATGATAGCCCGGGGACGTATTATGTAATCTTTTGATGATACCACAGAACAGATATCCTGTGCGCAACAATTGAGTATGACTCAACGTATCAAACGATTCGATGAATTATTTAGGTGCAAAGGAGTATTGAACAACGACTGTGACCCGAAGCGTAGGGAAGCGAAATGGAAGGTACATGGCAAGGAAGTGACGGGAGGAGAGAATGTTTCACTACGCGTGTTGGCTTGACTCGATTCGATTTAGAGATTAAACAAGGCGGCGCATTGTTTCCCATCCGATGCCACCCACTAAAACGGATGTTTGCATCCTGGTTTACGAGAAAAATGGCCGCCCACGCGATACTAAAAGACACCGGGGTGCTAATCGACCAGGGTCTTGTGACAAGCCGACCGCAAACCAGCCACTTAGCGGACCGTCTTTGCGGCCGAAGCTGTTTCCGAGCAGTTTTACATCATCCTCTAAAAACCACTCGACGCGTGTGAAACACTGGGAAGGGTATCGCTAGCGGCTTTAGAAGAGACTCGCCTGGAAAAACTTAATAGGATTCGTTGTGACGATAATGACACTGATAATAGACAGATTCCTAAGATTCTAAAAGATTAGTGGTCAAAATACTCGACCCCAACGAAAACCTAATAATTAAATTTTCTGATAAAATCTAACGCTTTATTAGAAATCGCAAATATTTCTTTAATCAATACCAATAAATATTAATTCTTGATGCAACTGTGGACCAATTGTAGGAATTTATCTACTAATTCAAATTATCTCAGGAATTTGATTATCATAAAGGGATAATTTTATGACAAAATTTGTAGTAAATACCTAAAACAGAAATTTCTATATATTTAAAAAATACTTCCACAAGATATAGCGATGAATTCCCCTGAAAATTTCGATGAGCCGAAAATAAAGCACGAAGTCTCCCGTCATCGTAAGTATAATAAGTCGTCGATCACGAGGATACGTTTAATAGTGTTATCAAGCCACCCCATGTGCTCGACGAACTATAATCAAACACGAAAACCACTGTGTTTAAGCATACTAAAATGCCCCAAAAATGTGGCAAGTAAATCAGTTTCTTAAGAAGTCATTAGAGTTAAAAATCATTCAACAACCGACTCGATAATACAATTACCCGAAATTGAGCAGGCTTCTCCTGCCATTCCCGTGCTTACGCGGCAAAGAGCGATGACGGTTCGCTGCGCGGGAAGAAAGAGAGCGAGTAAAAATGTCAGAAAATTGCAGACGGATTCGAGGGATGCTCGACAATTATCGTGGAAGCTACGAGAATGGGCGAAGGCGAGCCGAAAACGGAGCTAAGAAATTACGAGCGCCGCTGTACACGGCGCAGCTAATTGAAAATAATTGGCCGGTCGGTTATGCGCAGCTTGGGAGACACGAGGCGAGCTCATGTTGCCTGGGAGATTTATACCTCTGATAATTCGTCGTATGAAAGAGAGGATACGGATAATGACGAGCGCTCGCGGTCCGTAGAAGGCAGGACAAAGTGGA
Organism: Andrena haemorrhoa; assembly: GCA_910592295.1. NCBI lineage: Eukaryota > Metazoa > Arthropoda > Insecta > Hymenoptera > Andrenidae > Andrena > Andrena haemorrhoa. The sequence goes on from OU342946.1 coordinate 30,665,704, forward strand.
GATGGATTAAAAGTGAAACAAAGGCGGCGGGCACGGAGGGAAATCGATTTATTTAACGAGCGCCGGGGCTCGTTTTGCTTCTTTCGGGCGGTTCGGTGGTAAAGAGCGTGGCGATGGTACGCGTCTGGAAGCACGGATAATTGAAAACGAGGGAAAGATCGACAGCAGAACGCGATCCTGGAAGTCGGGGGATAACGCGGGAACAATGATCCACCCTTCGAGCAAAGTTACTTCTTTGTTGCTTTGGAAACCCCGAAGAATATGTGTAGGTAAGTACCTATATACGCTGCTCCTTGACGTATGAGATGGAAGTTGAGTATGGCGAATGATTTGAGGTATTATTTAACTCGTTTCATTAATCATCGGTTATTGAAATATTTGCCCGACGCCAAAATTATATTTCCACTGGCAAGCGCGATAATTCCTGCTCGAGTGGATCTAATAATCCGTGTTCCACGCACGAACGCACGTTTGATATATCTGTACATTCACATCCGGCCCCGGTAGGTTAGTTGGAGTACAGCCCACATCGTCTGTTATTTATATTCAGGCTGATTGAGATGGAACTCTGTCTGAAAATCTCGCTCACGGCTCAAGCACCATCAACCATTTATTGCTTCTTTTAAGGTCTTCGCCGGAATCGCGTATTCAGGGTAGTTACTCGAACGTCGGTCTTAATCAACCAGTGTGACGGCAGCTCGAGAATGTTTCTTTCTGCGGGAATTGCGTACAGTGGAAACCATCTACTAACGTATATTGAAATACGAGCTGATTTACGAGCAATCCCACGTAAACTTCTCTTACTTATCAATAAAGAACATCATAAACTACTTCGCCCCGCCAATTCAAAAAGCATACGACTCCTATAAAACTTATAATTCAACTAACGCATATATAAAAATCGGAGGTTAGTTAGAATCTCCCTCAAAGTCTGAAAGAGAGCTAAACCACTTCATATCCATCACTCCTGAAGACCACAGACCCATCGCTCAAGTCCAAGAGGAGATAAAATAACAGCCGCTGCATCATCCTCGCGACAGAAAACGCGTACGTAGTGGTGACGCAGGATCATCGAGTGCCATCAACGATACCACGGTCTGAGAAAAATCGCTAATCCTCGCCTGGGTCGTAAACGATGATCCCCATCGGCTCGCTAGGCTCGCTCCTCGGATATTCGCCTCATTATCGCGGCAAAGATCCCGGTCGTGTAACTCGCGCGCCGTCATAAAGCAGCTAGCGGCTCGCGCGGGGCGAGCCGCGCGGATTAACCGCGATAATCGGGCCGATAAGAATTTAATTAACGCGTTATATATCTCGCGAGCGCGATACACGAGCGGCCGCGGACCGCTTGTAACGCGCCGCTTAGAAAAGATACCACCGAGATTCTGCGGGGCCTCGGCATGCGTGTCCCGTGGCGTGTAATATCACGCGCTCCCGCTTTTCTGCCCAACCGAGCCTCCTCGTCGCGCTCTTTCGCCTTCCCCCTTTTTATCATCGCCTTATCGCCGTAAAGATACCGCCAGCCGAGCATTACCATATTATCTGGAGTTCACACCTCGCCTATGGATACGCCGGTAGCCGAACCGATACCAATCGGGCTACGAAAAGCATTTATAAGCGGCGGCAATTAAAGCGTATCGGCTGCGGCGACTAGGCGAGTTACTTTATGTACTCGACTGGTCAGTCGATTACGCTGCGGGATCGTTTACAGGTGAATTTTATTGGGGGGTTGGCTTTCTTTAATGGGAGACTGGTGGAAATTGTCGGAGTATGTACATACTATCGCGGGATTGTGAGACATTTGGCTGTTCTACTGATTCAGCTAATCTATTTTCATCAAACGGTTTAAGCCTTTAAGGTATCAACTTCAGATCAATTTATCCCAAATGTTTTCAGCAAATCTGCTTGTCAAAACATTACCTTTTTCATAGTAGAATAAATATTCGTGTTCAACTAGAACTTTTTTCTACTTTCAAGAAAATAAAAGTTTCTTATTTACAGAAAAAAGTATGCAATAAAAGTTTCAGTTAATACACTGCATTTTAAAACAATTTTCTCAGAACAGAAAAGATAATAATCATAAAATTACAGTTATTTAATAATTCATTAAAATTTTAATGAGCGAAGAAGCAGATAGAATAATTGGAAACTTCTGTTTATATATTTCAGACTCGATAGAATCTAACGAAATATAGAAAAATAAAGTCATTATCGAAGAACGTAATGGAATTATGGAACGTTACTTTGACCTGAACTGGTCAATTACGGAGCACCGGGCACCTGAAGCGGTTCGATCGGATCGAGCGCGAAGCAAGGACGCGACAAACGATACACGAGCAAGGTTTCTCGGTAACGATAATTAAACCGATGTGTGCACGTCGAATCGAACGAGAATCGCGGCCTGGTCGATGGACAAGCGGCGCGGCGCGGCGCGGCAATAAGTCCACGAGCTGTGGACACCTCTGCACCGTACATACCTCCTATAGCGGATCGGTGAGGTCAGCCAGTGGTTATTCAAAAGGCGCTCATCGTCGTCGCCTGTGGTTCTCAGAGAACATAATTCCACCGTGGTCTCTCCTTCTCTGACCTCTGCGGTAATAATGAGTCACCCCCTGTATGGATAGGATCTCGTCGGGATCGACGAAAATAGCATTCGACGAGTTATGTCGTGCGACAGGGCGCAGCACGCTCTCGGTTCCCTCGTTCCTTTTTTTTTTCGCCAAACCAACACGCACACCGCGTCTGGAATTCTAATTAATTCTGGATCCGCGGCGCGATGACTGGTTCTTTTATTGGAGACGTTTTCGGGCACCGTGTTCGAGAATAATTCCGTTGTAAACGCGTCACATTAACGTTATTGTTCCATTTGTGATCAACACCGTATCAGAGAAAATCCTCAGAGAATGAATTATTACATGATCGTGCAGATTTTTCGCTATTGTCCAGTCTTCAAAGGGATGTGATTGGAAGATAAAAATTATGCAAATTTATTCGAGAATGCCCCATGTATTAGAATAGCCAATAAAAGGGACAATTAATTGAGCAAACTTTACAAAGCATACGTCACCCTGAACTCGTCCAATTTTCCACCACTCCCCGCGTGTTCGATAAAAAAACTCGGAATTCCCGTCGAATCGAAATTATGTTTAATTAACGTACAGAAACGTGACTCCCTCGTGATTTCCCATCGCATCGACGACTTCCAAGAACCGTTTACGTATGCGCGTTGCGTCGTTCCGCCCCGCGACAAAATAAAGAAATTTTAGGGCGCGTTTCCGGGGGACAGATTAATTAATTGTGCCGTTCCAAAGAGACGACGATAACGGTTCGTTTCAACGAACACGTCCGACGACGCGAGTCTTCTTATTATCGTCATCCAGAACTCTCGGAACTCGCTTCGAGCCAGTAGCTGATTGGTGCTTGACATTGAGCCGCGTAGACAGCGCATCATCCATTTTCCAGCTCGCTCATCTCCGCGTCAATTTAATAGTGTATCCTCGATTCTCGGTACCGGAGCGATAAACGATCTCGACTACAACTCCGTCCACGACGCAAACACACGCGAACGAAGAATTGACGCCTCTCTATTTTTAATGACAACTATGCCTTTATTTTCTTGCAATGTTCTCGCGAATAATTCGTTGCTGCTAGCTTCTCTCCCGATAAATCTCTATTTTTCATCGAAAGCCTTTCAGCTTCGACTCGGCAACAAACAAATGTGCGCTACTACAGAGAAATACTGTCACAGGGAATTCACTTTGTACAAGGGCGGGTGCAATGGCCGTTTCAAACTAACTGGCAATACTCGCTTCCCGTACAATCTGCCAGAAACTCGTCCGCCGTTCACGACTGAGTTTACGATCGAACGATGCTGGGGCCCTACGGAAACTTTTATAAGTTCATCCATCGGTGAATGCATGCGGGAGTTACGATCGATCGGAGCAATCCCAAAGGGTATATTCGATACTTCCAGATGAATAAACTGGCGACTTAAAGGGAGAAAGGGAACGGCCTAAGGTCAGCTGAAGGATGTTTTTACGCTCAATTTTCGACGCCTATGGATGGTCGATGCTCATGAATTGGCAATCTGATAGTTCCACGGTACCTCTATTATTGATGGAAACGATTTCAACGTGAATTTAAACAAGTCCGAGTCTGGGATTGTGGCAACGAGGCAAGCAATTCAGGTTGCCTTAAAAGTTGTGCTGAATTTTGGACGATACAGGTTTCCACTTTGGAAATGATTGCTCGTATTTAAGGAGGTAGGTATTCTACTTTGATCGGTCGAAAAATTAAACTATTTTTAAAGATTCTCTTCTCAGTGAATGTAACATATAACGAAATAATTTTTTAAAATAAAACATCCTTTGAGGTGTTTTGTCAAACTTTTTTCAAACCAGCTTTATTTTGTTACTTTTCAACAAAAATTGTCAATTGAGCTACGGACGACAGTGACACTCATACAGATTACGAATCTTTTCGAATTTTGTATTTTTCTTTAGGTGTAATTAAAACAAATTAAAAAATATTTCAAGCCATCAAAATGGAATACCCCCGTAATTACCCCGTAAATCACCAGGATTTAAATGCCTCAAATATTCAATTCTGAACTATTTCGAAGGTAAAAGAAGTTTAGTTTCCTACCACGATTAACCTACCAACACGGATTCATCGACTGACATTTCAATCAAATGCAAATGATAATCGCCGACTGTCAAGCTTCCTGTTCGTCGTTTTTCGCGCGGACGCGTGAATCGCCGCGGCAAAGATTCAGGCCTGCCCGGACTCCGGGAGGGAAAAAGCGTCTTCACCTTGAGGGATAAGGCAAACGCTGCTGGATCGAAGAAGGGAGACGGAGAAAAAACGAGGAGAACGAAGGAGAAAAATTGTACATGGGAACGGCGCGTGAAGATGACGCGTAGAGTTCCAATGAGAGGCCTTTCTTCGGCTCCTTCCAGAAATGGCCCTCTCTCTGCGTTCGAGTTTAACGCGTGTGTCACCGCCACGTGGCGGTTCTCCGGCTGACCTTGAATAGTCACTGCGAAACACACCGGCCCGATGGAGATGTACGTGGAACCACGGTGGAACGCGGGCTCGAAATGCAAATTATAGGCTTCCACGAATTCGTAGATGCTAATATTATGATAATGTATGACGGGCCTCCTCCGTTCCGCCAAATAGAGATCGATGATTGCAAACAGCCAAATTACGGACACCGTGCACATATATGTATTTCTTTCCTCCCGATAAATCATACAATTAAGAACACGTCACGAGCAATTAATCGAGATCATCGATCTACCGTAATTTATGGCACCTCTGAAAGATAAGCTGCCTCGATAATTACGCAACGAAATGGCCACAATCACCAGGGACTAGTCATAAAAGAATTTCTATTCGGGCGATAGAATTGGCGAGTGAAGAAATCACGCTCTCCGCCATCTGGGCAATGACGAATTCGCGAAGGGACTGCCGGCTGGAAGGTAGGAAAGGCAGAGTGGCTGGACGAAATCGAGGGAATAAAAATGTGGGAAACGAATCGGCGTCCGGGGGGAGAATCAGACCGTGAACGAGTACGGGACGGGATACACGAAGAAGCGGGCACATTTGGCCGTCGTGGGTACTGACATTGCCGAGGCAGCGGACCAGCACAACCATCTGATACACACGACACACCGTGGCTGTTCCGTCTGGAGGTTAAACCGCGCGGCGAACCAGGGACGATGCAACCAGCGGGAGGGACTCACGGACACGGAACACTCTTGGGTCAAGGATTCCGTGAATTTTCATGAGAATCTGCGAACCGCGAGGAATAGGATCTTGTGCGAAACGAAGTGATGGTAAATGGGCGAATGGGATCACACTGGGGGGCTCTGGCAGTGGCGGTTTCGCGGTGCAAGCACCTCGGCAAGCTTATAAATTGATTATACCTATATATGTATTGCGGAGATGTGGAGTGGCGAACTTTTTGGGAGCTTATTCTACTCATCCTGTGGATGAAAAATGATGGTGGAGAAGTGAATTTACTTTGATGCACAGATTCATTGCTATATCATCAACTATTAAGGTGTCTGCTTTGATTACAGAACGTGGGATTACTGTTCAGTGTGGGTTCAGACGAATGGTGACGGTAGTTGCACCTCTAATGCATCGCGAAAGTAGTAAAATCGATAATTAGTCAGACAAATCTTTAAAATGACTTTTCTTGAAAACGGAACCTTTTGGGAAATAATTTCTCTCCACATATTCCCTTTATATTGACACGAAGAATCGGCCTATTTCGGTTGTTCCGTGAATCTCGCCCCCTCTTTGTCAATATCCAAGTTTTTAGCGGATAAACTATGACCTTAACTGCCTCAAGTCTACTAAAAAACTGTCCACCAAACACATTTCTCCAATCCAATCATACTCCCCCTCATCGAGCGCACAGTGGACACAGTGCCATCATTGAAGACGCCCGTAAATCGTGGCAATAATCGACATTCGTCGGGGACAAGTAGGCAGGAATTACGATGGGAGCGAAAGGCGATGCTATCAAAACGGGCATCGAGGCGAAACGGGTGTAAAAGATGGGGCAGGAGGGGGCGAGGTTAATTTATTCGCGGCAAGTGACGCCGGGTCGTCTGGAGGTTGAATCGGGAAGCGTCGCGGCGGTCGCGGCGGTCGCAGCCAGAAAATGCGGGGCCCCCGATGCCGCCGGAGCGGAGTTGATGCACGACTTCCAGGCCTGCTCGTGTTCGGCCGTGTTCGGCCGTGGATGCGCCTCTTCTCGCTTCACCTTGAACGATCCGCGGAGTTTATGGGTTACGAGCCACGCGTCGGCGAGGGCCCCCGTCTTTGTGGGACGCGTGGGAGTGAGCGAGCAATCGGTGAGAGATCTCTCAAGGTCCGTTCTCGGAAATCATTTTTGAGGAGCCGTCCTCCGCTTCGCGGAGGCCCTGTCTCGGCGCGGAGCCCGCAAGTGGCGCGTACGATTTATGAATTCCAGCGCGGCCAGGTAAAGATAAGCATTCCTTCTTTTGCAACGGCCATTGTCTATGTCCCCCCTCTGCGTTCGCCATTACGCGGCCGCAGGTGTATTAATTAATTTTCCCGACGTGCCACGGGGCTGCGGCTTTCCATGGGAAGCGGGGCGGTATCATAAACGACGTTTAAATAGAGTGCTCGGGACGAACGTCGTAATTTAGAGGCTTCTTTTCCCCTCTTCCCTTCCAGTCTGCTGCATTATTTTCCTCTTTTTCTAATGCAATTAAGAGTCGGCGTTCTCCGCCCGATCAAGATGGTATTAGCGTGTTTTACAAACGCGAGTACACGCGAAGGAAGATACCGAGGGACGTGCAAGATACATGGAACGCACTCGTCGCGCGATACGCTGCCGATGACGCGGCGATATAAACGCAAATACGATGTTATCCGTGTATCAATACAATATTGATGCGCGATGTATGCAGTTTATCGAGGCTACTTTATCGAGCAGCAACGGGTAGGCAGATTCTGCGAACGGGGGAAAGTGTTGACGAGGTATATGGAAAAACGGACACACGTCATGAATTTTTTTTAACGCAGAAGCTTGGGAATTTGGAGAAACAAGAGTATTATTAGACGCGTAATATAATCTTCACCATGATATTGAATATTTTTTACACCTAACCGGCTATAATAAAGAGAACACTTTGAAGTCCATTTTCTTTCCAACCTTTAAATATTACTCCAAACGCGTTTCGCACACAATCACACAAGGTGTGCATTACCCACACAGAAAGTTTTAGCACTTTCAGGCAATTCGGTAATCCCGCGCACTTCCCTCGCGAGTTCTGCATGGGGGCCGAAAAAATTCCGCGCCGCGCATTAATCATGAAAATTGTTACGTTAATTTCGCGGCAATAAATCTCCGTCGCCGCGAGTAAAAATGATCGCGCGTACGTACGACCTCCACGAAGTACCACCAGCCTCGCCTCCACTCCGCCCCGACCCCCCCGGGTTTCGACGATAATAAATTCATTTTTAATCTTTCAGATTCTCGGTTAATATATCAGCGACGAGGCAGCTCGGCCTCGGCCGTGCACATTTGCGGTAAGAACAAGCCGCGAGGTCCTGCTCGAGCGATGCTGGATCGTTCGTTTTTTCTGCGAGCGTAACCACGCCGTGAAAACCATTCGCGTAAGAGCGCAGAGGAGCAGGAAGGAGACGGGGGAAGTAAAGTGACCGCACGCGGGTCCAGGACGAAAAAGAGGGTGAACGGGTCCTTGGACACTCGACGCTTTGAGTTATGATCGGGACCGTTTATAATCGTTAATTAAAGCCCACTATGATCCTGTTTGATTCGACCCTTACGCCGCAAATGATTTTCCCTTGGCTCCTAGGGAGACGTTTAATCGACGCGGTGCTGCTTTTTAGATCGTGGTCGCTGGGTAGCCGGGATCCTATCTCTAAAGCACTCACGTGCCTGCCTTGAATAGATGACTCTATTGCGCAGTAACTAAAGGCCCAGGTTATTATACTCGTATTTCTAATTTCTATAGATGTGGCATTAGGTGATTTTAAAATTAGTAAGAATTATAGCCAAACTTGTACCTCAGGGAAGTACTGTGAAATAAATTCTAGGTTCGTATAAACTTGTTTAACTTTAAATGCGCGTAGTAGCGTTTAAGTCACAACATCTACCATTCCACCTGTACCGCAATCAGAATAACAGTACACGCGTTTAATGGCCCCAGACCCCTTAAATCACAAGTGACTCTCGCGCCAACGCACACGAAACACGTCGTTACGGTACCCTTCCTCTCTAAAAGAATCATTAAGCCTGCAACAATTGCGCATAATTACAATACCTACGTACGCTTAACTCACACGCATCTTATTTCGTGAAATCTGTCAAAACCGGTCCCTAAGTAGCTGCGCGTGAAAGAGTCATTACATCTCTTCGAACAGCCTCTTTTGAAACGAGTTTCCACGACTCGACATTTTTACAGTCCGGACACGTGCACAAACAGTCCGTCTCTTACTACGACAATGGGACGGCGAAGAATCGTCGATTTCTCGGGAGTGGTCGCCTCTAAAATCGGTGGAAAAGAGGCCCGGGGCGGTTCATCATCGTGGAATGAAAGCACAATTTGTATCTCACGGATACGGTGCACCATGGCCAGGGCCAGGATAAAGCCGAACATCCTGTTCCAAGGGCGACCGAGAGAGTCCTGGGCCGGTGCAGCTGAACAAGCGCGCGCTCTGTCGACTGAGATACGATCAGCCTAAGTACCACGAGATATACGGCCTACGATTGGCATGCACGAAGCGTTACCCACTTACATGTGCGCCGTTCCTCCGTCGGATCCTCTCCTCTCCCCCCCCCCTCCGCTCAACCCTGCCCTGTATTCTTGTCGAACGCGTTCCTCGTGGCCTGATAAAAAGAGATCAGGCCCGAAGAGCAACGATAAGGACTAGGCGAGCCCCGATCAGCCGCGATACGCAACGGGGGACAGTGTTTGGAATGTCGTGTGAAATCGACGGGGAAAAATCAATACCGATACGATACCCAACGCTCGATAAACCATCTGGGAAAGAAAACTGTGGCAGCGGGCTTGTCGCGGTTGCTACCTCTGACTACCTAACGTTCCACGTGCCTCGAGTTTCAGCGACTTCGGTTCAGTTGTTGCTGAAAGAAGTGGAGAGATGAGCGAGTTTACAGAAGTGGGAAGAAAGGAAAAGTTTCTGAGCCACTAGAGAGAAGTTAAATTACATTAGGAATAGACAGATTGTGAAGAATCGTGTTCTTGTAAAGGGAAACACGAATATGGGGGAGAACGACTGATACAAGTTCTTTGTCAAAATGATTCGAGTATCAATGTTTCTAGAATTAAATACATGCCACTGAGGTCTCTGAACAATTTGAATAGTCCCCCTTAGTAGTAATAATTCTTAATCGTGTCACTTTAATGCTGCACCATTGTTGCATAGGTATCGAAAAGTCTGTCAAATGCACCGTCGCTTATCTACGCATCAGTATTCTTCGTAGCTGCCAAGTGTCGCCGTGACTATGAATTACAGCACCCCGATGAACACTCCACACGCTAATGCATGTCTCGTTTTTCCACGGTCGTTGGAAAAATGCATACGACCTAAATAAATTTAATTAGCTCCCCGCGCCGCGATAAACGTTAATTTCTTTGTATAGGAGAAGGCGTGTTGCGACCGTTCGAATTGTTCGAGCAGAACGCGTCAACCGACGTGGTATCTTTCATCGACGGGGGCAGCCTGCCGTGTCTATCTAATTAGAATGCGTACACGTTTGGGACCGTGGCCAGTCGCACCATCTGACTAATTCGGGCTTGGTACACACGCATTTCGCACCTTCCATGAAAGCGTGTCCCCACTCCCCATTGGCGTGAGGACTCGACGATTTACTGGATTTGCAAGGTTAAAAACGTGAAGATGATGCTGAATACACCATAAGATGAAGATGTCATCGTCCGATGTTAGTAGCTACTAATTTTTTTAATTTCAGGTATATGTCAGCGATGATTTACATTTCAATAGAAGAAACTCAAGAAATGTATTGTCCATAAAGATGAATAAGTATACCCTTCAAGAACGCGGAAATAGCGTGTCCATGTTTTTACGTAATAATTCGTCGGTGATCTTGACACAACGTAAATTCAGACGAATGTTTCAAGACTTTTTTCTTTGGGGCCATTTGAAGGCATTGGTTTACGTGACTATCCCACTTTACGCTATTCAACATGAAATCGAAAATCTGAATCCAGAAATTCTTCACAATACGATGCAAAATACAATAAAAAAAGCCCTTTGCATTAATTCGAACAGCTGTCATTTGTTGGATACTATCTTTGAAACTTGATGTAAAAATTTAAAGGTCTCGATACATTATTCTTACTATAAGAAACGCCACGTTTCATTTAAAACCAAAGTTATAGACTTAGGAAATCGGATGATAACTTTTGCGCCACCTTTCACTAATGGTCCTCGGAATCCTCTCAGACTTTACGACCGATGCGAATAATCTATCAAATTTGGGAAAAATAAGAGGAACGCTGCCTACATGATGAAATACACTGGCTTCGGTCGAAACATCAGGCTTCACTGTTGCTAATCTATTAAAGTCGCCCAAGTAAGAGAAAGCACATCAAAATTACAAGCTTTATAATCTTTTCCTTTCGACTTCCCCGCAGCCAGTACCTACTTACTTTTTCACGGGGAAAAAATTTTAATCCCCTTCTCGTATTAAAAAGACAGTCCCCGCCCCTAACGCGACGCGCCAGAGTGGCTCGTTTCGCCCGAGGCGCGGCTAGCAGCGTGCCCGAGCCGCGAAATTAACGCTGCACCTGGCCCGAATGAAATTAACGGCGAACCACGATAAAGGGAAAAACGTGACCGATCGAAGACAGGGTTGGCGACCAGGGGAGAGGCGAGAAAGAGAGGCGAGATAACCGACGACAGACAACTCACGGTCGATTTTCGACGCTGGGGCTGCTGGCGGGCGCAGTACCGACGCCGAGCGTCGTTTACCCGGGGATCTGATGGCGACGACGCAGAAACAAGGGGGCAACGTGGCATAATGTGACTAACGTAATTAAGGCACCGCGTTGAATTTCTCCTCGACCTACGCGAGTATCCGTGTTTCACGAAACATACGAACGAAAACCTTTCTCTTATTTTCCCTTCAAGGAAAAATGGCGACAACTGGGGGGGGAACTACTTGGGTCACGGTTTTTTGCGTAGCATTGCTTTCATCAACGTCTCCGGTAGCTTAATGCGAGGGACAAAAGCCGAGAGCTTGTTTCGGGTATGCTTCTTAATTCACAGTAAAAACAGATATCGCATATCGAAGTTGGATCTGAAGAGAAAGAAACCAGCGCGACGTGTTTGCAAGATCCTCCATTTTTCAGCCCGCCCGACTACATCCCTCCCCGACAATCTGTTTTCCAATCAAACGCGATGTCGCCACTGCCGGATCAATAATTCAACTCGAAACGGAGGAAATTGTCGAAGGGACGCGTCGATCGAACGCCAGAACGTCGCTGCTACAGATTAATTAATTAGACGGGCCATTTATCAGCGCTACGTATCCCGACGCAAGAAGAATAGTAGGTTGAAAGAAATTCTACGTCACGGACGACGCTCGGTAAATTAAAATACGCGAGGAGGCGGAGGGGAAGTCGCTTCCGTCTGCCGGGAGTTCGAATTATTTATTACCGTCAATTACACAAACGTTCGCGCGCGAAGATAGCCGCGTCGGGGGGCCATTTTAATAATGCCGAATGAAATCCGCTCTTTTAATAACGACGCCGCGGTATCAGCGTGCGATTGACGTCTCGCGAAAGGCTTCAATGAAAAACGAAGGAAAGCCGACGGTGGGTACGGAGGGGGAGACGAGACAGGGGGACCAACGGACGGGGAACAAAACGCACCACCTGCGTTTACTTCCGACAAGTATCCATTAACACCTTGCGACGCGTTTCGTATTACCGTCGCCGAGAGTAGAAAGGCTGTTGCTCGCAGCGCGAAATAAGCTACCGAGGCCGGTGATCTTTTTAATGATAATGTTGATACTGACGGCTCACTGGCGGCTCGAACGACGGCGAGCTTCAATGAAAGAGTATCGATCGCCGTTTATTACGGAAACGAACGAGCTTGACGTCTCGCTGCCCGTACAAGCTTGGATAATGATACCTACGCGTAAGGCGTGAAGCTTCATGTTTGTTTTCAGCCTGAATGAAGGACGCACTAGATCAATCGAAATTATGCGCAACGAGCCTTCGCTACGTTTATCGATACCTCGAGGAACGAATTTAGATTATGAAACGAGAGGAGACTGTCAGGGTTCCTTTCGCGAGTCCTATGTGATTGAATGCAAGAGAGGAAGAAATAGAAGTCTGCAAGGGGAAACGGAATGTTTGTAGTTAGACACATATTCGTACCCAGAAGACTGAAGTTTTTCTTTCTGTAACTTTTCGTACACACCTTATATTGAAAATTGTTTGCAATAAACATTATCCGGATTAACAAGAACTGTAGTGAGATGAAGAAATTTTGTAGGGATATTTGATAGGATAGTCCCAATCTTCGAAAGGAATTGGACTACCTCCTATTTCGTACAAAACACTGAACATCGAATCCTTCACGCTACTGTAATTCTACGAGCAATTTCATTTCCCACGATTCAAGAAATTGCAAGGATGGGAAGTGAACCGTTCTGTAAATTAAACGGGAGTTTCAAAAAGATGAAACAAACACGCAGGACTTTCGTCCTACGCCCGATTGAGCAGAAGGTTCGGTGGAATCCTTGTGTACGAGTACGATTTCGATCGAGTTTCTCCTGTCCGACTGGTTCGTGGACAAAAAGGCTCGCGAAAGTGATTCCGGGCACGCGTCTGCCCGCCTCGCCGATTAATTTCGCTGCCACTGAAAGACGAAACGACGACAAGTTTGTCGATTTTTAGCCAGCGTGTCCGGCTAAACCCGCCTGGGCAGGTGCGCGCGATCTTTCCTTTCGTGGAATCCAAGGAAGCTGCGAACCAGTGGGCAAAAGAAGGAGATCGAAGATTGTGGTTTCGGGCTGATCGTGTGCAGGGATTAAATCGGTTGTTTCGAAAGTTACATCGGCCCGGAGGTATACCCTGGCGTTTAGTTAAGTAATAAAAGGAGAAAGAAGTGCTAGTTGCGTAGAAAACCTGGAGGAAATTCGAAGACAGATTCTTAATTAACCCCTGGGAGAGTGGAATGTTTGTTGCATAATTAATTGGATGGGATCGGTTCGATTTTGATGAAAAAATTTTGGTAATACATTATTGTAATTCCTCGATTAATGATATTTAAGGTAAAATAGTTGCTACTATAGCGACATGTAAGTATATAGAGTTTTGTTATACGAAGGTGTTTACTTCAAAAGTTCAACGAGGCAGTTGAACACGCACTAGCTAATTAATTGGTATGTACACGTAAAATAATTAAAGTAAAACTGCTAAAGTTTTGTATTAGCCTCGTCCATTTCATTGAACAATTCAAAGATAAAGTATCTAGCACGCCAGTGATTTCTCAAATGAATAGTGAAATTGCGGATCTCAATGGGATCAGCAAGAAAATAAGAGAATCGTCGAACAATGAGTCACGTATCCCCCGATTGAATCGTTCGATTCTATACACGTGGGTATCATGGGGAAAACCAAAAACGGGGGAAGGAATGGTCATTGAACGAACGCCCTTCTCGGACGAAAGAAAAAACCAGGAGGGTCGACAGTAACGACGTAACAGGTTCTATCGTTTCGTCGTAATATTTATGGTTCTATTACTCCCTAACATTCGAGATCGTATTCAAGGCGTTTGAGCGTTGCATTCATTGTTTCAAACAAACATAGTATCTACTTTCAAATTCCAATAGATGTATTGCCTATTTTCTTATAGAACATTTATCAAATATTATTAGTTACATGGAATGTCCAGGAATTCGAAAAACCAGTAACCACTTTACTGTTTGGGTCTTTTTCCCCAAAACACAGGTGGTTGAAGTCGAAAAGTCCCCCCTTTTAAGTCTCCTGATTGAATGTCAGTGGCACTTGATCGCCATGACGGTCTCTGTGATGTTAAAGCCCCCTTTTCTCAATTTCTCAGTTATCGAAACACAATTTGTATTTTGACAATTTAAACAGCTCAATAAACACTGACGTCTCGAAAATGACCCCCCCCCCCCCCCCCAATTGCAAAATAGTACAGGACTTTTCAATCCCCTTTAGCGCAGCATATCTACGTTTCGACTTGATCTCTCAGTTTAGGAGCATCCCATACACATCGTTGGCCCATGAAATTTTAGGAGGATAGAGGACCTTAGCTGTACACCGAAGATATTGACGTATATGCTGTCTCTCGGTGGAGTAATGAGCCATTTATTTTCACTCGTTGACCCCCGCCGAGACTAATGTGTCTCAGCAAGCTTTTTCCCGCCCCTGCGCGCCTTAACGTCCCGTGGCACTCGCCCGCGACCACAAAGCTCTGAAAACGCTGTCACAGAAGCTACGGGCGAAACGAGACGAAAAAGGGATGCTCCGAGCCTTGTCGGCCGCCTCCGTCTCGCGGTGAGGATCGCGTCGCGATGATTCAAGGTAAATGAATGGGAATTCGCTTTGAGGGTGCGCGAGCCGGGCCCTCGAAACGGGGCAGGACGATTCGTTAGGCGCGAGGCCATCGCGAGACGCGAGAGAAAAAGTCGCTGAGGATGAAACGCCCGGTGATAAATGGAAGCTCGTGTCTGGATGTTCACGGTGAAGCAAGCGAGTTGGTGTGCTCTGTGGTGAAGAGGTTTGGAAGTGATTACGTAAAATAGAACAAGGCTTAGAGTCTTACCGAATCTTGGAAAAACTTATAAATTAAAATTGAAATCAATGTAAAAGGGAAACGATCGTCGTTCTTTAAAACAGAAGACACTTGATGCACCAAGAAAATTTTATTAATTTTATTAATTTTATTAACGGCTACAAAGGTGAACTCAGAGTTCCCAAGCTGCTCGATCGTTGTGCAGGGAAGCTCCAGCACCATCTTGAGAATATCTCCAGCCTCCGCGGCGCGAGAGAACACCGCCACTAGGAAGCAACGACCGGTAGAGATCATTCAAGTAGACGAGAAGCAGGGAAAAAGGTTTGAGAAAACTTCCAAGGGGATTGAACGTTGGAAGGATCGTGACAGACGTGCCGGAGGGATCGAGGAAAGAAAGGAGACAGGTGGGTGGGGTTGGAGGGGTGTGCGCCACGGCGATTTCACGACCAGGAAAGCCGTGCAAGTCGTCGTTCGGTTGGAAGCTGGCCAAATGCACTTAGCGTTCTATCAGGACCCCCCAGAAGTCCACCTTACATCACCGGCGTCAGTGGCTCGCAAACTTTTTTTTTTCTTTATTTCCAGTCATTCCGACGGCCATGCACACCTGGGGCAGACCCGAATGAATCTACATTCGCGTTCCTAATCGAATTCCGCTGAAAACCTAGCACCGAAGACATCGTCTACGCAATTCGAATAACAAATGGTCACACAACGTCGCAAACAGAACACGGAGCAGAGTCCAAGTGGAGGGCGAAAGCAACTAAACAGAAGTTCCCTGGCGCAGTTTGCATCCAATTCGAGTGCAGTGGGTCGAGATTGTCAGCCGCATCGCAAGAAGAAAGGGAGTTGTGCGTCGCTGATCAACGCCAACAGACAGCGGCACTAGCGGGACATCGGTAGAAGAGGCCAAGATAACCCTCGTATTTACTACACCAGATACGGCTGGATATCTAGCCATCCCTTGGCTCTACTTTGAGCGGTTCTCGTTGCGCGTAAACAGAAGAACAGAGATGCCCCCTCTCGTAAAAGCTCTCGTGGCCGTCCACTTTCGCTCCGACGGGAAGATCGACGGAACGTCCGCCCTCGGGTGTATTACCACCTCTGGCTGGCGGGAAACCTCTTCTTCGGCGTGGACAAACGGCCGGGGACAAATACGGATGACGCTCGTCGATTCCAGCGACAGAGGGCCCGGATAAAAGCGATATCTAAAAAAGCTCTAGATGCCGTAGCTGCGCTTTGATCATCCCCCCGCTGCTTTTTGTTTCGGATGTTTGCTCGGTCGATTCAGCCGCTCACCGGGACGTGCTCACGGCAAGGAGAAAAGGTAAACAAATGTTAGCAAGGATACATGAAATGATTCGCTTTCCAAGGGAAAGGTTGATAGGGGATTTCGAGGGGTTCGCTACTTTGAGAATGTGATTCTTGTTGATGCAGTGTCTGAAAGAAAGAAGTTCTTGACGTTTCTGTTGCCTCTGATAAAAGGTCACGGGTGCCTTTTTCTTGGTATCACGCACCCACAACTTGTTCCGTTCGCTTGTTTGAGGAGTCTCCCTAGTGTGATGGCCTGAAAAGGAGGGCGATATTTGGGATTTTTTTAAGAGAAACCCTCAATTTATATTAATTGATAACTCTATGCCTATATTTGTACATATTTCGACAACATTATAAAAAATATTTAATTTAAAAAAACGGTACCTGAAACTTTAAACGCGTTTTTCTCAAAACGATGTTTTTCGAATTGGTTAGCATGATATCTAAAAAACCAATTACCCGATTTACTTCATATTTGGTATATTTCTTCAGTAGATGTCCCATTCTCATTGTTACTAAAACTAAGTCGGTTTTTGCAAAATTAGACTTTTGCGACTTTGAAAAACAACCAATTTTTTTGCAAAAATCGATGTCTGTTTTTTTTTACTTTTCAGTTTTTCTCATTTAATCTAGTTCAAACGATAGCCACACTAATGGTTTTGTTTTAAAAAATTCCCAAAGTTCGCGTCATTTTTCGTCCGTCAAGGTAGGGAGACCCCTTAAGTTTGCCTTAAATTCCAATGGGAAATCAAATGTCGGTGTGTATCGGTATGCTGATTAAACTCATTCGGTAAATATGTGTGTGTAATGCAGACAGATAAGGAGTGCTCATATAGCTACAGTGGATCAATTTAGCAGACTGTATCGACACTTTTCCGCCAATTTGCCAGGAATTCAAAGCAAACCGCTGCTTTTTTCACGGGCGATTTATTTAACGGGTCTTCACGAAAATGAGCAGACAAGAAGGACCCGACGGGATTTTGTTACGGATATTGCCCCGAGGCTGGCTCGGCTCGAGCATGAAAACCTCTTTGGATAAAGCAGGAGAAGAGTGGTAAATGGAACGCGACACTTATAATCTTCTTTCCTCTCTTTCGTCCCTCCCGGCCCGCTATTCTATCGTTTTAAATCACCGAGTCGCGATCTCCCCCTTTCCACGGTTTCATTCCACCTTGATTTTCTGCGTCCCGTAAAACGGGGGATAAAGCTGATAAGGGAATCGAATCCAGTGAAACCGAGCGATCCGTGTTCCAGCTGCGACAAATTCCAGTCGCTGCTAGCAAATTTGCCGTAGATTTTCGGACACTGTTTCTCACTTATTACTACATATTCCTACCGACATTCTATTTACTGCAGGCATCTAAATTCTAATTAATTATGATGAAACTACAGTTTGGATACTATTGCTCCATTTGCACCCCATCACCGTGGAAATTTTCCAACCAATTGCACCAGCCAGGAAACTAAACAAATCAGAATCTACTTAGCTGAACTAATATGCATGTATCGCGCAAACAACTTTTCAACTAAATCTTGGTATCGATGGAACTTAAACAGGGAGCAGAACTCGATGCGTCCGTTAACGACGGGAGTAAAGAAGCGGAAAATTGTCACGCGATTCCGAGTTCTGCATAATCCGCGATTCCCTCGTATTTGCTGGGAAAATAGAGGAGCGGCAGGCACGGGGAATCGCGTTACACCGGCACGAGGAGCGATATTTTTTCCAGGGCACGCTGAAAGAAATGAAATATGCACATAATAATCGCGCGGTAGGAGGAGAGGAGAGAGAGAGGAAGGATCGCGGCGGCCGAGGGGTAGGGAAATCATGCGCGAATTTCGAACGAACGAGACGAGACGAGAGGAGAGGCTGTATATGCAACAGCTTCATTCATTATTAATATCGACACGCTGTACACGTGCAAAGATACATACGTGATCGCGGTGAGAATAGCACTATCGCCAGCCAGCGCTGACGGTGTGTCGGGGCCCGCTGCGAAATGCAGTGAACGTACCTGAAACACAAAAGAAACGAAACGTTGAAATGACTCCATTGGTGGCGGGGCCAGACCGGCTCATAGCGCGCGTGTACGCGATATTTTTAATATTATTTCAGCCGTGCCGGATGATCCTCCTGTGACGATCCATTTCTCAAATGAGACCGGATTCGTTTCCATGGCGAGGTATGAAGTATGAACGAGGCGAGGAGAAGCAAATTGTCACATCGATAATACTCTCGGCTTACTTTCATGGCAAATTCAGGGTATTTTCATATCTCCCTCCTGTTTATGTAATGTGTTGACATGCGCATGTGTAATTGATAGGGGTAGACCGATAAGGAATGTATTTCTGTTACTCCTTCCGTACTAGGTGAATATTATAGTAGAAGGAAGAAGGAAAGGGGAGCGCTGCTATCACCTATCCTCCCCCACGCGTTCATTTACTAAAAGAATATAGAACGCCGGTTCGCGGAATAACGATGTTCCAGGAATCACTAATTCAAACGGAAAATGACGCAAAGCGCGGGCGTTGATCGTTCGCGTGGTGTTTAAAATAGAATCACGGGGTCACGATTACGTCGTAAAGGCGATATTATCTCTCTCGGGCGGGCGCGTTACTCCGCGAAATTTTCCAGAAATTCGTCTCCATGTTCCCCAGCATCCGGTACGAGGGAGAGCCACCGATCATTTAGACGGAAGCGTGCGCCTCGCCTTCCTGTCTGCAAATTTGTTTTGCCCACCCTCAGAAGCGGGGCGATGGCGGGACGAAAGAACGCGGAACCTTATACCCTCCGCTTTTCAACCCCTTTCCCGTACCCTCCAACTCCGTGCCGGGTCAAAGTGGAAAATCTCTTTTGTAAGCCGGGGCATGTTTCCGCCTCTCCCGCTCGTTTATTTTAATATTTGAACGGAGCCGGAACAGCTTCGGCGGGAAAAGCGTTGAAAGCATCGCTAAAAGGGGCCCGCGGCTCGCCGCTCGGTGCACGCTTTCAACGCCGCGAAAACGCCTCCGTGTACCGGAAGTATCGCTGTGTCCCTAATCAAACGCACGACGATTCGATTACCCCGCGATCTGCCTCTTGCCCACTTCGTGTTTCAGACGTTTAAAGTTAATTATGCCAGCACTTATCGTGGATCAGCTTTGAAACTGCTGTTTTAGAAAGTCTAGGCAAATTGAGGTTTGGAAGTGCTTGCGACTAGAGAGCATACGTCGGTTAATATAAAGCCACTAAAAAGGTAATCAAAATCGGGAAATAAATATATTACGTAGCTTTGTAGTTGTTATTTTAAAATGTACGGAAAATATTTTTCATCAGGAAATTTAGGTACAGATACTAATGGAGTAACTGGTGTAGAAATTAGTATTAGAGGGATGTAACGCAAAGATTCTAATTTCGGGGCAATTTCGATTCGCAGATAATTTGCAGTAACTATTCCGGATTTAGTGGAACGTTTCATTTGCGTCGAGTCCTCAAGTGAGTTGCTAATTGCCTGGTATTACACGTGCATCAAGCGACCCGATATCGGAACTGCCTTCGACCAGACAAAGCGAAGTGATTAAATCATGTAAACGTCTGATTCACGACGTTGTATACACACCCGTTGCATACATTCCCTCGAATCAACGTGTACCCCTAAATAGGGATGGTGCACGCGTGTAATTCACAATTCATGGAAACGAGGTCGTAGCTCAGTGCTGGAAAGCGGCAGACACACCCCTTCCGTGATCGGTCTTTTCCAACAACAGCATTTCTGGCGACGGAAAAAAAGCGCGTTTCAACCGCGAAATCGATTCCGCGCGACGGGTCAAATGTCGCGGCTTTTCCCCCTGGCTGTGTTCCATCCTGGCATCGAGGGGTTGAAAAAGTGGTCGCAGCGTAACGAGGTTTTTTGCGTTCGTTATCGACGGGGGAAGAACTCGTATCGAATCGTTCTGTGTATAATTATCACTAACATTACACTGTAAAACCTCTCCGAAATAAAACATTTATCCTTGCATTACTCGACCACTTCAAGCTCACCCCTCTCAACTATCCTCGACGCTAATCATTTGAGAAGTTCGATACAGAAGCAGCGCAAGCCACGAACCACGAGCCACGGTGTAAGTTGCAATATTATCTTCGCTGTTTTCCATTTCCCTAAGCCCGCTTGATATCACGCGTAACAAAACGGAGGGGGAGTTAGCGGAGCCCATGGGAGGGCGCGCGAGCCGCCCCTCGATCGGGGAAAACAAAGTTGAAGCAGAAATTAATCGTGGCGCCAAGCCGCGCGGAATTTCCACGCGGAACATCACTAATGCGCACTAAATTACGGCCGTTGAATTAAATTCACCGAACCTAACAATATTCAGACGGCTGATGAAGGGAAACGAGGGGCTGGCGGTTGATCCCGTGACTCAGCCCCGCCGCTTTCTTCCCGCGCGCCCTCTATCCACCTAGGAAACTCCCCGGGCTTCGGAATACAAGATGCTAATTGCTAAACGGGGATGTACACCAGATTCTAGCAGGCTTATCCCTCCCGCCTTTGGATTTCCTTCGCGCGACCCTTCCTCATTCGCGTTCTCATTCGCATTCCCTCCCACCGCGAAACCACTGAATATTCAAAGTTTGCCGTGGAAAGAGCGATAAACGGAACATCGGCCTTCCTTCCCCCGGTACAAAGCGACAGGCGGGGTCAGGCCTCTTTGTTTCGAGTATCTTCCGATGTACATTCTACTTTCAGCAATTTTAGGTGACAACTGCTCAGTCACCCCGTGTGACTGTGCCACGTAATTTCGCTGATGAATAAACTGCTGAAAATTAAATACTAAGCTTCACGCGTCATGTATCCCAAGAAATTATGTAACTTGCTGCTGCAAATATTGTAGTAAGAGTTGAATGGGCCCCAGAATACAAAGTGTTTGATGGTACAGAGATGGATAGCTTAAACCAAAAATCACGAGTCAATTTGAGCCCACTAGGTCGCAATTGCCCGCCGCTGCTTCGTTCAGTGGCGCACCCCAAGATAGGGCCTCGACTCGTAGGATGAAAATGCGAGCTGTTCCCAGCGAACTGTGGAGACATTTCAACGAAGGATACCAGCGGACGGGCGGAAAAAGGATGCGCGGGGACCTTTAGCGTGGCGTGCTATTATATAATCTACGGTATTCAAACAAACCCGTCGCAGGGCCCCGCGGCACGCTGTCAGAATTGCAAAACACCCGATCGTAAGAAAGGGTTCGACGCGGTCGGTTCTATTCCCAGCGCGAGAACACGCATCTCGTTAAGTGGGAACAAGCGCCGCAAAAGGTACGTACGATTCTCCTCTTACGACCTTCGGGAATGAAGCCCTAAAGAAGCTGAGGACTCGTCGGAAGGCGGCTGGCGGCTGGCTTCGCGGAACGACCGGCAAGAACGTAATTTCTTTAGCCCGGCTATGACGCCGTGGAAAGGCGTGCCCGGCCCGATCTCTTGTTAGGATTTCTGCTGTAACGAAGTCGTTACTTGCCTGGACAAAGTAGACAACTCGTTCGTGTACCTTCCCCCTGCTGCTAGGCAACCAGCCGCTTCCCCTGATCATGGGCAGCGTTGAACCCGGGGATTTTTGCTGATGGATCTTGTACGGAAGCTGATCTTATGGAAATGCCTCTGGAAGGCTGCTCTGGACAGCCTCCGTGATTGTATAATAATTACAGGGGACGTATTTTACAGGAAGAAAAAGAGGCGCTGATTGGACAGCTGGAGCCTGAATCATTCGCTTCCATGGTGACTACTCTGAATAACGAGATAGCCAGAAGGACTATGTACAAGTTTGTTTCCTAAAGCTACGCTTCCACGTGTGCAATCAGCAGGAAGGAGTGTACTTAAAATAATTGAGGGGCCCAGTGGAAACCAGGTACATGCCACCTACAAATTTTCGTACTTGTTGTTGTTTTCATATATTATTCAAAGTATCACAGTTTATAGTTTAATGCTCATAGATTTCTATAAAATAATAAGTTCTCAAAAATATGTATAATTCTTCTTGGCATGTGCTTGTTTTCCACTGATTGTGAGCCCCTCAATTGTTGATATGTAGGTACTTCAGTAGTGTTCCACGCTTCTGTCCTCAGGCAAATGATTTACATATAGTGAACACTGACCTCTCCATTTCCCACCAAAATTAACTAACTCCATCGACGACTTAATGTTCCCCTTTCAGAACTCGACGGAGAGACCTCGGCAATAGTGAAATTAACTCGGAGTCAACGGTGTCGTAAACAATCTACACTGTTCCCCGACGATCAGAATTTTCTCCTAGAGTCCGCCGATTAACTCCCGCGTAATCGTATTCGATCGTGTTCCAGCGACGTCCTCGCAAATTATCGCTAATAGCCGGTATAACTCGGACGAGGGTTCTCAACTCGCGAGCAGCGCGTGGGAGCCGCGTAGGCGTCGCATTATGCAAGCAAATTGCCTGATCGCAGAAACTACCGCTTCTGGTGATACAAGTCGGCCAATGGGTTTACCATCGAGTAAACGCCACGACAAAGTCGCCGAACCACCGTCTTCGATGGCGGAAATATTTATGAGCACGACGGGGCAGGAACCTCTGGCCGTGCTGCTTAGAAAACGGGGATTAAGTTTAAACGCTTAGCTGTGGAAGTACGGGTAAATTATGAAGGTCATAATTTATCTATGTGAAGTTTATAATAGGTGTCAGCACTTAACGATGTTTCGAGTAATGATGAGATGAATTGAAACTGTGCCTTAAGCAGCCCTTAGTTACCTTGATACGAAAGTAAAAATGTTATAGTGTTCATTGTTGAAGTAAAATTAACGGGAATAGTCTTAGTTCAAAGGAGAACTAATGAACAGCTCCATGTCGCAGCCCTGTTCTCCATTTAACCGTAATTATCCCCCATTAAGATCCATTTCAGTCCCGAGGATCCTCCATTAGAACGCTAATATCAGCTTCCGAGAAAAATTCAATAACCGGTAGAAATATTTGTCGGGAAAGCGTGCTCGTGTCCGTTCGTTTGCAGAAGACGATCCAGCGACGTCAACGAACGTCGATCCTAGCAAACTGGACTCGGGAGCCGAAAGCACACAGGCCCGATCGCGCGCCATGACACACGTTCCGGGCCACTAATCTTGGCGGGAATTGCTCCCGAGGCCACGGGACACACAGGCTGCAAGGGAGAGTCAGAGACGTACGTAACTGCTAACGGAGAAAGACAAATAGGCAGCGATACTGACGATGAGAGGAGAGAGAGGGAGAGAGATTGGGCATCAGAGGCGGACTGGTCACACACGAAGAGATTAGTCGTAAATGCGTTTGTAATCCGGTGTAAATCCTGGCGATTCGTCGTAAGTCCATTAACAGTGCCGCAGAAACACGAGAGCCGTCGGCCAGGCCGACAGAATACCATTATCAAAGCGGTAAACAAGTTTCTCTGGTGTGCTCTCGACGAAATCGAGTTGTCCGACAGATTTCCAGGTATCGCTTTCTGGCTTCGCTCCAAATCCTTGCTGCGAGACGGTCCTCGGGATCCTTGGGGATACCATGCGAAACGGCCTTCACCGATTGATCGAACGAGAAGCAGCGCGTTAAGCCGCGTTCCCACCTGACCGCAACGCGAAACGTGTGCCTCCGGTGTTCCCCTTGGGGCATTTTGCACAACTGGGAACGTGGCTCCAGAAATTATATTCTTCTCAAAAGTGTCTCAATTGTTGGTGCTTGTTGACTGGTGGTGGTTGACAGATTTAGAGAATTCGAATATTTCGTGCAACTTTTAAGACTCATAAATTCTTCTTACAGCATAGGATATAAATGCGTTCTACCAAATTCGAAAAGAATCTTTTGTGATTTCCGACACAAAAGAAATGAAGTATAGCGTGCACCAATGCGACAAAGTTTTTCCAAGCAACAGAACAGTCTTTTGACAAAGTTCCTCGAGAGATATGAAGCTATCGATTCACCACTGTATTCCCGAGTCTTCGAGAATGCTGTCGGCACGACTTCGAAGGATTGCTCGATGTCGAAGGCCGCGTAGCCTCTTTTCCTTGTCGGAGCCAGTTATCCGGGAACTCCGAGCGCTCCTTCTGGCCAAAACTTTGAAACTTTTCCCGCTGATAGAATTTCACGACATTTCCAGGGACTTTCGAGTGTTTACCTGGGAATTTGCGAGGCGAAGATCGCGGGAATACTTTGCAAGTGTCCTCGATTTTTCTTACCACGGTCACTAATTACGTCCCGTCGTTATTCTTTTTCAATCGTTGAGAACGTGACGTGAAAAACAGTTCGATTTATTAACTACTTTGCTCCCCCGGTTCTCTTAGGACCTCTAAACATAATACAAAGCAATTCACCGCGTTCACTGCGCCCATTCGTTCTGTTTGTAGAAAATTATCGGCAAATGCAGCTTTATAACAACGCCTCGTAAACACGAACGTGCTCTTTCGCGATCGCGCGTAATCGCGCAATTAAACGGCGATCAAATTACAGGAGATACCTACTCGATTAATTCCGCGATACGGTTCATTTCGCGTCAGGTCGAATAAACTCGATTAAAAATGGCGTGGCTGGTAATAAAGGACGGCCAAGTATCGCCGCGCGATAGTGCAAATTATCAATAACGACTTGTTTGTACGTTCGAAACACTCGCTTTAACCCGCGCAAGCTCCCGCTGACTGGCGATAACGCGCTCGCGACGCAAGAAAAATATTTCTGTTGTGCTCATCGCGCGCAATTATCGGCTCCGTATTGGTAATTCGCGAAATGTAGCTTCGAAACATTGCCCGCTTAAGATCACTAATCCGCGCTCTTGCAAAATTACCTTCCCTCCCATTGAAAACCAACTCAAGACTATTCTAAAACAGCTGATTTAATTCCGAGTTGGATAAAAAGCATTCTTGCCGAAATTTTCCAACAATAAAGAAGCTTTAAAAGAACACCAGCTTTTATTACGAAAAACCTTCCGAAGGTATCGAGAACGCACATATGTAGAACACGGTGCAATGTTCATCCTTGATCAGCCCTCCCATATCCAGGCTTCGCGAAGCCGCCAAGGCCAACTCATCTCGAGTTACCAGCGATTTTCCACCATTATGACGGGGGCCTGCGAAGTAAATAGCGGCATAATTGCAGTCGTTATTAAACGGTCGAGCGGCGCGGCGGGTGAACGAAATCACCGTTCAGGGGGCGAGGGAGGTGGCGGTGGCAGAGCTCGTTTAAAGTTTCCCTTTCGTTGTCAGCGAGCCGACGATGACGTCGTTGTCGCCTCGGTCGGGATGAAGAGAGCCGTGCCTCCAAAAGCTGTACACACGCTCAAGAACGATGCAATTACCCGGGTAATGAAGGAACTTTCCCGGGGAGGTTATCTTTCGTCGAGTCACGGCTGCCAACCTGAAGTCGGGCCAGTGACAAGAGGGAGGTCGTTCCAAGTTTTACGCCTTATCGGCACCGCGTATCTTGACTTTTATACGGGTAACCTTCGTTTTCATCACGAACACAGGCGTTTCCGTCCCATCGACCAGCTCCCTCTCTACCCCATCCGTCTCTGCACCCACGATGGATTTAATATTGCACGCCGCGCAACCGAGAATCACCGCGAACTAGGTATATAATTCCTGAGGGGCGGCGAAGCCTGCGACGACATCGCGCTTCTTGGAAGATTCTTAATCAATCTTCCGCGACAGAATGGAGCAACTTTCGTTATGAAAGCTTTACACATCGAGCGGGAAGGGTTTCCTTGGAGGTGAGGCGGCAGAGCGCGAGGAATAATGTAGAAGGTTAAAATTAAACGCGATTTCTAATTTCAAGTTCAATTTCCTGCGCCATTAGTCTCGCATTTTTTCACATGTCAAGCTGCTCCTCTGTCGATGACGGGAGATCTTTGGTAAAAGATAGCTACGTACTCAGCGACGTTGAGTAGTTTTATTCTATCCAGCCTACAGTAGTTTTCAGGGTAGCTTTATTGAAATTTATTCAGATTTTCAGCGACGGAAGCGAGCAGTGTGGCAGTGATTGAAAAGGAACGAAGGCTACGAATCGAAGTACTGGATAAGGACACTATGAATAGCCAAGCTACCAGAAATCTAAAGATAATCGATTTGATTAAGACACACTCGCGTCGCTGGAACGTGGAACAGTGAGAACAACCTCTAGATGATTGGACGGATATAAATGGATATCAGAGTGACAGCACGGAATGAGACTGACCTTGTGGAATCAGAAGGCAGCCTGAATTTAATCCTTCAGGGCTACGTCTCTCTCTCTCTCTCTCTCTCTCTCTCTCTCTCTCTGTGCGCGCGCGCGCGTGTGCCGGACGAACAAATAACAGTAATAACGCGGCGTTAGTCGTCGTACGACACGACGTAATTACCTGGCGTAGATTAATACCCGATACGAGTAATCAAATCTTTCGGAATACGACTTATAGGATACGTTTCTATTAATCTGCCGAGCGCGTCTAACGCACAGCTGCATGAGAAGTTCGCTTTATAGTTGAAAGGGGGATTGCAGAAGGCTGATCCCCCAAAATATAAATTTAGAAGGAATTAGATTTAGAGACAAGCAACGTCAAAAGTGTTTAAAAGCTAAACGAAAGGTTAAATCATGAATAGCTATCAATTCAAGTGATCCACCATCATCAACGTAATTGATTAGATCAACGATAAGCTGAAACGTTTCATTTGAATTTCATGAACGTTGACTGCATTAGTATTGTAATTATTAAATACGTGTAAGGCAATTACATAATTACCTAATAGCGTACCTAACTATTAATTACCATTAGTAATCCGGATTTCAGAATAACATCGATACTATACTGCGCTACAGTGAGCCCTCACACGGGGCGTGATCATGACGGGAATGAAAATTATTGAAAGATGTATATGAATTTTCAAGCAGGAAGTTATGGCATCGAAGAGATTAATTCAAGGAACTTCTTTGAACGATCTGCTCGCGACGAGGACGATACAAATTGGAGCTGTAAATCCCTGGTACCACAAGAGAGGCGGTTAACACACATCATTTAACAGCAATCACGGTCGAGTTAAGAAATCGACCGAGTACTCGACTAATTAATACAAACGGCCGTCCTAACCAGCGAAGATAGGCATCTCCAACTATTATGTCCAACTTTTGCTCCCGCCCTCGCAATCTGTTCTCTTCGACTACCCTTGCCTCGCTCCCCTAACGAAATGAAAGGAACGGTCGTGTAAAAGATATGTCAAAAATAAACGATCTCCTAGTTTGTTCGTTTAACAGAATTAAGTCCACCTTTATATGTACAATGGAAAATGAGTATCAGGTAGGAGAACTTTACGGTACATTCTTGTGTAATCCCTTCAAAAATGTAGGTTTTCTTTTAAAGAAAACTGTAACAGAGAAGATAAAAAGTCTTTTTAGTATTGATTTATATATATTTTAAGATGATATAATTTTTTTGTTTTTTTCCATAATGTACTCTTGAATTAATAGCTATGATTCTAACTGTGATAAACACGCAGTACATTTTTCTATAAAAAAAATTCTAAATGTTTGAAGGGATTGCGCGAGCATGTACTCTTAACAGAATACTTTCAAGAAACATCTATGATAGTTTTGCAATAGAAGGAACTCGGTGTTCAGTGTTTAACATAATTACCAAACTCTTCCATTAACGAGTCCCACAAGTTCGCCGATTTCGACGTTTGTCGAATGACACGTAAACCAACATTTCCAGCACGGTGCCGAATATCGATTCGCACACACGTGGTAAAATACCTCCGAAATACGTCACACTGGCATAAAACTATGGGACGGTAACGAAGCGTCACATAAATAAACCTCCGAAGCGTCTCTAAATGCAGCAGCAAATATTCAAAACGTAGCTCGTAAAGCATACGCCAAACGATCGAGTAAATACCGCGTGCACGCGGGTGTCTATTTTGCGAGAAAATTATTACGACGACCGTGAGGATACAATTTCATTAATTACAGAGATCGACGCCGGTGAGCTGCGGCAGCGGGAGAAATATCCGCTGATTTTATCGTAGGGACAAATTTTAGCGTAGAAATCGCCGGGACCGAGGCTCGCGTGCTCGTGTAAATATCCACGGTATTCCGACGAGTGGCAACGTTTAATTAATTAACAGAACGCAGAATGAAAATTAGCATAATGCGCTTTTAACAGTGGCATATGCATCATCGCGATGCACGAGCTCGGTATCGCGTTACATGCCAGGCATTTTCAATCCAGTCGATACGATCGAGGGACGTGAAAATTCCAATAGGAGCTCGAGCGAAAGTTTCCCTTTCGTTGAGCCCTAAAGCCGCGTTTCCACGTGAGCAGAGTGTAACAGGGAAGAGAGGCGCGAGGTGTAGCGCACGACTGTAACATGTGCGATGTATGACATAAAAGAGACGTAAGCCACGTTCCCATGTGTACATAAACGACACCGAATACACAGTGGCAATTTGTGTTGTATCCATTTTGGTGCACGTTGCCCTCGAAACGGGATTGTTCGTAATTAATTTAGCATCGCAAGTTGCAGTCGTGGGAACGCGGCTTAATGGCAACAAGTAGCTCGCATTTGGCTCGTTCCCTGGAATAAAAATTCAACGGCCGATGAACAGCTAACTAAATGCGCTCCACCGACCATCCGTCTTCGTCGGTAGCGAAACGCTCGGCTTATACGGTGGTCGCGGGATTTCTTCGATTGCGAAACGCGCGAGCAATTGAACAATTTAAATTCTTTACGTGCCAACAGCAGCCAAGGATCCGCGCCCTGCACTCTGTAATTTATTCCCGTGTTCCCCTTTTTCTTACCTTTCTTTTTCTCCTTCATCCCGTCGTATCCACCGACACGAGTTCGAAGGTATAAGTTTAATAACCACGTGTCCGTCATCTAAACGAAAGACCACTTTCGAAATATTCAAATCAGGCTTCGTGGAAGCGACACGCACGCTCGCGCTGGAAATAATTACGGCTGTGACGAATAATTTATACGTAAACGCGCCGCCCGCGGCTAATCGAGCGAGCCGCACGGCTACGCCACGGCATTGGTATGATAATCAGATATTACAATTTGGATCGATCGGCGTCTCACCCATTTTCGTCCCGCCCCGATAAAATATCGTCGTCCAGCCCGGCGAAGACATTGTAATCGACCGTTTAAACGGCCCGCGAACGACCCACAAGAAGCTGAGAATTTGTCGCAAGATCGTTTCCTTATGAATAATATATTAACGTTTATCCATCCCCGAGCCGGCTTTTATTAATAAACATTAATTCCCGCTACCGCCAGATTATCCCGTGACACTCGAGCTAAGGAACTCCTGCCAGGCAATATTTCAAGGTTTAGTAAACGTTTTACTATCGTCGCTCTGTTAACTAGTATTTTAAGTAGTCATATTTAAGCGCCATTATATTAGACATTAAAATTATCGCCTATCCGTGGAAGTTGACATCCAAGTCGTTTATTACGATCGGCGTAGAAGTGCCATAAATTTCACCGTCACTTTTCCCGCGAGCGGTGGATATCGTGGTTTGGAATTTTGTCGTGTCGGGGCATAATGACAAAGTTTATAAACGTGAGCTGAGAGCTACGAAGCTATAGTTGACGGAATCGATAAAAAGTTTCCACGATTATGGTTGGCTGGGAAAGTGAGATAGGTAGGAACTACTTAAGAGCCTCGTGGAAGAAAGAACTTTTTCCTTCGACATTCACGATCAAATTACTTTCGGGACGAAACGACGAGCATTGTTGTTCTGTTACGGTTGGATCGTGATGTTGGAATTCTATAATTCGATTAGTTTCAACACCGATCCGATCCGTTACGTCGCGTATGGGCCGTCCTCGTGGACCGCCCATGGTGGACGTAGCCCACCATAATTGATGGCCCGTAGGAGAATTATCTAATGAGGATGCTTAGGCTACACGAGTAGTCAGTTCCACATTCCTCCGAGATACCTTCGCTCGCTTCCTTATACCGCGCCATTAAGTACCTGCTTCGGCGGTGATTGGACGCTTTCGTGAAGATTTACAATGACTTCCACGATAATAACTTAGAAACTCCGCCACACGTGGAATTGTATAGTTTCGTAGCTACATCCTCGGCCAGGGTAGCAGTTCACTAATTTTACGATCCCGTTTCCCGATTCGGTGCTACCCGCCAGGCCACTGCATCGTTATGCATCGCGAACCACTTGCTATTCGCTTCTTTCAGGGCGACCCAAATGTTCAAGGATAGGCGAAGTAGCAATGGAAGCGAGTGTTCCGTGTCGCTCCGGAGAATTGAACAATTCCGCGCGGGGCTTGCTAACGTGTCGTTAACGAAGTGATTTATAACATTTACAAAATTAATGAACTGCAAGCAAGTCTGGCAGAGATCTCGTTAATGGGTTCATAAAACTGGTGTGTAGGTTGTTAGCTACTTCAATTAGGTAGTACATATTCCCAGTCACAGATATTTGAAACAGTTGCTATCTTGTACAGCAACTTGACTAATTAACAGTAATATAGAGTTTTAAATAAAATATCAGGAATTCTTGTACATGGAAACTGGAGTCGCCATATTGATGATTGCCTCGAAGAATAATTTGCCATGTGGCGCAGTAAAAGTTTAGGCATTTAACATGTATAATACAGCTCTCGTATTAATCCTTCGTCGACATACCGTCTTATAATTACAAATTGGTCCCATAGAGTTACCATTTTCGTATTTTTGAAACTTTTAACTTTTGAGTGATAATTGTACATTCGTAATACTCGTACAATCATACCCTACTACTCTATTTCTAGAAACGTGAATTTTGATATGATGAGATTTGTAGTTGTGGAAAGAACGTTTTTATTTGTTGAAATTCGACAGATTTTACCAAAGCAAATTTTACCGCCAAATTACTGAAACATATCATGTAATTTTTCTCTGAGTAAAACTTGGAAACTCCCTTCTCCATATTCACAATCACATTTAACAGTGCTTCGTCGAAAAAACAATTAGCCACCTACCCCATCTACAGTGAAAATTGGCATCAAACCTAAAGGAGTGCCCCCAATCAATGTCGATATTGAACAGAGTTTTCCGCGCGCAGAAAATTCCATGTTTTTGTAATGAAGTAACTCAGGTCACCGATTTCACTTTTGCACAAGCAGCGAGGAGAACGACGTCCGCCAGTCCAGCTTCTTTGATTCGCTCGCGAAACGGCGAATAACCGACGGCGGCGATAATTTCAACGAGAATTTACTGCCGCACTAGCGAGAGCAGATCGCGTAACAGTTACTCTGTAACAATTTATTGCGACATTGGGTTACATTCGTTTCGCTTTTACGACGACAGTAGCGCGTAACGAGACCGGTAATCAAGCATTCGGGTCAGAGAGCGAAGAGAATAACTTATCTAACGGGTGTTTATAGTTAAAAGCCAGCGGCTCGCGTTTACGGCGCGGTGCGGGCGTAGGCGACGCTGTAAAACGCTCGGATCCCGGTGTCGTTCGTTAAAGCGAGATTTAGTTTATGAATTACGCGTCGCGATACAGGATAGGACACACGGTCAGATCGGTTAACGAGATTAATAACGGGGTGTCCATTCTGGCCGGAGCAAGCTAACGCCCATAATGGATAATTAATGTTCAATACTATCTTTCAACGGTATTACGTCCCTCCGGCCATCGATCACCGCTTTTATTCCGATAATGCGGTTTATTCGTCCGCGCGCCGAGCATTCCGACTATCCCTGGTCAACGCAAGGCTACAGCAGGTGGAGATTTATTATTGAGTTATCTGCCGGCGAGGCTCGACCGCTGCTGATTCTCTCCTCGTTCGACGATTGTCACTTTCCTAACCGGTATTCGACGTCTATTAACCTCGAAATGATTACAGGCTCATTTGCATAGGAAAGCTTTCGTGACAGTCGATGGAAAATATTAGGTATAACTCACTGCTGCTGGTTTCACAACAGAAACGCGAAAGAGAGATATAAATTATAAATAGTATCCTCGCGAAAGAGGAGCCTCTGAAACTGATTTCCCCATCAGGGATGACAGGCCATTCTACGTTTTCACCCCGGAGGAGACGTTGCC
This sequence comes from Andrena haemorrhoa, assembly GCA_910592295.1. Taxonomy (NCBI): domain Eukaryota; kingdom Metazoa; phylum Arthropoda; class Insecta; order Hymenoptera; family Andrenidae; genus Andrena; species Andrena haemorrhoa. Next base: position 30,698,368 of record OU342946.1, read on the forward strand.
CGTCCAGGTTCTACAGAGGAACAATCCCTCGAAGGAAATGAAAGGACTGGAGGGAAATTGATTTTTCAACGAGTGTCCACCACCGGTCGGTCGATCGTGATACGCAAGCGACCCCGAAAGGTCGTCTAACGAAGTTACGAGGGACGCGGAGGATTAGACGAACAGCCTAAGCAGTTCTGCCGAAAGGCCGGCCAGTTGCCAACTTGCCACCAGACTAGATTGTTCCGCGCCGGGGTTACAAGAGGGAAACAAATGAAGTGGACAGCTAAAGGTAGAGGGGGCGAAGGGGGCGAGGGGGGTTGAACCGATCCAATTATGCCCCCCTACAATAGGATTAGCCCCTGGCCGACCTCCGTCCTTCGGTCTAACCTCAACAGGACAAAAAAGGCTGGCAGCTGGAAGGCGAGGCAATGTCTTATCGTCCTGTCCGCCGGGTGCTATTATGTCCTTGATCTCCTATCGGAGGCATTAGCCGGTGATCGATCGTCGCGGGGGAAGCAAATCAGGTCCTCTTGATTTCGTGCGACCGCCTCGCCACCTTTCGGCTCCCTCCTTCCGATCCGGTTTACTCGATTCCCAGCCGTGTACGAATTAGGCGATAAACGATCGGAAGACGGGCCCCGGGCCGTCTCAAAGAGACGTCGAATTAACGGGGGAAATGCGATTTGGATAATACGAAGCCCGCGATCCTCGCCGGCAGAAGGGGAATCGCCGGATTGATCGGAATCTCGTGGAAGGCTTTTTGATCGTCGCAGCGAGTGGTTAATACTCAGCTGGCGAATAACCGGGGTTGGGGGGAGTGTTTATGATTGAAGTGAGATTGCAGAGAGGCTCGATTTAAGGCCGGGTTGCCTGATGATCCACGGCGATGCACGAGAATTTGATTGATTCGCGGTTTATACGTTTCGTTAATTAATACCTACTTGAGCGTCCAGTTCGACTGTTTGGTATTGAAAAAACAAGCAAGGCATCGGATGTAATAATTACGTTTTTAAATAATGACACAGAACGCGCGGGGGAGATAAGCAAGCATGTGTAAGAAACGCGATAACGCAGCCACGTGACTACAGCAAGATCAAGTGGAACACTGTGGCCGAAACGTATCTCGGCATAGGGGGCGATAAAAGTAAAGCGCGTTATCGAAATTCATTATTTATAAACGAGTCGATCCTGTCGACAAAAGCAGCTTACCGCGGGAACAGGCCGGGCATCGTTCATCGGGAAAACGCGGGAATCCTTGCTTGATCTCCGGGACTGAATTTTCAGCCGGGGCGTGGAAGAAGATCCGCAGGGGAGGCGAGGAGAAGACTTTAATCTTCCCTCGTGAACGACGGGAAACCTCAATCCCTTTTCGTGCCCCTCAATCCTGTAGCTTGTCACGGCGCGCCGTGTGATTCGAGACATGTTAGAAGGGGGCTGAAGAAGCCACTCCGACAGATGTTCCGCTCCTCTCGAGAGCTACTCGAGAAGAACTGGTAGCCATTTTGATGGCGATGCTCCCTGCGCAGCCTCTCGGAAGGAAAACAAACGTAAAAATAAGGCGATCCGTGCCGATCAGTGCCGATCGCGATGCCGCCCGATTTCCCTCTACCAGGTGAACGTTTAAATTCAATATCTGCTGGAAATTTAATTAATCGTACCTACGTCATCGGCCCGTAGCTACCGACGACCTGCCCCATCTCCGGCTTCTTATTACTAATAAACGTTTTATCATACCCCTCAACTCGTAAATCTGTGTATCTAGGAATTGTTAGTACGGCGATACTATTATCGCCGTGCGGCGGGAAAAGTTACGAAACGGTGCTCGGCGAGATCAGGGGGTCACAGATGTTATCGCGTTGTGGACGCAAAGAAAATTCGATACAGGGATGCGTATGTACTCGGTGAATGGATTTCGGAGAAGAAAGAGCGTGTCAAAAGCTTGCTGCAATTAACGATAAAAACGTATCTGTGTCTGAACTGACTTTGTAGATGTTGAAAGTGGAAGACACCGATGGTCCCTGAATACAATATATTAGAACGCTGCCATCTGAGCCTCGTTGCGAGCTAACACCCCAAGAAGCAGGGGCGCATTTCGCGGTTAAATATTGATGACAGCCTGAAAGTAGGCAGGAATGAAGGGGGAAGGGAAGACGAAAAGAATTGTTGGCAAGCACGTATGAGCACCGCCATTGGTTGGTAGCCGAAGCAGCGGCAACCGTAGACCTGTTATTAAGGTCAATGGGCTTAAAATGTTTTAACCGTCATGGTCTTTACGGCACGGCCACTCTTGCATCGCTCAAATATCCACCTTTCAGCCGAGTGCTCTTCTGCCCGGCACCTTTTTCTTTTGCCCGTTCACCTGCATCTTCCAGCGCTCGCTGTCCCTTGTTCTTCCGCCAAACAGCGTTCATCGATCTTTGGAGGCCACTCCACGGTAATTGCACGTAATCACACCCGTGGCCATTATGAGAGCAAGTCGGCAGATGCCCGCTTCTTTTTTAATCCCCGGTGAACACTTCCACTACCTCTGTCTCCGTCCCTCGGCCGCCTCTTCAGCGCCGTCCCACGACAGCCTTTACTTTGGAATGTTTTCAGTCACGGAGCTCGAGATTTCGAGGGCATGCAGCTTCGTAATGTGTTAATTCTGGGAAATTGCGCGGAGTGCTCGCGTTTCCATTTTTCGAGTCGACGAAAAGTGAAGGAGAGGTTTTTGTAAGTTTCTTGTACAGAATGAGAATTTGTTATACATACAGATGCATAGATGACTAAAAGTATCGATAACTATTCTGAATTGCATTGCCCAGGATATTCAGAATTTCAAGAATAAAGAATTCCATTATTCCTGCCGTTTTACCAGCCCCGAGGTCCATTAACATTTGAGCAGGAAATTACACGACGAAACAAACAATGTTCTCTTGCACTCGGTGCACTGTGCTAATACATGATTAAAGTTTCACCGGCCATTTGTGGCGAACCTCCGTTCTTTCCACGAGGAATTTAACAAGCGCATTACCGCATAGAGAATAACGTAATGGCGCGTTTCCATCCACCGTCAATTAAGTTATTAGAACGCGTTTCCCAGTTGTTATACGATTATCCCACATTTCCCTCGTACCCTTCGATTATACCCCGTCGAACAGACTCGCTGGCGCGGTCGTTACCTTTTCCTTCCACAGGTGAACCGTATCAGTTTCGTTCGCGGGGCTGCCTCGTTTTTCCCGCAGGCGGTCGTAAAATTCCATAATCGACGGATTAATAAATCGACAAATTGCTATATCGCGGTGCAATCACTGGCGACGTTGTTGCGGGACCGATCACGGCAGGTGCGTGACGTTTTTTTCCCTCCCCGCGGATGATCATTCGATCATCCTCTGCTCGAAGCCGAAGAATCCCCAAGAAACGGACAGGAAGGAGAAAAAGCAGATCGGGCGCGGGCTGGCCGTTCCATCCGAAGGAATGTAGTTTAATCCAACTTAAAGACCGGACAATAAGAAGCAACGCCAGCGAGCATGCATCCACCATAAAGTTTTACAAGCTAAATACCTAAATACGCTATAACGAGATACGAAATTACCATGCTATTATACATTGTAGGGTGGAAGCCAGGGGTACTAACGACGCTAACGCGGCCAGGCAAATGAAATTGCCACCGAACGATGCGTGCAGACTTTAAATTTCGCGCTAACTGATGAACGCATCCTTCGGGTTAATGTAAAACTGTTAAGAATTTACATTTCTCTTCCCTTTCTTTAACCAGAAGCGCCGCGTCGCGGGCTCCAAAGAAGGCGCCACGCAGTGAACACGTTCTACGTTATTAAGCTTCGTTAATTGCCCGGAAAGTTTTGCCTTGGAGCAGCTTTCGCTGAAAGCGAACGATAATCGCATTGAATCGCGCAAGCCTGGGTTAGGTAGAAGAACGAAGATTGCCTAGTGCTACTAAAAATTCTATGTCATCTGTCGTCGCTACAACTGAAGAAACACATCGAGCAAACTCTGCTTCCCCACAGGTAAAAACATTGCCAGTGTACCAAAAAGGACACGCGAACACAAGAACTGCGCCGCGCTATGTGACAATCTAGTTACGCGCCGTGCGCCGGCCGGCTAATAAAATCGCTCGCACCCCTGGAATTTATCAACCCCCCGAGCACCGTGACTTGGAAATACCAGCGACAAAGGGGATCCGCAGAGGGTGCGCATCGCCGCGACGACAATTAACTCGCCGCAGATTATTACGGGCAAGAGCAATAGCTGTCCGGCTGGCAGCTATAGCGTCTCCCGGCGCTGTCTCTCGAGTCTCGCTGGCAGATTAATTATTATCGACCGGGATTATTGCAATCCTCCTTCGATGGGTGGTCGGCGCCGCGGCATGGCACGAACATCGCTCACCCCGTTGTTCGCCGCTGTTCGACACCATTAACCATGCTAAGAGCGCGTATCGATTCGACAGGGGCAGGTGAGCCGTCCGAAAAACGCGTGCGTGCGCGCTGCGCGAAACGATCCGCGTAAAAAAAATTTTACGACGCGGCCCAATAAGTGAAACTTCCTGAGCGAATAATAAGATATGGTAATGAGGCCTCCTGAAAAATTACGCCGCGCACCTTGTACGGGCCCCGGCCGTTTTTTTCCACGTTTTGCGGGGCAAACCGCAAATTGGACCGTTACCGGGGCGGGCAACAATAAACAATTTCGCGCGGCCGCGACGCGCGACGCGTGACGCGGGAGGAACGAATTGCGCGGCGGGAATTGCCGCGGTTTATTAGGTGCTCGTTGAAGTTTGTATGCAGTCGGTATAGGGCGTGGAGGTAGGTAAGTGGAGGACTCTGTGCATGGAGAAGTGACTGCGGGTGAATTTTATAGTTGTTGATATTCGTAGATATTGAGGAGTGGAGCATGGTTTACAACAGTTTTCTAGCAGGCCTGAATAGTATAGGTACCTATATCGATGCTCCGTGTATTTTTGCAGTATAACCACTTCTTCCTCGTTATCCTCCACGGAGACCCACACGAAACCACGGGGTCGCGAGGAAACAATTAAAGAACCCCCCGCTCCCGGAATAATGAACAGAATCGTTGGCGGAGCCGCGGATCGTTTCGCATGTAACCGAAAGGAAAACAAGATAAAGCGGGTGCTAAATGGGGCAATTATACGCGGGAGCAGCGAGGGTGCGGAAAAGTGGACTCCGCTGGGTTAATGTCCCAGGGACGACCGAGGATCCGGGGGGGGGGGGGGGTCCACGAACAGTTTCACCGAAAACCCTGCGACCAGGAGTTTCTTGGCGAGCTTTCGAGGCCCGAAAAGTTTGCCCCGGAGCCGTTTACCACGCACCGTGGGGTCTCGTTGACTGGGAGACGGGATCGCGTAACTCGATTTCAACCCCCTCCCCCCGCAACCACGGGCATGCAAATACGAAACTTGCTATGGCAAACGCGGTACTATTTTAATTAGGAAGTTCTCGGACGACGAGGCGCGCTCCCCGCGTGCCGCGCCTTGGGACGTTCTTAACCCGAGTTACGTTACGCGTAATTTCCGACATTAAAACAGTAGTCCCGCGACGGGCTCTGTCTCTGTCCGCTGGAACGGGTAATCTGCCGATTAATTTTAAGCGTTGAAATGTTTTCCAAGTGACCAGAACGCAGGGCGACGGTCCATTTAACTTTCTTTCCTTAATTAAGGCGGATGCTTGGATTTCTTTGGGGAGACCGTTGGAATTAATTTGTTTCCCCTGTGACTTCCAGTGCAAGATAAAACGACACCTCTGAAAGCGGGCTCCGAAGGCGAACGTATTATACACTGGGGCGGTTTAAATAATCGTTAAATAATAAAGAGGTTCGCTACTGTTATTTTATTCCACGAGTTACCTACTCCTCGCACTTTTAATTCCTCAACATCGCCTGAGATTGGGTTCAGTGGCAGAGTTACGCCCGTGCTTCACCTTCCACCCGTTCACGCATATTTTTATCGTCACGGTTACTTTCGCTTTTACCAACCATCGTTTTACGATTATTGCGTCGTCAATATTACCCGCAGCCTTCGCGGTAATTACAGAAACCTCGCGGCCTGTTGCGTCCGATTATAATCAACGCGCGCAGGCCGATCGCTCGACTGTACACACGATAATCACTCTATTAAAAAATTACAATCTACACGTCCGTGTCTACTACCCTCTTCCGCCTGTAATCCGAGAGGTCATCATTAAACGTAATCGGTACCCCTCGAGTGGAGGCCGACAAATGTAAATCTTATCTCGTCCGCTCCAATTTCCGAGTAACCGTTCGATCCGAGGAGATAGGGCGGCGTAACGAGTGTCTCGCCGCGTGCAGAGGAGCATTCGAAAATTCCCTCTCTCCACCGCTCGATCGGCTCGGCACCGCTCAACAGCGCCGTCGCGTCGTGACAAGCCTTGGGCGTTGATCGCCCCTGCCAGAAAACCAGTTTCCCGGTTCTACTGGTTTCGGGGCCCGAGACTCTCCAGGCTCCACGCCGTACGCGGGGACGCGCGCCCGTTTGAAAGATGTAGTACCTGCGCCGAACACTGGCGAGCACGTCGCGCTACACAGGGGCCGTGGGCCGTGGGGCCGTGGGGCCCCCGGTCTCCCGATGAGAATCCCCGTCGCTTTATTGGGCTACCGGTTATTATGATAATGCCGGTCCGTCGAGGGGCCCCGGCGAAAAAGCAGAAACGCGGTGCAACGACTCCCAGGGGTATTCAAATCGCGACCGGACCCCGTGCAAATAGCTCGACGACGGAGACGCGAGGGACATAAGAGGGCCCCCGATCGGCGCAAATTACCGGTCGTCGGTCATCATTTCGGATGGTCGATACTCCGGAGTCCGGAGGCCCCGGGAAAAAGAAAGGGAGAAATAGGGCGATGAGCGGAGGTAACAGGGCCCGGGTGGCAAGAAGATTGCATCCTTGAACGCGCGAGCAATTGAAATTGCTCGCGACGGCTCGCGAGGATTTCTCTCTGGCTTCCTGGCTTTTCAGAGAGCTAACGACCGAACGAGTCTGCGGCTTCCAATGGAAATGGCATGCAAATCGGATTCATTGCGTTCGGGAATTGATGAGGCTGGCTCTCGGTTCCTTGAAACGGACGGCTGGCGTTTCGGTGCTCTCGGATCGGTGAGAACAAGCGCCGATATTAATAGGCGCGCCCGGCGATTAACCGGAGGAACCAGTGTTCGACGCGTGGAAAGGCGGTGTCGGGCTTGAGAATAGGATATTGTGTCGCTGGCAGATCGGCTGATGGCTAATTTTAGTCACCCGCGATGGCTCACGTGGGGATTGAATTCAGCGACGTGTAAATTTCTTTCGTCTGGCGGATTCTATATAAGACTGGCAATTAAAAGTTCAACGGCGATTCAACGACGTCGGAGATCTATAGAAGAGCGGTATCCGTTGCCTGCGTTGCATTATGACACGATTGCGGGATAAAAAGATATGATAAAAAGAGGAGGAAGGGGAACAGAGAAATGTTCACACAAGTGTAGATACTGCGTTTGTGTGGTAATAGCAGTCAATTAGTGATGATAAACGCGACAGCTTGGAACTTATGGTTAAGAATCTTTGTAAAACGTCAAATTAAATGATAGTTGGAAAATAGAAAATTAGAAAGCTACGTCTAATGAAAAATTCCAAGTAGAATTTGAACATACAGTGTTGGCTTTACCATTGTGGCTATCTGTTTAGCTCGTTATTGAACGAATCACCGTTCCACTTGCACCCAAAGTAGAAATTCAGACTCAAATCAAGCGAGGAACGGTGTGGAAATTTGGAAATTGATCGAATTAAGGTTTAATGGGGCCGTTAGAATCTCTGCATTCGCATTCTGGGCCATGTGTCGTAGCTTGAGAGGTGAAAGGGCTCGAGAGGCTTCGTCGTATAACTCTATTAGAGGCACGCGATTACAGGCCCCCTTCTCTGAAGGTGGAGAGAAGCGGCAGGAGAATTAGGCCGACGAGATCGTTGGGTATGTTGTCGAACGGGTTATCTTACAAATGTTCGGTCGAAAACCTGCCCGGCTAGGTTACAAACGTGTTTCTGTAACGTCCAGCCACGAATTCCTGCCTCACACGGCGCCGTATCGTACTGCCCTTACAGGGACAATCGAAACTTTGAAGCATCTCCCAATTCAGCCACATTACTTAAACACTGTACGGGGAATAAATCGAAATCGAAAGTAGGAGAAAGCCCTGATTGCCTACTTAACATTCTTCACACCTTTCCCAAAGCTTCAGATTTCATAGCACGAGTAGCTCACAAGGCACTGTTCCTTCCACTTAAATAGAGAATCTTCTAATCAGAAGTAAATAGATGACCAAGTAAATTAACGATCTGATAGAAATCTTTGAAATTTCGTATAAGAGAACAAAAACTAGCATATTTAGAAGCGGTCAACAAAGCCAGCGTGCACCTACGTTATCACAGAACACAAGAGCCGGGGTACACATGCGCGAGGCGTGCTGCTCGCGTAAAACAATATGCAACGACTAATGTTTTGGTCCATAAAACGTTCTCCGAGACAACATTGCAGTGCATTTACATATTATTACCGCGCGATCTGGCTCGGCAGGAAAAGTCAGCGGGAGAAGTGGAATAAAGATTCGAGGCGTGAAGTTACTACATACTCCCCTGGGCCAACCACTTCAAAAGGAAGACAATCGTTTGTTACATTTTCACTAGGGGGCCGTGGCACGTGCAGCTTGCTCTTTCTTCGCGAGCTAGCTCGCGATGCATGCTCCTCTAAACAAGTTATAAATATCGAACGAGACACGTACACGTACGAATGGTCATTCCACTGTGCGCCCTTGCTGCACAAGTGCACTTGCACGGATGTCCAGCTACAAACGGTCCTTGTGCCTCCAGCGAGCGGTTTTGGCGGGAATGCAATTATCTGAGATTCTACCGCGCAAGCGGAGCAACGCGACCAGCGGTATATACCGAGTTTGGCGTTGTTTAAGAGCCTGATGAGATTTGGAGCGGTACCTCGTGAGTGCGACGGTTATGTACAGGGCGGTTCAAAATTGATGAAAGAGGAAAACAGTTGAAGCGTAGGATTTACGTAGGATAATCCATCTTTCACCGTGCGCTTGGATAATTGAGACTTGAATAACGGTGGCGGGATTATAGTATCGTAGAATACCATCAGTCTTTTTCATTTTTATTAACTCCTGGAATTGATGTGTCCCGTCCCATTGCAGAATTTTATAGGCATTCGGGTGTATCTGTGTACTGACACGTCGCATAATCCTTGCGAGCCGAGCGAAATAAATCTTCGGACAGGCGAGAGAGCATTGTAAAACAGTGACTAGCGGAGCGTTATTCGCGACGTAAATCGGCTGTGACCGGACGCGGACTGATAGCGCGGCCACTAAAAGTGTCTTTGCCTGGCCGTCTCGTGTCTGACAATGAGCGGACAGTATAAATCGGCCTTTGTGCGTATCGCGCGCGCCATGACCCAAATTCGCGCCACGGGCCGGGGGGAACGAACGAATCGGGGCCTCGATTCAAACCTTCGCTCCAATGTCATCGAGTGGGAGCCCCCGATCCAACGGCGGCGCGTCCGCTGTCTCGATTTTATCGGCGCATAAATCGTTGGAGATTACTGTTATATCCCCGCTATCAAGCCTGCCCACCATTCGAATTTCCGTCCACGTCTTTCCGTGCCGCGGAACGCCAACTATTCCGCGCCACCGGGGGAATGATAAATTTATCGCCGTGCACCGGCGGACGCCGCGCCGTTCCGCGCGGAATTACGATCGCTGTAATTCGACGATCGTGCAGCGATCGCTTCCTCCATCGAGTATAACAGAGCCATGAACCAATAAAGTTGGATTGGGCGATCGTGGATCGTGTCGTGGCGCGGTAAATCGTGTCGAGGAGCCCGCTGTTCGCGCGTCCATCTCCTACGGAGCTAATAATCTCTCTGGCTGCAGGCCGATTTCCCTTGTCGCGGAAGTGGCAAGAGGTCGTTCGTCCGATGCTAGACTATTTCCAACGATTTAGAACGACTTCCTCGTTCGGATGGAGATGCGGTGAGTCGTACGACTACCGCTTGGGGATGGAATTTGATAAAAGTGGTTGATACGAAGGGTCATGGGAAAGTATTTTTATATTATACAATACTTGAAATCAGTTTTGTAGAAAGAAAAGAAAACTGGATTTCATTCCTTAAATAAACTTTATGTATTTTATTGACTTTGCGTTAAAAATATTTTTATTCAACTCGGCTCTCCCAAGATTAAATCCTGAGTGCGCCACTGCTTGGATTTACTATAAACTGCGTGTCAAAGTTTATTTAACGACTTTTAATACACTATATACTAGTGGTAAAATCTCTAACGACCCAACCTAATGAACCATCAGCATCGTAGAGTCATAGCATGCACGATCCACATTCTCCGTTCCATCGGCAGTGGACTTTTGCATCTTTGCTCGGTTTACAACCGTTATGCACGAGATGCTGCTCCGCCATGGCAGACCTCGACCAACAAACTTACGATCAAACCATGATCCATCTTTTTCTGGGTGTCCGACGCTGATCAACGGAACCATCGGCGATGGTTCTTCGGGCAACGATGAAATTTACGGGAATCGCGTGTTCCGTTTCAGAGCTTAGACGAAGGAAAGTCGATGCAACAATGTTAATGGCAGACTAGTCTAGCCGGGCAAACCGAGGGTGAATGGGGCGAGCATAAATTTCTTTTCCAGGGTACGTTGACCGACGGCAGGCCGATAAACGCGGGAATGCGGAAGCAGCGGTCATACACCGTGCTTCATCGAATGCCAGAGTGAAATCGGCATGAAAACCGCAAGGATTTTATTTGACGCCGCGAAAGAAGCCCAGCCTTTCGGATGCCTTCGCCGTGGCTGGTCGTCCGGGGCTTGAATACGCGCTCGACCATGCTCGTACTGGTCACTTTCAATTATCGTTTCGATGGGCCGATGCGTAACCGCAGGATTTTACGCCGATCGCTTTGCTTTGTTTTGCAGACATCCATTACTCGTCGTTTTGGCTGCCTTGTCAAGTTTCCATGGACACTTTTAACAGCCATATAATCGTATGCTCTAATGATTCCCTGCTGCACACAAGTTTTTAATGCAAAACCTTACATTCTTCTTGTGCCTTGACCTAGTAGTATCAATTAAATTCTGAAGGCACAAATTAGTTTGAACTGTTTGAATATTCTAGACACAGATGCATTTAAGGGGTCATTCTACTTCGATCGGCCGAAAAATGAAGCCACATTCAAAGATTTTTTTTCTCGGTAAATAGGACATATAATGAAATAAATCTTTTTGGAATTTATTAAGCTTCTCTTATATTGTACAAAAGAAAAGTAAAAAGATTGTAGGTGTCACATTGACGCTATAAAAAAACATATGAAACAAAGTAATCAAAATCTTTTTAATTTTTTTGTATAACGTAAGAGTAGCTTAATAAATTCTAAAAAGATGTATTTCAATATATGTTGTATTTATTGAGAAAAAAATCTTTAAAAATAATAATTATGTTTTAATGTTTAATTTATGTTTAATCTCCAACGTTTTAATAATTATGAAATAAACTGGCTCAACAAGAGAATGAACGTTCTGTGAAAATATATTCTGTTCCAGTTATGCAGCGCTCAACCAGAGCATTCGGATACATAATGGAGTGTCTACTGTATCGCAATAAATTTCTTACAACGCGAAGCACTTTCACCACGCAAGACCGACTTTCGAGCTACCATGTTGTACTTAATTTCTTATTAAGTCAACTTTAACACGGGCTGACTGGAGATAAAACATCTCCCACCGATTCCTTCTACACCGCGATTTAAATTTAAACGTAAAAGAATATTTCCTGTTTCGTTTCTACATTACACAACTTTCAAGATAAAAGGTTCGAAATAATTTCTCTTCACTTTTACTTTCTAATACCCTAATGGGATTAAAATGTTGTAAGTTCTCTCACCTCACGATAAGAATAATATGAAAGAAGAGGCCAAGAGGCCCTGGCACTGCCCAAAGGGAGGCTTTGTAAAAAGAAAAGATTTAAATAAATTTTTATAATCACCTAATGAATTTTATTGAATTTGCATTGAAAAATGTTTTCTTAAAGATATTTTTATACGTTCAACTCGGCTCCCCGCAAGATTAATCCTGAGTGTGCCACTGCTTCCAACGACAACTCGGCGATGTGTCGCCGAATGTTTTCAGTCCGCTACGAATACGGGAACGATTTATGCCGCCGGAACGTTTCTGTGACACGGAAAGTTCACGTGCCTCTCCCTAATCGGGCAAATTGGGTGCCAGGCTGATGGAAGCTCGCGAAGGGGCCGCGAAAGACGCAAACAAAAGCGCGACGAGTGTGCGCGAACGAAACGGCAGAAAAGTGGCCCCGAAAATGGGCCAACGGATTCGCGTCGGTAGTAAACCCAGATTGCAGACGTGCATTTATTACACGGCGCTCCCGGAAAGGCGAGGGGGTGGGGCACAGAGGGAGGGGGTGAATGCAGTCCTCGTTCCTGGTGCTTTTTAGTATCGAGGTGACAATGTCACGTCGCGCATTTCCATCCAACTACGACTGCCGTGAATCTCCGTCCTTTCGAGCCCAGACTTCTGCGCTTTGTACGGCCATGCTCAATGGAAAAATTATATAATACCTTAGCTTTTTCCAAACTGATTCCTCAAACAAGCCTCTAACGATGAAATATTGCAATTTAGGTACATCCTATGTAATCTATTCTCATCAGCAAAGTCTGTAGTTAAGGAACTAAGTTGAGGAATCTATGATAAATGAAACTGCAATTGAAGGAACTACTTTACACCAAATTTAGGTTGATTCAGTGGTGCACTCAGGATTTAATTTGAGAGGAGGCGAGTTGACCTGATAAAAATATTTTTAACGCAAATTCAATCAAATTCATTAGGCGGTTATGAAAACTGATTTAAAGAATAATATCCAATTTTGTTTCCTTCTTACAAAGCCCCTTTTTTGGGGGTGCGCTTATTACAACACTTATTACAAACTAGCAGCTCCACTGTATGTGACTTCACCTGTATCGTCCCCAATCCTCCAAAGGGAGGGGCATCGAAGTAAACACTTTGCAGCCGGATGGCAGGAGCTGGCGAGCGGACTCGGTAATAGTTATTAAGTCGACTGACGCTTGCAAGTTCGTGTTTATCCCGAGGCTCACGGCGACGCGAATCCGTTTGGGGCGCAAATTAGTGTTCGGCTGAGCGCGCGCCTTTGCTTTGTCGTATAATTGTGTTTAGGATCGGGAGGTTGCTAATTTCCCGGCGTTACCGGACGCGCTGCGGTATTCCTTGTGGTCGATCGAGGTCGCGGAGAATCCTGGATCCGCCGGACGCGTCGTCTATGCGAAGCGGCGATGCGCCCAAGTCTTAATTATCGAAAACCGATGCGCGCGGGAAACGGTGCACGGTTTATTAAATCGCCGGCGAGCGCGCGCGGATACGCCCCCTAATCCGTTATTAAATCGGCCGTGAATCTGCGAACTTCGTGGCCCGCGGTCCTCGTTCTTCGATATCGAGTACTAGAAGCGGTTCACGGAGCGAAACTATGTTTGGAGACAGAACTAGTCAGGGAATAAGGAATTTCGTGAAGAAGCTTGAGGGCAAAGGTCTAACTTAAATAGTCACCCGAATGGATAAGGGAACTATAATTGAAGAGAAGATCTTGATTTCAATTAAAACTCCAGGCTACGAAGCTCCTCATCAGAGCGTATATTCAAATGTCCCTGCTGAAACTAATAATTATACCTATCAAGACCATCTAACTAATATCTCTCATCGCTCCTAAAGATAACATTTCATCGCGCGTCCGCGCTGAATATATATTTAACTCCAAGCGAGCTCTATCTTTCTATCACGGGCTGTATTTCGCGGAGCAACTTAGTCAGCGGAAATGACCGTGTTTTATATAATTATCGCGGGTGCTTGGCAGGGATTATCGCTCGCGCCGTTGAAAAATCACGGTTCAGGAAACCGTGAATCGCGGATGGATGTTGGGTAGGTGCGAGCTGCGCGCAGAAGTGGAAGACCGCGAAGTGCCGCGGTGCGGCCGCAATGCATTCGCGGCTTCGCCGTTGCGCCGACAATCGCAATGTCACAAACGCTAGCCGGCCGCCATGCCGTTAGGTTCACCGGAGGGCAATAACCCAGGCCAGCTAAACTTATTTAGAATAGCGTATCGCCCACCAACAGGCGGCCGATCGCCTCGATCCGACGTGCACAATGCAGCCCGCACCGACGGCGCGCAACCACGATCGGTTGCTTTCTTCCTTTCCCTCGCTTGGGCCGTTCCGAACACCTTTCGACGCGACGTCCCGCGATACGTATCCACCGATCTCCATCGCGATGACGAATTACTTTCGCTCGGCCACTCGAAACTGCAACCGTTGGGGCACTAGGAGGATAGGATAGGCATCGCGGTGCAACACTGCATTTTCAAAGGTCGAGTTATTTTTTTTTCGAGTTCTGCGTCACCATAGCTGCTAGATAAGACACATCTAAGACACATCTGGTCCAGCATCCCGATGGTCGCAGCATATACACTCTCTGATCATTATCGAATACAACTAACACTGACACAGAGTATACCTACTATATTTGTCACGCGAAGGCTACACACTCGTCGATCCTCTTGCCGACCTGCGAGGTATCCCTTCGTCCTCTGACCGCCACTGTGCAACGGCTCCGAAGTTGGCTCGAACGCGCGGCGTTGTCCTTTTGCACGCGATATCCCCTCGGAAATAGGTTAAAAGAGAAGGTCGATATCGTCGCCCGGCGATCTGGGCTAGCAGCGAGCGCCGAACCGTTCGAACTCGCGCGTAATTTCCATAAAAACGCGGAACAATCGTCGCCATGAAAAATGTATTCCCGGGAATCGGCACGAACAGAGTTGTCGTTGCAAATGGCAACCGATCAGATAACGGTGCGACGATGCATTTTCCGTCTGCGTCCCGTTTCACACGGGGCGGCCTCGACGCTAAATTACCGGCAATTCCCCGCTCCCGTCTCTTCTGAAGCACCGCGTCGTCGTCGATATTCGTAACAGTATCGGGCGCCGATAATCCCGCGGCGTGATTTCGCGTCAATCATAGCTGACTTCCGGCTCGAAAGCATTGGAGGGTCGTTGATCGGTCATTTCCTGCACGGACTGCATTCCGATCCGACTCCTTTCGCCTGGTCTATGCGCTCCGAGTTATTAACCGCGATAGGGGCAGGGACGGACCGGGGAGATGGAGATCGCGGAGTTTCTCGGCTGCTAAACGAGATCTAGATTTTCCCGCGCGCCGCACAACTGTCGCGTAGGAATGCCATTTGGCGGGCCTGCCGCTTCAGACCCCAGACCCCAGATCCCTTTATATTCTATATCCGCGAGGATTCAAGGAACCATCGTACAGACGCTCATAGGACCGTTCATCCCGTCGAGTGAAAATCTGTGCGAGGGAAATGGGCGAACACTTCACTTTGTTAACATAAACGATTGCGAGATACAAGGGACTGGGGATAGAGTTTAGTGTAGGACTGGACTAACGAGTGGGGTTGTAGCTGAGATGGAATTAAAGTTTCGCTGAGGGACATGCATCGTATTTTAAAGGATTGACATAAAGCAACACTGGGCAAAACTCTCGGCTGACAAGAAACTCTGTGGTCTGTATACTGCGCTCCTCGAAGGCATTAGAGACTTAAGCGTGCTCGTGGATGACTCCTCGCACTGCGGGCGATGTCGTCGAGAGGACGCTGGATTCTTCCACCTTCTGGTACCCGTCTAATTCGATCGTGACAGAATGCCCGGTGCTCCGTCGCGGGGAGTAATTTATTCGCGCGGAAAAACGCGCGAAAGCCTCGTAAAAGATATCCAGGCACGTTCCGAAGCAACGACCGACGTAAAATATATTTCACGTGGCGGGCGTTGCGAGGAGAGAGCGGAGGAAGAGGGCGGGAGGAGGCCACGCTTCGGCATGGGAAAGAGTATAGCGGAAGGTTAGGAAGGAGAGCTGGCAGTGAGCAGTATACAGGACAATATTATCGGGCGATACCATCTGAGATGGCTAGCTAGGCCTCTTAGGCATGTCACATTGCAAACAGTGGACAATGAGGCTATTGTTGCTGCATAATGGCCGTCCTTACGTTCGCGACCTTACGTGGCCTCTTCCTCTTCTTCGCCTCCGTCCTCCTCGATCTCACGGAGCCTGGGGGCTCTCGAGGAGCGCAGCACCTCTGGACGCCCTGCTTTCTTTGCGCCAAATAAATATCGCCGGGTTGACCAATGGGCGGGAAGAAACTGTCCCGATGCAATCGGTTGGGCAGGATCGAGCGTTATGCGCTCCAAAGCATTTTGTGGAAATACAGAATTTTTAGCAGAGATTAAAACTGTGATTGCAACGGAGGACGTGTTGGTGTGTGACAGGCGTGGCGACAGAAGACCGCGAGTTTCACGCGCGAACATTTTCATCAAGGAATCACTGCGGGAGCCGCGCTTTATCGTCATCGAGCGAGCGGTTAGCTCGATCCTTATCGTCCCGACGGTCTCCCAGCCTCGTTACAAAGGGAATTATTTTATTCGCGGAACGACGCCGGGAGTACAATCGTAATAATGGACAGCGAGCGATCAAAGTGCGCGGTCGCTATGCACGGCGCACGCGGCACAGCACAAAGCGACCAGTTGCGAGAACCCCTCGGAATTCCTCTCTGATGTCTGTCAGTCACTCTTAATTTACGGCGATAGCGGAACGCCGCAGTTAGACGGGCCCAGGTAACCCTATCGAGCTGCAACGATGTCACGACTGCGTCGGGATGAAAAGTCTCGGTGCCCCTAAGCGCTTGAGAAAACCTGCCCCGCGGCATCGAGGCGTTCGGTATTCCGCGATCTAACGAGACACACTACGGCAACAATCGGCGTTAATTAAGCGGCACGTAAATCCCTCGAAAGAAGCTGCTCGTCGCAATGCCGCTTAAAAGAGAAGCTTCATCTGCTGATGTAACACGGCGAAATGCTACCGATGTTGCAGTTCGTAGAATTTTCATCCTCCGATGTAAAACGACGTTGCATTACGGAGCGAGGAAAGTAGGTTAAAGCCGTCTGCTGTTGTAGTCCGGGAGCCAGTGAACATTTTTAGTGGCAAAAGCCGGAAAAGCTGAAATTTTGTGGAATAATTAGACTACACGCTCGATTCATTTGTAAACGCCTGGCAAGGTCTTATCACCGCTTATAGGCTGCCAAACTATTTTTTCCATTGGTTTTACAACATAAACAATTATTCCACAAAATTTCAGCTTTGTCGCTATGAGTGGATTTTTTTTTAACATGTTTGGAGGTCTGCCAGACTGCGATTTTCTTATTTTATATTAAGTTGTTTATTAATGGGTGGAAATTCAACTTTGTCGCGATGAGTCGGGGATGCTCTGAAACTTGACATGTTCGAGGGCGTGCCCTTCGGCCCTGCCTCCGGTCTCGACTGCTAGACCGCCCGTTCCTTGACTTTCAGCATAAGGTGAATTAGAAAAATAATAGCAAAACCTCGTCGCGATGAGACACTAAAAATGTTCACTGGCTCCCGGACTATTGGGTCAGCGCAATCGTTTTCCATTCGCAACGAGGATTCTTCGAAATCCAATTACACAGAGTGCTCCGAAGTTATGGGTTACGTCGGAGTACAGTACTTCTCTGCGCCAAAGGGAATCAGAAAGTCATTTGCAAGCTGAACGCGTAATAGTAACGCAACGATTCTATCTTTAAATCGGCAAGAAAATATTCCCCCGTACGTTTTCATCTGAGCGAACGAAAACGTTTCTTTTCCTCTTAAATTACTTATGCAGTCGCAGATCCCAGGCAGTGACTCGTCGAAGGAGGTCGATGTCGACGACTCCGGCGATGATCACGCCTCGCTGCGTGCCTCGTTAATAATTTGCAATCACTAATTCGCGATCATTGTCCGCACGCGATATCCTGCCCGAGCTTTACGTGGGGTAGATACGGCTATCACGGCCATCCGCTCTCGGCTGCCCGATCTGCGCGTAATTGCACGCGTGCACACCGTGCGCCGAGACGCTTAACCGAAAGTGCAACGTCTAATTTTCCAGTTAACTAACCAATGCAAACCTCGCCACGGCACGAGGAGCTTCTGTTTGCCTGACAATTACGACGAGATGAGACGCGAGGGGCCTGCGCAAGTGGCGAAGCTCGATTGCTCGATTGATGCGATTAACGAAACAACGGTGTCGCGAATATTGCTACCGCGCATCTGGTTCGTTGCTCGATTAGCAAAACGGTGGAATCGATGGTGGAGGAGGGCGTTGTGGATGAATCATGCACATACAGAGTTATAGACGTCCTGGACCCTTCGTTCCGTGTAATTGTATAAGTGTACACGTTTATCGCGGTTTAATTAAATTTCCGCTAACACTTAGACGAGACGGTCCCAAGGCTTAATCCAAACGTTCAATTTTCCGGTTAACCAACCAGTGTAAACCTCGGCACACCGCGCTGGCAAGATTACTACGCGGTTTCCAATATTTGTCGAGCAATCGAGTTGCGCGTTACCGAGGAAAAGTATACGATCGCACGGACCGATACGAATGCTGCGAAGGAAAAGGGATTTTTTCCGCGAATTAATTGGCCTCGTTTACGCGGCTCGGATTCTTTCCTCCGTCGTGGCACGAACTTTACTGCGCTGATTCGATCACTACGCAGTCGATAGTCGATACATATAGGTCTATTTTCTTCCAATTCTCCGTTTACCTACTACATATTAGAAAATTGGCAGGATGACGATCTGAAGTCCTGCAGATAAGTACTGCACGTGAAATGCAGATTTGAAGTTCGCAATACTTTCTATTTACACTACGTCCATTAATATCGAATCTTTAACATTTCATAGATAGGTAATGAAAGCTTCGAAGAAGTTTTTTGAAAAGTGCCAACAGGATGCACAAAAATACCCCACTCTCAAATGATCCGGAGTGCATCGAGAGCGATTTTTCAGCGTCGTGTAAAACGACCCACCCCTAGGCAGCGAGCGGCCACGGCAATTATATTATAATACCGTGCAGCCCTCAGCCTGATCCTTTCTGAGCCGATGATCGGATCGGTCGTATCCGTGGCTGCATTTTAATCAAATTCACGGCTGCCACGGTGTTACTTGGATCGCGCTTACCGAGTTACAAAGGTAAACCATACACGGTCTTTCTTGTCTGGCCTTATATCTCGCCGGTCTGGGCATGCCCCCCCTCGCGTCGAAGGGCTTCGTAGGGCATTACTCTGGTAAGCCTGACTCGGCAAGCAGATCCCGCGGGTTACAGTTAATTGGCTTCGGCGTGCTCAGCCGAGAACGCGTGCACCTATCCTCGGTGCAAGCGCGTACACCCACACGCAACGCAGAGTTTGTACTGCTGCTGGAACAGATGTAGGGGCGTTGCGAAAGCAGTAGGGAGTGTAGGGACACGAAGGGGCGGTGCAATAGTTTGACAAGCTTTTGAAAAATTTTAGAAATTTTTAGTAATAATTTGAAGACTTGGGCAAGCCAAATTAGATAAACTTTTTCGTTTCTGAAGAACCAAAGACTGGATGATAATAGATTGGAGACTTTTTTGGAAATTTTTGTATACTGGTATTTTAAAAGATTGGGTATATCGAGGTGCATATAATAATATAATATAGGTATGTAGATGTAGTGGCTTGCAAAGGTACTACGACTCGTTCAAGTGACGTGGAAGGCGATATCGTTAAGGGTGAAAGCTTCCTTCCTCGATTGCTTTGATTGTTTGCCCTAGTACCTACCAATGTACCGATACCACGACGCATAGGTTACTCTGTCCGCCAATCACGTTAATTAATTAGCTGTTTGGCAAAGCGAAAGGGCGAGTTTCTGGCTGGCGATTACCACGCTTGTCACGGCCTATCCTTCGGCTGAGATTACGGTGAACGCTCTGACTGGGAATAGGAGGCACGACCTTACCTTGAGGAGGCGTTAATACACGCGGCCATGTCGAACAAATGCCGTGGAATACACGTCCAGGGCCCGAGCAGCGTGTGTGCTACGTGGAAAGTGATCGGTCTTGGAGGAGGGACGAGAGATCATGAGAAAATGATTGCCCCCTTTCAGGCGGCGCGCTGGAAACACGGCGAGTCGTGACCCGTCATTGGGAGTCAAAGGCAGAGTGGAAGGTGATTCTGATGAACGATGGGAGAAGAATATTTCATGAAATATTTATGCCCTTGCAAATATTTCTATTTACGCAAGGTATCTCCTACTTGGTCCTCGCTGACCTTCGTGAAGATTTGTGGCAATTTAACAAACTTTTACTTCGAAATTTCTACAGATACGGGGCCATTTAATTGAGGGGGCCCAGTGGAAAACAGGCAATTTTCGTTTCTTTGTACCTGTGTTAATTCATTCCTGCAATGTAGTCTAATTATTATTCCATCGCCTCCTGATAAGTATAATAGTATAATCTACGTTTCACCGAGCAGAATCATTAAATTTTCTTCACGCTGAGAAAAAAATCCTTGCATAATGGGAAAAGGGACCATGCCACTCGACTCCTTAAAGACACATGACCTAATAAAATTAATTTTCCAGCTAAAATTTCATAAGAGTTGCCATTTACTATCTAATTCAAGTAGGTACCATAAATAATTTTTTCCTCCAACTCCTAAAACGGTTGCCCCTCAATTCCATTTCATTTCATTTCATTTCATTTCATAAACATTCATTTACTGAGAGTTTTTCCTTAATTCTCACGCCACTATTCACGAATCCTCCTGAATAGGGATACAAGGAGTATTTCATGGACCAAGGTACTTAGTCCAGAAAGGAAGTCCTCAGTGTTGAATCCCATGCGATTAACTCGAAACTCAGCTGTACCTACACAAGCACATCCAACGAGCAGCACACTCTTCGAATGCAATCATGCAGACTCGTTCACACTATTCCACGCAAACAACCCGCGACGAGCCATCAGAACCGAAGAATCAGCCGCGTTACGACCAGCGACCACAACGAGCCACCTATCACCGCGCGAAGCAAAGGCTCGCCAGCAATGGGCATCTTTTCAAGGCTCGTTCGCGTCGTCACGCCAGCCGCGAGTCTCTATTTCACGGGGAGGATCGAGAGAGAAAGAGAGGCGTCCTTTCAGGTCGAATAAAAAGCAGAAACCCTTCTGGCCGAGCTGTCGCGCGGGCCGTTCCCTCCTTCGACGAACAAATAAAGGATAACACACGAATGCGCGTGACGCCGATAACTCCTCGGCACCACGGAGGAGCCAGAGACGCCGCGGCCGCGGCCGCGGCCGCGGGGGTGTGATACCGCCGCGCGGGGTCCCTTCGAGCGTGTAACCGCGCCAGAACGTGATATACACGGCGATCCTCGCGCATTCCGAGCGGATACGCTCGCCAGGACAACAATATTGCCGTTTTACTGTTATTGCAGCGCCGTGCAACGGCTCCCGCATCAATGCTCGCGGTTCGAGCGCGCGGAAACAACGTCGCGTCGCGCGGCAATGGCTGTTATCGGAGGCGGAGGGCAACCGTGTGCCGGGCTCCATTTCTTTTCTTTATATCGGACCAAATGCTTCCTGCCTTTCCCTGGAATAATTTTCAATGGCACGGCTCGACGATACGCTGGGGCAGGGGGGCTTATTGTTTCGTGCTGCGAAATGTCGCGACGAAGGGAGCAAAGTGGATGTCTACGTTACGTTGCTAGAACTTTCAGCTGGGATTTCATGTTTTTAAATGGGGATAAAATCGGTGCTGACGCGTTCTTTGGAAGTGTCGATGACAAGGTTGCTTGATTCACTTTGTGGGAAATTGGTTACGACGGAATTGGACGGAAAGAAGTTGTCGAACTGCCGGTCAAGTTTCAGACTCGAATCTTTTATGCCCTCAGGTTTTCTTATTTATTCTGTAAACTAGGTGAGATGGAAGCCCGTTACGTGTCAGTGGCGGGTTTAGTAACGTGCCGCGGTGATTGAAAATACCTACCTGCCATTTGAATAGAGCTGCGAGCTGCGAGGGCCCGTTGGTGCAACGTTCCCGCGGTAACGTATTTACAAAGACAATCGTGGAGAGTCGGTGGCAACGGTCGCGATTATTGTGATAATTGCGCGCGGAGCCAGACCTCGGAAGCAATGAAAATACGATCACCCGGGAGCTGGTGTTTCTCTCTGCTACGAAGGGAATAACATTCCGAAAGAGGGTAAACAAGGCCCAAACCTTTCAAGACGAATAAGCGGCTGCGACGGTGCACGAACGTTCCCGTATTGATCACTTGGATAGAAACTGGGTTAACATGGCCCGTCCACCCTCTTCTATCCTCTTACCAGCCCACTTACCACCGATTCGCCCATCACGGCAATACAAATCCAAGGAACTACGCCCGGCGCTCTGACACCGAACCGAAACACGCCGGTTAAACCCATTACGCTCGAGTGGGGTTTCGACATCTTCGATTACAGATACCGAGAGGTTGGACGTGGCATAATATTCTCGGTGCGGTGGTCCAATACGAACATCTGGATATTGCAATTTGGGGATGGTGGTCTCTGAACTGGCGCTTATTTATGTTACAAGTGGTTTATGCTGTGTGGTAGGATCACTTTAGATGGGATCTACATCATGTACATAATTAAAGAGTCCTTGTAGAAAACTCTGTAAGTTTCAAAATTAAAATAAAAATTTTTATCGGGAAATGTGCTACGTGAAAATGGCAATACTATAGTATAGAATTTTGATGCAATTTCCCCTTGTAAATCAGCTACCATAGTGCTAAAAGATAGTACCGCTGGTACGTCCATTGCCACTTCTGTAGAAAATAGTGTAAAAGCGAATTAAGTGATAGGTAAACTACTTAAATTAATTGGCAGTCGCAGTGCTGGCAAATTTAAATGAATGGCAGTTTTCTCTACAATTAAGAAGTAGCATATACAGGGTTTTCTACAAATACAATTCTTCTGTTTATGTATTTGGACTATATTGTGATATAGTTGGGTTATCTGTCTCTCGTAAAAAATTTCATTTTTCCCACTTACAGTGTTTTCTACGATCAATAATTATTTCAAGCTCCTCTATGATTCTTTCACATGTCACCACAGAAGTGATATTTAAATAATTACAGGCGCACTAAAATGTCAGCTAATGAAGCGTAGTAAACATTCATTGCTTCACCTCGCCACAATTCGAAATTAAAAAGGCATACTCTCGTCGATCGACACAGAACACACTCTTATTTCCTATATCGCTTTCGAGATCCATCAGCGAGTCGACACGGCGCGGGAAAAAAAGGCTACCCAGCGAATTGTCGATTAAAATTGCAGTACGATGAAACGAAACCAATCTTCGATGGCAGGAAATGCTGGATCGAGGGAGGAGTAGGGGGCGGAAAAAATTGCACTGCACACGATCACCGCGATACTTTCACGGACGCGATATTCGCGGCGATGCGAGGAAATTAGGCGGGAAAATTGCCTCGACTCCATTTGTCATGGCGGTCGGCAATTTCGATAACGACACAACCGTAAAACTGCAGCAGCCGCGAGCCAAGCTATAGACGACGAATTATCGCGCATTACCGCGCCTACCGCGTTCACTCCGCGAAGCCCCGTGACTTGGCTAAGTAATTATTTAACCGGTGCATCCTCGGATTGTAAACTACGCCCGGGATTAATCGAATCGACGACAGCCATTTATCTCTGCCGAGGGAAAACGGTGGATAGCGAATTTGGGTATCGCTACTCGAATCGATAGAAAGTATCGCGATGGCGTGTTTAATATATTCTTAAATAGAATTCGGAATAGAAATACTTCGAAGATATCCATTTTCACTGCTTTATCTGAGGCATTGAAGGCAAAAACGGACTAACCCACACTGTATAAAAATTATTTTTTCCTATTTTATGTAATTACTACAGTGAGTTAGTCCGTCTTTGCTCTCAATGCCTCGTCTATTATGCAGGCTTTTATTCAAGAGGAATTTGATTTTTTACTTCTCTACCAGGATCGTAAAACAGAAACAAGAAAATCAGGTCAAAAGAAGGAGGTACATAAATTCGTGTGATCAAGGATCCCATTGCGCAATAGTGTCCACCCGTGAGGACGCGACAGCAATGTCAACGACAGCGATATGAGATGCCCACGATTCCCCGCGATATCGATATATCGTGTATTACTTGGAATCGAATATGCGCCCAGCGATCTGCATCCGTGGACGGAAGCTTCAGAAACTGTTCCCCGTTCGCATCTTGGCAGCGAAACGCGTGTACCATTGCCCCGCACTAGTTCCAGATTATCTCGAACGAGCATCGCGACTCGTAAAGTCCAACGAAATCGTCCACGCGCGAATCCGTCCACATTGTTTCCTTTTTAACAACCGGTGGCAGATCGTGGCGTTTAATCGCGCCAGCGAGGCGCACAAATATCGCGACAGAAATTCCGTGGCGCGTGGTCTCCTTCGCCGCCGGCCGAGCGGCGATTTCGAAATTAACGAGCGACCGTTCCCGATAACGCGACGGCTTCGAACCGGGCGCGACCGTCGGTCGAGTTATCGAGGAACGCAGAAACGGTCGGGGGAATGAAAATGCAAATCGGCGGCGAGATTTACACGGCCGCGCAATCAACGATTAAGGGAAAACGCTCTGCGGACGAAGAAGGATCGGGCCCCGATTAAAAGAGGCTCTGTATCGCGCCAAAAGATTTAAACGGCGCGGAGTTTGTTCAAGATTTCATATCTCGACCGTTTCCACTTTTATTATGCAGATGAGCCGGGCGTCGGGCCGCGCCTTTATTCCGTGCTATCGCGCCATTTGGCTTCGTGGTCGGAGGCAGCTACGTGCCTGGCCCGTGAAAAAACGAGGCAAATAAAGGAAGGGAAGCGGACTGCCGGGGTGACCCGTGCAGAAAGTAAACGTCGGTGGGGTTGTCCGCGATAGAGATAGATAATCTAATTTGCAATCCAGCCTCTGGATCACGCGCGCGCTCGCCAACCAACGAGGAATTAATGCCCGTCGAGCTGATCCGATTTAAAATTCATTATCCGTCGATAAAGCTTGAAACCATTATTTCATTTGCGCAAGATTAACGGGTGCACTCAGCTGGACAAATACACCGATCGATGAGATTACCGGGCGCGCATTCCAGAATCTAATAAATTAGCGATGTTACCCGCTCGCCCGTGTAACTCCATTTTCAGTGGCCGCGTGCATGGTATCGCCACGGTCGCCGTTCCGTGTTTTACGATACCGTTGATTCGCAATAAATTAACGGCGACAGGTCGCGAACCCTCGGCCGCAGCACGCTAGAGAATAGGATATTCGCGTTACTTAATGGGCACCATTCAAGTGTTACGGGCCGCACGTGCTGCGTCCACTGCTGGCGGCGAGGATGGAGCGGGGCTTGGATCTTCTTTTTAAGCGTTTCGGCTGGATGGACGCGATTAATGAGTTGCAGGGGAATTAAGTGGTGTTCGCTCAGTTCTATTGATAGCTGAATGTGTAATGGTGGTAACTTTTTAAAAATGCAGGGTGTAGGCTGTTGACATTAACGTAACGAAGTAATGTTTGCGGTATAGGTTTTATCAAGAGCAATGTAGAGGAAGCAGCATGCTTACTTTTAGCTTTAATACGCAATGGACTTATTACAGGTATGTGTCCTTGGCGAGGTTTGATAAACATGGGCTATAATCTATTTAGAATATTTCGAAAACATGCAAATATACTTTATGACTCTGGAATTTGGAAATCGGTTTTCAAGATGCAGCCTGAAATCGAAGAGTCCCATTTCTGATAGCTGTTTGCGTGTTCGGCACTCAACATGTTACTATCAGATTACATGCCGTTAACTCCACTTATTTAACCCCTTCGAATAATCACCCTCCCCATCCCACGATTCACGAGATACTTTCGATCAAAGACTCCCCCAGACACATTTCAAACTCCTACCCCGTCCCACGCCTCCTAAAATCCCTTTCATCGTTTCGGAAATATCGGAGGAATCATCCCTTCGCCGCGCATCGAAAATCTGACACCTTCGAAGGCACCTTGACTGGTTTCGTCAGCGAGAAACTGCGTAGTCGAAATCTTCACAATGCGAGCCGTCCCCCGTGGACGTTTTATGGGGTTACGGGCAGGGTTCTTTGGTTAGGGGCGGAAGAACGAGAGGGTGACTCCGTCGCGAGGAGTTATTGATTCCCTCGGCTCGGGCCGTAGAGCTCGAGAAGAAGAGACGAGAGCTCGAGACGTGTGCGAGTTCGTTGCAGTTTCCCTTCAAGTCCGCCTCTCCTCCGCCGCCATTCCAAGAAAATGAAAAAAGAGCCGAGGCAACGAGAGGATTTACGGAACACAGCCTGAAATTGCCGTGCACTTCCCGCGCGAACGAAAACTGGGTCCAAGTATCTACGGTTCGAAAGGGGGATTATACCTCGCGAATAGCTACTTTACGCGATTTAAACCTCTGTTTTCAGCGAACCCTGGCAATTACTTTCGCGGTGTTTTTCATTTTATTCCCTTTACGCTACGAAGTCACAGAGCTTTACAGGTTCCGCGCCAATGAGATACAGTTAAATCATTTTGCTTCTAACAGCTGCCGCAAAACTAGAACTCGTTTAAAAATCCCGGGACCAAGGAAGTTGGGGCGAAACGGCTTGGCGCCAGATATGGTAGCGGGCAGAAGTCGTTCCCTTAAACGGAAGAAAAATTCGCCCCCATCGAATCAGGAAAACTATTTGCCCGGCCGGCTGTGGGCATGATTGCCGGTTGAACATTTACGTTCCTGGAACGCCGGCCACTCTGCGATACCGTGGAATAAGGGGAGAATTGGGAGCCAGCCGAGACGAGGGTGGAAAGGAACGGAAGGAGACGTGGAAGGGAAGAAAACGTGCCGCAATTTTAGCCTTTTACCCTTTTATGAATTCCAGAACTACCCCGACGGGACCGCTCCGGGTTATGCGGTTATGCAAAAGCTGAGTCAAGCGCGATCGGAATTACGCGCGGCGGCGGCCAGCGATAAAGGTATACAGAAATTGCAGTTTCGAAAAGTTCCCCAGCCAGCGCGAAGGGGTGGAGGGGTTTCAGTCACCGGCTGCGACCTACCTCCTTCACGGTTCCCTTTGTGCCAGCTTACACGCTCCGCTGGTAAAAGACCCCCGGATATGCGACTGCGACAGCGAGGAGACCAGGCCGAGGGAGAGTCGCTCGAAACCGGGGAGGGCTGACTCTTCGCTCTTTTCGTATGCCAACATCGATCCCGATACACCCTCTCTCTCACTCTCCCCGCTCCCCGCTCCCCGCTCCCCGCTATCCAGGGAATAGCCCTTGCACGAGACTTTACGAGGGCTACGGGCGGAAAGATTGCGCGTCAGAATCGGTGCCTACCAACCGATTCGCGAAACCCACCTGATTTCGAGGGCTCCGAGGCGGAAATGGGGAAGCGTGTCGAATCGAACGAGGGGGAGATTCCTCAAGTCAATTAGCGAGTGTACAATCAATCTTTAGAATGTTGCTTCTAAAATGCTAGAACTTAAGTCTCGTTAAAGAACAGGGGGCGAAGTTCAAGTATGGAAAATCAACTTCACGCTGAATCTACCATTTCCATCGTGCATTTGTGGAACACACATCTCCTTGTTTCTTCGCCGAGCTCCAAGACAATTCGCACAGTCGATTGAATAATTCAGCCAGTCACGTTGCCGGTAATGAAGCGCGGTAATGCGGGTTAATTATCATCATCGGCAGAAGCTGCTTTGCATGTCGTTACGGGCAGGGCAGATTAGGAGATTGACGTTGACTCATACAGAGCGCCCCCGTCCCAGAGTTTTGTTTCCCCTCTGCAGCGCGGTGTATAGACGGCAGGAAGATACACAGGAGTCCTCCTTCCTGTTCTCGTTTTACCTCCGGCCCAATCGCCGCGCATCCCACCACCCCCTCGGAACTTAAGGTTTATCGACGAGGTTGCTTGGTTTCGGTTAAAGGGTCCCGGCCGCCCCTCGAGCCGGAGAGAAAGATAAGCTCGCCCTGTTTACAGCCACCCTCGGCGTGGAAAACGATCGGGGACGAGATTTTCATCGCGACGCGTCTATCGGATGCGACGTAATATCTCGCGTGCCCGGCGACCACGCGGCTCGAGAGGGGGGACGGTAATTTTTTTTCCCCCGGTCGATCTTTTGTTCCGGATGAAAGGCAAGAATTTCAATTTTCAGATTCCGCATTACGTCCACGTACACGGACGGACGAAGAGAGGATGAAGGAGAGCGCAATCGAGAAAATTTAATTCAACGCGGTTATCGGGCAGCCCCCCCCCCGATATCCATCCGCCATCATCGATTCAGTGAAAGTAGGCTGATATTTCAGCGGCGTTCACTTTGTTTACGACACCTTGGAGAGAATAAACCAGCCGAGCAATTGGGGCAAAGATTTTTTCCCCGCCCTCTCACGCGGTATTTTTATCGAGGTTGCCGCGGTAAAAATACCTTACTGGGCGTCGTGATTAAGTTTACATCCCGTCGATGTTATATCGCCGAAGGAGGAATTCTAATTCCGCGGCGAGGTTTCTTCCTGGTTCCGAGGGATAGCGCGCTTATCGTTGAAGTTCGACCAGCCAAAGGAGAAGCGAGAGGAGATTCTCGAAGAAAGGTAATCGCGGATACGTAGCTGGAATTTTTAACGAGCGCCGTTTCCTTCCGCGCGGAGCTTTTCAGCGGGACGAGCCCGCGGGCAATTAGGCGGCGAGATTCAATCTAACGCGATATCGCCGGGCAGGCAAAGAATTAGCGAGCTTTCTTTGGGCGACGGAGGGAATTGAATTTTCAGATTTCCTTGGGAGCCTCTTCCCACTTGTAATAACAAGCCGCCACCCTTCCGCGATAAGATTCAATCCCAGGCGAAGGAGTCTGGATGACTCGATTGGGCGACCCTGTAATAACGAAGCTCGTTAAATTCTAAGCGCCCGACACCTCGCGAGTACCGAACTTTCATCGCGGGATGATCATCGAAGGGAATGGAGTCGGCGCAGGACTGGTGGCCAGTCAGCGACTTTTCGTCAAAGTATCGTGGGATCCAATTTTAAGGTCAATAAGATTGCTCTTATCGTGTCTGCTGGGCTACCGTCGTGGCTCGCTAAGTTTCCTTCGGGGTTGGAATCTAATTTACGGGGAGGGGAAAAAATGGAGTGGCCTGGACGTACAAACGAGGGTAATCGGCCGTCCAAATATTATCATGTTTAATGGACTCTATTCCAGCGACGGCGTTCCACTTAAAATCCAGCGAAATTAATCCTCTGGCAAT
Organism: Andrena haemorrhoa; assembly: GCA_910592295.1. Classification (NCBI taxonomy): domain Eukaryota; kingdom Metazoa; phylum Arthropoda; class Insecta; order Hymenoptera; family Andrenidae; genus Andrena; species Andrena haemorrhoa. The sequence continues at coordinate 30,727,629 of OU342946.1, forward strand.
TCAGGCCAATAAAGCCAGCTTCTTTTTCTCTTTTCCTCTCTCTTACACCCCTGGCTCCCCCGGAGCCGCTCTATGTCTCTGTTTACTCTACCTTTTCACCTCTCTTCCGCTTCTTCTTCTTCTTCTTCTTCTTCTTCTTCTTCTTCGCAGCCCTTCGCTATCTTACTGCCAACTCGAATCACTCGAGATACGCCACTAACCCTAATACTATTACCGTCATCCCCTGTCAGGAGAATCTGCGGCGGAGTGTCCTCGATCCCAGCAACAACAATTTGCAGGTTTCCTTCAGCCGGCTGGAATCACGGGGGAATACAACGAGAGTCCTTCGCCGTTGGAAACTTTAAAACAGCCCCCTCCTCCCCTCATCTAAGTGAATAACAATCATGAAGCGAATCCAACGACCCTTCCCCCTCAGGACGCTACTATTCCCCGGGGATGGCAATTCTGGGATGGTAGATGCGAAATTTTCGAACCTCAACGCTTCACATCTGCGAACCCTCCGCCTGCCGAGGGGGGCACTTTTGCAAATAATCACATAGGTAAGGAATATTTGCAGACCAGAGGCGCCGATCTTGTCGCAGCACACATCAATTGTTTCCCTGGTGAAAGCGGGAGGGGAGGAATTTCCGTGGATCCCCGGCAATTTCTTCGCGATATCATCCGGCGACCGCGATGTTATCGAGCGCGACACAATGATCAACAACGTCTGAACGTGTCCCCGGAGAAACACCGAAACGCTCTCACAATGGCGCGCGATGGAAGCGGTTTCGGTTATCCTTTTAACGGTTAATCGGTCGGCGTGGTTGGCTATAAATTCCCTGGGAAAAGAATCACCTCCGTCGAGAATCGGGAACGCTCGTTTCCCTCTTCCTCTCCGCTCCTCGAGCGAGCCCAGCTTTTCATCCCGCGAGCAGACAGGAACCAGTCGAACGAGTATCTCGAATCGATACGACCGAGAAGAAACAATGGCGCACCGCGGGCGATGGGGAAGACGAGGACGGTTCACGATGGAACGACGGATAATTGCGTTAAATAATCGACAGAGCTCGAAAGAGCGAGGCGGATAAACCGCCCTCCCTCTTTACAATGGTTACGTGTGTAGACGCGTTTATGTGCAGGCGGGGTTGGACGGGTGTGGGTTTTATACAGAGGAGGGGCTCCAGCTAGGACAGATCTAACGCGAGGACAATGAGGGTGGCAATGGGTACGTTCCCTCCATTGTGCTTTGTTAATTAAAGCGCCGCGCAATTACCGACGACGCAACTGTTTCTTTCACCGTCCCGTAAGGCGCCTGTGCCGCTCTAGCTTTGGCCTCCGCTCTGCTGCTGCCCCCTAATGCCACTCCTCGCGTTACATTCCACGCGATCTCTTTCTCTGACTTTCTTCGTACCTATACACTTCTTGTAGTGGTGATCTTGGTAGATCTTGGTGGAGTAATTATTTGGGGGTATTGAGTTGGTGGCACGAGATTGATATGTTGTAGCCTACGTGGCCACGGTAAGGGGAGTATCTTTACTACTTTTACTACTTCATTACGGGGCCACCTTTGTGAGTAAAGTTACACTATACGATTAGAAAGTGCATGTCGGAACCTTTTTTCTATTCATTTACGCCCTTTACTCCCTCTCTAAATTTGTATCTAATTTCTGTTCTGATTAAGTTCGAGCGTCTGTAATTTCCCCATAAATGACGCAAACTGCCGTACACACGATAGTTCCGTGTCTCCAATATGTAACAGCGAATTAATCAATTTATACGAACTATCGAGGCGACAGGTAATCGTGTTAAATGGCACGTAATATGTCCCCCGCTTAATTGCCTTATTAAAGCGGCGGATCGATCGAAATAATTGAACCGTCCAATTATTAAATGTCAGCCTGAATAATACCGAGCTAATAGCAGACGTATCAATAATACTGCGCTGTTAATGTCCACAATAATTGTAATTCCAATGTGCATTTTATCGCATTATTGTACAAACGATTCGACATATTTGAATTCAGGCGGATAGAATAATAGCCAATTTTAGGGGCATTGGTAAAATCCACGACAATTAAACATCCACTCGCGTCGAACTTATTCCCCCGACTTTAAACTATAAATCCCCCAAGGGCCCTTGGAAATGCCCATTCGCTTCGTAATACGATGATTCCCATAATTTACACTTTGCTTATTAAACCTCCCACAGATCCCCCGCGCTGTTATTATCTAAACATCGAAGCGTCAGCTAGATATTGCCGCGGAAAAATCAATTCCAATCATAACTCGCCTCTAATCGGGAGGAGGCATCGCAGCCACAAGGCTGTTACGTTATTTTCCTTCCCGCGGGTTTCCTACGACGATCGTTTACCCAACACGTACCTATATCACCGAGACCACGAACCCTCTGTTATTTTTTCCACCCTCGAAGGAAGCTCGTGGAAGCGTTATCGGTCGGAGGGTAAGCGTCAAAGATACGTCCGAGCGTCCACGATGGATGGACGTCTGGCGATGAGAGACGCGGCGCGGCGGAGGGAGGCTCGCAGGAAGCTCGCACGCGATCTCATTCGAACGAGAAACCAACCTCCCGGGGATGAAGATAAGACACGAAGCGCCGCGTAGGTAGGTGTCGGCTTATTTCCATACAGAAGAACGAAACCATAGGTAGGGGCAAGGGAAGGACGAGCGTAACCGTCCTCCGTATATAGGATATATCCTGGGGAAATCGTTCTGCCAGGAAAGCTCGTCGCATTCCACCGCTGTCAGACATCCCTGTGGCGGAACGTACGTACGGGGTGTCCTGTTCTAATCGATTCGTAGAAATATCCATGAAATAAAATTATTAGTGGTACTGGAAACAATTTTAGATGCCAGTTGAAGCGGTTCAGTGAGAATTCTACAGAGCCAGGGACAAAACTACTTAGATTGTATAGCGCAAACCTTTTACACCCTTTTGCACCCGCTACCCTCTCCAGTTTTTTCCCTGCACAGAGTAAATCTAATTTCTTTATAAATGGAGATTTTGTGGGTGTTAGATCTTGTAACTTTGTAAACTTATACCGTGAATTTCGAATGGATAAAGTGGATTGTATTAGTGAGGCCTATCAATCAGCATTTTGCTAATGTGAATTACGTGGACGATATACACAGTGACAGGGAAGAAACGAGCGATCACGGTGTAATTAGAGCAGAGGGAACGAAAGAGATGAATGTACCCCCTGTAATTGTCCGTAAACGAATCAATCCGCGCGTGCATTCGCAAGATTAATCCCCGAGTAGCGAAGAGCAGCCCCCGTGACGATGATAGCAGCACACATCCAAGCCGAGCGTGTACCGTGCGCAGCCTGATGTGGGTGGTAGGAAGATTAGTTTGCATGCGGAATGATTGCATTGTACAGCGCTGCAAGTGACCCGGTTTCGCTAATCATGCCGACGGGCAATGAGATCGCGTACAATCCAAGCGTGACCACACACCCCCCCCCCGTCCACCTCTGTGTACGTTTAAGCGTGCACACGCTCGTGTAATGTGTGTCAATTGAAATGGCTTTATTGTTATTGAACAAGCCGACACGCTTACACGAAAGCCAGCGGGAAGAATCGAATCGGTGTAAGAAGCGGGCAAATTTCGTTCGGCAGCATGCAAACAGGTTCTGCGCAATTGTGAAACATACACCGTCGCTATAACCCCGTTACAGACTGACAGTGGTCAAGGGAAAGATTGAAACTGATAGTTCTAGATATGCATATGAACTTCAATTCCCTGATATTGGTCTGTCTAAGGAAGTTCTTTACTCTATAGGATATAAATTATAAGATCCAACTGCACAACATGATTGATGCACTGAAATCCCCTCGGCGTTATCACATAGAGAACGGTAGCAACCCCCATGAAGCGCGAAGGTATTGGCACGCTTAGAACTCCGCTTATGGATCACCGACTCGACGTCGATCCCCGATGTCGCCAACCTGCAGAGCCACAGAGCAAAGGGTAGATCGCCCTTTCTCACCTCGCGTGGCGTATTTCCATTATACTCGCCTCTGTGGCGGGAGGGCGCGAAAGGGTGCGCTGGCGCCAAGAAGGGCAACAATGGTGTCAGACGCCCTCTGTCCTCTCCACCCCTACCATTCATCTCTTCTATCTTTCCCGCCTTTTTCGCCGTTCGATTTCTCTCTCGCGCGCGATCCCACCCCGTACGACCCTTGTTTTTCCTATCCCCTGCTGTACAGGGAAACGGTCCCCTTGGCTGTGTTTGTCCCCCCACTTGCCACCTTCGCAAGCAGCGGGAAAACAGCGGCGTATCGGTGTCCCTGTCGCGTGCTGCTCAGGAACAAAGTTTTTTCAAACAACGGGGCTCGCGCGAGAAGTGCCAGCGATCGCGCGCTCTGTCGTTACGTGACAGTCGCGCGGCTGTTTGGCCCGAGGGCGAGGGAGAAACGCGCATTGTGACGGAGGGAGGCGCGTCAAGGATCGGGAAAACGAAACACAGCGGTATCTCGAACTGACTCGCTTTTCCTCTACACTCCGCGCTACGGTGTTCCTCCGGCTGGCATTGTCGAGCAAAACGCACCTTTGGAAATCTCCCTGGCGCGCCGGCTGCCAGACAGACGATCTTGAGGCAGTCAATTTTTAGTCCCCCCCAACTGGGATGTCGCTTTCTCTGTTCCGCCTGCTCAGCTCGGGGGATAATTTGCGGGGTGAATTTATACGGTGGCGTTTAAAGGAAGACTGAAGTGTACACCAGTCGTGCTTTGGTGCGGGATCTATTAATCATATTGATACTATTGATAGGTGTCGTGGGAACATAGGTTTGAGTCAGGTCCGACTCCTATACACCTCTCTCTATCCTATTATAATTAGCAAGGCTTGATATTGGACTTACTGTTTGTACCATCGCGGTGGATAAAGACTGGAATTAAAATTCTGTATCCACGTGAGCAAAAATATCGGAATTAAACTTTCCTTTGGCCACCACGGCACGCATCTCCTACGCGTGAAAATTGGCGCTCGCGTAAACGAACGACAAGGCAAATCGCACGTACAGATATGGAAAGCTGTAATTTTCGTGGCGAGCGCGTGTACGAGTAATTGCCTCGCGGGCTGCCGTGATTCGCGATTGTTGCAGGATATCGGTTATGTAAAAGAAGCTCGTGTTGCGGGTGAAAAAGAACAGGGGGTTTTAAACATATTCCGTGGCTGGCGTTCGCGCGCCCGCTGGTGAAGATGGTGGATCTAGAATGGTAAACGGCTTTCGAGGAATTACTTGCTGCCACTGGTAATTAACCCGGCGTTATTACTCGGTGTACACGGCGTTGTCGAGAGATTTTAGGGACTCTTTCCACCCGACGCGAAGAGAACCGGCCGGTCAATTATTTCCTCGAAGCATGCGCCGCGGCCGTTCTTCTGCACGCTGCAACACGCTCGTTACGACGATCCGCTAATTACCACTGTAGTTTCCATCTTTAAGCCTGCGGTTTTTAATTCTCCCGTCAATTTAGTACGAATATCGTTAATCTTATCGCGAATTGAATTCGAAATGCCGCGCGAAGGCGAAGGCGAAGGCGAAGGCGAAGGCGAAGGCCCCGCGCTAAATGGTTTAAGACAGCCGTGCGGCGTGCTTGCAAAGAAACGTGGTTCCCCGCGGCGGTATGCGATGAAGACATTACCTAAATGGCGTGCAGAAACGGGACTTTAAGAAGCGTTCCCGGAGTGATGAATACACGATTCCAAGCGGAATGCAATTTCGAGAACGCTGAGCATCGAGGTACCCGTGCTCATATTCCATTCGCGCGGCCAAGTATCTCCGGGTGTACCTAAGTTTCAATAAATATTTCCTCGGTCTCCCTAATTTGGACAAACGATTCTATCGGAGAGGTAATGTCCCGGAGAGCGGAGACACGAGGCTCGGCTCGCGCCAGCCGCGAGGAGAAATCGTAATTACAGAAGGAAGAAACCACGAGTCAATCCCCCGCGCGCGCATTTGACGGGCCCTGGCTTGGCTCGCGAGCGTGGACTTGTGCAACTGCTAACCGACAATGTTCCCAGAGGCATGCAACAACGTCGAGGAGAAAGATTGACATTTGCGCGGTCTGCCTGCGTGTGGTGTAGCATTGTACGGAATACGGATAGAAAGTAATGAAAAGCTTTCTAACGACGTCCACGGCGCTTCCCTCTTGTTGGACTACAGTTCGACTCTCCATTCAATATGGCGCCGTGAAACGATGCTAAATACATGTAAACTGCTGGACACGTGTAAGTACCTACTCGTCGATCAGGACAGAGATAGATATATTACTCATAATTAGCCCCTTTTCGTAAAATGTCTCGACCTCTAAAATGGTTTTCGTTTAATTACATCCCCTACGGGGTTGATAACAATTCTTTCTGATTTGAAAACCCCAGCCTGCGCCCCTGATAATATTTTAATAAAATTGTATACCATATAACTTACTCTGTATGGCATAAATACCAAAGACATCGACTTAACGTTACACTAAATCTCGCCGCGGGACCGTCGAGTTCATTAAGCAAAATCGTCAGACAGAGTTTTTACAAGCCGGCCGATTGTTAACGAGCCGCGTTTATTCAAGTTCGTTGGACGATAATGACGCCGCTCTCCTCGCGTCGCCCAACGCGAACGGCCGAGAGCCGTTGTAAATTAAGGGGCTTTACGGGCGCAACAAATCTTGCATTATCATGACGCGTGCAAGCCGGGAGCGCGGTACGTGTTTCAGCCATCGAATAAATTCGTCTTCGTCCCGAATTACGAAATTCTAAAATAAACGGCCTCTCCCGTTCGCATCCGAATGAGAGTTGCTCTGACGGGAGCTTGCGAAACTTTCGCGGACCGCGTGTATCCATTGTGAGACACCGAGTTCTCGTGCACCTTCTGCTGCGGGAACTTCGATAACACGTCTGGAAACTGAACGAGCCCGAAATCGAGGCAACGCTGCTCGAATTAACGGCACTCGCATAATACGGGATAATATTTCTCCCCCGACGTCTTAACCAGAAGAATGTTCCATAATAATTAATCAATTATAAGGATCGACATAAAAAAATGTTTACAAGTTTAAAGATGCCTCCTTATATCCCAAAATAATTTAATACAATATTAACAATAACTTTTCCCAATAAAATTCATAAATTTCGGGGGCTGGCACGCGATAATCCCCCCATAAGAGGTTATACCTTTAGTCAGGAGGCCGAAAAGAGGCGAATGTTTGTGATTTTTTTGTTGAAAACCCGGAAGCATATACTTTTATTTGGTAATTTTTTTTGTAGAAAAATAACAGCGGGTAATCGCGTGAACGGGGACTGTCATTAGCATTTCGGCCGTGCCACGTTCCCCGATAGTTTCGGAAGCCTGGCGTAAACTCGGCCACGATTAGAGAACGTTTTATGGGCGTGCACCGCGTCTCTGAGAGAAGTGTAACATAAACGGTGTATCGTTTTATAGGCCGGAAAGTGGGCCACAGCTCCGGGCTCTTTGACGTCTCCCGCTGGGAATCGCTGGAACGATTAATTCTCGATATCGTCGTTAAAAAAGGAAAGAAGGAAAGCGCGATCGTCGCGGCTGAAATACGCGAGGAGACCACTCGTGCCCGACGTTCGACCTTCGATTTTATTTTTAAGCCGGCCGCCATCGCGCAGTGGATCACTTTGGGGAACAGTTTTAGCGATGAAATCCGCGTCCGACGATTTCAGGCGAATGCGTTTCGATTGATGGACGGGGGGATTGGATACTTCCATACCAGTTAACAGCCTGGATGTTAATCTTGCTCGTGTTTTCTTTATATAGGTATGGGGAATTTACCATTTTAGAGGAGTTTATAGCTCCGCGTTCGAGGGTGGAATTGAGGATAAAGTTTGAGCAACGTGTGACTAGACATTAGAATACAAACTGCAAGTCTGTCTGTGGATGTAGGAATTCTTCGGAATACCTGTTTGAATAATGGCCTACGAAGAATGTCTATAAGGAAAGCAAACAAGCTTGTAGGAATTGAATTATGTAAAATCCTCGGCGATGAAAATTCACATTCTGGATACAAATTCCGCGTGTTAGGAAAAAACTGTTTGCTTGTCCGGGATTATATTGTTGTGAGGAGCCGTTGATGAAGTGATCCGGCTTGTGACAAGGAGGAACGGCAATATTGTAATCGCGAAACAGAAAATGAATAAAACGAATCGTGCTTGTTCTAGTGGGTCTACGGGCAACAACGCAAAAGCATATTCGACACGTGCCTTTACCGATGGCCTGACATTTCGAGCGAGCAAGAATCGCGTAACCGCCACTTCCATTGCGCCATTATTCCGATAAATTGGATTTCAACGTATCAAGGGACGCGCGTGTGTCTGGCTTCTCGATTTGCAATTCGCGTTTCCACGTTTAACCGTCCACCGAGCGGACGCAATTATTTAACGAATTCGCCCTCCAACAGCGCGATACATGCATCGATAGGCCCTGTCGCGGTCGCGGTCGCGATCTCTTATTAAAGTATCTCCCGCCTTCCCAATCATCCATGCAAACAGAAGCCTTTCCCCACGCAACGCGTCGCGTCGCGTCACGTCGCGTCACGTCGGCGAGCCAGCCGTTGCGTAATCCCGCGATTTCCTTATCTCACGCTTTTTCGTTTCATTAGTCCCCGGTAATTACCCCCAGACGTATTATCGTAATTATATGTGCAACCGGCGGCGCAAATATCACGCGAGCGAAACACATTTCTCGCTTTTCCAGCGTGCCGAGCGGATACGAATTTTGCTTTATAAACTCTAATTCGATGGAGCAAAATACTCTAATGGAATTCCAATCAGGATCTTTAAGGGGGAATTTAAGCACTAACAAATGGGAGCGCGGCTTAACGCGATCGCGGTTGTGCAATTTCATAGATCTCTCTCGAACTCCAATTCATCATTCACCATTACCACCGACTACGTACTCCAGAAACCATGCGCATACACGAGCGTAACACGTTAACTAACATTCAACGTGTCCCTCTGAATCACTGCCCGTCCCTCGTTGGCCAACTCCGCCGAACCTCGCGCGGATCAAGTGAAATTCCGTGCACGCGTGTCGAAGAGACACCGCGGCGGCAACTTTTGTCGGAGAGAGTACACGTATGAAATATACGATCATCGTTTTCATCGTACGATCCCGGTGAAATCACGCCGGCATGGGCACAGAGAAAGCTACAGTCTGCTCCGTCGTTTATGGTCGGTCGCGGACAGCTGGTTGCCCCGGCAGTGAAAAGAACGTGCCGCTGGGGAGCCGGCTACAATGCGTCCGCTTCCCCATTGTCCTTTTACAGCCTCTAAATTCGTCGATGCGTTGCCACCCGCATAATCGGCGCGACGCGTCTCGACGCGACGCGACGCCGCGATCGTAGGCCGAGAGTTCGCGGGAGTAACGTCTTCCCGATCGTAAACGCGGCGCACCCCGCCTTTTTACGCGCCATTATCGTCGGCGAGATAGCCCTAGAGAATCCGTCAGTCAAAGCATTCCTCGTTATCTCGGTATCTCGGTAAGTCGACGAATAGGCCGCGGAGACAGCTCTCTCGCATTGGGTAATTATTGTGTCTAGGGACTTTTAGAGATGTCTCGCCGAACGTACCTATTTGCTCCGATAAACGAGCGCGAAGCTGATAGCATCTGGACGCGGCCACGAGGAACCTTTAATTAGCCTCCAGTAGTATTCAGCTGCTGTCAATCTGTTCGATTTAACGCTGCTGCTTCTGCGGTATCCCGAGTCACTTTTCCTGCTGCAGGGAATGTCAGAAGGCACTGGGAGGTTCGACCGAGTGCAGTGAATCTTGACGTGATTCAGTAATTTCTTGCTCCTTAATGGTTTTTCGAATGGTGTTTTTAGTTATGTAATATTCATTATGGCTTGATTGTCCATGGGGGATATACGGGGATTGAAAGTATATTACGGAAATGTCTATTTTCTAAGCTACGAATTAATAGCTCACGATGTGACGTTTTCGCGGTTAGAATGTCCACGAAGCAGAGGATTAAATTGATTTAAATTTCACGGCGACCAGAATTATACCAATGTTTGTTCCGTCGAAGCGGGGCTCTTGATTTCAGAGAAAGTAGGCTGCGGTTGAAGGGGCCTGGAGGTCACGGTTCGCGCAAAAGAAAAGAAGGGGGAGCCTGGAGCAAAACCCTCACCCAAGGATATTAATACTCGTACAGTCAAGTATCCACTTCCAGACGTGTACTTATTTCGTGAATAACTGCGCGAGGCCACCGTGAGCTCGCTCAACGTTTCAATGAATCGATCAAAAGGATGCCGCGAAATGCACCACGCTTCTGGAGATGGATACTTTTTAAATGAGAGATCTATATAAAATGGGAAACTTGAAACGGCCACATTGCATGCAGCGCTGATTCATAAATTCTCCAAATGAATCCGTATTAATTAGAAGCTACCCATCACCTTTATTATCGCGTAAACTTTAAACTCTACGCGATTGTAAAAGCCTGCTATTACGTTGCGTTCGACGTTACCGAGATGCTATTACGGAGCGTGGCGCAGCGTGCCGCGGCCTCGTCAACGGAGCGATTCGCAATTAAGATAGGAGCTCGTCAGGGCCAAGATAAAGTACACCGAGCGCGGTCGTAAACCGTGTCCTGTACTGTTCGAAGGATTCGGGGGAGCTCGTCCAGATGCAGCACACTTATCCCGCAGCTATCACCACCGAGACGACGTTAGGCCGCAAACTTTCCCGTCCCGAGTGTATCTAAATCAGCATCCTTAATGCCACTCTAATCGCGACTTTTCCGCGAGGACAAGCAGCCGGAATCCATCGCGACTATGCCACCTATCGATTACCGATCACCAACCTTTCGATTCGCTTGCGTAAATCTAATTCGCTTGCGCAATGATCGAAACCATGAAAGCCGCGAATGGAGCGGATCTGATTCGCATCTGTATCAGCGGCGACCGGTGATCGACAACAAACCGTTTAATTAACGGCGAGCGACCTGACGGACGGTATCAGCGTCGCTTTAAGTTCGAACAAATTGAAGGTGGAACAAAGCTCGGCGAAGGGGTTGGGGGAGAGCGAGGGTGCGAGGGAGCGAGGGAGCGAGGGAGCGGCGACGGGCCGAAGATCCGATTAATTTCCGCTTGATTCCGAATGGAATATTTAAAAAGGATTAGTCTGAGGTGCGCGATGACAAGAGAGTGGCTCTGGAGAGGGCCCTCGCTGTCGTTGGCCGCTGACGCGATGGTTGGGGGCGAGCAGTCAGAGATATTCCCGCAAATCGAATGAACGTGAGCCAAATGAAGCGATATTGAAAGGCGATATCGTCGGTTCGCTCGGCCGACGCACAAATTCAATAACGAGCTCTGGAATAGAACGAGGAGAGCGGCGAGGGAGAGAGGCGAGGGAGTGAGAGCGAGAGATGGAACGGTACGACGAAGCTGCAGCAAAGAGGGAGAAGTGCACGATGCACTCTGTGCGCGAGGTGGACTCTATTGCAGGAACGGATCAGCTTCAAATGCTCTACGATTTTCTCTGTATCCCGCGATGGCCATTCCGTGCGCAATGCGCGGCGGGAATAAGTGGCTCGATTTTGGCAGCTGATGCTAGTCATCCCGAGGGTGATAGAGAGGCCAGACGTGCCCTTTTTCACTTTAAAAAAGATGATTGGAAATTTTTTGGTTCTCAGTGTTATTAAACAACACGAAGAACAATCTTGCGTTTGATAAATGCTAGCAGCGAGTTTCGTAATCCTTCTAATCCTTGTCACTTCTCCCATCAGTTCACTTCGCCTTCAACAGGAACGATCCTTCAAACGCCAATCACTTACCAACGACGCGGCAAGATAAGTCAATCCACGACGAAGTATTCTCCAGCGGCGGTGCATCGAAAATCCTCGTAGCATCGCAGAGCCAGGGAGCCCTGGTCGAGAGAAAGCCAGGAAAGAAGGAACAGCAATAGGCACTCGCTGCGCCCCTGCAGCCGCGGATCGGTATGGTATCGGGCGTTTGTTCGTCGTTTTGTCTGCCTCGAGAAGGTATTGGTGAACGGCCGAGAGCTGCACTGCTCTCGCATGCCGTTGCATCGTCCTGCCCACAATGCTTTGTGTCTATCGGCCGGTTTATCCGGCCGATCGATCCGCGCAGGCTCGGCTGCGACTCGCTTAAAACCTTCCGGAGAAAATATCGTAAGCGATCTCGCGTCGCCGCCAGCAACGACGTCGCTGCTATTAGCGATGATATCGTATTCGACGTCCAAAGGGGAACGGGGGGGTAGGGGGGGGCAGGGCACATGAGGATAGAGCGAGGGTGGAGGAGTGACGACGAAAGAGAGGGAAGAGACGGAAGAGAGAAAAGAGGGATAACGGAGGGCGCGGAGAGCGTGCGAATATTGGATCGATCCAACGGCTCGTGTACACGGTTCCATTAATCGAGCAACAAATCACGGGAATTGTGCCGCGTTTCTATTCGGAAACCGCGAGATACGGCAGGTTACGCGAAACGAGCCGCACCCGCTCGAGTGGAAATTGATAATGAAGCGAAAAACCGAGGCCGAACGCGGTGTTAATGAACACCGTGGCCCGTTTTAATCGCCGTATTATATGTGGCACAGGGGAGCCAAGTAATCCCGCGTCACGTGGCGCGTGCAACGTTTACCATGTTACCATTCGTAACGACGTTATTATCGCGAGTGCCACTGAAATCGATGCCGGAGGCATTCTCGCAAAAAATTTCGAGCCACGCTTGTCGGTGTAGGTACGTTTTCGGTACTCTGAGAAGGCCCTTCGAAAGGGGCGTTTTAATGGGGCTGCCTGAGGGTTGTTGTCGAAACTAATGTGGAGCTCGCTTTCTTCCATTATGGACTACAGTTTTCCTAGGGAAAAGACTGAGGTATTTTATTTAAATCTATGGAACATTAAAAAAAAGTCGATTTCGATCACTGCGTTGTGATCGAAACGAAAATCCTGACCTATATATCAGCACATCTGTGTGCACCAAGAACGCGAAGGTACCATAAATATCATGGAATCCCTAAACAATTCGCGAACGCGACAAGTTCGATACGGCGATCGATGCAATATCTTCCAGCCGGGGCAGGGAGCCGAAAATTTACGATCGATAGGCGGGAACAATTGGACCGTTCGCGTGGCACAATGGAGTCCCGATAAATCGCGACACGGTGAAACTGTATCGCCTCCAGAAACCACGATGGCGGCGGAAATCGCGTCGGAACCGTTTCCGCTCGTGGTTGGGCGTGACTCACGCGACACGATTCTTATTTTCTTCCTACCTATTCTATTTTTCATGTTGCGCCCGGTAACACGAGCGAGCACGAGGCTGACAAAAGACGCGTGTGTCACTGGCCGCCACTGCCAGTTCCGACTTTCTCCTTCGGAACGAATCATTAGCTTTCACTCACACGAGTTATCCCAGTTTCCAGTCGATAGGCGCTTATTAGAGAGGCAAATTCCCGGTAGTCAGCCTACCTAGCCTGACAAACTCAGCCGGCCGCTTTCTGATATTTGTGTTTCGATGGCAGCGGGTTGGGCGCGTCGATTGTGATCGCTGTTCACGGCCCTTGTGCGCAATATTTATACACCGGGATATTAAAGGTGTCTGATAAGCGTAGGATCAGGAATCCCCACAAGAGAGAGTCCGGAATAGGAGACTTCGGAGGCTCGGCTTTGGCAACATTGGTAAGACGTCTGGCCAGTAGCGCAGAGGACCCGAAGATCGTGCATTCAAGTCCCGTCGTACGCGAGGTCCATTTATCCCGTGGCTCCCGAATATATGTATAGGAATTGCGAATCTTGAAAAAAACCGTATCGCATTGAAGAGGAGAAGAAAATAAGTTCTATGAGAAACAGAAACGTTTGCAACTCGTGAATAGAAATAGTTGGAATAACAACCTTAGCACCTCACTAAGTACACGGGGAGACAGAAACTCAGCGCGGAAACGCACCCACGAAATGAACGATATCTACGTAGCAGAACGCTCGCTTATTTCACCGCTGGCGCGTGAGATCCCGAGCGCGCTTGCGCGCGTGCGCGCGTGCGCTCGCGGGCATCTGGCATGCACAAACGGTAATGACGGATGTACAAATGGCGCAATCCATGGACACATAGGCGTAAGGTGAGAGCAGCATAACTGTCAGCCGTGATACATCATCGCGACGTGTGTTTCCAGCACGCCTTCGGGGTTAGTAAAACGCTCTGCCATCTTCCTCCGGCCCGGCCGCTTGTTTGACTTCCATTTTCGATTGTACTCAGCCGTAGCCTGCCGTGCGGCTGCTCGCTAAGTTTATCGCTCGTTTTACTGCCGATCGTAAGACGTCAACGATTCACGGTAAAAGCGACCAGTAAATAACGTCGTCGGCGTATACAAGCGTCAAGAGCGTTTTCTGTTGCTGCTCTCCCTGTGGGCTCCGTTTGTGGGAAAGCCAGCCAGCGTTGCAGGAAATTGTAATTCACGGTAATCGATATCCGGATGAGGGGAGCGCGATAAACCAGCCCACCGGGCGTAATCTCTGCCGTTGGCGAATTATTTTAATGGGACTCCGCGTGTATTCCGTTGCGATCCGCGGGACGGGCTTCGGCGACTCATTATCGGATCGGACGAATTACGGGCGCGCGAGCACGCTTCGGATCGCACGGCCGAGCGTCGATTACGGCTGCTTCCCTCCAGCCCGCCCCGCAATCGGGCCCAGGTCCATTGATACGACGCGGCGATTCGTTAACGCCGCGCGCTGAGTATAATGATTCGTTACATACGGGGCTGCTCTTAACGCGCGCCAGCGTCCGCCGCGTGTCCGTGCTTACCTGGAAACAGAAAAAAGGGAGGAAGTCAGTTGAAGTTACGAGTTACGAGGCAGCGCGGGCAAGAAGCGCGAATGTGTAACGACTTAAATCAAGCTGAATGGTGGCGGGACGCGGTCCGGTGTACGCACGAACGTTACGTACAATCCTCTCGTGTCTCCCCAGAGTTACAGGTTACAGGTTACAGGGAACGCGGAGCGAGCGCTCCCCTCGCCTGGAACGATGGAAATCGCCGGGCTGATGCGCGTACCCGCGGCATGTCTCGATTCATCAGGGAACGGTAGTCGAGAATAGCGAGGTCTGTTCGCGACTGCCAAGACTGCCGCGCCAGTCGCGGCCGAGCACCAATAACACCGAGTTAATGATGTTTGGTTGACGGATTTATGAGGGCAGTGCATGCGGTGCGCTCGCTGCCCGGGTAAAGGAGTCATTGCACGCGCTATAAAGATACGACCCCGGCGAGCAGGGGGGGAGGGGTCGATCTCCTTCGATCGTATCGCGGAAACCATTAGGTCCGGAGCGCAAAAACGTCCGTGAGCGACGTCGCGGGGCCGCGTTTTCCTCGGACGTGTCAGGACAACGGGGGAGAAATAAGATTGATGCACATGCCCCGATTGATAAGAAAGGAAATATTTGCCCCGCGCCGGCGGAAGATTGACCCCCGCCCGTTTAAAAACCATTGCTCCTCCGTACGTGGTAATTCAGCTACCTAACTGGAATCCCGTCCAGCCGTGACATTAGACCGCCGACTGGACGACAGCACGGTGGACTTTCGAAAGGGTTCAGCATTGTATTATTATTTATATCGCGATGCAGCCGCGCGAATGTTTCGAGTCACCGGTGCCCCGTGATATTAAAGTCGTAAAACTCGTGGTTAATGGCTAAATTTAAACGGCAACGGTCGCGTTTATTGGCGCGCCGTGCGTTAGTATTATTCCAGTTATCTGTTCTGAACCTTTAAAACGCGATAAGGTTAATAAATGGTGTGCACAGGCGAATAATAGAGTCGATAAACATGTGCGCGGGCATGCGAATGGACTGGTGTGATAGGCTTAAGGAGGTCGATCCTAGCCGATTGCCGTTTGGATCGATCTTCCAGGCTTCAATTCTTCTACTAAATAATTCTAATAAATTGTCCAGTCAATTTCCGCAGGAAAAAAGCGAGTGTCTTCCTACCCGTTGTCCGCTCGCATCACCCCCGTAATAAGGGGAAAGCTTTGTCGAGAGATAACGCCTGGCGTGCGTTATTAAAGGCGCGGGAAGGCAGCGAAAATCCACAAAGGACCAGGTGGAGCCGGGATTTCTGGGATCGTCGCGAAATCCACGCTGATGCTTGGGAACACGTGCAAAAGCGGGCACTTTTGCGCGGCGCCGTTAAAAGCGAACGAGAGCGGGCAACAATGGGGCAGCAGCTTATCGCGGTGCCTCGTGAGCGGTCTAATCTCGTTCTGCCAATCGCGCGACGGCTCGAGGGGGCTACACCGCGACGATAAACAGACTGGAACGCAAATCGCCATCCTCGTTAGCATAACTCTACGTTCGTCCTCTTCGAGTCTGGAAGCGATTTCCGCGACGCGTATTATAGTATGTATACTCCGATTCCTCGCTGTTAGCAGGCAGGCACTTAGAAACTAGTGCTTTGAGGATGAAGGAAGATCCTTCAATCGGTGGGGAAATATTCTAAAACTTGAGACCTCTGGTTCTGGCAAAGTTGGAAGAGCATAAGGATTTTGAGTAATTTCTTCTTCATAATTCCCCATATCGAAAATGGCCGCTTTTGTCGAAGCACGTCTCGGTCGGTTCTAAGTGTCGTAATATCCCGCGCAAAGTATCCCAGCCCCAAGTGTTTACCAGCAGTTCCCTTCGTAATTCTCAAAATACCGCATCCCCAACGCGATTACAGGTACGCGTATAATGTTACGCGCAGCGTAATGGCCCTTATTACTCGTGCGCCGTGAAAGAGACAAAGAGGTGGTAATTGAAACGGGACACCATAATATGATCGGATCCTTGTACGCAATAAAGCTGAGCACGGGAAATCAGATTACATATCATGGTTCGATCGCCGTGGCCGTATTCAAACGAGCCAAGGCGACGAGGCCGAACCGTCAAGGGGCAAATACGTGTCGGTGTCTCCTCCCCCGGGCCCATTTTCTGCCCGCCTGCTGGGCGAACATCTTGCAGGCTGGTAATGTAACCCCATACGCGATATCGTCGCCACGGCTAATCGACAGTTTGTAGGATAATGCCAGTTTGTACGCTGCTTCGCGGCGTTCTTACGCCGCGTCCCAACGATGATTATCACATGAATCGCCTCCTCTCATTACGAGCCAAGATCACTGGTATGCTTGCTGCTTGGCTTCATGGAAAACGTAACTATCCCCTCCTCCTCCCCCTCCCGACAACGCTCGCATCGTTATCTATGCCAGTCACTGGAATTTACTTGCACGATGATGAAGGATGTAACAAGTAGCTACGAAAGCAACTTGAAAATGGACCCTTGCTTTAAATAATTCCTACATTTCTTACACCACCTTCCATCCTCGATTTACGCTTAAGAGGGGCCTTAAAACAGCCGCGTGCTTTCGACTTATCTTCCCCGAGTACTAATATACCATAAGAACCGAACCCAAAGGGCTGCAGCAAAACGCGCAAGCAAGAAAGAGGCAAAGAGCGGAACAGCGAGAAGGGTGGACGAGGTGGAAGCAGCGATGCCACGGGCGAGCATGCCAATTTATTTAATGATGACGCGTTTAGGAATAATAAGAGCGCCGGGAGCTGGCAGATATTTTGCCGCTCTGAACGCCACCACGTGTGCAACACGTGTGCTGTTACGTGTACGTAAACTCCGTGGTTAGAGCGGCATGCGCATCAAGGTGAGCAAATTACTCCGGCGAGGAGGGCCGCGACGAGCCCAGCTCGCGTTGTCCCGGGATACAGAAGAATAATGATAAAATCGTGCGGCGAATATGTGTCGCGCAGAGGGAGCCACGTCCGTCTTCACTGTTTACCTTTTTACCGAACAAGCTCGGCGCGATGGAGAAGAGTCGCGCTGCGCGAGGTGATTTACCAGCTGTTTCAAGGCGAGCAAATTGCCTGCGCCGCGAGAGAGGCCCGTACGAGCGAGTTTCTCGAAGACGCCGCGGATAATCATTCTTTCCTACCTTTTTTCATCGCCGCCGCACTGGTCGGCGCTCTGTCGGGCCTTGGCAATGAGATTGATCCGGCCTGGTCGCCGCGTTATTAATTCGCGCCGGCGGGATTTATCAGCCAGATACGGAGGAGAATAGATAATAGCATCGGGATTAATGACGAGGCTAGTGCGGACGACGCATTTTTATCCTACCTTATATCGCGCGGGTAACGAGAAAATCAGCACTTTTCTTTCTCGTCCCGAGCATCGGGCTCGTTAATGTCCGCGCGACGATCTTGCTGGTGGAACAGGTTCGATGAAGCGTGTACATTTTACTCCCAGCGATCTTCCTCCGCTTGGAAGTGCAAACCGGCATGATTCACTGTCGTCCGTCGACTTCTCTCCGGTTTATCAAAGATCGGGATGCTTTAATTGCGACTACAGTCCCGCCGGAGCTTGATTCATCGTCGAAACACCCGGCAAACCGTATCGCCAGGGATGGTCGTTTAAATCGCGATCGAACGGTGACGTCGTTAATATCAATCGTCGCCGGCCCAGTGGCCGCGTCGATGAAACAAATTGAACGTTTCGTTATGAGCATCGCCCCCGATGACGCGCAATTAACGCTACCGGGATCGATTGTTGGTCGGCGCTCATAAATATTCGCCAAGTAAAATGCGGCGGATCGCGGCGGTAGCGATCGGCGGGGCGATAATGCGTTGCCGATGGCTGCGCAACTATGCGCCCCTCGTGCATGGGCGCGTGTAACGAGGGGGAGAGAGAGGAGAGAGGCCAGAGAGGCCAGAGAGGCTGCATTACGAGTTGACGCCTGATCCGGGCAACGTGCCGGGCACGACATTGCGCACGTGCTATGAATAGTTAGAGCCAAGTTAGCGCTGATTATCGTCGTGTTTGCGTGTGCAGCGGACCAGGTCTGTACTAAAAGCCGCACTGCCTGAAATTTTCTGATCGGCCGGCCCATACGGCCGCCTAATATTAGAATCGAGCGCATACCGAGCCGCGTTTCTCACTCTGCGCCGCGGCGTCCCTGCCACGCGAGGCGATCGTGGGCTTGGGAGGAGGACAAAGGTCGATATTAGATACATACGCCAACGTGCCTCTCTTGGAAATCGTTAAGAATGGCCTGAAGGAAAGACACGCTAAGCAAGGTGGGGAGGAGCGCGCGAGTAACAGAACTATTTGTAGCAATTCTGTCCGACCAATTCATGGATTTCGCTGCGTCTAATTCGTTAGTTTTCCCACGAGAGAAAAACTCAGGCGCAGCCCGGCAGCACCCCTCGAAGCGTTATTCCCTGTCCGAGTCGGTCTTTAAACGGGATCAGATTAAACAAGGTGCTTAAGTGGGTCTAATTAATGACCGTAAGAAAGTCGTAACAATTTATCAGCGCGAAGCAGATTCACGTTACAGGCTCGTGCAACCCGATACGATGAACAACAGATGGTTGCAATTCGATCTAAGATCGAGCACGCCACGCTACCGAGAGAAAAAAAAGCCGATGATGTAATGTAAATGGAACGAATAGTAAGCGCGAGGATTTAATAGGATTTAATACGCCGACTGTTTACACGCGATGCTAACGAATTTACATCGCCCTTCGGCTGCGACGCTTTTAGGGAAACAGCTTGGTCGCTTGGGCGGTGAAATGCAAATGTTCGGCGCTAGAAAATAGTAACGATCCATCAAGCCGGCAGTGGCTGGGTTGGACGTTAGAGCAGCTCGATATGATGAACAACGGGTCGGCACGATCGGATTCGGGTCAAGGAGAAACCTGATAGAGCGACTGCAATCACGGCGTGCCAAACGCTTGCCATCCTTCGCATTGATCACGCGACAACATCGGGGAACTATGTACAATCGATACAAAAGAACCACTTAGTAGGCCAAACTTCTATCTTCGTTGGTTCCCGACACGACAGCCCGGCATTCCAGCTGTGACAAAACAAATGGAACAATGAAATTGGCATTGAATGCTGTACCTTGCTTGGGCACTTAAATTCCCTTGAGTGTCTAGCCGAGATCAAGGTAATCGTGTTATTTTAAATTATTTTACCAAGTCCACGGTATTCGGGAATGACTTTCCATTAAAGTTCCTCTTCACCGAAGGTGTTTTATCTTAACGAATTCTTAGATTCAGAACCCGAATGCCACAGAGTTGGCTGATACATTTCTCGCAAACAGCACGAAACACGAGTAATCCTCCGTGAACAGTGCACGAGCGTAGCTTGGAAATGTCAATGAATCGAGGGGAAGATGATGAAGACGAGCTGGAAATAGAGACAACGGACGTGCACTCAATCCAAGGCGGGTCTAATTACCAATGGTGGCTCGCGGTACAAGCGTTGTAATGCGATCTGACTCCGTGTGCTCTCATTAACAATTACCTGCACAAGGAGAGCTAATGCGCGCCATGATTACGGTTATAATTAGTGTGGAGAGGCGCAGGATAGGGAGCATAGAGAAAGGGGTAGGGCTCGGTACAAGCCTCGGATAATGAGTTTGCCGGGGCAGCAACGGGCCCAGCAACTTCTGATTCTCTGCCGACATAAGCTCCCAGCAACCTCGATCGACTCGCTCTTCTGCTCTTTTAACCGCATCAATGCCGATAATTAGTCATTCCGCGGTTTACGAGCTTCGCTGACTAATCTGTCAGAGACATCTGCGCTCGATTTTTGCTCACCCTGAACCTCGCTGGCATTCCTCAAACCGAATCACTCGGTGCGAAGCCATTGAGTGCCTGAATCACTGTGCGCTGCGGCGAGATACTTGATAGGACGGACTTACAAATGAGTACAACTTCATTTGCGGGGATAAAGACGTAACGGTGCGAAGCGAAGGCGGATCTGGTACTTTTAGACGACTTTTCAGCAGAAATTCTTCACAACTAGAGTATTTGTTACAACATCAGGTTTGTTAAAGCCTCATCGAGATAAGTAGATTAGAAAAACTTTTCTTCATTCTGATACGTGATTTAATTTATAGTCTCTGGTAATTATACGCAGGAAAACCATTGCAATTTTCCTGTATTTGCAAAACAGAGAAAAAAGAGGCTACCCTTTAATGGGGCGCGTTCCTCGGTGCCGATTAATCTCGATTTCTCGCGATTCGTCACATTCATTTGAGCCTCAATTACCCTCCGCTCCACGGTGAAACGAATCGACGAGAACTCGATCCACGGGATAATAATTAGAGCGATGGCGTGTAATGGACGGAGCGGAGTCGAGCCGATATTACCGAGCGGCTAGGTCGGCGGCTGAGGCTAATCGATGCTGGGCTAGGGGCTCGTCGACCAAATAAAAAGAGCCGGGGCTCCATTACATCCAGCGGTTAGCAAACATATTTACGTCCTACTTTATCTATACTCGGCGTTATTATAACACGATCCCTTATCGATACCCCGCCCCTCCGCCCCTCCGCCCCTCCGCCTCGCTCGATTTCCTCCGGCGTACTTTAAATGAAATTCTCCAACACCGCCAGCCGAATCATGATTTAGATCCCACCGAGAGATACGAAATTTCAAGCGTAGCCAGGTGCAATCGGCCTCGCTCTCCATGTCCCAATCAGGGTTTATGGACCTTCGGCGGGCGCGCGGCATCGCGAAAATGGACTCGATTCGATACCCGTTCGTCCCTCGTTCTTCTCCCGTGGAACGTCGTAGACGTGGGTAGACGCGTCGTCGAATAGACAGCCAGAGGGAAACCGATGGCAACGGGAAGGGTGGGGGCGTTATTGTTCTTCAAAACAATTTAAACTTTAATTACTTCGGTGAACTGCAGAAACGGCGTTGCGACAGTCTCACTGTTTGCCATCGTAAAATTAATTGGCTTCCCCTACCCAGTCCCCTTCCGGCTTCGACCACGCTCCCAAACTCTCCTCCGTTTCATCCACCTTTCCACCTTCCTCCGCTTCCTTTCCCGACCCCCTCGCGGACCAATTGGCGCGAGCAAAGAGAGGCACGGAGATCGAACCGTTTTACCCCCCTCGGGCGTCCCGAACGTTACCCCGATGCAATTAGCGGCCGAGCTGTCTGTCACGTTCCAGCTGCAGCCGGCCACCCCCGCAGATACGTCCGGGCACATTCGAATATCCGCGGACGCGATCCAACCGTCGCGTGAAATTCGCTGGGAGTCACGTGTGGCGGTCTGTGGGGATGGGAACGTGAAATCCACTTGTACTGGCCTTGATCATCGAGCTCAATAAAAGTTTCACCCCGCAATAAGCACACGATCTCTCCGAAAAGCAGTGGCGCGAATTCGTCGTTGCGACGTCCAAGTGAGCTTAAAAGACCCAACAGCACGCAGAGCACGCAGAGCACGCTAGCCATTAGACGGCGGATGCAACGAGGCCAACGTCGTCGAGACAGTCGATAGGAGCGTTGACGCGAGTGCAGCGGCGAACAAAAGGTGGGGTCGAGGAAGAGAAGGAACGAAGGAAGAAAAACTATCTCCCCGCGTTATGTATCCGCGCCACGCCCGCGGAAGTAAAATTCGGTTCCCACCCCCAGTGCCCGCGGCCAACTCGCGCCCCGTTTGCACCATTCTATCCCATCCCATCTCATCTCATCTCATCTCGAGGCTGCGCGCTTGTTGATATTCATTTGGAACGTCACATCTACCCGAGGTAACCAGCCGCTACTCGGAGGCTGCGTTTGGCGGCAACGATTCAGTTCTCCACCCTTCCAAGCGCACCCACACCCCCGCGGTCCTTCTCCTTCAGCCCCAATCCGCTCTCCTCGGCCGCCGCTTTTCTACGACGAGCGCAGCCGTAATGCCAGCGGCCAATGCTCGCGAAAGGCTGACTCAGGCACCGCCGTATGGCTGGGACGGTGCATCGATCGCCTTCTCCGCTGCACCTCCTTGCTTTCGCTCCTCCACCCGCCCGCCCTGGCGCACACATACACACAAACCCCCCGTTCCGCCGCCACTTTTCTTTCCTCGCCCCGTTTCCTCGCTCTGCGTCCATTTCTTCGCTCCCATCCTTACCTCTATCGCCTACCTCCACCCCCATCTCGCTCCTCTCCGTCGCGAGCAACTCGCCGAACCCCGTCACACACCCCCGCCCGGCACTTTCGCGCACGCAGCTTACGTGGAGCATCGCCGGGGCTCGCGAACAACCACCCCGATTCGACGACGACGTTATATCGGAGAGGATGCCCCCCAGCCGCAATATAGGTTGGGAGCATGCTGGTAATCGGGCAGCCGGGTGCACGCGGACAGAGTCGCGAAATTGAAAGACCTGGAGCGCTAGGAAGGGAGGACGAAAATCCACGCTGAGTCCGTCAATACTTAGAGAAACGAAATCTGAGAGGAACACTCACATATTATCTCCTCAATTTCCCTGTCAAGTGTAAAAGAGGAGAGGAAAGGAAACACGATGATCGCGCATAAACGGGATGCGGAATACGACTCCCTGAATTCTCAGCCTCAACTGCCTCAGTTACTGCGGGAAAATATGCAGAAACGACAAGCGCCGAGAGTGAGTCAGTTGGAGAGGGATCTTAGAAAGGAGGGAAAGCGAGGGGGTTGGTGTGCGCCGAACGCGGCCACTTCGTTGAATGGTTATTTCATGCGAGCAGCGATAACATTTTCCTAACATTTAGTGGATCGTTTTAATAGATGCTACCTCCTTCTGCTTCGAGGGAAGACGAATAACGCGAAGCGCGGAGGGAAAACCGAACAGAAATCTAATACTGGCGGAACGAAAACGGGAGCAAACGTTTGTAGAGAAGCAGTATGGTTATTCATAGAGAATTTCGACAAATACAACTTCGATGCGGAAATCCTGGATGCCTATTATTGTTACGCGACCGGAAGCAGAATCGCGGTTCGTGTTTTACGTTCGTACACGAGAGAGTCGGATCAAACGTGCTCCAAAGACGCCATGCAGTCAAAGAGCTACGAATTTATTGGTGATAATTAACATGTCTCCGACGTGGAAGTGCGAGCTTCGATTAACTAGGCTTGCGATAAGTTACGATAAGTTATTGCACGAAACAGTCGTCGAAATAATAGTATCATTGCGATAAGATTACAACTAAGCATAGCAACAGTGTTTCTAAATTAACATAAAATTTAGTACTTTACGACTCAATTTTTATCCGTTCAAATCGGCTCCCTCTAATCGTAAGATTAAATTCTGAATGTGCCACTGTGAATACCAAACGCGAAAGTGCTACTGTTGCATAGAGTCATAGACAATAAACGAAGCAGTTCCTTCATACGCGTTACATGTTTAAGCGCCGATTAGTATCTCTGAGTCACGCTCTCCAAGGATTACCGATTCAATAGAAAAAGAGAGAGACGAGAGTACACAGATAAGAGTAAACGTTTAACTTATCTACAACGATAAATGCACGCGGCGCACACAATCAGCCGTGTGGGTGTGTATGCGCGAGCACGTTGATCGTAATACGTTCTAGAAATCCTGCACCGCTGAATGCATCGCGAATTGTGCATTGTGAGTCGGCCCACGTACGAGTATGTTATTTTCTAACGAGGAAAGACAGCTTAACGCCATCGATCCGGGTTGTAAAACAGCTCTATCGCTAAACTCCTTCATTCCGCGGCAATGAAAGGCCATTCATCGCAATTATTAACGTGAAACCGCGGAGGCAATTCTCGGAAACTCGATGCGCAGTTAGTTTCTGCAGCGCGCCTAAAGAGATTTTCATGCATTCAAGAAAATTGCCACTTGCGCCGGACAGCCGACAGAGCTGAATATGTTTTTTACACTGGCATTAAAATCAAGCGTCGTAGTCTGAGCGCGGATATTTTTCCAACTGAAAACTATATAATCATAATTGAACCGTGCATGTGACTAACTGAAACTTTACGTACTTCTTCGTGAATAGACCTTTGCTGTTTCCTAAAGAGCTCTACTTTGAAGAGGAAAAATTTATGTTCTAAAAGTAAATTTATTCCACTTAAATATTCCATTTTTTATGGCATTCTTATTGTTCGCCGATTAAATATAATACCTACTATTATTTTAGTGGCTCTAAGAGTCTAGCGATTCTATGAAAACCGTATCGTTCCGATGAAGCGATAAACATAAAATGCACAACTGCCCGAAGACTGGCAGTAATGTCGAGGTCAATCGTACTCTCCGTGACCTATGCGAACCGCCCGCCTGGGTATAGCGTGCTCGTCGAGATAGCTATGATGTAGAGACGCAGTCACTTTGCCAATTAAAGCGAGCTTTGAAGTTAGCAACCGTGATTGATCTCGTCGCGAAGTTGCTCGTTTTCAACGACAACGTGTACCCGTTTCGCTTATGCTCGATAAGTCAGAGTTTCTACGTGAAAGCTAACGTGCATGCAGAATGTTTCATTAACTCTGGTAGATACCATTTTCGAGCGATCTATCGCAAGTATTCACATGAATCTCGTTTAACTTAATTGGATTACAGAGTATCTCTATTACACGTACGAACAAGAATTTTTATCTGCTACAAAACAGAAAACGGGCAGATTTTCGAGAGTCTAACTATACAGTTTGCATACGCAATTGTTCCATAGAAATTCCCTTCTATGTACCAATGTTTTTTGTTTTGTTTTTTGGGTGTTTGAGGATTTTGACCCTGCAATTCACTACCTGAAAAGAATTGATTTACCTGTTTTCGCAGGCCATTGGGGATCGTCATGGTATTAATTTACCGCTGTAAAATACCAGACTTACAAAAATATCAACCGTTATCCAGTGGATTGGTTGCTGGCTGCTGCATGATACAGACCCGCTGCACTGTACCATGAGCAAAAGAGATCGACACTACCGTTTAAGTGCGACCGTAGACTATAAAGCCATGATATAATTACCGTTGTAAGGATACTAGGCTCGGGAAGTGGAAACGACGGGTCGTTTCCCATCATATTTTGGCATCGAACGTTCGTAGAACGTTCTTTATGGGGGCACTCCAGTATGGGAGTGGCTGAACGGATCGATTACTTTCCCATAAGTAGTAACAGGTGTCATATTCTCATTCGCGAAAGGGTTATTGTTTCTGGCCATCTGGTGAGAGGCGCGGAAGCGTAAACGTCACTTATGATGCAATAAGACAGCCACTAGATGGCTGGATGTAATCCTTTCGCGCGCGTGAAAAGAACACTCGATCCTATAGGTACATAGGATGCTACTTTTTTGTCAGTAAATGCCAAAAGTTTTTGATGGCAACCGATGCTTAATTCCATTCACGATTGTTGTTCTTGGTGTTTTACAGCGTATTATTTTTATTAGTTTGGCATTGCGTAAGTACTTCTTATATGACAAACACTTTTAGTGACTTGCAAATCAGAAACAAATAGCTTTAAAAATTGCAAAAGTCAAAGGATGTATATTGTAGCTATAGCATTAAAACGAATAAAGTAGAACGAAATGTATCTATGTACCTACGCTCGATGAAATAGCATAAAAGCGTAGCTATCGTGAATTCTAATGTGCACGAAATCTATTTCAATGTTTGATAGACGTTTGAATCGATGCTCCGGTAAATATTTGTTGAATGGAATTCGCCTCGGATCTGAATATAGATATAAATATTTTAATGCCACGATATGTCACGATACGTCCCTTTAGCTGCAATCGATCAGTCGAACATACAAATTCCACGGTTTGAATAAATCAGAAACATTACTGATGCCCGTAGCAGTGCATCAGAGTCCTGTGTACACACGCGATAGTAAAAGAACGTCGATAATTCGTGAAATACATACCTACATCACGGAAGGAAACTGACTTCCATCCGAACACATACCTATATTTAGATGAAAATGGCAGTTGTTCAAATATTGCTCTGGGTGAGAGCCACCCAGTATGTGAAAGTTGATCGAAGAAAGAGGTGTGTCAACACTGTCAACGAAGAATTATAAGCCAAACTTTCCTACCATGTGATCCTCATTTCCTACACCAAAAACCCTTAAAATTTTGAAATTCTAAACATTCTACAAACAAAAGTCTGTCTCCTTAAAAGCATGATGCTTTTAAGGGAGGCACCCCTTCGGTGCACCCACGCTTGGCGAAGCCACCCTTCTGGGCAGAGATCTGGTTTCTGCCGCGCCGTAGATCAACGTGCACGGAGAATGTGCGTCAACTGGTCGCCTCATACGCGATTTTGCGATGCGTATCCGGATCAGTGAACTTGCAGGCAGTCGGCGGACGAACGGATGCATGGGTAAACGTGGATTCAAGGCGAACAAGTAAATAGACAGGCGGGACATTCGATCGGTGTACGAATAAAATAATGCCTAAGCTGCTGTTAAATCACTCGTTTATATCGCCGGCTACCTGCCCTTCACTAAAATCGCGGCCATTGTGCTGGCGACGCACGAGGGAGCACCCTTCTTCTTTGCCTTCTAACTCCCACTTCAGCTTTTCCACGGAATCGCCCCTAGCGTCGCGCTGATTCTAAATCAAGCCCGTATTCTTCTCCTGCCCACCCCCCGCGGGAAATATGTCCGTGCACCACGATAGTCAATTCGTTCAGACGTTACGTAGAAACGTAGGTAGAACAAAACTGGTGATGGCCATCTGCTTGACATTGATCGTTGTGTATCGTTGAGATTGTACTGTTGGATGCAAGAACGGCCTTAGGACACTCAGGCCCTTTTTCTTTAAAACGCATAATTAGATTCCTCATTCTTTTATCATTATTTTTAAAATTGAGCCATGGTCAATATTATATATTTTTTTCAAATACTATGCAAACATTAAGGATGAACATGAGTGACATAAATTTAAAAATAAGCGAGAATCTTTGACAATTGGAGGAATGAATCCGTACGCAATACTAAAACCCCCTGAAAAATTGTAGAAAAATTGATTCGGTAATTTCTAAATTATATATCTTTCAATTGAAAAAGTATTTGGCACCAGTTCGTTTAACAAAGCGATTATAAATCCCAGAAACTGGTATCACTCGTTTCCCCTCGATTCAACCATCAACCCTTCAGCCATGGCGGACCAGAAACACAGAATAACTACAGCGTGCCTCCGCATAGCTTCACGCTAGCCACTGCAATGGTAATTAAAAAAGAAAAAGCTCAAAAAACAATTGCCATCCATGACCATACATTATGCATCGTTTGCAAACGAAGGACTAGTTTTTCCGAGCGTGTGCACGCACATATTTCTGAAAGAGCGAGCATCAAATACCCCGCTTCTCAACCAGTAAACAAGCCAGACGATTCGTAACGTGAGAGCAGTTTATTAAAAGTTCCCGTAACGCAGAATATCCCCGGTCTCCCGGCCGGTATCGGGGCTGAATAATTCACGTGATTCAATATCAGCGAGACGTTGGTTCGGCCGGGGCTAGGCAAAAGGAGAATAACGGCTGCGATGCAGGCGAATGTAGAGTACCACCGGCCCTCTCTATCTTTCTCCCTCACTTCGGCTGGATACATAACGTTCCAGGATTAATGCTATAAAGAAATCTCGAGCGACGCTCGGCTCCGAGTGGATGCCAGAGGCGAAGCACGAAAAACACTCGTATATTCCCGGTGCATTCTCTGTTTACGGGCTGTTAACTGCGTGCGACCGTCTCGAGTTACATCAATAAACACGTACATAGATGCGCGCGCACGTGCAGCAACCGCGACCCGGGAAAAAGGGGTGTGCAGGGGAAAGGCAGGCGCGGGAGAGGTGCTGGCGGGTGGCGGGTGGCGGGTGGCGGGCGGCGGGCGGCGGGCGGCGGGCGGCGGGGGGAGACGCAAGAGAGTGCAGCGCAAAAGAGCGATCGCAAGGGTGCAAAACGGGGTAGAAACGGCGGAACGACGCGTTTTATTATTATTCTCGTCTTACGTCGATAAATATTTATTGGTCGGTAACGCGCGTGCGCCGGCCCGTGGCACAATATGCATCGGAATGCATTCGCATAATCGCTGATGCAGATCGGCGCGGGCAGCCACAAGCAAACCTACTCTCTCCCTGGCCGTCGTCCCTCTGCCTCCTCTTTTCTTTTCAATCGCACTATTCAAACTGCTTCTCCGCTATCTCCCTCCCGGCGCGCGTATGTCCCAACCCCTTCAGCCCTTCTCTATTCTAGCCGCCGACCTTCCGTTAGTTCCTTGGTATCCTCACGAAACCTCGGTGCAAGGGACTAATTGGATTTCGCCCTCCACGCCACGCTAATGACCGTATTCCATTTCCGTGGTTCGAGTCGGTCGACCTCGGTGCATCTCGTTGCACGATCTTCCAACGAGAATCGCATTACGCTCGATGTGCACGGCCGAAAGATCGTGTTTCGTTTCACCGACTGCGCGGCTCGATTGCTTCGAAAGGTCGTTCCGCGGGGCCGTTTTGTAAGCAACGACCCGCCAATGAAAGGACTTCCAGTAATTTAGCAATATATAATATGTCTGGCGGGCATTAGAAAAGGTGGTGTGGGTAATGCGTGCACGGTAACGTTAGATGTTCGCCTTCGTCCGTTTAAAATGGGTAATGGCACTTTGAGATCTATCGTAGATGGATTTTAAGATTCGCACAAGTTTGCAGGAGGGGTGAAGTGATTGGCGACAGAAGCTTCACTCTGCTCCAATTTCGATGTGCTTGAATGCCTCGAGTGTACTTAGGCCTGGACCTGACCCAGGGACCAAGTCTACAGTGAAGGGTCTGCTGGTCCAACCACATTCAATCAGAGTTGTACATTCTGCGTTTCGATCAGAAGGCAGAGGTCCAATTGTTCAATAATATATACAGACGCCTACTTATGTAACTGCATTTCAGTGATCATCGCAGGAGTCACATCGATACCCTGCACGCGAAAAACCTCGTGCGCCTCCCAAGCTCAAGTCATTTGCATACGCAGTGCTCAACGGAGGAGCATAATGTAGCGTGAATAAGCGTAACGTATCAAACTACAGCACAGTTAAATATGGTAAACAGAATAGCTCATCGACCTTGCCCAGTTACTCGTATTACACGTGTGCTAGGCTCGACACAATCTTTGTCTAGCGCACAGCTACCAATAAGCAATATCCTTCAGGGTTTACTCACCATCAGAGATGTGCAAAATTTTGTCTAAATAAAAATTTTGAGTTCAAATAAAAGATACAAATTTTATTCGTTACTTGTCGAATAAAGATAATCCGAGCTATCTTTATTGGATAATGATAAAGTATCTTTTATTCGATTCGTTATTTAAATAGTTTTTAACTAAAAAATACACACCTCTGCCCACCACTGGAGTCTGCTTCTGAAAGTCTTCCCACAAGGTAAAAATATATCACTCGACTCCCTTGACGAGAGTTTTCTACCGTGGTGCAATCCATGGACTTAAGCGCCCTCCCTTCGCAAGGCGAGGGGTGGAAGGCTCTCCGCCCGCGAATGGAACGCATCCAACAACGTAATTCGATCATTTTCAGCGTGCAAGCTGATCGTTGATCGCGCGGGGGATGAACTTCGGGCATTGTCGACTTCATGGCGCGGTAACTATTATCGACGCGAACTTGGCGTGGTCGGCGTTGCATATGAGTGACATTACCGTTGGCCAATCGACGATGCACACACGTCGATGCAGCTACGTGCATTCTGCGTCGCCGTGAAAGCCGGCTATTAGAGCCCCCCCGCTTTGAAAGGAATTAACGAGCACGCGGCCGACGCGAAAAAAATTGTTTGCCGTTCCGATCTACTCGACTGAATTTCACTGGGAATAAAATATCAGGCTGGCTAATATAGGTACGCGCGATCGATAGCTGGAAACAAACATTACGATTGCGCTGGCGACCTCGACTTCTGACATCCACGGGATCTAAAAGTGTCAGCCCGGTATGGACGAGTGATAATGAAGGTGTTGGACGATAACGTCAACATTCATTAGTCGATCGGTAATTTTAAAAAAAAAAGACACTCAAGCAGATCGATGTATCAATTTGAACCAGGCGTAGTTTAAATAGCGTTCCACTTTACGATACGCAGTGTCTAATGTGCTAGACAGCAATAACCTGTAACCGACATGTGGCTGATAGTTCCCTGGAAAGGGAACGTTTCCGATCTAATTAAGCAAGAAAACGATTAAACGGTTTAACGGCGCTTTTACGGTATACCAATTGAATTACCTGGCTTTTACGGCCGGCAATCCGGTGAAATTAAT
This sequence comes from Andrena haemorrhoa, assembly GCA_910592295.1. Classification (NCBI taxonomy): domain Eukaryota; kingdom Metazoa; phylum Arthropoda; class Insecta; order Hymenoptera; family Andrenidae; genus Andrena; species Andrena haemorrhoa. The sequence continues at coordinate 30,758,642 of OU342946.1, forward strand.
TTACGAGCGATAAAGATCCGCGGAATTTGTAAGGTATATAGTTTCTTTAATTAATGGCGTTTAATAAGAGAACTGCGAAGTCAGTCGCGGAGCGCGAGCGATCGTAAAGGATCTCTCTGCTTGAAACGCGGAATTGAAACTTCCGCGGGGGAAATAATAGTAACGCCATGCGAACGAATTGCAACGAAAAACTGGACACATTGAAGCGGAGCGGATTTTTCTCTGCTTTTTAATACGACTCTGTCCGCACGTATTTTTCTCTCCCCCACCCCTGGAAACCGTTGCACAGAAACGCAAGACAATAATTTACGATAAACTCCGCGCGCGAGCATACAACTCCCCGCGTAATCTCCATTTAGGAGATTTCGAAAGCTACCGACGCAGCGAAATAACCAGAAGGGAATAAAAATCCCTCACCCCTTCCCTCTGGGGGATCAGGGAGGAGGGGAACTGTATTATTTTTAATTAAAAAGAACCGGAACGGTTTTTTTCATCGGTCGACAAGAACGTGTCGGCGCCGAAGCACGGATTCGGATTCAATGGCGGGGCATGATGGATTCCGCCGTTGCACATGAATGCACTTTGACGGAACGCGTGTCGAAACGTTACATTTATTTCCCGGTACGTGGGTGTGCGTCGGACGGTGGGAGGAGGGCGCGGGAAAAAAATAAAGCGCGGCTGGGAAATAGCAGGGAATTCAAAAAAACACGGAAAGTCGACGTTTCAACGTGAACGAAGCCGGGTACTGCACGGGGCTCGTCTAGATCACGCTTAGAGCTTATGTAAACGTCCCTCGCGAAGAAAGGGGGGGGGGGGGCGTGGAGAACACGCGCCCGTGTATTTTTGCGTAATGATTTCTTAGAATCCTGTATGTACAATGAAACTATAAATCACATGCGCGGCTTGGAGCGTTCAATGGTCCGCTGGCAAGTGCGATGAACGATTCCACGGGTATGGAGTGTCGGTACACGGTGAATCTCGGAAGTGCTCGACGTCTGGCTTGTAATAGTAGAGTAATAGACTCGTGAATTATATTAAAGTTAGACGGTGAGATCTAATAATACCGCTGTCATCAAATTAATCAAATTTGCATCGGCGGAATCTTGGGAACATCTGCACGATATCGTAAAGTAGCTCGCAAATATGCATGCTCATTAAATGATAGGTACCTATTCCAGCAACATTCAGAAGCCACCGAACTGATGAGAATTTTTTTTAAGCAAGTATTTACATTATTTCAATCCTGACTTTTGTTTATTAATCATGTCACATCTTTGGCTATAATACTTCATTTTTGTATATAAAAATATTAGGTGTATAAGACAGTGATAGGAGCTAAGTGGGTAGTAGATTTGTGGTAGCCACTGGCAATTAAACAGATTTTACCTGAAAGCCAAAAGCACATTAGTTTCTTAAAACATATTAACAAATACTGTTTCTGACAGGGCGGAATTTTTATTTGATTCAGAGTTTCTTCTTTATCGCATAAAATGCAAGGTTTCATTTACGAAAATTGAACGTTTCATTTAGAATGTTGCCGTTTGTTTAAAAATTAATTTTTTCGAAATCGGTCCTGGAAAAAACAGCATTCGTTAATATATTTTGAGAAACTAATTTGCTTTTTGCTTTCAGGTGAAATCTATTTAATCGGGAGTGGGTACCACCAATCACTCTAGCGCCTACAGCTAGCCTCTATAACTATATTATTTAACTATTTTTTTACATAAAAAAAAATTAAGTATTATAGCCAAAGATGTGACATGATTAATAAAAAAATACAAATGCACTAATGTTAACACTTTGTTAAAAAAATTCTAAAAAGACCTTAATTTTGTAGTCTCTCCAGTGTATGTCCCCCATTAAAACCCTCCCTGTGGCTCTTAAAAATCTCCAAGAACTCTCGCCTCCCCCGAATCTGTCCGTTTGTTTAAAACACTCGTGTGTTTGATACGGCAGCGACGAGCCCAGCTCTCGGCCTGCGCCAGATGGGAATCACGTCCAGGCCGGGGTTGAAAATACTCACTCGGGTCACGCAGTCGGTCGTCGCGTGACATGGCCAGCGAGAGGCGATCGGTGAAAGTCGTATACAAGGATCAAGCCCCCGCGGAGGCGCGAATCGTGAAAGGGAGCCGGGCGAATAAATTTTCGCGACAACGCCCGGGGAGCGATAAACGTGAGAAATTTACGCGCCGGCGAGAGGGTTATTGAAGACTTGGCACGGGCCGCGGAAATATTTTTCATTCCGCCGGCACGCGTTTATATGATCTTTATGCGGCCATAGAGCCACCGGCGACATTTACTTGTAGGAATGCCCGCATTACCGCCGACGCCGATGAAAACACGCCCCACCGCCGCCGCCCGTGGCCGTCGAAAATACATGGCTCGATCGACCGTATCTCGTCTCGCGCGAGAAATTTGTTATTGTTAGAACTTCTCCCGTTTTCCAACGACTGCGCCACCCGCCACCCGCCACCCACCTCCCAATGTGCTTCGTGCAGTCGCGCGTTTCAACGATACGCGGAGTATTTTCGACATAACGTTGGATGAAAATGAATTTTTTTTACAAAAGGGGTGGATTACTGAAATGAAAATGGAGATAGCGCCATTCGGTGGGGGCTTTGCTGTTGGATATGTGGACACCCTGTGTTGGATGGTGGTCAGGCAGAGGATATAATTGCTTACCAGTGGAAGATGGGGGTAGAACGATCGAGATTTTCAGATTCCTCTGAGATACTTGGACAGTAAGCGCTTCATTAGGGTGCTTCATCTTCTTCAAAAGGCTACATTTGAACATTTTTTTATTTTTCTCAATACATCTACTACCACCCATAGCCACATAAAATGACGGTGCTGACAGTTAAACATTTTAACGTTCTTCTGTGGTTTTGCTGTAATATTGGCCTTAAAAAGTGACGTAACCCAATTTCAAGGTGTTTCCCGCGCAACCAATAAAAACTAAAATTAAAACAGAACTGTTAAATTGGTGGCCTAAAAATGGCGATTATTTCAAGAAAAATTCGGCCGTGTTTGTGGGTTACTAAAAATCCGCGACTTTTTAATGTTTTTTTAGAAATCTCGAACTTTTACGGACCATATAATAGGTTGCGCGGGAAATGGCACATGTTTTATACATCCTGTAATTTTTTCGAGTCCATCTGAACCTCCGTTCTTTCGCAAATACGGCAAAACCAAGAGAAAAAAAGATTCGAGAAAAGCCGCGTTTAAAGTTTCTGGGCGAAGGTAACGCTAAGTTATCGCTTGACCTTTTTAGCTGCCAAATCAACAATTTTGCGAATTTTAATATAAACCAAACGGCATTTCATTTAGAAAGGATAGTACTTTCGGAAAATGCAATAGAAAATCGATCTTTCGACTGCCTAGTCCCCTTAAACATTGTATCAAAATGGAATTACCAAAATTCTATGTAGATACACGTTTTTATAATTGAAAATGTGAGCGGAGCTCGAACTGGATATCGTAAATGCAGCGGTATCCATGCGGCAGCGCTTTCAAGCGCATACCTGTATCAGAGTTTCTCGAAGCTCCGAAGCGCGACGACAAACGGAATACAATTTGCCAGATAAAATTCAAAGCCGCCGCTCTGCGCCACATATTCTCCACACGAGCAAACGCTCGACCGCGATCCCTCCGAAATAGAAAAAAAGAAACCGATAAAAAAGGAGAGAGAACGAAACTCCGTGTTCAGATGCATCGGTCCGTTGATTACACGCGATCCCCCGAAAATCTGGAACGAACGTGCGCGCAATGTTGCAGCAAAACCAGACGGAAAAGAGCGGATGATCAATGTCCGCGGCGCCGAAATGCACACATTCGCGCTGCTGTCTCCATCGGTGCGCTCGCCTGCGCCACCCTTTTGTAAAGTTCTGCCGTCGATCCATCGTTTCTGGCCGGTTTTCGAGGCGGGCCTCGGCAATAACCGCGCCTAGCCGAAACGTGACGACCACACGTGACGTAAATACGTGTTTCCATGCAACCGAGTGCATCCACCGCGCGCGTCTGCAGGCGAGCATGTGTGTAGGTAGGGTAGACATGTCCCCCGCGCGAATATGTGTGCCGACACTTGCGACCGCTCGCGAGCGGTGTCGCTCTTGGCACGCGTGAAGACGCGGATTCGGGTGGTATTGAAGCATTCGCGTACATAGGAGACGGGAATCATTATGCAATTCCAGACCGTGCAGATGTCGCTTAACCTGAATCGCGACACCGGCGCGGCGTTAAATCTGTCGAGCAGTGAGAACGGTACCTTTACCCTACGAATGTTATCCTGTCAGGTATGAAGATTTCATTGCTAGTTCCCAATTTTCCATCCTCGAAACGCTGGGATACCAGATATATGTAACAAGTCGAAAATTCAAAAAATTACTTATATATGTAGTTCGTGTGTAAGACAAACCCATTTTTTGTTGCTGCCATGTGCGGTTTTAGGGGCAATGAGAAAAATGCAGAATTTTCTATTTCGGGGAATATCTCGAAAACGGTGAGAGATATTAGATAGAAGTTAAAAGAAAAGTTGCTTCTCTTAGTTGTATCTACAAAACTGGGTTAAAATAATTATCGAAAAATTCATACTTTCCGAGTTACCCCCCGAGTTAACCAATCCTTAATTCGAGAATTATTTTTATTTAGTTTTGTAGGTATAAAAAAAGATGCAATTTTTGAAAAATAAAATTCTGCGTTTTTCCGAAGGGGTGATTTCACTGATTTCACCCCCTAAAACTACACTATGGCACCATAAAAAAATATTTACCAACTACTTGCACGCAAAGTTGCATAATTTTCTGAATGTTCGTGTTGCCTGACTACCGTTGTTAATACAGTTGAAAACGCTAATGCTTTTCGAATCAGCAGACCCTCGCGAGGATCCAATCCCCCGGCAAGAATTGCATTCGTGAAGAGTGGCGCGCATGGCTCGGCAGCCGCGCAAGCACTCTCGAAGGGATTTTGACGCGAGCAGACAGTAAAGTGGTGAAAATCGCTCGACGACCAAATTCGCCGCACAGTCGGACGCGGTGGCTATGCATCCGTACACGCATGGCCATATCCGTGTTGGAGCGTGTACAGGTCCCCGCGGGGGAGAGAAAGGGGGAGATCGCGGCGCGGTGTACGTCTCGCGCGTAGGTGTACACACGTGTACACGTGCGCACGTGCGCACGTGAGATACAAGCCAGCCGACCTTGCGCCCACCCTCGCCCCCACCGACAAAGCCGATCTGCCTATTGATTACGGGGGCGCACACTTGCCAATTTATCCCGTAGGCAGAAAACAACACGCGAGCGTGCCTGTACGTGACAATGGGAAAGCAGGAAAGCCCGATTTCATGCAATCAATGAGCACCGGCCGACGCCGCGGATTAATCCGGCTTTACGACGTATTTTTCGTCCTCCCTATCCCCCGTGCTCCTTCCTCTCGCCTCTTCGCCGCCCTCTGCCGGTGTTTGCGCGCGCGCACCACTGGCCCCCAGCATCGAAATGCTGCGGAGAAGCGCGTTAAGAGACGAACCACAATGTCTGCTCGACGCGTCAATTACTTTGGAAACGAATCACGGTTGTTTCGTGTTTCCCCCCTTGCTTCTTCCGGATGACAATGCTACCCTCGCGAAATTCCTCCGCTCGGTAATGCCACTTACTGTCCACAGGTATCGAATATATCTAATTACTATTCTACAGGTTCACTCTGATTGTGAGCCCTCGATTCGCTAACGAGCCGCAGTACTCGAACGATGATTCGTTCGCGCATTGACAAATCGTTTATTGGCTTTTAAATTTCTTTAATTTCAGAGCGATTTATATTCTTTTGGAACCATTTCCCGGCGAAGTTCGAGTCCCTTGAAAATCTCGCGATCGTCGAAAGTTTAAAGGAAGCACAGCCATAGGGGCGAGGGTGAAAAGTCCAAGTTCCCACGGGGGAGTCAGCGAGAGCAAGCTGGCTGGAGTTTTACATAGTTATTCCCGGTTATTAAATAACACGACCCTCGTATACATTCGGTAAATAGTGTCTGTGAGATCGTGATTAAAGCCAGCCGTGAAATTGCGAGGAAAAATCGGGAAATTCGCTGCTCGAGCCACCCAATCGATTTACGCTGAACGAGCTGTTATTAGAATTATTGAAACGAAGGGGCATTTCAAAGCTTCGGGGAGGGGACGGAACCTTTAATCACACCAACGGGGACACGGGGAGAAAACGAAGTGAATCGAGGCGGTACAGAGTGTTCTGGGAATGTCAAAGTTCAGGTGTTTACTAATTTACCGATTATTAATTCAACAACATCGATACGGAGAGCTTGGCAGCAACAAAACGATTCTTTATTGGTCGATGAATGTTAAAGACGTCTGCTTTTAGCTGCAAGTTTTTTTGGCCGATGACTAAATGTATCATCGTTATCAAGGTTTTCGATTTGGATCGCCTGTTGTTTTACTGATTCGATAAAAAGCATTGCTTTACGACTACTGGCTATCGTATATTATCTCAGCTTTTCAAAATACAGAATATAATTTCAGAATTCGTCCTCAAATTATTTTAAAAATAATCAGGCAATCCCGAATACAGGATAGACGCGAAGAAACAAGAAGTTAAACTTTATGAAGTTCACTCCAGTCGAAATCAGTGTAATCTGCTGCAATTTTGGAGCACGGCAATCGAAACTGTAGACGAGAAATGCGAAGGTACTTTGTGCCAATTGAAGCTAAATTGAATTCTCCGATGCACGGAGCAAAGGATACCAAGTCGTCGCTGTATGGATCGAACCCTATTTCACGTCGCACGATTCGATTATGAGTTACGGAAGCTGATTCGCACATGGAAGATCCAGCGCTACCGCTACGTAAACGTATGAATTTATGTGTCAACAAGCGATAAATTCAGAGATGGTATTGGAGCAAAAGAACGGGGAAAACTACAGTTCGAACGAATAAATTCGCGTCCCTGTCGCATCCTCGATACCGTGAGTATTTCCCTCCCATTCTGTACGCTATTAAAGTCACGTCTCGGTGGACGGCATGGAAATCCGTTATTTCGTGTTTTAAATGCAAGACAAATAACGTTAAACCGTCTAGATATGACTGCAAGAACTGGACACGGATTGAAACGAAGAATTCGAATGAACGATTGAAGCGAGAATGGAAATAAATGCTTCACAGAAGTAAAACTGATGAGAATCAAGCACGGAACATGAGAACAAATAAATCGTTTGTGTTAGAATAATTTGCTTAAAAATAAACTGAAACCTGACGTGTATGATTAATTCCCTTACACTTTTCTGTTTGTTTGAAAGTTTTGCACATACGCTGTTCCACGAAAATTGGGCAAAAGGCAAAATTACATTAGAAGATCCTATATTAAGGAATCCTAGCGTCTTTTTCACAATCGAGAATATTACTAGCACTTAGGATAATTAAATATGGACCGTCTGACATTTCACCAGATGGCTAAAGACAATAGTCTTCTCTCGAATATTAAACAAAATCAGTTTACTATATATAAGAAATTCGCAGGATGTTAAACTCTCGCCTCGCGCATGGTTTATTAACGAGATTTTTATAGAAGCCTGATGATAGTCCGAAACTCCGAAAGAACCGTGAATTACTTTTAATCGTATTTATTTATTTTATTTTTGACTTTTAATAAGTTGGAGAATTATTTTATGTATCTTCCAGGAAAATATTTCAGCTAAAAAATGTACAAAAATTAGTCGTTACTAGAGCCCGTTACGAAGTTGAGAATAAAAAAAAAGTCAACATACAAAGGAGACCGTAGAGAACTGTTTGAGTTTGGTCACTGCAAACACTTTCACGGGTTGTAAACGTGGAGCCAGGAACAGGTGAGGATTAATCCCCTGAATCCATTGCCTAAACACTTCTGTGTTCCCTCTAGTAAACAGAAACGCGATATATTATTGTTTGAAAGACAACAGCTAAAGCACCAGGCAGAAAGTGATTGCGTCCTCGACTGTACCGATGCATCTCGTGGATAAATTGCGACATGAGAAAAGAACGTACAAGTCGTACAACGCTGCACGAGATGCGACGGACAATTAGATTAATTACTTCATTCTGAAATGCTGATGCTCTTAAACTTTTTCTATCGCCCTCTATTGCAGTTTGATGAATGCTACGAACCCTATCTCAGAAAAAGGTACTGTATGATAAAGAGATTTCAATCAGAGTTTAATAAAAATAAAGACGTCAGTCTTGCCCCATCCAACTTCATGAACCCTTATCATTTGCTTCGTAGCATCATAAGATTACTATAAACACTCACTTACTATATCAGCTCATAATAATTCCATAGCACTTTATAACACGGGATTACTGAAATAAAACTAAGTGTGCTCCGTTTGATATTTTACGTTCCTAATACCAGTAATTGAACGGTTTATTCCGTGTTCCCGCTAATGCCACTTTCCACGCTACGGTGACGTAAGGTGCTCCTTTTCCGAGAAAACAAATTAAAAAGATTGTGATCGGTACCGTGGGCCACGTTAATCGTGGAAGTACGAAGCGAGGAGAGAACACATCGTGCTTTATCTCCTGATAAGCCGACTTGGCCTGCTCGCCGGCTTTTATGTCCGTAGGTTCCATAAATTAACCGAGATCTATTAACGTCGCCAGGAAACGAAGAGCTCGGGGAGTTGTTGCAGTGCTCCTTAAAAACTACATCGTGATAGACATATTTTACTTTCAACGGGGCCAGAGATTTATATCTTCCAGTAGGAACTTCAATTGGAGGTATGTTTAAGTGCGGAGTAAATCTTCCGTGTAAAATCCGTTTTCCTTGAACACTACCGCCGAGGGATTTACGAAATGAATCTTCATTGTACGAGTAAAGAGCAAAGTGATAATATTAACAACGCTTGACGTAATCCTCTCGGTCTAAAGGTTAGTACCTACTACTTCACTCTAGTTTAAGAGGGGGAAGGATGACGAGTCGAAGCACTGATATCTTCTAAAAATAATTCACTACGCTATCGAGCTCTATATCGTGCCCTCAAATTAACAACGTTCTATTATCTAAAATGATTGAAATTACCGTGCTAGCGTTTGAAAGCGACGATGGCTGATACGTGATTCGGCTTGTTACGAAGACAGCCCAGAAATCGGAAATTGTCCGGCAAAATTGTCCAGCGTAGCGTCGCGGAGCAAGCATAAAACATTCACCGGCTATAAATCGTCGCGTCATGTACAACGGGCGTTTTATCGTCGCACTAAAAGCGCTTTAAAATTAAAAGCTACATTATCTGAAGTTCGGTTAAGCGGAGCTCATAGAAGTTTTACGAGGCCCAGCGCTGATACCTCTATAAATAGTTGAGGTATCAAAGATCTCGCGCGTTGTCTGCCGTTTAAAATTAATCCAGCGAACGGTGTATCCGGCAGAGCAAACGTAGTTAGAGGCGATGATAATCGGTAATACGGGTTATTCGTGGCCGGAGAATATTAATTTCCGGGAGGGGATACGAGAGGTTGAAATAATCCCTGCTGCGCGTCTAAAGGCAGCCGCGTAAACCATCTAATCGATATTAGACGAGCTTAGACCCGAAACCGTCTTTAACGTGTAACAGCAGAATATTACTTTGAAAAAATGGTTAATTGCAACGCCCTTTGCAACATCCAATGCTATGTACCTCCCACGCACAGAAATGCCTCGAATTCATTCGTTAATTATGCTGTAGCGAGCCGATCGCAGCATCGACGTGTTAAAGCACGTTAAATTGCGACGCGCCGGTACGAGAGAATCGTCATTATCTGTCAGAAAGTTTTTAATTAATTTACCTATGCAAACAGCGAGCGCATTAATTACCCACGGCGAACGTAAAAATTCGCGCGATCAAGCAAACGTTAATGCAATTAAGAAACGATCACGAGCGTGTGCCAGGCCATTCGAATATTGGCCCGTTCCGAGCACATGGCAGCTGTGTGGGTGCTTCGTTATCAGCACAAATTACCTTTGCTCCTACGCGTTTAATTTAGTTCCCAGCGTACAATAATAATGGTCGCGCGACGCCCGTAATTGCCCTGGATCGATGATAACTATTCAAGATCAAATCGGGATCCTGTCGGCTTCGACAAGAACGGAGTCATAAAGCGTAACCCTGCGTATTTATTGCCAGGTGCTTTCAGTTGAATTACACTGTCATTGTACTACGTTTCCCGTAAACATTATTAGAGGCATGCAATTGTATGGCGAATGGAAAACAATAAAGTAAACGAAGCACTGCAAATTAACAGAAGAAACTTCGATTCTCGACGTCAAAACGAATTTGTTCAACAACCTAATCGATTTGTACGAATTTGATCGTGTAATGACTAATGCTTCCACGTGATAGATTTTGTAAGAGTACAATACTTCTAATACTACGTCCTTGTAAAACAGGCATAAATAAATCAGGCTTTTTTCCAGATCTCTACCAAGCACTTGGAGTTTTATAACTTTACTTACAAGGTAAAAGACATGTGAAACTTCAGATATTTCAGCTTCTCTTGAAAAATGGTGAATAGAACATTTTAATTAAGGAAAACAGAATAGCAGGGACCATTTTTCTATGCTGGTGATTACGGTGAAACGAAGATTTTTCGAGTATTTAGCGAAGGCTTATCGTAATAATGTTTAAAATGTATCTTTGTTTAGTGAACGTGAAAACGTCGACCGCGCGATACACACATCAGGGATACTACCAGGTGCGTATTTTCGATGCTTATCGACCGAGAAACACGCCACGCGGCGCCGTAGCGCGTACAATCAGCACGGCTATAAATTACGCGCCGCGTGTATTCGCGCGAGTAGATCTTCAGCGACAGGAAACCAAGGGAGGAATGAATACGAGGAAAGCATACGAGAAACGCGTGTTACTCCACCGCAAACATGTCAAAAACGATAACAGATCGAGGATCGAGGCAACGAATGATACAAAAACATCCTTCTGTTCCGATCTCGCGTGCAATTAAATCGCGAATGACTTAGATCAGAGATAAGGTTAATCTCTAAGTTGAAATTAGTGAATTCGATAGGTCTCGGGAGTGTTCGAGCAATCGATGCCAGCCGGAGTTTCTGAGCAAGTGAAAACTATAATTAGCCCATTACTCAATAGAAAATGCGTCGAAAGTGACAGAAATAGGGCCACGATTTGACCTGGACGATGTTCCTAGAAACCACGATCGAACCGACAACCGTGTGATAGTCCATCAAGCCTTAACGCATGTCTCTTTGAAGACACATGTAGAAAATAAGCCGATATCAATCCCATTTTCCCCACGAACATTGATCACAGGACTCGCCGCGAAAGCTATAAAGGAAAACTCGAATAATAAATGAAACTGCTGCCGCGCGCGATCGATGCCCCGGTAAATAATGAAAGAGATCGAAGGGTGGAACCGACGAAGGGGAAAGAAGTAAACGAGAAATCTTTCCAAAAGGAAGGAACAGCCCTCAGTTTAATAAACGGGCCAGAGTCAGATTAGTCTGAATTGAGTTCCGTCCCACCCCTAACGGCTTGCAGATTGTACTGAAATTGCGAGTCGCGGGAATTTCCATCGGTAGAACCAGCCGAACCTCTGCCAGCATCCCTTCCCCGTAGAGGAGAGTCGTCTAGTAACCAGAGGGAACGGTGAAAATCAGGGGAGGAAATGGGTGAGAGAGGAGAGGAGAAAGAACATGCTGGCGTCCACGGCGACAGAGAGGCGGCTTTGGTTTAACCGCCCTGTTTCTGGTTTCCCCGCATCCCCCATTTACAGGATCGCCCTTCTAGAGCGTGTCCTCTCTTCGAGAAACCTCGAAGAAGAGAGGCGACTTTATCTCAGACCTTCCCGAGGCAGAGCATCGCGGTAACCAAGTACCCTAAGCCTGTGTGCCCCCTCTGCTAGATTGACTCTGGCCCCGATTTTTTTACTCATCATCATTGGGCGCGCCTTCGCGGATTTAAATGACGGAAAAAAGCTTGAGGAGGAGAGTTGACGGTGAAAAACCGAATTCTACTTTTCACAGGCGATGTTTGTATCTGGGCAAAGATTTTGTCCCTTCTGGGATTCGAACGCGCGACCGTCGGTTTCGTAAGCGGGTAAGTTAACCGTTACGCTACCGACGTTATGGGAAACTGGTCCTCCATTGAAGCTATTGTATATAGAGCCGTCTCGACCTCCAGATATCGTCCCCTATCCATTGACTGATACTTTTGCAATACAAACGTTATACACGCTACAATTGCAATTGAAACGTTCGCGCTCAGGATCCTCGAAACCAGTCCATTCCTCGTTGTCGCTATTACCATACCGTGGATAGACCGTACTAACCTACCATCATCGTGCAATGCGTTGTTATACAAGCTATCATTGCATAAAGAGCCGCGCTGTCGGCGTGGCAAATAGCCCCGGATCGCACATAGTTTCCAACGCCGTCGTGATCGCCGCGATCGCGATCAAAATGTCGATGAATTTATGCAAACGTTTCCTCGCAGCGATATCAAACGTACCTGCGCCTGGGATCTGTGATGATTTAATCGACGTGACGAGAAGATAAGGTTTAAACGAAAGATAGAAGAATACCGGCTACCAGGCTGCATACGCTGCATACTAATGCCTATGTACATATTTTCTAATCCCTCATTCACGGCTTGGTACTCAAGAATTCTGTTTAATGAAACGGTTGACACGTGTCAAGTAGATCTTGATTGAACACACGCCAGCGGTTCTTATGAAATATTCGGTATAGCGGCATCAATTAATGCCCGGTATCGCCCCGAGGCGCGAGGGGTGTGCATCGTTGTTTAAAGCAATAAAAATGAGGAGGATTATTGTCACTGCGGCGGTTGCCCAACTACGCCGTGGAATTAACAGCTTCGACACGCAACGATGCACCTGTATAGCGATTTTCGTGACGTACCGGTGATTTGGCGTGTTTAGCAAACGACTTGACGAGTCATTAAACAGAGAACACTGGCAATTAATTATCACGTTTGCGTAATCGCCGCTCGACGGCGGTGGAGGTGTGGTTGCGCAACTATCGCTCATTCTGTTCTCTCCTCTCCCGTCTCCTCCGCCGATGACCCCCGTTCGCCACTTCCGTGGCCACCGGGGCCCTCCTGTCCCAATCTACCGTTCCAGTACCCACGATCTAATCGCCCGTGCTCGTAGCCTTAATTTTTCTTCGCCGCGCAAGGCCTGCCTCTCCAGTCTCGCCTTCGATCATTCCTCATTGATTTTACGACGCAGCTCACTTTTCCTAGCCAGCCTCCGGGCTGTTTGTATTACAAATGAGCGCCGGATCGATAATCGCGCACGGACGCTCGGGAACGCGGTAAAATATGATTCTGCTAATTGTTACGTGTTTGGGTGTTTGGGTGTTTATCGCGATCCTGCCTCGACGAGTAGGTTTATCATCGAATCTTCGTGCTACCGAACATGGGGTACGCTATTATACAGATCCGAACTTCTGGTTGCGACGCCAGCTTAAAGAGTGCAACGAAGAAATTCAAAGTCGATACCAAAAAAAAGTTAGTGTTTCTTTCGGACTTATAACAAGTAAATAAGTCGAGAAAAAGGAATACAATTTTTTGATATTGCGCTTCATTTTCGCGAAAATCGACTTTGAATTTCTTGACCTTGTTTACGTCCAGTCGCGTATAGGAAAACCTACCTTTAGGATGGCGTTAAATGCATTTTGTGTCTATGGAACAGAAACGCATAGGGAATTATCTCCTCGCCCTAGCGCAATTACAAATTTCATGGTGGCACTTAATACTGGCACTATGCAAAGCAAGTATTCCGATGAATATTCAAAGTGCCCCGGCGGAAATAATTGCGATTCCAAGTATCTATGAATCTCGCAGATTGCGTCGCGACGGCATGAATTTAAATAGATTTACATTAAAAGTAAACACGCCGAAACGTTGGTCTAACGGGTCCAAATGTTCGCACAGTTCGTCTTCGAGTAATCGCAGGAATGCGCAGGCGAACACATCGTTATTAATCTCCTCACCCTTCCCCGTCACCATGCTCGCCTTGGATTTACTTCTCTAAGGTCGAGAGTCTTTCGTAAACAAGGAATTAATTTTTCCGCTCAAAAGTCCTGTGATAGACGACATAACGTAACGTGCCCAAGGAAACGCGTATGCATAAATCATTCCAAACGCGTGCAAAAAAGTGGCAAGAAAGAAAGAAAGAAAGAATATTCACGTCTTATGCTCCACTCGCGGACTAAAATTGAACTCTGAGCATTACAAAATTAAATGTCTACACCCTTCGGAAGTAACTTGAAAGAGTGAACCGGTATTGAGCATCCTATAGGAAGTCACAGGCTCCTTCCCAGCAGTCTTTGTTCGCGACAGTTACTATTTCGTCGTGAGTAGTGGGTGGTAGATGGAACTTGGATGAAAGACGAAGAAAAGGAGAAAATAAGCAGAAGAAAGGAAGGTGGACCCTCGTTTGATATGGCCAACGACGGTGGACGACAGAAGGGAGAAGGTTAGGGAAACGAAGCCTGGACACCTAAAAGGTATGCACGAGAAGAGAGAAGGAAGAGAGACAACGGGCCCGTAGGTATTATAAATCAAGAAGAGGTCCGTAAAGGGAACGTCGGTGGCGAAGGCGAAAGAAGAGCGAGGAAGAAACTTGCGGGGGAAGACAGGGGAAGACAGGGGAAGACAGGGGAAGGTACGTAGGGGGTGAAGGCTAAGGGAGGGCAGGGGGAGGGGGAGGGGGAGGGGGAGGAGGGAGGTATGGTCGTACATCACCCGGCGGTATTTACGACGTACCATCGTAAATCAATGATCGCACGAACACCGTGGTTCAACGAAATTCCTTTTCCCTTCCTTCCGACCATTCCATCGCTTCCTGTACACGAGTCGATGTGAGAATCTGTCCCGCCATATATCGCCTTGGACAGCGGATGCTGAAGCCTAAGAATCTTTGAAGGAATCCTTGCCCGCGGCCAAGATATACCGGCGATGTATCCCCGCCAGACAAACGCTATTTGTCTAACGTACCTATCAGAATTTTCGAGCGCGCGTCAAAATCCTCGGCCGCTTTCGTTTCGCGCGTGTAATTTATACCACCGCCTCGGAGAGGACCTCGGTGCCATGCGTGTGACTTTTTTCAACCATGTGGCTCGACCATCGTCTTCCTCCTCTCCCACGCTCGCAGCAGACAATTTCTTTCCCCCCGTGCGACATTTGTTAAACAGAAACGGCCGCTACCAGACCGTCCGTGCGGCGTGCTCTCGAATCCGTTTCACGAGGAAACGAAAAAAAGAAAGGAGAAACGAGAGTGACCATGTGCCCCGTGGATTCGGCCGAAAAGGACCATGGGGGGGGTGCACGGTCAGTTGCAGGCAGCATTGTTTGTCGGGGCCCTTTAAACGTCATTTAAACCGTGACTCTTGCCAGCCCAGGAAGGATCGTTTTAACGAGGTTTGGGAGTTGGGACAGACCAGGTCAGACTTCCTCTGCCGGGGCACGATTACGCCACGAGGCGTTGCACCTTTGCGCCTCGCCGAGGACCACGAGGAATCGACTTCCCTCGTTCGACACAAAGGTGGATGTATCTCCGCCACAGCTGATCCCGCGTGATCCGTGTAAAATCACGTCGCGCGACTGCCAGGGCCCCGACCCCGTCGCCTGGCAAGTCATCCTCCCTGGGGAAGGTGAATCCTCGAGACTGTTCCCTCGCGTTTCTCCCAGTATACGACTTTTACGTGCACTCGGGCATTTCCTGGGACAATCAGAGTCGTCCATAAAACAACTTTTGCCTCTAGTGCGAATGTTGTTCTGGTTAACGAACGTTGTTAGCTGTTTGTACCCTGTCAATGAATTAGCCGATGGAAGTTAGTCAGAGAATTCAATCGATTTACACTTAACTCCTACACTTATCGTCTGGTTCAGACAAATGTTCTCTTAAAAAGGCAATGGAGGGAAGGGAAGGGAAGGGAAGGGAAGGGAAGGGAAGGGAAGGGAAGGAAACAGAGGATGCGTGGCATCTTGGCAGAGACAGCCGTAAAAAAGGCGCGGTGGAAAAGATGAAAGTGACCCTCGAACGGACTTTGAAAAGAACCATAAAAGTACAATGAGGGGTTAGAAGGAAGGCGCCTTCGCTTTCCACGTGCTGGATGAGGACGGGCAGGGTGGGCAGGGTGGGCCTCCGCTCCCAGAAAATTCGTGTTTTTTAGTCGAACGTCGGGAGAGATTACAAAGGACGGAAAAGGGGACAAAACCTTTTTAAGATCTCTGAGAACAGCCGAGTGTCTGCGCTTAGGTGATGAAACTCCTTCGCGCGCTTGTTACATCCCTCCCCCCAAAGCTTTGATATCAGAACGAACGCAAGTCGTTTTTTGAATAACGATGCCATTTTCCTAGAATTTTCCTGCCGTCACAGGAGGAGAATCTCACGTGGCCAATGTCTCCCAGTTTTTATCCTAATTTACTCAGTCCCTCCGCTAATCTTATTTACTCTGAACTGGACGCAGTTTAATTCCATTAGCGAAATTAAAGTTCTAGCAGGAGCGTTTAACTGCGGATCGATGCTACTAACCCGCAAACCATTAAGATACCCCCTTGGCTAAGTCAATTCTGGATTACACGGTACTAGATATCCACCCTTTTGGCCATTTTCTAAAAAATCACATGCAGCAGACGATTTTTCCTCGCTAACAATTAAGAAATTGCTGTCGCGAAAACTGTTGATTTAAATGCCAACAAAATACATTGAATATCTATTATCTACTGTTGTGCTCAATTACACGAAACCCTCTTTTTACTCCGAAAACGAGGTCATCAATGATACCCATTCCTTGCTCATTTATTACCAGTAATTAAAGAGCAAGTGCATAAATGGAAGCAAAACAAATTATAATTATTCTCTACTCTAATCTAATTGAGAGATTTAGAGTTACGAATATACCTATCGGTGTAGACTGTAGAGGAATGAGGAACACACAAGGTGAAAGGGGTAAACGTGGTTTACCTGATATAAATGATGACCCCGTTGGTGCATATCCTTTTCCAACCACGTGGCACCGTAATTGGCTGTTGTTGTTGTTGCTGTTGCTGTTGCGCGACCACCGCGTTACCGTTCATCGTCAGCACTACATTCTGCTGGGCGGTATTGTCATTGTTATTAGGGTTGTTGATGCACGACAACGGCGGCTGACGCGCAGCCTGCTGCGCGCAAACACCACCGCTGCCGTTAACCGTCGCGACGGTGGACAGACCGTCGTGCGCGGATTGACTTTGACTCTCGGGACTGCTCAGGCTGCTATACGTGGACGATTCACCGGTATCGGAGCGGACAGAGTCGCAGCTTACCGCGCCGTTACTACCACCATTGCCAACAACGACAACAACACTACCGCCGCCACTGACACCGACGCTCGACGTGGACGACGACGACGACGAGGAAAGGGAAGAGCCGGCCTGATTCTCGTAAGCGTCCTGCTGCCGGCTCTTCTCCTCCATATTGACGCGCTGCTCGACACTGTCCCCTTGAAAAACACTCGCGGACGCCAGCGACGGCTCGTTCCCCTGTCGCACGTACGCGACGCAGGCACCGTCGTCGCTCAGAAGGCCGACGCAACCCTCCCCCGGGTTCCCCTGCGCGATTCTACCGCTACCGTTATAACCGTCCGCAAGTCTCGCCCCCGACGGATACATGTCACCGTGGATTCTCGATGGGAACAATTTGTTAGGTAGCATCTCGACGCCGTTCACCCTGCCGATCGGGTCCACGTTGCTCGTCGCGAGGCTCTCGGTACTAACGGGGTCATTGTCCAACCAGCCTCGACTCGCTCCGCTCTTGTTGTCGCACGCGGCAGACACCACGCACGTCATCGTCGTGGCCGCGGACGTGGCGCTGGTCGTTTGCACGATGCTCGCTTGTTGCCTGTACAGTAAACCGTTGTTCGAGACGATCGTTCCGTAATCCTCCTCGTCCTCGACGCTGCCCGCAGGCAAGGATCGCGTCGTCCGGCTGGCGTCCCCATCGACGGGCACGTACTCGAGAGGCTTCAGCCGGCAACAGTTGTTGGCGGTGCCTCCGACGGCCCCGTTGTTATCGTTACAGTATATGGCGGTTTTGGCGGGAAACGTCGCCGCCGCCGTCGCCACCTGCGGCGGCAGAATGCCGGCGTACGTCGCTTGCTGCGGAGACTGATAGCCGACTGCGGTTGCAGCAGCAGCAGCAGCAGCGGCGGCGGCATTCTGACCGACCGCCGTCGCGTACGCAAAATTCTCCCCCGATACGTAGACTAGAACGCTGTTCTGCTGAATCCCCTGCGCGTGCTGAGGTCGTGGCTGCTGTTGCTGTTGTTGCTGCTGCTGCGATTGCTGTTGCTGTTGCTGCTGCTGCTGATGCTGCTGCTGCTGCTGCTGCTGGTGATTATGGTGATGTTGATGTTGATGTTGATGTTGATGTTGATGTTGATGTTGATGAAGATGACCGTGATTCGGGGGAGCAGGGTGCGTGGACGGCTGCTCAGGCTTGCCGGCCATGGTCCAGGTCCAGCAGCGCTGCAGGTAACCCCGACACCGACATCACTGGAACGCAGGTAGTACGCCTACGTGGAGGTACCTCGAGGTCCTGCCGCATCCTCCGTAAACGGGAACGATCACTCGCCTGGCACCCTCGTAAACCCACTACGTTCTCTCGGTCCTTCTTCCTGGCCACGCACGCTCACTGATGCTTGAAATGTTGCAGCTGCCGTGCACGTTCTCGTCGCTCGACATCCTCGGCCTCGCCGCGGCGCACGGCATGCCAAATGGATAGTTCACCGACCGGCTCCTGTTCTTCTTTCAATCTTCTTCGCTGCTGGTCGCGTTAAAAATTCTAAGGTCACGCATACACGCCCGCGGAACGCTTATTTCGCAGCTGGACCGCCCGCTCGCGATCACGGTGCCAAGATTTTGAAATTGGAGTGTGCCGAGACGACAGCCACGCGCTATTCACCGATCAATGCCCGTCTAACCTCTCTGCTCCGATCCGGAGCATTCTATCACCGTAGTGGTCTCGTTGAGGCTCTTTCAAATTCCAACGCATCGGAAATCATATTAATATAATTCTTCTTGGAACCGAGTAAAAACAAAAGTGGGCCCTTCGTCTTATCGGCGATGGGCGATGTACTCGTTTCCGAAAAATTATTCACCCTTTCAATATCGTTCCACGGGTCCAGAGATTTCTTTTATAAAACAGCATTTCGTAATGGAGTACTCGATCGTCGCGTATCCACAAATCATACTTTCGTGAATAAACTTGGCGAGATTTACGACAGTACGAACGCCAAGGTCAAAGCGCTCCCTTGAAATTTTCATGCTCCGCGCCGGCTCGATGCGTAGTAGGCGAGTAACATTGTTTATTAGGAAATTACGCCTCCGCCGTTATTTGCAAGGTCGATTCACAAAGCGACAGCTCACCCATTTGTCTCGCTCGTCGATCCAGCCGCGTCGAAACAACACAATGAGGCCAAGCATTAAGCTAACCTAGTCTCGAGCACGCTGTTACTCGTGACGCGTGCACGGTACACGGGGAAACAGCGTCACGAGTTACGGAACTTTCCAAAACGTAGCGAATGCCGGAGAGCGACGACTTCGCGTCGACTTTGACGATGATAGAACGCAACGCTGGGTGAACGAGAAACTGTTTAACGTTAGAAGAAAGTCAACGCTGAGGTCGTTGTGTCATTGCCACGGTCCCGTCGCGTTGTTCGCGGTCGCAGTCCCGATTACTCCGTTTCACATATACGCACTCACTTTTCGACGAAAAGAAGGAACGATAAATGGCACTCAATTATGTCATCGTGAGCCACTGTCACTAAAAAAAAATATATATATATATATATTATGTATACGCTGCTCCGAATCTTCCGTTCACACACTATAGAAGAAAGCCATCTCCATTCGACACTGATTATATACGCACAGGTTAATATCGTGAGAGCGAGCCGCCGCTCGCTCGATCGGTAATGGCGCGAATGCACACTTTCGGTAAGAAAAAAACACTTTATACCGCCGTAACAATTCGCGTTAAATCGCACGGACGGACGTACGTCGTGTTATGACGCTGTGTCATCGTCACAGCAGCAGTAGCACCACCACCACCGCCGCCACTGCCACCACCACCACCACCACCACCACCACCACCACCACTAGTACTACCACCACTACCACCGGTCGCGGTTACGAACTCGGGTTAAGTTAACTAACCCTCTTCTCGACTCGAACACCTGCGCGGGCCGCTCTCATCGTTTTCACCGAACTTTGCCTCTCTGGATATCGCGTGGAAACGCGCACGCTTTATTATTCTCCAATTAGAACGACCGCCTCGACTTCTCGCACCGATCCCTTGTCGTCTGCTTCGTTGGTCACTTTCCCTCGTGAGACACGGACACCGCGCTGGCCACTGAACGTAATTCCATTCCGCAGATGCTGTGCGTACGCTGTTTTCGCGTAACTGATATTGGAAAAATATGGCTCCCTCCGCATACCCAGAAACCTTTGCGGCATCTCGACGGCTGGCTTTCGGCCACTCGTGTATACTCACCTTACAAAAACATCGACCCTCGTCGCGATTATATCGCCATCGTTAGGCTATTCCGCGTAACTCAAAGGCGCGTTAACATTGTTACCTCACATGAACGCCACTTAACGTGCCTGTGTGCGTGCGTTTGGTTTAACTTTATATATATGCGCCGTGATGAATCCCCCTTTTCAATTTCATATATGCATTCCAGCTCCAATATAAAATATTCAACGAAATTCTACGCATAATTGTGTTTAAAGTTTCGAGAATTTAAGGTAATTTGCTTCCCAATAACGAATAGGTACTCTAAGTGGCGAACCTAAAGGACCAAAGGTACAACTACGAAACATTCTTTTTTGTTTTTTCGACATACTTGACATTATACTTCTTCCAATTTATTTGAAACGATTTAAAAAAGTACTAATCAATCACCAATTTATCTATAATAAATAAGATTACAATATACGTCTATTGAAATTCGCTATAATTATTGCGGACGATTACATGACCTTGTTTACGGTAAATTATGCGAATGTGTTGAAGGCGTATTTAATTTAATGCAGTACAGACTTAGATCATTAAAATGAATATTTTCTTCGGGCATATTATTTGATCCGTAACAAACGAAACGCACGTTCATTCCGGGATGATATACAAATGCAGCCTCTTGTGAACATCAAAGAATAGAATTTCCGGAAAATCATGTATTACCTTTGATTTCAGTATTACAAGTGAATACTGGAACCTTATTCCTTCTCGTACGATAAAACAATATTTCTGAATACGCGTATCAGTCCACCTACACACACGCACACACGCACACATACATGCACACACAGGAACCACGGTTTTTCTTCATATATTGTACTATTGAACATAAATTTTAAATAATTTCGTTAATATCGTCACATACCAATATACGAAAGCCACTTAAACAGAAACTAAATGCTACGTGTAAAGGAATAACGTCCCACTCGAAAAAAATAGTTATAAAGTAACTTCGAGATTCGTAATGAAGGCGACAAAGAACTAGTTTTTAATTTTTTTCATTACGTCGAGAATGCTAGTGTGATCAACTATTTTTGTGAAGAATTTCAGGGCATCATGAATATAGACGAGATACTAGTTGCTTCGTTCCACTGTCTAACTTTATTATCTAGCATTCAATATGCGCATGTCAGTGTCGAAAACCGCTAATCATTAATTACAAAGAAATAATTTCACGAATAGTCGAGAAGGGAATCTGAATTGTTCAGCGTTACATGATACAGTTGATTATGTTTTGCGGCTGCTACTAACGTTACGCGGTGTTACGTTAGACGTGTATGTTCACCATTTCTTATCACGCTGTTTAATGATAAGTACATCTTTTTTTCTTTTTTTTTAAATACTTTTCTACAGCAAGCGATTCACTAATTGTGATCGGGTTACTAATTTTCACCAGAATTTATAGTTTCATTCAGGAGCGATGATAAATGTGTTGTCGTCAACGAGGGTTGGCGGGGCGGTCTTTCTCTTTGCAATTTGAGTTATCTCTGTGTGTGATCTTTGCGTTAAGAATCATCGATGATTCTTGAATGGTATTTCACAATCGTGCACATACCTAAACGTATTCCTCTCTGATTCTTTTCATTCGTCTCGAAGAACTTTCCTCTATACGTCCGCATTTGTTCGTCCTTCTGTTGGTATATGTGATTCAGAATCGAGCGAATATGGGACAAAAGTTTAAAATGAAAGAATGACCATATTTATTGACATTAATGCAATCGAATTAATGTGTGGCACATTGGACTCGCGAAGGACCTCCTTCGTCCTCTTCGTACGCTTGCCGTTGGTCTCTTCGCCTCGCTTCCTGTTCCGGATCTAACTCTGTGAGAGAACATTCCTCGGCTCCTACTGGAATTACAAATATCTCCCTTGGAGGTAGGCACTGTTCAAGTGCTGGTACAACAGACGGGTTGATAGTTTTCGGGAAATTCACTACGAATTGAATAATAAGTCTGCCGCGTGAGAACGGATCTTTGTAAATCGGCATCCCCTCGTTCAAAATGAACTTCAAATCTCCGTGTTTCGTAACATTCCCGGGAGGCATGGATACAACTAAATCCCGCTCATCCAAACTGCGAATAACTCTCTGGAAGCCGCATAAAGCTTCTACGAGGTCTAGCTGCAGCCTGATGATTAAATCGTTGCGCGTACGCCTAAAATGGTATTACGATTAGTAAATAAAGCACGGTTAATTTAACAATACATTATTTAACAGTACCAATCATTAGAATACTAACTTGAAAACTTCGTGTTCCTTCTCTTCCAGAAGAATGACGATGTCACCTGGCTCGTAGTCCGGCTCTTGATCACCTTCTCCGCTGAAAACGATCCTCTGCCCGTCTACCATACCTGGGTCTACACGAACTTCCAAAATTTTTCTATCTCTAATGGTCTTCCTGCCGCAACATTGTTTACATCGGTCGCGTGGGTTTATACGTTCCCCTTGGCCTTTGCAGTCTGAACACATAGTTTGCAGATGCTGCAGCATTCCCGGCCCTAGCTGCTGTATTTGAACTTGCATACCGGTTCCGTGGCATGTCGAACATTGCTCTACAGAACCCTTCTTCCCGCCGATACCTTCGCATTTATCGCAAATAACGTTCTTTTGCAAAGCTAGTTTACGAACAGTGCCCTTGTACAGCTCCTCCAATGAAACGGACAATTGATGCATAACATCTTGGCCTTTGCGTTCTCTCCTTCTATTCCTTCCGCTGAAACCTCCACCAAAGAACATATCAAAGATGTCCATTGGCGAAGAGAATATATTGGATCCTCCTCCGCCTTCTTTCAAAGCTTGTTCCCCACCCTGGTCATAAATTCGCTTCTTCTCCGGATTTGATAATACTTCGTACGCTTGTGAGATTTGTTTAAACTATAACGAAAAGTAGCATTTCGTAATTAAGCTTGAATAACAATTAATTAATATAGTGTTGTCAAATAAAAAGTATTACTAACTCTTTCTCCTTCATCGGGGTTCTTGTCTGGGTGGTACTTGAGAGCGAGTTTTCTGTATGCCTTCTTCAAATCTTCCGGAGTACATCCAGGCTTCACACCAAGCACGTCATAAAATGTTGTCTCCTTCACCATTTTTGTGGGGCCTTATTCTTCGCCGATCCAACTGATTTGGAAATGTTGCACTAGCACTGCAAGACAAAGATTATTATGGCTATAAATCATGGTACAAAATAGAGTATTGATAGGAGCAGTTGAATCTAATAGAAACAAGCAAGGGGTGATTCATTAGCAACTAAATATACATTTTTTAACTTTCTATTATACAAATACTTACTGATTATATCTACTGTACAATGATAAATAACAAAGCATGAACGTATTAAGAAAAATATATATATATATATACTCGATCTATCTTTATTTCAAACGAACGATTACATTACAAAACAAAAGTATTGCATTACAATTATACTACACTGAACCGTTAACAAAATTTTGGTACCTATATACAATTTAATATTCCCGGTTGTGAAAAACATAAACAATATATATGACACTTTCATACGTGCTTAAATACTTTGAGCGAACAAGTCTGTTAAAAAGAGAGATGTACGTGTTGCAACAAATACACATGTTATTTTATTATACCTGCCAGAAGAATTATTTCCAAAAAAAATTGATTCAATACAAAACCAAAGCGCGATATGTGACGGAAGATCAATTTTTGACTTGGTAATTCAGTGACTATGTATGCAACGAATTAATTAAGCAAATGGCACTGTATATGTAATTTGAAATTCATTAAGTAACGATGTTCTTTTCTTCCGACCATGGGCAGAAGTTCTAGATCAAATTAAAACTGCATTGAACATTATACTTGGTGCATTCTAAAAAATTCCAAAAAGTTCGTATTACGTATTTGGAAATTGCAAAAATTTGGGCGTTTTACATATATTTGTTCAAAACGAAACTGCATGCCATGGTCTTGTTCTACAAAATTTTGAATAATAATAATTACATCACATGATTAAAAGTTAATGGCATAAGATTAGAAACCATTGCGAATGCAATGTTCTTTGAGGGCAGTCGGCTTAAATGAAATTTCTTAATCGATATATTGAGTTGTAAAACGAATTAGTTCTAAGCTTTTGGAAAAATCCAACAAATCATATCCATGTGCGCTTCGGTTTCAAAATGGCGACGGGATTCAGTTTGAGACGGTAAAATATAATTAACTGACACCGAGAGAGAACTAAAACGTGGTTTCAGTGTAGCGTAGTGTTCATCGTGTGATGAACAAAGAACACTACACTTTCTAGATCCTTCTGCTGCTGACGAACCACGTATATAGATAGATAGATATATATATATATATATATATATGTATATATATATGTTACGTCGTACATATACGCATCGAAAGTTTGGCTGCCGGTTAAAAATCATATGCAAAAAAAAGTGTAAAGAAGTGGGGAAAACAATGATCTTATCGAATTAAAAATTAATATTGGCCTATAACTTGTTATCTACGAAAAATATAGCTACTGCAATCGCTCTGATTTATTAGCAACCAAGTGACAGATATAATCTGCAACTTCACCACGTTTCGTATTGACACGAGCAAGGCAATAGGAATCATCCACCATTTTTCAACGTTAAAGTGCGAGTCACGGACGAGCACAAGTTCCTATGGTACGATACACTGGTTGATGCGTATTTCGTAATATTCAATATGCTTAGGCGTAAATAGAACTATTATTCAACCTTCAGATGTCCACTTGAAGTTCGAGAATCGGCAATACTACGTTAAAGTAGCACTAATTATTCCACGATGCTTACAAATGTTCTATCGTAACGCGCCTCTGCGTTAAGGCTACGTGAATTCCTATCCCGAGAAAAATTCACGAGCCTCGCGATCGATCGTACGATTCAATGACGAAAACTCTATTCGTCTGCGCATATTTTCGCAGAACAGTCACCGTAATCGCGATTATTGCCGTCTAATTCTCACCTGTATCAGCAGAAAGGAAACCGCTCGTGAGAAATGTCCGCGTGCTGTGAACGCTCGTCTCGCTCCACGTAATAGTATTTGACGAACTGTTGTAAGCGCATAGAACTCTCACCAATATTACTGCTCTTACCCGTTCTCGAAACTTCCTAGAAGAATAATGGACGTTGCTCGAAAGGGAACCAATCAGATAAATGCAGCACTGCAGCCAGCGCCAAATGGCTTTACGGTCTTTCTCAGAACTCTAAATTTCATGCGCCTCTGCACCGTCGATAATACGTGGCTCGCATTTGTTTCTGTAGAAGAACAAAGGCATTAATAAATATGTATGATACGATCCAATTACACTTTAGTACTTGTCGTAATGTTTTATTTATTGCGATTATTAACGTCTTAAAATACCCTTATTAAAAACACAGTGGAAGATCCACAAAATTGTCCACATTTGTTTCATTCACCATAACACACTATTTACTCTACGAATATGAATGTATTAAAAACCTGCATGGAATGAGAGATGTATTTTCATAATTGTCTTATTTTAAACCGATTATGCCCTAATTTTCAAGTAAAATTTTGAGTAATAACAATGAATTCTTAGCTGTATGCTTAAAATCCCTACATAGGAAGCGGTGTGGCAATATTTCGTTTGATATAACTTGAAACAGAAATAATATTGTATTCCCTTTAGTGTCTACGTACATTATGTAATTCGTTTTACTAACAAAGTTATATAAAATTAACAAGCAAATAAAAATAAATCAAAATTCGTGTTTAATATGTAGGGACATTAATCGTGGTTCGAAACTTCGTTGTAGATAGCGCTGCACACTTCCGCAACTGTCCTTTTGCTGGCGGTACGATAATCAAGCAAAATGGTATGTATTTTGTATCCTAAAACTGATGAATAATCTTTGAGAAAAATATGCAATATTTATGTGAAACCTTCTTAATGATGTACCCTTATTTGACCTTTATAAATATAATTTGCAAACAATGTTTCCATCAACGTTTAATGTTCATATTATTATGACATGAGTGTTCCAGACAACGGTATACATGCTATTAACATGTCACTGAAAATGTAATTAGAAGCATTTTATCTGGCCACACGAATTTAATTCTCACACTCGTTATTCTTATCCATTTTTAAATATTGTTGCTTGAACGATGTACTTATCCCAGATAAGATTGTTACAAAAAACATAACCTTAAAATCCTGGTATCTTTTGTTACAGACGGAGGGTGCTGTTACGATCCGAACCAGGAAGTTTATGAGCAATCGGCTGCTATGTCGAAAACAAATGGTATGTATTTGCAATAGCACGTTATTATTTACATTAGATTTATACCATCTATTATAGTTCCATTCGTGTGTTCTAACCGCGAGACGCCAATTTTATGTTACAGGTTGTAGATGTTTTTCATCCAGGCCATCCGTCAGTCCGTAAAACGGAAATTCGTGAAAAACTAGCCAAAATGTACAAAGTCACACCTGATGTAGTTTTTGTGTTCGGTTTCCAAACCAACTTCGGTGGTGGTAAATCCACTGGATTCGCGTTGGTCTATGACACATTGGACTTCGCGAAGAAGTTCGAACCTAAATATAGGTTAGCAAGGCACGGACTATTCGAGAAACAAAAGCAAACTAGGAAACAGCGTAAGGAACGTAAAAACAGAATGAAGAAAGTTAGGGGTACGAAGAAGAGTAAAGTAGGAGCTGCGTCTAAAAAGGTATGAAAATATTGTCCACTTTTAAATTCAAATGCTGCTTAAATGTGATAGCTTGAGATGTATATGAAATTTTTTCCATTCATTTACTTATTAATAATTTGGTAATGGGTTATCTGTTCATCATCTGTTGGTGGTGGCATTTTCAAACATTTTTTGTCTTTAAAATGTCGATCTATTATTATTATTATTATTATTATTATTATTATTATAGATATTACTGAATATTTACGATATTTAACTTACATATGTTTATGGAATTAGAAATTTTGAATGTACCATGCATTGGAAATGTCGAAGGGACTTCCTAAATTATTTACAGCGTGCCAGTGGCATGTAAAATACAAAATTAGCTGCGCTTTAAACTTATATTTTATTCTTCACTACTCGTAGGTTCATTCGCTTTCATTAATAATTTTAATCCTTACGTTGCAAGGGTTGATTATAGTCACTGGCTACCTAGTATTCCCGTGTAACCGATTGTCAATTACTATTGTATTGTAATTGATCTTCGTGTATTTCTTTCCTTAAAGAGCTCTTATCTCGACGTTCAAAGTATTTACTTCAACGCCTGGTTAATTCTACGATATTAAGCAGTTTGTTACTGGTTTCCTAACTACATCATGATCGGTCCTGGTGTAATACTTTGTAGCCAATTTCCGCCGTACCAAAAGGGTTAAACAACGTATCCAGTATGTTGTTTTTAACTCTTTTGATATTAAAACCATTCGAATCAATTTCATCGACACCTCTGAAATTACATAAGTTCCAAAGTCTGGCTGAATACGTCCAATGGCAGCTAGTTAGTTTAAACAATAGCAAAAGGAAGTTTTGAAACACTAACTGGATATGTAAATGAAAATAATACGATTTATTACATCTTACGTAACATGGAGTCTATTTTATGTATATAATTTTCGTCTGCATGCAATGCGGTCGTATACGCTTTTTATTTACATTCTAGGGAAGGAAGTAGACAAATGCTCATCATTTGTACTACAAGCCTGAAGAGGGAACTTAATTATGATGCTCATACATGGTCAGCATGCAAACTTCTAAGTTTCTATCCCCTGTTTGCAATATTCCTTCTTGTTCTTCCTTTCGTCTCGCTTTAATTCCATGTATCTCGCACTGTGAGCTTTATATAACACGAAACATGTAGTTTAGATCTCTTGGTGCATAATTCTTCGCTAATTGTAAGATTTCTCGCACACGCAACTTATTCGTTCTTCTGGAGTAAAAAAGGGTCGTTGATACACACGATCGTGTATTACGATTTTCATTAACATTCATTAATCTATGTAGGATGTAATTCTCTAATGTGTGAATCACGAGTAGTATTAACATTAAGTTCATTCTTCACTTTGGAATCTGAAATCCCTCAACTAATTCTGATATCTTCAAATGGAATAAACATACTTCACTTGTATCACAGCTTCCTTACTTCACATCTTGCTCATTTGTTCTACTGTATTTGGCTTATAGTTAGGTCCGATACTTTTGAGCATGCCGAGTGTAGCACCAATTCGTGTTAAAAATTAAGTATCTCACTGACATTTCTTTTTTTCTCTCTTACGTTACAGTAAAACCACAAGACGTCATGAAGGCCACGATTTGTTTAACATCGTCGTAAAAATTATTATAATAATTTATTACCACAGAATGATGATTATGATAAGTTTTACGGAAATAAACGTGTACTCTTCTTGATGAAAAAAAATAGAACAACCATCGCTGTACTCTCCTTCTTTTGTCTACACCTCTGGCTGATACGGGTTCACACAGCGAAACTGTTTATTTTGATACAAAAACTGAAAATGTTTTTCAGACATGCAGAAAAGTTGAATAAAATCGCAAGTTTCGAAGAAATTGCACGATATCATCGTCCGTGTATATATTGCATTATCACCCCATTAAGACTTCCACAGATCCTTTATGAACGAAGCCGCCATTACTTGTTTCGTTATCCTCCATTAATTTGTCTGTTTGTGGCGAGAAACCTTCAGATGAATCGATTCGCGTATCAATATCCGTGGTTTGCACGTCGGTTTGCTGTGTCATTACGTCTGTCACAGTTTGCGTTGTAAACTCCGTTGTAGTTGATACGGTTGATGTCTCCGTAGCTCCTGGATCCTTCGTATTGGTAAAAGTACCTCGAGTCCCTCCATCAGTTCGATCTATCTGATGTACGGTAGTTTGGCTAGCACCAGATTCATCTGAATTGTTCCTCCCAAATCCATTGGGGTCCTTAAATTCTTTCCGAATGAAGTACCAGTTGCCAACGCGGAATCCCCAATCACGATCGGGATCGAAAGACAGAGTAGCTGTAAATGGCAAAGAATTCTGGGTAAAGTTCGAATCAAATTTTGGTGAGACCGCTAGCAAGTTCTGCTTGACAAATCTCTGACTCATTTGTTCCTTTATGAAGCATTCAAAACGGTTAATGAATTAGTCCCGCTTGATCACTTTTGAAATAGTGCCTAACGCGCAGTTGCGATAAAAGGATAAGATGATTTCAACGATATTTACACAAATCTATCTGAAGCCATTCACGATTTCCCAATCTCCTTCGCAACTGGAATTTATCCAAATTCAACACTTCCATTGGCGGAGGAAGCGTGGTTGGCGATGGAGTGGTCGTAACCGTTTGCCCAAAAATTCCGTCGTGAATTCGGTCCTTTAGGTGGCCAAACCAATCTCGGATTGTCTGGAAGAATTCATCGCTCCGAAGATTCGACTGTAACCCACTGTTCTCTGCGAAGGGGGCTGTGATTAGTGTGATGCATGGGTTGTAGTAGCGTGTAAGTAATGTAATCGAAGTATCCCTTAGCAAGCATGACTCAAAAGTGGGAACCTTCGACACGAGCGTCGTTGCAAATATAACTTGCAAATGAAACTCCAATCTAATATTCACGAAATGCAACACCTCTGCTGTAAACTCCAATCGATGCCGAAGGCCTGCAACCAGCGAGCAACAGAAAGACGACTAAAACTTGCATTTTTCCACGAGTACTGACCTGCGTGAAGAAATACTCGTGTCCTTTTATATATTCCGCCGGAAACGAATGCTCGTTAGAAGAACAATTTTATCGGGAATCAAGTAGACGCCGCACAATACTCTTATTCAACAATGGCGACCTTGCCTATCCCGATTCTGATGATAAAATTGTCATGTAGTAAAATCGACGTGACAACGAAGGTATAATAGGCACTTGCCGAGTACAAGCCTGGAAAACAATACGACTTCCAAAAAAGTATGCTCAACTCTATAAAGTTATGACTTGACCAAAGATGATTTCCCAGCGTCTTATTGAAGCTGTCACGTGGCTCAATATGGGCATATGTAAGTAGGCACTTCGTGAATGCTATAATCAGCGTGCCTAGGCTGTTCCATGATGTTTCCATGATTACAATTTTTCATGTATTTTGTTTTATTATACCTGCCATTTCGTTGTGCATCATTATGCTCGAATTTCGTACTGAGTACGGCACCAGTAAGAATAATCCGTTGATCTCAAGGTGCTGGCAAGCGCACATGGATCGATTAAGTGCCTGGGCGCATTTACCATCATTTAGTGTATGTTACTTACCTAGTTGTATGTCATACTAGCTTTACTCCTCGGCTCCGCCCGAAATTTAAATTCTGATTTTATAAAAGAAATTTTTTTCTCTATATTTTTTGGGGGTGAAAATAGTCACATTTATCTGGATTAGCCAGGCATAATAAGCCGAGGTACTTTTAGTGACCCCCAAGTTTACCGTTCGAAAGTTTTTAGGCGACAGACAAACACACAAACATACGAAACACTTTCTGCTTTATAGTATAAGATTATATTTGTTTTGTTGCATGTAGTAGCATATGGTTTTTTGTGACCTTCGTGGCATAGATGGCTAAGAAGTTGGGTTACGATCCCAAAGTGTTTGAATGTTGATTAAAGTGTGCCGTTACAAACTAGGCAGCGAGCATTGTAATTTACCCTACATCCAAGAAAAAATAAAATTTCCTATGTATCCATCATACTTTATTTATTAAGTGCATCCGCGGCTTCATAGCTGGCAGCCATCACTCAGCCCTGCCCAGCCCTGAACGGGATGGCTGCAATGGCATATGCATGGATAAGCATTTGCACAATGAAATTTCTGAATTGCACCAGATCTCGTCTATTTATAGTATTCCGTGATTACCACTAATTAAATTAAGTGTAAGCTGATACGTAAACCCACAATGACGTTGGTGTCATCTACCAGAACTGGCCGGAGTATACCTATGTAGCTGCTATTGGATTGTGCTAAGCACTTGTGAATCTTCTTAGTGTAGCGGGGTTCCTACGTTGTACGAGTTTAGCAACAAGTAAAATAAATCTCCAGCAACATGTTCGTCGCATTTATTACATTGATCCCCTATTTCAACGGCAAATTATCGTCATTGCAGTAGGTTGCTTGTAGCGCGAGTGTCGCAGAGGCATACGTATCACGCAGATATATTGATCTTGTCCGAAACACTGTGAGATTGAATTTTTCGGGATATAGTTCCCTTGTTCCATGAAGATTAGCGGGTTGCCAGTTGGATGAAGCAATTACGGGTACACATAGATTGCCGAGTTATTTTCAACACGTCATTTGCACTCTCCGGTGTCCCAAAGTAGACTACTATGTTGCACAGATACGAGATCAATTGCTATCGATACAGTGTCGAAATAAATACAATAATATCGCTTAATATCATTGAACCTACTTTGGAGGATCTAGGTAACGTTTTTACGGGGATTGAAGGCTAGGCATGCACTAAACGTTATACCCCGCCTACTGTACAATCCGGGTGCACAGTTGTACATTGGGTATATGGTTTGCTAGAAGCTGTAAGCCCAAATCCCTGCGAATTATTACCGTTTGTCGAGAGATTTGTTATTTGAGAAGCATCCACGAATGTTATCGAGCAAACTCCCGGCTATTAAGCCCAGACGCAACCTCAAAACTGCTTGGGGCAAGCGGGCAGCTATGTACACTCCGGCCACATGTAGGAGTGGATTCGTCCGATGCGACACGCTCACGGAATTTCTCCTCAGAATCTCTACTATTGAAGATCCGTTGGCTTAATCCGAGTCGAAGCAAGCCTCCAAGTGATTGTCCTTCGACCAAGCAGCAATGTAACGTAATAAGACTTGTTATTGTGCGCATATTCATGAAAAGTCAGCTTACCAAGAACGTACACGACTCGTTTGAGATTCAGTCGGATCGTTCACCTCACTGTCACAACGAACGTAAGTAAATGTATTTCTGCGTAATCAATATGCCGAATAGGTCTAGGAGCTAGGAATTGTGTAGATTTATGTATCTTTGCGGGATCCTTCATACTGTAGACAGGTTAGAAACCTTTACTTTTACGACACAGCCGTGGCGTCGCAACGCAACCTATCGTTGACGCGATGCGAGGTAGCAGTACAGTTGCATTGCAGCGCATAAGAGTGGATTTGTTGGGACTGGTGCAGGATTTTCACATGTTTAGCATCATTGAGCAATTTCGTTGTGAGCATTGTTTATGTAGATCAACTTATTGCTCAGGTAATCTCAAGGAATGTTGTCTATTGTCCGCTATGGACGTTCCCAGTTGGGTTTTATTGGGATGGGTCACATGACACTAGACGCAGTGACGGACAGATATTTACAAGATCCCTTTCACAGAATATTTGCGTCATTCCTTATCTAAATAGTGGTTAGTCCTGCAGTGTTTCCTATAAAGGACCGAAACACTTGATGAAGAATGTAAAATAGATTCAAGGCAACTGAGTTGATAGGATCCCAATGATGTCAGACCCTTTAGTAGCGTTGTATGATGTAGCAATATGCCTGTTGTGTCGACGTTAGCGATGTGTCTGCGTCGTTAGCAATGATATGAAATTTTCGTTGATACAATCGAAGGTATCTAATTTGAAATGTTATTAGACAAAGTATCATGTCTATGCTAAAATCTTCAGCCTTGTTCTTTGTTAGCCTTGAGTCTGAAAGCGCGTACCAGCGGGGTAGCGGATATTTTCATATGCGACAACTTATCATTTGTTAATTAAGATTGTTGAGCGGTGTGAAGGATTATTCAGAACAGCTTCTATGAGAATCTATCGAAAAATGGGTCTTGTTAAGTCGATGAGTATTGCGCGGAAAGTTCCAACGACGTTAGCGGTAGACCTTAGTTGAAGCCTGTAGGTCATGTTCTTCTTTACGCTTATCTTTGCGTTTTGAACGAGCGATACATTACAGAACGAGCTGCTGGTACGTGTTTCACCCACTAATGAATCTTTGATACGAAAACAAGTACCTACATATATCAATAGCAGCAGAACATCTCGCACTGTGGGTCACACATCCTTACCCATCGGTGGCACGATTGGCATCCCACCGTTGTAGGAATAAATTGCTTTGTCCAGTGACTTTCAGCGTGATGCTAAAGTAATATTGGGGCTTACATAACGTGTTCTACAAGAATTTGGAACAAATTCAAAGTAGAATCGATGAAAATCTGCGTGGACCAGCAATCGTGAGAAAGTAACTTTCACGAGTTAAAGGCGTAATCAAACCCCAATGCAGGAAAAATATATACAATATACTTCGGTTAAACATTGCAGTTGCTATTTGTTATAGCCCTACTGAGCAACCACATTGTAACATTTAAATAATTCATAACAAAGGCTTGTGAATCTAACCCAGACCTAACCTCAAACTGCAATGAATGTTACAAATTCCATCCCAATCTATTGAAATGTTTCAATCCGATTTCGAATTTATTCATGACTACAGTTATAAAACATGGACTACCCTATCCGCATGATTTCAGGACAACTAGTGCCACATGCACTGTGTGCATGTAGCTAATTCCCGAGTCTTGAGGAGATCTCGGAATATATCCCGTCTTTCACTATTTGCTTTCAGTAGAGTTACAATGTTAGACATCTACAATAAGTCTCCATGGCCAAATGCTATTTATTGCGTCCGAAGTTTTAGAATGGTCTTTTTATTCGAAGATTTCGAGCCACTTCTACAAGTAGCTGCCTATTAGGTGTTGGGATGTCCATATACCTAGCCGCTTGCAACTTAGGTAGGATGATCAGTACCGTTAGGTCTTTAGAAGCCTGGATATACTTTAAGAATTGCAATCCCCAAGTTCAGTTGACGGCAACGCGCAGGGATAGTGCCCAGTTAGATAAGTACAGTAGTGAATACAGAGCGTGACCTAAAAGATAGTCCCTGGGTACACTTGAGCCAACTTGAGCCACAGTCAAGTCAGCATCGAGGCATATAGACGCTGCCGACAGGCAGTTTGTAGCCTTTGTACTGTGAATGAAAGATGACGAGGGGAGAAGGGACAAGTCCTGAAAATGTGGCATGAAGGGAGTGGAGAGGGAAAACAAAATGTCGACTTGCTTCGCACAGTTTGCTCACGGCTACCTTCAGAACATACTGATCTTGAACTTGGATTTAGGTCCAGGGCCTCCGCGCCTTTGATTACAATGTTTGGAAATGCGTACCCAACTGAAGGAAATTTGGATAATGGCGTGGGTCAAACGCAGGAGGAACTTGAACAGAACCCACACATCATCACCGTGTCTATACCCAAAGTAGAGCCTTATTATCCCAGCTCGTCTGACACGGATGATAATGTATCGAACGACGTAAGTATAATTTGGCTACAATTATATTATGCTAGGTTTTATAATGTTTGTATTTTTCTTATGTTATATTATTACATATGTATGCATTGTATACATGTGAATTGTGCTTATGTCTTCACGGTATTAGGCAGGAAAAACCGATTTACTTTCCACTTGACTCATGGCGGGAATTTTAAATTTTCGTACTATTGACTGTACTTAGTAACGCGTACAATTTTCTTTTTAATTTAAGTAATTTTATAAACATAATATGTTGTTTGTATTTAAATAACTTTATGGAACAAGACATTTACTACATTTTATAAGATATTGTTACAGTTGAAGTTGATGTTAATACAAATAAAACGTTGGAATAAAATGAATGTGTTGTTAAAATGTACCTGACAACAAATACAGTTAAACATGTGTTGTACGTATGCTTTTTCTAATTTTAGGGGGAATTGCTGGCATCGCCAATTCCTTTTACTACACCATATAAAGTAAGAGATCCGATTGTTTTGCTCGAAAGATGTGATAAGATATGGGAGACATTAAAGTTAATAAAAAATGTACAAGGTAGCAAATGTTCACATGACGCAATCGATACATTACCACCAGAGATAAGTCCATCGTCACTGTACATTAAATACCAGCCAGTATTAGGCAATGACAATGCCGCATTGCCAAATTTTAAGTTTTCTGTAAAAACTACAAAGAAACTATATTATTGTTCAACATGCGGCAGACAGTATACTGAAAATCGTGCACTGAGATATCATTCTGAAAGAGTGCATGGCATTTACATAGCACCGAAAAGGAGTAGCAACACCATACTGAACTGGAAGAATACTGATAAAGAGAAGTATTGCAATGAGGCTGCGAAAGAGAAAACCGCTTTGGAAAAGATTCCTGTAAAGAAGAATGAGAATAAACTGTGTACGGATGCTTTGTTGCAACCTGTGCCAGTACAAATAGCAGAGCCCAATAATCCAAATATTCCATCCCAACGGAAAAGGAGAGCTATTTTAACGCGCGAAGCTAAGAATCTCACTGTCAGCAACACTGTAACAAATGAGCAAGAAAAAGAAGTGTTACCCAAAAAATTCAGACCAAACGAAAAACCGCATTTTCTACGCCATGAGGCGGTTTCGCCACAGTGTATGTTGTGCAAGCAGTTTGTAAAGGACGTAAAGAAGCACTTAACTGATTATCACAAAATAAATTCCCCGGATTTTATGTTAAAAGAAATTGAGAAAACGTCTGCCATATCTCAGATCAAGGAGTTGGAAAAAGTATATGTTAATAACGAATGTTCGAAAAAAGACGAAACCACTCAAGAGGAAGATTCTGCGCACTGTCAGAGAAAAAGGAAGCGAAGATCAAACGTGTCATCTCCGGGTGATTCTAAAAAAGTGCATGAAACTAATAGTAAGAATACTTCCCCAGTGCGGGTTTTGCCTGCAGTGGATGAGTTTCAATGTGAAGTTTGCCTTGGGATATATTCGCTTAAGAGTTACGCCAAACATATGCGCACTCACCAGATACGCGGGGAAACAAAAGAGAATTTCCATTTATTTAATTGTAGCTATTTGAAGTCTCCATTATATGTGAAACCGAAGGGATCTGTAAATTCAAGTGATCTGTCGTTGGAAGATACAAGCAATCACAAGGACACCAATGGAAATACGATTGTTCGCAAACAGAATAAGAAGGAGAAGTTTTCTATGAAGCATAAGCGCAAAGACGAAACTACTTGCTCATGCGGAAGAGCATTTCGTAATCCTCATACATTGTTCATCCATAAGGGAAAGTGTAATTTCCAGAATGAGGAGCTAGAGCTACCTACCAAAGGAGACGTATTGAATGCATCGACTGAGAGTGTCACGCGAAGTAGTTCCGACAGAGACTCAGGGATCGGGATCAGTATAAGAATAAAGAAAAAGAACAATTCGTACGAGGTTGTTGGCAAAGATGACGACAGTGAAGATAGGTTAAATGTCAATGGTTTAAAGGACTCAGGCGCTTCGTCAGATACTTCTGACGATTCTAGCCAAGAAGAGCCACAGGATCGATGTGAAATTCTAGAATCGTCGAAATATAGTGAGCACCACAGCATCTTGAAGATCGAACTTGCTGATGAAGATATTGATGTTGACATTGAAGAAGATTCACAAAACAGTCTTTGGAATAAGAATATTAATGATAGGCTTTCCATGGATGAAGTAACGAATGACTTTGCCAAAGAAGATGGACCGGCCAAACAACCGTTAGAAACCGAACGAAAAGAAGATAAGACTACTAAATTAAAAAGCACCGATAAGAAGCATGATTGCGTATGCGGGAGTTGGTTTAGTACTAAGAAGGATCTTGAGGCCCATACCGATGAACACCGTCAAAGTGCACATTTAATGTGCGGGTATTGTAAAGAAACCTTTCCGAATTTAAATGCATGGAACCAGCATCAGTGTTCTATTAGAGAGGGTAAGATCTTCGTTGATCTACCCATGCTGCTGAATTGTCCACAATGTAGCGCTGCATTCCATACTTTCAAAAAATTCGATGAACACATCAAACTCAAGCATATTGATTTTGTAGTGCCGTATCAATGCTATTATTGCCACAAGCGTTTTCCGAATCCTACGGCACGACAGTGCCACCTTCGCGCGGACCATGGTACGCCGCCTTGTTCTCTTTGTAAAAAGAAATACCCTGATGTCATGAAGTCCCGGCACGAAGGGTATCACTATGGTCTCGGATTTCCGTGCCATGTGTGTAGAAAAACTTACACCAATAGATTCTACTTGGCGGGTCATAAAGCGAAAGTGCATCCGAAAATAAGTACGTATAGTATAATATGTGATAATTGTAAATCCCGCTTTCCCACTGAAAAAGATCTTAAGACACATACGAAGGACGGAAATTGCCGAAAATCTTCGTGGGCGGCTAAAAAGATTGAAGTAGAAAGCTAAGGTGATTTAGTTTAGTGTGTAAAAACCGATGTATACTAACGAAATGGGGTATGACAAGATTTATAATCTGTCTTAGTATTTCCTAATTAGATAGAGAACGAAGAATATTATTGTTTCTTATGTAATTATGCAGTAGACCCCTAACCAACGCGGGTTTGAACAACGCAGGTCCAGTAGGCGGATTCCTTTTTTGAAAAATTTCGGGCCCGACCGCTTGATTATTTCGAATTAGCCTATTCCGTTTGCCATTATTCTCTATCGCGGCGAGTAAGCTATAAATTATGGTCGTCACAACAGTGGTGCCTATCGAAAAAAAGACAGAGCAGGACGCCTCACTCGATGTGACAACTTTTAAAATAACATTTTCTTTTCTCTCATTTTATTCTAAGAATATAGTAATAATACATACTGGGTGATTTATAAATGGATGTCAATACTTGAGGAGGTAAATCTACTAATATAAGGCGATCTACATACTTTTAAATGAGCCCCAAAGTAGAAGCCCCGAATGTTTTCGAACGTTTTCTTTAATCACCCATAACTCAAGAACCAAAGTATACGGGACATATGTTCATATAACGTTTTTACTTATATTAGTGTGTAGATTTACTCCCTCAAGTATTGACGTGCATCTATGAATCACCCTGTATAGCATATAAAATAAGACTTCCAGTGAACAGTAGCGTACTGTAGTTAAGTTTTTAGAGAGTAAAAAATTATACGCCGACTTTCGACTCTAATTCCCGCATTGTTCAAGGGTTAATTGTATCTTTCTCTGTAAATTCTTCGTTACTGCCGAAGTATATGCTATATAAAGGTGGGATGCTCTCATTATTGAATTTGAGAACACGATATCATTACGGTTAACAAATAGAAAATAAATGTGTACATAAAAACGTAGGTATTAGCAATATAATATGTAAGATAAATAAGGAATATGTAATAGCTGTATTACTGCGTTAATATATGATTTTCATTTTTTACGATTTGTACCTTACAGTGGTTTTTAATCTAAAATATTGAATAAAAGCCTAATTTTGGATATACCGTGTTTCTTAAAAAGTGATGTTGAATTTATAGAAATTGTAGCTTCTACTGTACAGAGGCATGTTGTTTTATTGTTTATTTTAATTTGTAATTAAATAGATTTTATTACCACCAAAGTATGAAATTTAGCGACTAGACGTGGATACCTCGGATCGGTTTATATTTTGAGCAGAGTATAAATGACTTGCAAAATCGTTAAGTGCGCAGCGTACTAATCAGTATTCGAGAAGCTCCTCTGTTAGAGATAACATTGGTTCAAGTTAACTACTATAAATTATAATGATGTTTCACGAATTTTTGTCAAAACATGAAAAATAATTCGTACAAAATTCATAGCGCGGCATGTATATAAATACATAGATAAATATTGTAACTTATGTTTTAGCTATTATTTGAATCATATTAGCTTGCAACATAACGAATTAAAGTAAGGATTTTTATTAAGATAAAAGATGTTGCAGTGAATAAGCTTCGAATATTTTCGATATAAGAAATGTGTATAAAAATATGTTAATAGCTGTAATTCAGTCAGTCGAATTATCAAGTATATCATAAATAATGATATCTTTGACCGCATATAGCAATTTAATGAGCTGCTGTTTATGATACCTACACCTTCATTTCATACATTACAAACAGTTATTGAATTTACCTTATGCCTTATTGCATGAGAACGTGTATGTCTCAGTGAAACTTTGTTGATCCATTGAAGTTGTAAAAATGAAATCAGTACCATAAGGAACGAAAGTGAGATTAATCGTTGTAATACAGTTAATAAATCAACTCTTAAGCCGAACGAAGCGAGACAGCGTTTGCAGAAAATATTTCAAAGTGTAATCTATCGAAAGGTGGTGTGTCTGTTTAGATAGATAAACCACTTCTTCCAGCATCTGCCTAGGATAACCCTGTTAAATGAATATACTGTTTCCGACAGAAAAAGTGCTCGAAGAATGCTCGAGCATCGATACACATACAATATCACAGATTAACATTAAGATTTAAAGAGTTGAAGCATATAACGTGTACAGGTGCAGGACAGTAATTAAAAAAGAAACGACAACGATTCGCTTATTTTTAACACTTCGAAATTTGTACTGAAAAACATTTGTAAACGTTACATGTAATAAATAATCATATTTTATAGTTTTATATCGCGTGAATCAGAATATTTGTATCCCAAGATGGTTTTCTATTGATAAAAGATCAAGTTTCCCTAGTATCCTGCGAGATATAGAGTCGCAGCAAAATCAATTGGCCGTTCAAGGCCTCTTAAGCCACCACCCCACCACCCCACTGTACCCTTTGATTATGTCGCTGTTCCATCTATCGTCCTATTGTGGCCACCTGCGAGTGCACGTTCTTTGTCGCTGGAGAAGGGGGGCAAGCTGGCGTAACGCGAAAGTGGGAGCGTGCCGGTCCATTATTCGCAGTAGGGGAGGTGCCCTAAAGGAGCCAGTTGATTTTGTTCAGCCTCTATAGTGACGGCCGTGGCAATCGGTGGGGGCCGAATTGAAAAGAGGGGGTAGCCGGCGCATCTGGAACGTGATCGCCAGGCGTCGCTTCGAGCGTACCCGCCGCCATCGAAGTTATAAAACCGATCAAAGCCGTACGGAGTTTCCAGGAGGGCGGTCGCGTTACGCTCGGAACCTTTTTTTTTTGTAGACAGACGGAATCCTTTCGAGTAAAGCACGCATACATAGCCGTATACATGGTTCGGTTTCGTGAGAGAGCAAGCATATAAAAAATGACGGGTCGTCGTGTGATTTGACAGTGAAGAAACGATTTAATGGGAAAAGTGCCTCGGTATCCTGTGGTTGGTATTCGGGGATCCTAACTATCGCCACAACACCCTGTAGACTCCCCCCATCTCTTTCACTCTGGTCAGTCGCGTCAGTTTTCGGTGCAACGAGGGATTCGATTACCCAAACGCAATTACCCGACGAGTCGGCTGCTTCAGGCGAGCAGATTTAAAAAAAAATGGAGAAAGGGAGCAAAGAGCCAAAACCGGCATCATTAGCGCGTATACATATACGGTGGACAATAGCCCGTGGCAGGAATTTCTCCTTTAAAGAAATCCAGAGGGTCGGTCTCTATCGGTCACGCATCGTCGTGATTTATAAAACTCGCCCGTTTACTTCCATTCTTACATTCGAATATTTTTAGAAGTGATCTCACTGCAAGACCGCCTCCTTAGCGCAAAATACGGCAATCCGACTGATTCGAAAGCGCAAAGGACCGGGTACCATTCGAGTGGTCCGCGTGAACGACGCCTGCTGGCAGATTCATTGCGATGTCCGCTCCAAAAGTATCGAACACGCCTCGCGGCGTAAAAACATTTTCCGCATCTGCCATTCTCCCCCGTTCCGACGAGGGGTGCCTCCGTTCCATCCCGCAGGCAGCGTAACCTTTGCCTCCGTTAGGGCGCAGGAGAATCGGAAAACGATGCCAATTCTTTTGCACGATTGTCACCGATCGTGGCCGGAATTTCACGTTATTCGCCTCGTCAGCTCAGCTGTTGCGACCATTGCCGGTGCGTGCGCTGAACCGGCGCAGAGTTTTCGGAGTGCGGCACTCTGTGGGTCGAAAAGTGTTCCACCGTGCATTGCTCACGCATCTCGAAACGTCGAAGCCAGCGTTCGGCTCGGCCTCGCTGCTTTTATCGCGGCGGCTCGTACACTTGAGAGGCGCGCAGTGCTCAAACGGGCACGGCCGAATCGATTTTCCCTGGTTGCACCGCTGGCGATACACCTACACGTATGATTCTTCGAGTCCCTCGCGGCTACCGGAAACTATTTTGCCCAGTTTCTGCTCCACGCACGCCACGGTGTCCCGCTGCGCGCCCGCGATCGCGTGTATCGGCCGTGCCCGCGCGCACGTCAGTCCCATCGCGTTAAAACTAAACCGCCTTCGGGAGGCGTCGCATAAATTCGCGATTCGTTTCCGGTTACTTAATACTCGATGGGCGCTCGTTGCATCTAATTGATCGGTGCCCGATCGGCACGCGGTCGGTTCGAGTCTTCGTTCAACGTGCCCGGGCTGGCTCGTCATATACCGTTATTCCACCCGTATCGCCCGTCGAGAATCCTAAAAATAGCGGCCACGAGAGAACGAAAGTAATCCTCCTAGACGTATCTAATGAATCCCCCCGATAACGAAGGAAAGAGCATACTCGGGAATTCGTTGGCTGAACTAGACCAGAATTCTTCTCGCGTGTAGCGTAAACGA
Organism: Andrena haemorrhoa; assembly: GCA_910592295.1. Taxonomy (NCBI): domain Eukaryota; kingdom Metazoa; phylum Arthropoda; class Insecta; order Hymenoptera; family Andrenidae; genus Andrena; species Andrena haemorrhoa. The sequence continues at coordinate 30,800,775 of OU342946.1, forward strand.
CATCAACCAGCCGCTGCTCCTTTCCTTGTTTTCTGCTGGCACGTCGCGGATCCCAGTTGGTGGAGCAATCGACCAACCGGTCGACGAAAGCTTCTAACGCGCACGTTGAATAAAGTTAGACGAGCCTCGTCCATTACCCTCGGTTGCTTCGACGGTTCCAGCGTTACCGCGGCGAACTGTCATCTGTGTCATTAAGCCAACTGTCCATTAAGCCGACTTGATTCAGCTTAGTCTGCGAAACTCTCCTCCCTTATCGACAACCGTGCGAATCTGCGAAATCAATTGCCACGATGAAACAACCGGCATATCCTCCGATAACGAGGATCGCTTTTCCATCAGCCTCGAAATCCTCGCTGTTTGGGATCTAGAAGGATCGCCCAGCGACTTGGGCGATCCCTAGATTCACCTGCTTCTTCTGATCAGCCGATTCGTCGTCTCGTTCGGGCAGATATCCGGATTCTGGCCAGCGGACCGACATTAGTAATCAGTGAACGGAAGGAAGGAAGGCTCGAGGCGCGGAACGCGAAAGGGCGGTGTGAGGCAAGGGTGAAACGGCGGAGGGTGAGGCCGTAGTGATGACGGGCGAGGAGGGAAAGTGCGGGGGTGGAACTGGCACCGGCGGTGGTGCCGGTGGTGGAAACACGAACACGAACACGAACGTAACCGACAACGCGAACAACATTAACGCCAATGTACACGCGAATGTTAATGCCAACATAAATGTCAGCCAGCAGAATGGAGGGCCGGAAAAAGCGCCCGTCGTCGGCGGTACCAACGTGGAGACTTTACCGCGAGCTGGCAAACAGGTAAGGGAATCTTCTTCACGTTCCACATTTTATCCCCCTGACGTGGGCAAGGCCAATTAACTCGTCGTTAAAAGATTCAGCGCTGCACTCGTACAAAAGGAGTAGGCCACAGCGTTGCGTGCAGCATTTCAGCTGTGGCCAGAGCGAGTTACTTCGCCTTCAATTTTCCAGTAGGCAGTCGGGAATACGAGAGGGGTTGTTTGCGATCCTTGTTTGGCAGATCCTGCCTCTGACTTTGGGTAGATATAGGATTTCCTGTTAATCGTGGTGCTGCGAAAACGCGTTACTAGTAGACATCTGGTGGAGGGTGAAGTCGACATTAAAATTAGATAAAGAGGCAGAAATTTAGATTCCTTTTATTATTTGCTGTGCTCCTTGTGGAAGATAGTTAACAATTACAATTTCACCCTGTGAGACCAGCTGGAGTAGGTAATTAAACGCACGCGTACTCCAAAAAGGGAATTCGAGTATTCGTCATTGATAAACTTTTGCCTCTGTTACATTTTGCATAATACAAATAATGTTAACATGTGTCATCATACGTATTATTGTCGAAAGTTTCCCCAGAGAACAATTTTTAAGTGGTAAGTCAATAGACTATGTACCCAGCAAGTAATTAGAAGTACACCATCTCAATTTTAGATCAACAGTTTAATACCTCGAGATTGAAACAAACTTCCCAATTGACATCACTGAAGGAACGTAAAATGGTGTGTTGCATCGTAAGGCCAGTGCAGCACACTGTATTTGTTACACGCATTAGTCACGTGGAACTTGTGTTCCCGCTCTTTTTATGGCACATTGATGCGGGTTCGTGTTACCAACGCTCGCTGCATTAAGGAAAACGAGCAGACGTCTCATCTCTTTATCTTTACAACGAAACATTAGAAAACGTGAAATTTTGATGAAACGCCGTAATTCAATATTCAGAAGGGGAGAAAGATGAACCCAGAAGAAGGGGGAGGTTGTGCATCTGGTTCTCACAATCAGTACTGGTAGTACCGTAAGGAACTGTGCAAGCGATTATTAAGTCCTACTACGGCGCATCTAACCGCGACGACGATCAATGATGATGATTTGGAGTTCCTAGAAGTAACAGGACTTGTATACGGTTTCTAATAGTATATTCGCTCATCCGTCCGTGACAATTTGATATTGTGACTCGTAATTTCAAAGCAGAGGGAACCGAAACGGGGCAACTAACGTTTCTTTCTCTCGCGCATAGTGCTTGGCTCACAAGGGGAAGAAATTACACAAACCCCGGTGATACGATTCCCTCTTTTTGTTTCTGTTTGCTAGGCGATGAAAAGAGTGTCTCGAGTGGCTCCACTGATGCATTCTTATTTTGCATACTTTCTGTTACTATGCGAAAGGGATTTTTGACTCCTCAACCGTCATAAATTTCCAGGACAATATCCTCCAGAAGGGGAACTACTTAGGATCCTCATCTCTATAAAATTACGTGCCTCGTAATGAGAAGACGGCAGCGTTATCTATAAGGACTATTATAGGTTCTGAAAGGTCAAAGTCGATGAGTCGAGCAAGAACGCAGCTGGAAGTCGAACTCTCAGCGAACTATTATACGAAAGCATATAGGGAATTAATGATATTCAGCTGTGATCATGTAATTATACTAAATAAGTGTCTACTCCACATCTACTTCTACGTTTGCTGGCGCAGTGGTGTACACCGAACGAGTTCAATCCAGTCCTCTCTCACTCGTAAGGTGTATTATATTCATGTATGTAATAGTTATAAATACACATTTCTATATTTCCTGGAGTAACACGAGCCTTCGAAGTTTCACACGGCTGGGTGTGTTGGATACTCGCTCGAATATAACTCTAATAGGTGGTTTAGTTCACTTTTTACTTGGGCAAAGCAATTGAAACATTGCGTTCTCTTTACTATACGTTAAGTGCACTCAATGAAGATTCTATTCAGGTCGATAGAGCACTCCTTCACGTTTAAATCAATTCAGCCCAGTCACCGCTAATAAGCTGACGTTCCAAGCATCCTCTTGTACCTACATCGCGGGGAATTCTTCGATAATATTGTTGCGTCGGGGCGATTCCACGACAGACCACCCCGACGCAAAGGATGGAATAATTACACGGATACACACACGACACAACTATATTTCTCTATACAGTACAACCCGTACGTCCGAACGCAATGGCGGTTGACTCTCGATTGACAGCTTGACAGGCGATCGATCCGATCGCCTTCTTCTCGCTGTCTTCTTATCTTCGCCGCGAGCACCAGCGGGCCATGGATTCTATCCATAGGGTGCTCGCAACAATATAGTTCTCACCATGTTATACACTTTTTAGACACCCGCTAGTTTCCAGGATTTCTGACAAAATCTCTATACCTACTACTCTACAGAATAGTGAAGTACATTGCAAATTGGTTGGGCACTTTTAAACAATTAAATACTTATACTCACCCAAATAAGAGAAATGTATCGTGACGACATTCTCTTCCTGATCATAACGTGAACAAAATTCTGTCCTTGAAAACGAGACACAACTCGTGCCTGCTTATGAACTGCCACTTCTAAAAATAATTCATAAGAATCTGTGGGAGTACACGGGGGCCGCGAACACAAGGAAATATCTATCATAGATTCATTCTATTCCAGCGTACAAAGAGCCCGTTAGGCTTGCAATGTTAGTGACTGATTGTTCCGGCTCAAAGGTCATGGTTAACGTAGGACGTAGGTTGTGAAAGGTGTATGGAGAGAGGACGTTTACAATTTTACGAGCCCAGACGTCCCATAAAATGCACGAAGGCAACTTCCCTGCATTTATACTTCTATTATAAATAGGAGCTCCAAATTGAAAAGTGTTAAATCATTTTCGTGATTGGTCAGTCTAGTCCCTTCTAACCAGAATTGCATTAAAATTGTCTGGTTACATTTTTCATTTCTTTAGTCTTGTAAAAAATTGTATTCCTTCGCTGTTTAGTGCACTGTTCCCTTATGTTCCTGTAATTAAAGTGGCGTTCTCTTTTTTTATTCGAATGCATTGCCAAGGGATGCGTTTATTGCATTGTGATTTTTAGTTGATGATTCTTAGCACTTATTTATTTTAATATTACCACATTGCCATATTCTATTAAGGATGTAGGTAACACTGATTTTTCATTAATGAAAAGAAGAAAAGCTGGTTACCCGGATGCAAGCACAACCATCACACTAAACAAGATACTTAAATATGTTTAACATATGTATTAAGATAATGAAATATTATTAAGTTAGAATTACATTCTGAAATACCAATTTTTAATGTGTTTTCTTTACGTTAACACATTTACCTTACCTTATATGGGGAGAGAGCTGGTTATTTGAATATTAAAAAGGTGGTCGCCACTGAAAAAAGTTTGGAAAACACTGGTTTATTGGCACTACCAAGGGGTAGTAACGTGCACACAGAGGTGTAACAGATTCGTATGGTTCTTTTATTTTTATTACGTCTATTGGAATCTTTCTTTGTAAGGCATACGTGTAGAATCAAACTCGAGCATAATACAGAAACAACAAGAAATGTCAGGCGTGAAAGCCAAGGATGTAGGTACTTTAGATTTTGTCGTACTTCATACTTCTGCGATACTTTATCAAAAGGGTAAGGCTGTTATTAGATTGCTTATCATCGTTCGTACTTCTAAGAAGTTCTGCCAACGACGATTATACCGACTCAGATTATCCCACTGCCCCACAACTTCGATTCGTTCGTAGTGTTCGTACGTGCCGCCATGTATCTGGTCAGCACACAGCAGTTTTGACTCACGTAAAATTACGTCACAATCCCATTCGTATGGACCTTGTAAATGTACCTCGTGAATTAGCCTTGATTCGTGCTACGAGGCCACGGTTACTCCATCTGAAATCATTTTCGTCGTACCTCCCATCCTACATATATGCAGAATGAACCAAGTCTAAACCTACATCTACCATCAAAGAATTCTCTGAAATTTTACACATTTCGTAGGCAGGTAAGAGATCGCGAAATCCACCCCTCAGACGGTAAATGGTCGGAGGTAGCATTAAGGCGTAATCGTAAAAACCGAAAGTTCAACTGCTTAAAGTTTGATTCATATTATTTAAATGGCCACTTAGCGCTTGCACGGGAGCAGAAAAGTAGTACATGTGTGCACAGAGGTGTGGGGAGCAAAAGAAAGAGGTAAGGTCTCAGGTTCTCCTCTGAACGATTTAAAGCGTAGATGTCGTGTACACGGTCCGTTCGCGTGCAATATCCACGGGCGCTCGTTCGCTGGCTATCGAACCTCGTAACGCTCGACATTCAATTCGACTTTGCCGTGGGATAAAGGACGCGATGGCCCTGCAGCGCCGCGCCGGTTGATGATGAATGTAGGTCATTTATGTTGAATCTCGCGAGGGGATGCGCGCGTCTCGTTACCTCCGACGTTCGGAGCACCATGATCGTTATAATTTCACGGTGCCCGCGGAGGGATACATTATGCAGGCACCGCCGTGTCTTGGCGCGTAAATTTATGAAGCCGAGCGCGCGAATACAAGCGATGATTCGAGTCGGAGTTGCTTCTGATTGCATACAATGCAGACGCCGTGCAACACACGCCCACGCTTGTTGGGAGTGCGCGAGCCTTTTTACACTACCCCCCTCATCCGGTTCTCGAGACTGATTAGGAAACACGTAGCTTAATTGCCGCGGCAATTTACGGCACGATAATTTTCCGGATTCCTCTCGAAGTCGTTACTGTTGAGCCCGAATTCCTTGGCCGCCGTTCATTCTTCCCTAACTTCCCTAGTGTGCGCACACACGGGCAATATTTCGAGGAAATAAACCCCGCGATCTATCAACTTCGTTCTAAGTTAAACATTGCTACCCGAGCTGCGTGTGCCGAGCGAATGCGTATACAACGCGTAGCGCACTAGTCCGAGTATCGTGCTTTAAGTAAACACGGTAGCCATCCGTACCAATTTCCCGTATCTGTAATTATTGTTTTTGCATCGCGCGCTAATGACGCATGACGGACGCTGCGTTCCAATGTATAAAAGCAACCTATTCCGAACGTATGCGCGGCGCGTAACGCACGTAACGCTCCCCACGTATCCACCTAATCTTCCCGCGTCCATTAGCGATACTGGATTTCTTATTTTATTTAGAAGCGCTCCTTCGCGAGGACTATATTCTCAGCGTATTTATCGCCGCGCCGCGCCGCGCCACGCCGCGCGATACATTAACCTGCCCGGTAAAACGAGCCTCCTGGCAGGAAGTGGATGGTTGCGTACAGAGGGTGGAACGTCCTTTGAGGTGTGCAAACGCGTCGAGGCCCTTTGCTCAGGCCAGACCGATTAAAGCGGGCGTTAAACACTCCGTTTGATCCTTAATAAAGTGACACGCGACGGTACCTACTCGTCGCGCGTTCGTTAAATTAGTCAGAGCCTACTCGGCCTCTCCGCCGGGGCATGCCTAATCGTGTTCAGCGCGCAACTTACGTGTTTTCTATTTGTCGATTCCCGACCGCATGGAACTGGGTTGCGAAACCGCATAAAGAGACGCGCGATGCTCGCCTCGTCTCCGCCGTGTAAAGTTCTTTCCGTGGGGTGTAAAGGTAGACTGAAAATAAACGTTTTCGCCTCGACACCGCAATAGCGTCGGTGCTCGGACAGGAAACGTGCGGCTGGCGGTACCGTTTTCACTGGTCGGACGTGTTCCACGCACGTGCATAGCCTTGCGTACGCGTTTCAGATCGGAAAAGGCCAGATCTGCATCTCTGCCCGATGTATAATTCATTGTTCGGGTTCCTTGCATGAGAATGCTTGGGTCGAGCATCATATCAATTCGAAGCTGGTTGGCTATGCACTTGACCTGTTGACTGCTGATCGTTATCAGCATTGCCCTCTGTGTATTTCAAGAACGATGCGACGATAAAGCTTTGTTACTTATTGTTAGCTCAAGGATTTCAAATTCGAAGGAGCGTTATATGAACATCGTTTTAGGATCTTAAATAACGTGAAAAGTAATTGCGAGTGTATAGTTGGACAGCATTTAGGAAGCTTCGTGTCCAGGAAAAGTCAGCCTTTTCCATGCCCCGAGATATATCACGAACAACAAGGGAAGGAGCGTGGTTTCTCGATCGCCTCGAAAATTTGGCACGTTGCCTTCGATGCGTACTTACGGGCGACGCGTGATATCGGAGACGTCAGTGATTGACCTACTTCTTACCGCGTGCGCCTGGTGAAATATCCTCGTGATTAAAAGCTTTGTAGGTGGCTACTGGGGTTATTCATCGGGTTCGACAATCGACTGCGATGTGTCACGAGCAGCAGCCTAATTTAATTATTAAATCGTGCCGGCCTCGAAATGCCAGGCGTCTTCTTTAAGCAGCCGTTTAATAGAGGTCTGCAGTCTGCACCAATGGAGCGTGACACAGCCTGCGCAGGCTTCCCTAAACGCATCATGAAAATCGGGGTGGTTAAAGGGCGTTCTGCCCTTTTTTCTTGCGCACTCAATACTTCCGTCTGTTCCTCTTTCTTTTTTTCTTCTCGCGCTCGTTCGACCCGGTAACCCGACAGCCACCCCTTTTCCCGACCCTTTCGCCGCTAAACTAGGGTTCATGACACCCCAACGTCATTTAATTTAGTCTCGAGGGGGCTAGGAGCAGCCTCTCGTACCAGTAAGCCCTCTCAAACGATTTTCGAAACCTGCTGCTTCGTCGCTTTGCTCCCGCAATTAAGAAACTCGAGACTTATTTTGTCCATAAGCGCTGGAAAATGATTCATCTTGATCGCGGTGATTGTTAGGAATTAAAAAATACCTTCTAGGCAACGAAGCCTTCGCCTTGGTACCTTCTGTCGTAGTAGATGTTGCGCTAGATATTTTACCAAGGTTGCTCCACGAATTGATTTGCAAAATTCTATTATCCTTGTGCACGTTTTTCATGCCCCTGTGTATGCCCCCGCGTGCTTAACGACGCGGAAATGCAGTCAGCGTATCCTTTCATAAAGCGGTGGCATCGATCGGGGTAACGTCGTTTTCAGTGGGTCGCTTGAACGTTTGTCGCCAATTTGTCACTGGCAGACGTCACGAGATTAAATGTGGATAAAAGACCGAGCGGAGAAAAACAATGTGAAAATTGCTGGATGGAAATCGAAATTCATCATAGACGCCCCAATTACTTCTCCCGTCGCACGATGCCATATCAATTTTTCAGGATCGATATATTATATCCTTGCTGAAAATACAGCAGCGGAATTAATAGGGGAGAAAGTTGCATTAAACTTTGAAAAGGAAATAAAGTATTCTATGCTATATAGTTACTGATTAATCAGTGCAATAACCTGTATCGATTAACGCAGGTGGGGTTAGGCATACTTGGTGCAACAACCTGCATCGATTATTGGGTAGCGGGTTAGGCTGGTTATTTTTTCCCCATATATGTGCGTGTATTCACGGGAGATTATCAAGATAATATTAAAACCTCGATCCCGACGCAACGAGCAACGTTCTGAAATCCACGACGCTGAACGTACATAGCCCAAGCCGTGTTTAATTAATTTTTCCTGCCGCTTTATATCGAGGCTAGTTCCCACTTTAAATTAAGCCCGCAGCATCTGAGGATACAACACCGAGCAATGGATGATATAGCTTTACGTAAACCGCTGATTCGCTGACACTCGAAGCCCCGAGTGCTTTTATCATATTAGACAATTTGATTACCCGAACAATCCGATTCACGGCGCTCGTGCGTAAATTTCAAACGTCGATTACTTTCCCGCTTCAGAATGTTCGCTCGTTGCCTTTCTTAGCAAACAAACAGAGGTACAGTTTTACAGAGGCTCGGCCGGGGAGGGAATTTCATTAAAACCTGTACCTAAACCACGCGCAACGTACACTTTATTTGCGGCAAAATAAAACGCGAATTCCATCGGCATTCTTTCGCCTTCTCATAACCCGGTGCCTTTTCACCGAGCGAAATTTCAACGGGATATTAAAATTGAAACTGACAAAGCTTGAAAGCACTTGAAAACACACGCGTCGTAGACTCCAAACAGAGATTTTATTAAAACATAGGTACTAACACAGCAAGTATAGGAGAATAATCTCGAATACAAAAAATTGGCGCCTCCTTGTTTATTATATTTCTGATTGTTCATTGGTTCGATGAATCTCTCGCAACACTTCACCCATTTCCTGTATCTCTTTCGATTTCTGTGGTCGAAATGTACCTACCCTATATTGATGCTCGTATCGAGCAGCGTTAATTAAGCAGCGGTGTGGATAGCGATTGAACGATAGGTGGACGGGGCGATAAGGGGGTTGGTGGATGTGGAAGGACGCGAAGAAGGAGGTAAGCGGAACGACAGGAATAGGGGGCGGTTTGCTGCAATAGCGCTGCCGCGTTCATATCGACCCGATCCACCAGACTCCATCTTGCTTGTCCCACATATACATGCACCTATTACTGGCCCGCGTACATACACCACAGACCGGCGCGGCCCTGCTCCCTGCCCGTGTTTTCCTCCTCTTTTCGCTTTCCTTTCCCCATTTACTGTCTCCCCCTCGAGGCCAGGCCTTTTCTCCTCTTTTGGTACACCGCCGCGCGACGGGAAGCGTCTCGTTGCAAACCGTCTGGAATCGACATACAATACACCGATTTCTACACTGGCTGATGGCTGCACGGCCAGCGGAATACATTACACTTCCGACTTTCTAAGTATCTGTTGCGGTGCGTCGAGAAACCTTAGACACAAACGCCGCGAAACGATCCTTTTTCACCCCCGACGCCGACGGTGTTGCGTGTTTGGAAAGATAGCGCCAGCCTCCCGGCGTGCTCGCGGTACGGAAGCAGGCCTTCCTTAGAGACGGATACCCAGTTAGAGAGGGAAAGGTGGCGCCCGAGAGTTTTAGCCAAGGTCTGCCAGCAGCATCGCTGTACCTATATTTTTAACCATTCGATATTGTGTGATAACGTTATGCAACGGTAGGGACGACAACCTTTGGATCGATACTTCTATTGGCACGTTCCAGGGGAAGATGCTAACTGGAAGGCGTGCGAAAATGCGCGCCGTTTTCCAATCTGTTACTTAACGAATGCTGCGCCGCATTTTACAGCGGCGAGTAACGCGATGCCGCAATACCTTTCGCAATGTCCCCTAAAATCGCCAAGGTATTCAAGGTAATGTTACCGCAGTTTCGTAATGCATGCATCGCTCCGAGCAGTTTAAAAATTTATATTCGATGGGACGCGAGTATCTTTTGAAAAACTGTTTTCAAGTCTTAAATCACTCGTCTTATGTATCAAGCGAGTGTAGCGCCAAAAGGTTGCGACACAGAGGTGACATCATTGCGAGCTACTTTGTGGTTGAAATCTCGCCTGACCTCAAAGTTGGGCCGACATAAATGTTGCAGAAATTACGAATGAAATACTACCATCGATGTAATCGATGTAATCGATGTAATCGATCTAATCGATCATTGGCCTGGTTGTTTCGTAACTGGCCCTCCCGCGTCGAACCGGAAGCAGAGTTTAAGATAAATGGTCACGGTGACCAAGGGCTGCGACGCGTCTGCGTTATTCGGCTCATTCTACTTGCAGGAACGTTCGCGATGAACCGACCAATGCAGCTATGAACTCACGCAGCCGGTTACCTTCATTTCTCTCTTCCAAGTACTTATCGAAAAAGAGCCATAAACGAGTTGATGAGGTGGATTTATTGTTTATGGGTACAGGATTATCCTACTTCGATATCTATCTCTGGAAGAGCCTTGAAGTCCTTTGCGCACAGCGGAGCTGGAATCCTTCTTTCGCTCATCCATTTTACGCGCTGTTATTTGCTTAGCCTACTTTCGAAGCCAGAGAGGGATAAAAATGGAGGAGAATGAAACACTTGCGAATTTATTCAGCCATTTTACCTTTAGATTAAATGGAGATATACATATTCATTATTTCTCTCAGCTTTCTCAGTGTTTCTATTTCGAAGCTACTATTCCCAATATATTCCTCGTTGCAAGACAATCTCTACTGTGAACGAGTGGGAATACTTTCCCTAAATTCTTACAGTTACAGTTACTACATGACCAACATCTTCAATCTTAGATTTGTTGACTCCTGTAGACTTAGATTAAATATATGAAGAGAGTACAATATTGCTACGCAAATATTTCTAATTAATTTTCAAATCAGGGGACGGTGAAAGTTACGTTGCACAGCGGGGTAACTAAGGTTCTGCTAATTCTGCTGGCAGCGAATTGAAATGTTTGTTGGGAATGTTGCACCGCAGTGCACACCGTAACGTCACGGTAAACTTCAATCGACAAATTCTGAAATATCTGCGTTTTGTTCGTGACGCATGCGCGGCGAACACGACCTCGACCCTTTCAACCACGCTCTTCATTGGTCCCCCTCGGTCAAAGCTGGAGCTCTCCTGTTCTCGTTTCCTCCGGCGTGTCGACCATACATTTAATTAAGCCCCAATGAAAAGGACGCGTTGGCGGCGATGAAGAGATTACGTTACTGGCTAAAGTAAACTGACATATATTCCAGTTTCAGGAACAAACAGATCCTCGTGTAGCGAAAGGCGTGTTCCCTTAAAGAAAGAAATTCGCGGCTGGTGTTGTAGGTACGCTCACTGATCCCATTTCAGGCATTCAGAGGAGCAAACCCGGACTACCGCTCATTGATAAAAAATAGTAGGTATCTACAACCTATTGGAATACATTATTGCTACTAACTCTATTTTGCAAAAAATGTGGGTTAATTCGCTTTTGCTCTCAATGATAGTCGCTACTGATTTGTACATTTTTGTATATACTATATATATGTAGTCAGTTATCTCAAGCATGTTTTAAACAAGAGTGGACGAAAGAAAGTTTACAATTTTTAAAATTGCATAACTTTTTTCTAATTGGTCCAAAGTTCCAAACAACATGAGTTTTTTTAAGAAGCTAGAAGGATTGGTTTGCTAAGTGGTGAAGTTTCGAAAAATCGCGAAATTCTCGAAATCAGTGATTTTCGCCCTTATTCTGCGATCTTTAAGCGTTTATAGCTCAGAGCAACGTTAACCGATTTTGATGAATTTTTAGGCATGTACACAACTCACCTCAATCTACAAACGTTTCTTTTTTTTTTTAAGTTAAAAAACGACATTTACTATTTTTTTTTGCTATTCCGACCAATCGCATTTATTTTCAAAACGACGAAATTCGTCACTTTTTTTCGGCCGCCACTGTACATATATTAGATTTCTATGACAGGGAGAATAGTGCAACAGTGCAACAACCTAATGATGTACCTGATCTTAGTATACCGAGTAACTGATGAAAGTAAAGCCAAGGGTGCTCAAACATTCTGTCAGATTTCGCCTCCCATGGAAGCTACGCTATACATTCTGTGATGCGATTAGACTATACCCTTCAGCATGATATAACGGTATAACAGGTTCAGGGTTCAAACGTTTGACATCATCAAATTGACATCGGCCGCTAGGCATACCGTTTACCCACCGTGTGGAGCAGAGAGTTATCGTTTTGCAATCTCCCAGGGCTGTATAAATCAAAACAGAATCATCAGAGATCGGCCTTCATCTGTTCATATTCTAGTTACATGTACGCAGAGTGCAGACCAACGAAGAAAACATCAAGCCTTTCTAATAGTAATGTAAATACCTATTATAAACAAACTGATTCCTCGGTTACGCGTAATTTCAGAAAAACGAATCTGCCGTCAAGTTATCACAGCTTCTGACTCAATGTCGCTTACGGTACATGACGAGTCCGGATGACTCACGGCTGCATTTGCCCCGCGCGCACGGGCAAGTTGAAAAATTGGGACACGCAACAAGGAGTGCATACAACAATTCGTGACCCAATTTCCGATGCCCTGTACATATAAATCACACACGATTCGCTTTCACCGACGGGCACCGCGGGATATTTCTGAATACGTGCTTGATTACTGGACTACCTCTGTCAGTCACAATAACCCCGAATGTCCCAGCCACAGACAGAGGAAACATTTAACCGATTTAACGGGAGTACTTCCGTCCAACTGGCTGTACGAGAGCTGTACACTATCATCTTAGCCGTTGAACGACTCCTGTCACGCTGGAGCATCGCTCGAGTCACGATCCAGGAATTTCGTTAAATACCTTGGACAACAGTTCTGCCCCGAGGATGAGTCATTTCCACGATTCGTTTAAACACACTTGATTTTATAAATCCCGAAATTTTCCTGTTACTTTCTGCTTCGACTAGAGTTATATTGAAATTTTGGAGCACGCAGTTGTTCTTAATTCTTAATGACTTCCATTGGGGATGTATATTCGTTTATTTAGTTAAACGGAAGTCCTTTGATAAATACATGAAACAATACACTGAGCAATGAAGTAGAGAAAGAATTATGCAAATAATGGGTAAATAAAGTAGAAGCAAAAAGGTACGAACGCAAAACCAAAATAAAGAGAAGCTAGCAGCTAGTTACAAATATGATTGATAACTCTAGATCTAAATGTATGAAATGAGCAGTCGAAGAAATCGAATAGTTTGTGCACAGTGTTAACATTCATACACATACGATTGAAGGGATTGTAATTCTCCATTAACGTTCTGAATATTACGGCGAGAAAGGGCGGCGCATAGTTCCATTTTATAAGGTAATTATGTTACAAACTTTTGTACGTTGCTTGTAGTCGTGATGGAAATTCATGCAGTGTAATGAATCTTTCCTTGCACAATCAATAGCTACCCTTTGTGCGCGTTACTGCCTGGATGCAAATGTGCGGTGAAGATTGTTTAATCATCGGCGGATTATTACTATGGTAGGGAAGTGTAGTTTCGGTTGGAATTAGATGAGTTCTCCTTTCTTTACGGTGTCAAAAGGATCTTCCGATTCTTGGTTGGCATCCAAAAGTGCGGAGGCTGTGAAATTTTGGTGGTCGCTGGTGAGTCAGTGGTAGCGAAGAAGTAAGTGCTTCTTGAGCGAGTGCATCCGGTGCTTCAACTATTATAACGGTAACGAATCTTCAGCATCCTACTGTTAAAGTTAGAAAGTACGAAACGCGATTTACGAGCTCCAATCACTTGTTTCCTTTAGTACTTATGCAGCTCTCAAAGGAGAAGAATTATTGATAAAAAAGTAAGGGGGAAAGGAGGACCAAATATAGTGTATTCTAGACTACTTACAACACTAATTTAACAATGAAAAACTACTATGAAAATGATTAGAAATTTGAGAAATCATTGTGAATATCAAAGAATTTGAAACGAATTTGAAACTACACAACGTGACAACGATTATTTATTGAAGCTTCACAGCTGAAAACTCGATCCCCTTGACCACTAAACGCACTCCACAAGTCCCAGGCGAGAGCATGTCTTCTCTCTTTGCTTCACAGAAACTGACAATCTTCTACCGTTTTTCCACGCTTGATTTCATTTTCTATTTCTAGAGTAGTGTACGCAATGGACATTGGACACAAGTGAGCGTGCCTTTTAAATCTCATTGAAAACCATGACTCGGGGACCAGTGTTTTCACTAGATCGAACATTCCGTCATCGTGGCCGAGGAGAAATCATCGTGGATACTTGTAATATCGAGGCGGCCGGCCACCTGATGACCTCAACGCGCTCACGATGTTGGACGTGATGTCATTTGTCGTCTCTAATGTGTCGCGATTATGCAAGAGGTGCCCGTGTCGGTGGAAGCGGGGTTCGATCCCGAAAGCGAAACTTGGGGGTCTCGGTTGAATTAATTTGATAGACGCTCGCTTAATTGGCATCGGTCGTAAGCGCTTAACCTGCCTTTTCATCGGGTATTCAAAGTGTTTACGCGTTTCCATTTAAACAGTCGAGCACTCGTCCTTCTGGACACAGAAATTTTCCGTGCATCGCGATGTGTACGTTTACCTTTAAAATCAATAGCTTATTAAACACTCCCAAGCTCTTGGAGGCAACTGTATTTATATAGAATAACTTAGATAGAAGAGTACTTATCAGATTGAAGCTGAGGAATTGCTATACATACCTACATCCTGGTACATTATCATTAACGAATCTTACGTTAAACGTTGACGCGGCATGCTCGTCATAAATCAAGAGTATGAGAAGCATATGTCGCGCTCGAGCCATGCCTCTTCTATCTCTGTTCAGAAGATACGGCGCGCACTCGTTCCAGGTAAGTATTTCTCGTGTCGTTTTCATTGATAGGCGGCATTAATTCGAAGGAGATGTTCGTCGAAGATATTGTTTCGCAGCAGGGCTGGGCTCGTTCGTGGGAAGTACCACCCTGCAAGGACTCGCGGGAACCTTGCTGCAGGTGGATTCTCAGCGCGGCTGATAAAGCTAATTAGAGCTGCTAGCAACGGGAGGAAGCCCTTTCGTTTTCGTTCGCCGAAGAAGAGGGGAAAAAGAGCAGGATCCGCGCGCGAAACTAGCGCGGCCCGCGTTGCATTTTCGCACCTTGACGTTATTTTTAACTATTGTGTCCAGCATCGCGGCGTGTAGTAGGTTGAGGTCTCGCGGCTGAACGTGATTCGGCGGTTCTGGTCTTTGTCAAAGGATTCGGCCGAAGGAAACGTATTTTCAGAGTTCTCGATTATAAATATGAGCTTGGATAGAGTACTGAAGAGAGTATTCGATTCGAGACCAACCAAAATCAACCATTTCTCACACACTTTTGAACGAATACCCCCTTAAGCACACATGGGAATAATTTTAGCTGACCTTCTTGTTTCAAGTTTCAAGCATTCCTCGACATTCCTCGAAATTGTATAATACTGTAATAGATTGCAATTCGCATGGTACATTCATAGAAATGATATTGATTGAACGTAGGAGAGTATAGATAAATTTACAAGAAGCATACACTATTTCGCTAAACTGTGTATTCAACGCACACGTACTTACTGTCTCAATGAAGTACATACATGTGTACTCTTTAATCCGTAGCCATGCGTAGTTCTTCCTCCTACGTTGATACTTGCAATTTGTTACTACCGCCATCAGCCTCGCTGACATTTCACTATTAATACCGCCGCAACCATTACTAATTATACAACCGGTGGCAACGTCCGACATGCTGTTTCATGAAATAGCTGTCAGAGCCAAACAATGAACTTGCCAGACCTCTTTCATTTGTTGACACAGTGGCAACGTTATCTTGATTACGATGCACAGCATAATTCCTTTCACATCGTCACGGATGACCAGTGGCAGTGGTAAATTAGTAGATGTAACGTTAGACGTTACGTTTCGTCACCATAAACCGTACGAAATTATTCCGGTAGCCGCGGACCTCGATGCGCTCCAAGACAGCGCAACACGTCAGTTATAAAATTAACACCAGTCACAACTGCATTCATCGACAAACAATTCTGTATTTCCGTTGATTTCGTCATCCGACCTTTTGTTGCACCTTCCGAACAATATTATCGATGATATTATTAATGAAAACACGAAGCTGTTTCAACCTCGATTGTCTAATCCCTCGATTAAGCTTTCGTTGCTCCTTCTTCTTGTCCTCGCTGTCCTCAGCCATGCTTCGTTTCCCCGACTTCCTGTTATCCTTACTCCAACTGTTACCTGCTTGCGCAGTCACTGAACTCGGTCTCCATTCCTATTGTCGTACTCCTAATTACTGTCCTTCGCGTTGGTCTCCGCCGCGCGCTTTAATTCTCTCGCTCTCCATTCACGTGAACTGAAACCTTCGGCACACCGTTGTCCCTCAGAGATAGAAACGAGATTTTACCGACCGCACGAAAAACTGAACCTCCGCTGCTTTCACGATTTTTCTACCGGTGGATCTCTTGTTTAATGACTGGTGAAGCATTTGGTGTTCGAAAGCGGGGAAAGAGGTCCGTGTATCCTTCAACTAAGAAACTGTTGTGCCTGTTTCCGCCATGGTGTGCACGGAACCTTGTCAGTTCAATTAAATCTGCGCATGCTAGACGTATTATCGATGTCTTCTTGCACAACTGGTTCGTGACGCTAACTAATTTTGTGGTAGGTACTTTTAAATGGGAAGCTCGTGAAATAATAGGAAGTCAGTGAATTGACAACGCGTGATGAGTGAATTAAGGGGCCTTCCCCTTAAAAAAACTTTAAGCGGCATTTGAGAAATACGCTTCCGAGAACACTTGGGAATTAATGGCCTTTCGAAGGAATTCATATTTTTGGAGGACCCCCAACTTATGCAACATGTTGAAGCTCTTCACGTGCTAGATATCTTACCGGGCGATGAAGTCATTTAACCGGAAGACCCTGCATTTGTTTTAAACGGCGTTTTAATTGTCATCATCGAGGCACTTGTGTTTCAACCTAATTCATTCGCATCACGCGGACGTGTAAATGCGATTCGTTCGTTTAAATGTCTAAACAAAGGGCACCGGCGCGGCGCGGCGCGGCGGCGCGGCGGCGCGGCGGCTCGGAATAGCTAGCGAGGTCAGGGTCTTGAATAATTTGCAATATCGAATGGCGGCTGGACGATTGCTCCGCGTCAACCTGTATTTCCGGTTGTCGCTTTGCGACGTGAACTCGGCGCGGTCATTCGTACGCATTCTATGGCTACAGAAGTCAGTTTGGTGCACGGGATAGCTATAGTTAGCTTGGTACTCGGCCAGAAATTGCAGCAAGACGCATAGCTATTATGCTTATCGTCATAACACTCTTCGAAACGTCGAAGCCTAACAACACACCTCGGATTTAGCGAAAGCTGTTACAAAAATACAAACTTGACACCCTCATAGTCTCTTTCTATAATCATCAGCACCCAAAATCTTGAGTCGCCTAATATGAGACCATTTCTTTAAAAAATCATAACTCTCGACTAAGAACACTTTTATTAAAATTCGGTACACGTTTTAAAAGTATTTAACATTTACCATTTTAGAGATATTTGTAATTTAATCGAACCACTTCAAAAACTTTCTGCAACGTATACGTATACATATACGTGCTTGCTTAAGACTCTTAATTGATTTAGACAAAACAAAACAGAATCGCTACAACATTCAAGAGTTCTGTAACGTAGATAAGCTGAGGTCTCATATTAAGTAACTTTACCCTATACCTTGAAACGTGAAGCTTCAAGTGACAAAATGGTAAATGATTGTTCTATTCCTTCTTTCACGAAGAACTTTCGCATTTCATTTTGCCACATGATTTTAGGGGTGGCTTATATGAAATACTATATTGTCTTGTAAGGTGTAAGCAAGGCATGTTTACTATTGGATATTAATGCATAAGGGAAGGATGAATCGTGGCTGACGCCGCTGTTCTATGTTTAGACTTTCTTCATCTTCCGCAAGGGATTGTAGAAGCCCTTAAAGCGTTGCTGGCCAGACAGCAAGCGAGGGTACTCACCTGCGCGTAAGCCATTAGCTGAGACAGTTTTCTTAGAACGGATCAGCTACTGTATCTTAACGTGTAGAAAATTGATACGTGCTTGCTTAGTCTCTCTTCCTTTAAGCTAGGAATCTTCAAAAATTCGGAGAGTTCGAATAATTAAGTGATGGATATTCGTATCTACTAATAGAGTGTCTACATTTTCCTTCTAGAAACCTTCATACTGTCACATTATTATTATTATTATTATTATTATTATTATTATTATTATTATTATTATTATTATTATTATTATTATAAACGGGAATCCCCATTGTATACAAAATTATATAAACAATAAAACTTACATAATGCAATTTATCGAAAAAATACAATTCTATGCATCTTGTATTACCCTTGTACGCCTAATGTTGTGTCTACCTTCCTTTAAATTTTGTTTATCAACCTAAGGTCTGGAGGTCGTGCGAGCTTGTTAAAAAAATGTATTCTTCTCTGATATAAAAATTTTGCAATGACAGATCGTTATCAGTCCCATGAATTCACTTTCCAGACAAACTCTTCTGCTACTTCTGTCAAATTTTTATTCAACTTCACGCGTCCACGTACATTGCGCAATTTTTGCAACGCGAGGAGATGTATTTGCTTCGCTGTTATTTTCAACGTGACCGTCGATATGGACAGTGCACTTCTTCTCGCGCAAACGAAGGTATCCAATCAACGCGGGCCTTTTAAGGAAAACTATGTCGTGTTGGCTGCATACACCTGTAAATAGAAACCGACCCTTCGGTAGCCCGATAGTCGATTCCAACGAAGAAAGTCAATCGACGACCGGTTTTTGTTCTCCCCGGGATTGGAGGAAAGTGTTCCTTGGTAATCGAGCGTTGCAGTGTGTTCTTGAAACATTCATCGCACTGCGAAAGCATTTTTACATTGTCAATGCAATTTTCATCGACGAATATTGCATATTATTTCATTAGCCACTTGTTTGCCTCCACGATATTTACATAGGATTTCGTCCATCATAAATGAATGTTCAAATAAACATTTCCAAGACAACACCAGAGAAGATTTCTTCACTCTTCCATTACAAAACACATAAACGAATGAATTACAATACAGTCATCTCTCCAAACAGGCAGTGTAACTAAAGATTACACCCAGCCTAAGCTTCCAAGTTTGTTCTACAAACCTTTCTCCAGAACCTATACCGCTTGATGGTTGGTTGAGAGTTGAGAGGCTTGCACAACTATTAGTGGAAGGATTATGCGAGATAACGGACGTGTCTCTAGAACGAAGACGAAGTAATGGGTGCGTTGACCGGGCGCTCGCCGCCGCGCCGGGGCTTTTGTCGCTCCTCCGCGGAAGATGCAACCCGCCTCGGAGAAAAATGGGACGGGCGCAGGTAGTTTAAGACAGTGAAAGAGGACGGGAGAGACAGACACCAGAAGGGACTATCCACGTGTCGGAGTAACGGTCCGCTGAATTATTTAAAGCGCGACGGGAGGACTTTGCAAGCGCAGGAGGTTCTTTGCACCCGAGTCGCATATACGAGACAAGCACCGACGGATTTAAGTACATCGTAGATACATATGCATATCGAGAAATTACACGCCATACCGTAGGTAACGCCATTTGAATACCGGCCAAACTCTTGGGCTTCGTCGCGGCGAGCAATGGCAGGATTTCGGATCAAGTTGCCATCCACTGAAGATCCATCTGTCAATTGAGCCGAGTTTATTTCGCGTTCACTTTTTACAATATTCGAGTTTCAGTTTCAAATGTTAACCAGCATTTATTGAGAAAAATAGCACATTGTGCCGAGACTGTTGATTCCGTTATGCAATGTCTTGTTATAAACAGGTTTTGTGCTTCTTGAGACAAGCAAAGTCACTTGTTTCAGCTTACGCAATCTGTATATGACGTTATTGTGCGTGGAACCAGTTTTTTTAATTCAAGTACTCTGAGTTTGCGTTGTAAGAGCGCGAGACGAAGTAGATTGCTATTAAAGAATATGACGAAATATGGGAGCGCTAAGAATCTAGTAGGAGTTTCCTAGATATTCGTCTTCCACTGGTAATTATAGAAAAGCTCTAACAATTTATACCAGATTTAGAACCAATTAGGGCTCCATGAACGGTGAGCTCTATTTTCACGAAACTCAATGCCTCCATATTTAAATGCGGATTACTTCCCGTGACCAAAAGAGTAAATGGCATTAAGATGCGCTCTCCTTTATTCTCAACTACCACGAATTACATTCGACTTGGAGATAAGCGACAGAAGCTCCTAAGATTACATTCCTCCAGAAATTTTTTAATCTATCTACACTATCAGTAACTATGATTCTCAACTCCACAAGTCAAACACCACGATGGAATATACATATTCGCGGCTCTGATTTAAGCCCCTGCACAAAAGGATGCCCCAGACAGCGGCTGGAAAGAACGTACGTCTCGCGTTACCTTGAACTGCAACAATGTTCTCCCCCAGACGCGCTTACTTATGGCGTTGTCGGTTGGTGCGTAGGCCGAGGCACGAGGATTGCAGGTCGCGAGGCGAGCGCCTGTCCCCGGGGACATGGAGCGCGACGGACAGAGAGGAGCGATTGATCGCGAAACAGGGTGAAGGAGATCGCCAACGATAGGAAAGGAGGGACAGAGGGATTACCGGGTCTCGCTGTTTCAGACAGCGCGGCGCCCCACGCTCTATATTAATTACTTATCCGCAATATGATTCGAAGTAAACAGCGCGGCGCACCTACTCCTTTTGATTAATCCCAATTGCGCTTGAACTCCGCACGCGGAACGCGATACGGCGAAGGTCGTGTGAATTTGATCGATTAACGGGCGTCCAGTCGAATTCGGTATATGTACCTACTTGCGCTCTTTATTAGCTCCATAAAACACAACTGTGACGGTGCTGATACGAGATAGCTACCCATTCTGCGAATTTACGAAGCTTAGTGATTGGCACCCCGGGAGCGGAGCACTCGATTATTTACTGCACGCTTCGATTTTCGATGCTCACGCGCGGTATCTGCGACAAGTGTCCCCTTTACATTCATACGTTTTTCGCTCGGCTGGGCATACATGACGCGCGACAAAAGCAACCGCAGGAGAGAAGCGCAATGAATGGTTAAACGCGCGCGCGCGCGCGCGCGCAATACCCGACCGTGACAGAAAGTATCCAGGCAGAGTTACGCTGTCAATTAACCCGATCGCTTTTATTAGTTGGCTCTTGCTATTTCTCTTTTCAGAGCGACCCGAGCACGGCGTTTCTGCGAGCGGCTCGTGCTGGCCAGTTGGAAAAGGTTCTGGAGTACCTGGAGTCGGGGGTGGACATCAACGCTTCGAACGCTGTAAGCTGACGCCTTAATAATCTCAGTTCCCGAGGGAATTAAGCTCGTGGAATGAGTATCGTGATAAAGATCGGTGACTCGGAATGGGAGGATAGACGGGAGATACATGACGATGCATTAATTACAGAATGGCCTGAACGCGTTACACCTGGCAGCTAAAGATGGACATTTGGATATCGTCAGGGAACTGCTGAACCGTGGCGCAGTAGTCGACGCAGCTACCAAAAAGGGAAACACGGCACTACATATAGCTTCTCTTGGTGAGTGGCCATTACCATTCTTATCATTCGTGTGCTTCTTATGCGGGACAAGGACGAGGATTTTTCTATTCCGTGCCGCGTTGAAACAGCAGAAAAAAATATTATCAAGCAATACATTAAAAAGTGCATAGCAGTGAAATATTAGCATAGATTTCTCTATTCATTGGGTGGGACGTTTCCAAGTCCCTTTTGTCGCGAACAATAGTGTATGTTAACTAAACATCTGATTGCAGCTGGACAGGAGGATGTGGTACAATTGCTCGTGCAACGAGGTGCTTCTGTGAATGCACAGTCACAAAATGGGTTCACGCCACTGTACATGGCTGCTCAGGAGAACCATGATTCCGTGGTGAAGTACCTCTTGAGTAAAGGTGCCAATCAGACGCTGGCTACCGAGGTTCGTTAATTGGTGTCAATGCCTCTGTTCATTAAAATACACCGCGGCATCTGCGAGCACATTTAATTGCAAGGTCACGCCTTCTGTCTATGCCCTTAGGACGGGTTCACCCCATTAGCGGTAGCGATGCAACAGGGCCACGACAAGGTGGTGGCGGTTCTGTTGGAAAACGACACTCGTGGTAAAGTTCGACTGCCCGCCCTCCACATTGCTGCCAAGAAAGACGATTGCAAGGCGGCTGCCCTACTTTTACAAGTATGTCGCAATAATTAGCCATCGAGCCATTAGGCCTGCGCGCGATCCGCTCCGCTCCGATCCGCCGCGACCGAATCAGTTTGACGTTGACTTTTCAGAACGATCACAATCCGGATGTAACGTCGAAGAGCGGCTTCACGCCGCTGCACATAGCTGCGCATTATGGGAACGATCGAATCGCTTCCCTGCTCTATGACAGAGGGGCGGACGTGAACTTCGCGGCGAAGGTAGGTTCCTCGATATTAATTCGCGGCGTTCTAACAGCGGAGCAAGTTAATGTACGATTGCGTGTCCCGTCGATGCCCAGCACAATATAACGCCCCTGCACGTGGCGGCCAAATGGGGAAAGATTAAGATGGTGAACCTGCTGATGAACAAGGGGGCGAACATCGACGCGAAAACGAGGGACGGTCTTACCCCCCTTCATTGCGCGGCCCGGTCGGGCCACCACGAGGTCGTCGACATTCTGATCGAGACCGGTGCACCGATCGGCTCCAAGACGAAGGTAAATATCCCCGTCGGTATGCACCTGTGCGCTACAGGTAAGAGGTGGCTGGTGGTCAGTCCGGACTCTTGCTTTCTGTTGACAGAACGGTCTTGCGCCGTTGCACATGGCTTCTCAAGGAGATCACGTTGACGCCGCGAGGATATTATTGTATCATCGTGCGCCGGTAGACGAAGTGACGGTAGATTACTTGACGGCGCTACACGTGGCAGCTCATTGCGGGCACGTTAGAGTGGCTAAGCTTCTGCTCGATAGAAATGCCGATCCGAATGCGCGGGCACTGAACGGCTTTACCCCGCTCCACATTGCCTGCAAGAAGAACAGACTGAAGGTTGTTGAGCTCCTTTTAAAGCACAAAGCTAGCATCGAAGCCACCACAGAGGTATATATTCTCATTCCCTCTGTCCACTAGGTACTTTTCTTATTCAGTAGTTCAGTGACTTACGTCATAGATATCGCTGTACCAGCTTGTACTCTATCCATCCTAGTCTCGGATAAAATCTCAGTAAAATGAGTATTTAGAGAGAAGGCTATCGATAATAGAGGATCATTTAACACTAATTATACTAAAGGTCTTATCGTTTCATAGTAATAACAGATTTATTTTATTGCTTAGTCTGGATTGACGCCCCTGCACGTAGCGAGTTTTATGGGGTGCATGAACATAGTGATTTATTTATTGCAACACGCAGCTAGTCCTGATATACCAACCGTAAGGGGCGAAACGCCTCTGCATTTAGCTGCCAGAGCGAATCAGACTGATATTATCAGGATACTTCTTAGAAATGGTGCCCAAGTTGACGCCAGAGCAAGGGTAATGGAAAACATTTAATATCTCTCCAACTTTCGCTATAATTTCTGTTTTAATTCTCCGTTCGGTCACGTTATTACTCCCGCGAGCAGTTTACCCCGCGTGAAATATGCCTGACACGTAGTAAACGTTACAGGAAGAACAAACACCACTTCACGTTGCGTCCCGTTTGGGCAACGTTGATATTGTGATGTTATTACTTCAACATGGTGCAGATGTAGATGCTACGACAAAAGACTTGTACACACCGCTGCACATAGCGGCTAAAGAGGGTCAGGAGGAGGTACGTCTTCGAATATACGTGTAATCGATTGCTTGTGACTGGTAACAATTTATGGTCCTCGACAGGTTGCGTCCGTTTTGTTAGAAAACGGTGCGTCGCTTACCGCAACGACCAAGAAGGGATTCACTCCTTTGCATTTGGCAGCTAAATATGGTAACATGAACGTGGCGAGACTATTGTTGCAAAAGAATGCACCGGTCGATGCTCAAGGAAAGGTAAGCAGCAGTTCATCCATCTACTCTCTGTCAGGATCTCGATATTAAACAAGATCGTGTGAATTAATTAAAAACAGAATGGTGTAACTCCGCTTCACGTGGCTTCTCATTACGACCATCAAAACGTGGCGTTACTTTTACTCGATAAGGGCGCGTCGCCTCACGCTATGGCGAAAAATGGCCACACGCCGTTGCATATCGCCGCGCGTAAGAATCAGGTGAGTAAGAATGATACGTGGATCGAGGAATCTATTTCATTGCCAGCACGTGAACGCCGTTTCGCGCCCGTTGCAGATGGACATCGCAACCACCTTGCTAGAATACGGGGCGAAAGCGAACGCTGAGTCAAAAGCAGGATTCACGCCGCTACATTTGAGTGCACAAGAAGGCCACACCGATATGTCAACGCTTCTCATTGAGCACAAAGCAGACACGAACCACAAAGCAAAGGTAACGATGAATTAACCGCGAAAGAAATTAAATACATTAGCGACTCGTTGAGTTACTTGTTACTTCTCGTTTAATAACATTTATTCCCCGCAGAATGGCCTCACGCCGCTTCACTTGTGCGCACAAGAGGACAAAGTTAACGTTGCCTCTATCCTCGTCAAAAATGGTGCTCAGATCGATGCTAAGACCAAGGTACGCAATCTTACAAGGGGAGGACAGGGTGTGGTAGGATGGATCTATTTCGAAAATAAGTAAATGGGTGTAATTTCATGGTGGCAACATTTCTCCACGTTAAAACAAAGTAGTAGAGTACATATAAATATCTCCATTATTAAGGCCTATTGGCTTAAAAGCCCGGACACCTAATTACTTATTTTCGACATAGATCCATCGTACCAAGGCTCATCAAAATCGATGTCTACCACACCGTATCCTGCTCTTGTTAGCGCCAACGCAGTGTCTCGTTAAAATGCCACTCGCATTTACACACACGGATATTTAATATTATCGTCGACATTTGCGTAAAGATATAAACGATTGTGTGTGCTTCAGGCTGGATACACGCCATTACACGTGGCGTCCCATTTCGGCCAAGCAGCTATGGTACGATTCCTCCTGCAATCTGGTGCAGCCGTTGACAGTAGCACTAACGCAGGGTACACCCCGTTGCATCAAGCTGCTCAACAGGGTCACACGCTAGTGATTAATTTGTTGCTGGAGGGTAAAGCCAAACCGAACACCACGACCAATGTAAGTGAATGTTTCGGAAGCTTTCGTACTTGTACGTTCTCCTTACGCCTCGTTATCACGAAATGCGCTATCATGGCCTACATCACCTACAGAATGGCCAAACCGCTTTGGACATTGCACAAAAGCTCGGCTACATCAGCGTCATCGAGACTTTGAAGGTGGTCACGGAAACCGTCATTACAACGACACACACCGTTACGATCGAAGAGAAATACAGAGTTCAGGCACCCGAATCGATGCAGGAGACGTTTATGAGCGATAGCGAAGACGAAGGGGGTGAGTGCTCGTCTTTTTTCATATTGAAAGGTTTTCGGTTCTCGTTTCATTTGTGGTACTTCGAAATTCGATCGACAGGGAAAGAGGAAATGATTTCAAGGCCCACTTGGGTCAATGTTTCGTATAAGATTGAAAGTTTAACATTCTGATTTGTCTGTTTTTTTTGTTATTTCACATGTTTAATGCTTGCATCGAAGATAACGTGTTCTATGCTTTAGGAAGATAGTCTGTTAGAATACTAAATAGGAGTTCACGATATAGGCAGTAGTACTTTTGCTTCTGTGATGTGCGCTTTTTATACTTTTTGTAGCTTATAGGAGATTTAATACACATTCGAGATAATTAACGTTTGATACAGATTCGAATCTGTTGCACGAAGTTACTTCTTCGAACTAAATATTCGGTATATCGTGTTCATTGCGAATGAAACTATTACAACTAATCATACGAGTTGTTAAACACCAAGTGTTTAACACGAAATTATTTAAATAACCAATTGCTGATTGGTACTATATTTAACCATTCAATCCTTCCGCGATTTCTTATATTTCGATAGCATTTCACTAACGAAATGTCCATTTAAAAATGTACATATTGCATGCCAATTGCAGTTCTCCACTGTCAGGTGGTACAATTTCCAATGAAAATAGCAACTTTTCCGTTACACTACATTTCATGTACTGATGGCTCGTTTCGAAATGCATGTATTTAGAGCACGAAAGCACTCGACGATAAAGAAGTTTCAGAGCGTATGCTACGAACCTTACAGTTACTTTTCCACTGTAGATTATTGGTATTCCCCTTATCCAAAGTATCACAGTGACACAACCAAATTTTAGGGATGCAAAGACACCTACACTTACCGACAGGTACCTTCGAATTCGATCACTGATATTATTCACAACGCCAGATTTCGAGCAACGAAGGAAATGTTTAGAGAGCCGTAAATGTTTTCCAAAATTCAGACTTAGACTCCAAGTGCTAGATGGTCATATTATTTGCTTGTGTTGTTGCGTTTATGTTACATTCATTTGGCAAGAGCATGCGTTTAGCATATGTTCACTGGGTTGTTGCTATCATTGAGGAGTATATACTTAATGTTCCTATTTAGACGCGTAGATTATAGATGCGCATAAGAGAGCATTTAGCGAGCTCGAGAATATTGCGCATATCTAGTATGCGGGGGCAATAGACCACGAAGGTTTAGAATTTTAACGAAATCGTTTGAGTAATGTAATTAGCTCCTTATTCAGGTAACGTGATACTTTAGTACCATTTATTGGCAGTAATCTAGAATCAACTCTGGACAAATAACTAATACGCATTGCTGTTATTTGTGCAAGATCTGTATAACGAATACCACACCTATCGTAGCATAAGTTCCTTCGCATTATATCGAGTTGCATAGAACGAATTTGATCAGAAGGAACAATATACTTAACCAGGTTTGCTTGTTTGCTTAAGGGGGTAGGTTACCCTCAACAGCCCAAAATCAGGCCCTTCTTCAAACGCATATTCTGAAGTAATAATTGAATATAGAGATAATTCTTGTTTATAACTTTTAATCGTCATTTCGTTGATCTCAATGCGCAAAAAGAAAATTTTAAATATATTTACAGGAAAAAGGTATAAAGGCATTTTTATTCGAGAAAAAACGCGTTCAAAGTTTTCATCTATAGAGGCCGAGCCTCTGCACTCCCTACAAAATGCCTCTGTAGAAGCTAAAATAATCGGAATTTTTCCATGACAATTGAACAGTACATTCTTGAGGATATGTACCTTGGAAAAATGTTTTTAAAAAAAAATCAATTTTTTCAACCCGTCTAACCGGAATAACTCCTTAAAGTTGGACATGCAGTTTCGTCGTTATCCGATCTCATGTGCAGGCTCGTATATTTTTCTTTATACGCAGAAACCAATTACCGAAAATTTTGAGGGTAACCTACCCCCTTAATAACGAAGATATAAAAACAACAATTCAACAGAATAAGTTTCAATGATAATAGAAGTAAAAAAGAATCATCCGTCTATCCTGACTTCTGCTAGGATACCTCGATATCAATGAAATTGCACGCAGTAAGAAATCAGCTTAACAAAGTATCCTCAATCTCTTGAACGCACGAACGTTGGTATGGATTTCGAAGAAGCCCAAGCAAACGAACAAACTTCGCAGTAGGCTTATCTCCTGCCACGTAAAGTCGCGCGTTTTAACAACCCAGTGATAGCGACATTTAGAGACAGTGTTTATGGTGCAAAAATTAGCGTTTTGATAAAATGGGAGGAGAAAAAGAATGTGACCTTACTCGACGGCGTACGATGTAGGTGGTGATGAAATCGGCATGGCAGCCATGAATGTGTACGGGCAGCCTCCGCACGCGCAACACGTGTACCTTCCTTCTTACTACCAGGGCCAAATGACCTATACCCGTAAGTTGTCTGTACTCTGTTTCTGTCACTCTTTCACATATCACACGTGCGCGAAACATTCTGTATTTATGTCTATATATATGTTCCATACATACATACATACATACATACATACATACATATTATCAGCATCTAGAGGTACGCGATCTCCGCGTACGTACACGCGCGTCAGATCAATCATTTTTCGTTTAAAAGACTCATTTACAAAACCGTAGCGTTCTCCTCGCCTTTGTGTTATTCCGTAACAGTCTACAACGCTGACGTTTTTCAATGCTCCAAAGCTTCTGCGTACGTTTAACACCGGAACTTGGCGTTGCCTTTCTATTGCGGATCCATCGACATAGAGTGTACGGACAGATCCGTATTTGTGCTTTTACGTTCGTTTTCCAGCGACCACGCGCGGATACGAAAAATACAGAGACATGCACAGACACACCTCTCCTTAAAACCGCTATTTGTTCACACTCTATTTCGTTTACCTTCCTTGTCGCTCCATTTCTCCCGTGTGTAAGATTGCTAACCCTCCCCCGTAACTTTGTGAAACCGCCTGTAGTAGCCGTGACACCCATCCAACGAGACTTGTGCCCCGAGCCCGAGCCCGAGCCCGAGCCCGAGCCCGAGCCCGAGCCCGAGCTCTCGATGCTGCGAACAATTTGTGTTGTACACTAATTACTTACATCCCGAATGCTATCGAAATTTCAGAGAAGCTTGTGTAATTATTCCATTATTTTCTTGTCGGACATCGAAGCGAATAGGTATATTCATTGGGGATAAAAATAGTTTTGTTTTGGTGTTACTCTCCAGAAACACGTATACCGCTGACTCAGTCGCGTACGCGTTGCAAAATACGCAATAGGTGTATATATAGAGGTGGCGTTATCCTTGCTGCTAATAATTCAACGAGATCATTATCATCTGTTCATCACACACAAGTATCCCGCATTAGCTCCACTTATTAATTATGCCCCGTGTCACGAGCTCGACTTCGTCATCGCAACCATAGTCTCATTCATATCGACGTTTGCACGATCCGTAGAATTAATTGGGCCTCTAATGAGAAACAGTGGGAATTGAAGGCTAGAAGCACAGCGGCGTGATTAATCGCTGTTCCATGAGTTAAACTATATTAGAGGCAGATTATTATTGCCGTAATCAAGTAAATTAACCGTGGACGTTACGTCGGCGTTGGCGAGGCAGAAGTCGGTAACGCTGCGAGGAAGCTCGCGATGCAGCTACGTTTCGGAATATAAAGCTGAGAGAACGGTACCGTTAATGAAGTAGGGCGCTTTACTACTGTTAATACAATTTACATAATAACGCCTGGTGCGATCATTATGCCAGCCGGCAGGCACAGACTGTCAGGCCTGTGTGGTCTGTTTTGACGTGCCTCATCCTCGTACCTACACGCATTCCGCTCCAGCTGTTGCGCAACAACCGGTGTGCGTCTTGTACCACATTATTCGTGCAGTTAGCCTACCCCCCTGCCGGTCTGGCCACCCGCCAAATGCGATTCACGACCAAAATACCTGAATTTATATAACGAACCTGTCTTTTCTACGAATTTTTCCTTAACCCTTCCAGGGCAAAGGGGATTTTTCGCCAAAAATAAAAAATAAAAAATAAAAAATGAAAAATCTATTCAGAAAAGACTATTAGAGCATGATTGCATAAGTATTACGAATGGACAATTATCACTGAAAAGTTAAAAAATTCAGAGATACGAAAACGATAACTCAAAGATGACCAATTTGTGATTATAAGGATGTATGTTCACGAAGGGTTAATTATCGATATACCTAATTTAAAGCCACCGCGCGCGACTATATAGCTTCCACGAATTTCACGGGCATACGCGACGCCACGTTTTAAAAACGGAGAAAAGTGATCAACGACCACTAACGACACCGGTTAACGTTAATTGATCGCGTTACACCGTAAATAGGACGTGCACACATTGCGGAGCACCGTGTGCCCGTTTCGCCCATTCGAAATCCTCTTCTATTGTCACGTGTCCCCTGTGCAGCCGAGGAAACGGTAGGAAGCTTTCTCGGGCGGCTCGCGGTGTACATATAGCCGGGCGTATCGCGCACCACCGTCTAATTATCGCTCGTAACAATGAATTATACGGCTTCGTTGGCACCATGGGTTTTCAGCGATACCCCCCGGATAATGTTGTTCGCGTTGGACTGCCGTTGCCGCGACAAAAGTGCCGTTCAATGCCAACGGTGGTACCTACCTATGTGCGTGGAACCGTGGCGTCGCGGCCGTCCGCGGCGGGGGATGTAAATAAAGTAGTGGCGGAAAAGCTAGTAGGCAGCTACTATTATAAAATTGGTGATTCACGGAATGAGGTCACGCCTCTGTGGGATCGGTGCCGCCGTCGAACTTGTATTAATCTCCGATGGCAGTCGCTGTTCCTGACCCCGCCGGTGCTAGCACGCGACGAAATACCGCGGAAGAAAGGGAGCATTTCGAGCGGCCGCTGCGCGGTTAATGCGATTTAACAAGTAAAATCTAATCAGGCAAGGAGAGAGAGTACGCCGCGCTGCTTGCTTGCGTAACTGCGGGCCCTACAGTAACACCGATACCCCTGGAACGGTGCATTACGATCCCCCGACCACCAGTTGCCGCACTTTTTTTCGGCAACCCGATTCGCCAGCGCGGCTAGACGAGCCGCCGTCGAAGGATCCCGCGGTGAAGTGAACCGGTTGCTGGCCGCGCGCGTGTCATCAATGAACGCGTGGCGATAACGTGAGCTAATTGTAATTCGTGTGACCCAACTCCACACAACCGTTGACTCGGTTAGCCGAGTCAGTGATGCAATTAGTCCTGTACGTACTGTACATACACCGTCAGTGCACCGCGGCCACCGAGCTCGCTGCGAAGTCGTAGCGACCAGCAAAGGCCTGCACGGCTCCAGGAGGTGCAGTTCCTACATTTACCGCGGCTCGGTGATATCCCAGCGAGAACTCGTCGCGACGATTCACCGAGACATTTTCCCATCGTGTGTTTTCTGCTATTTCTTCGCGGCTGTGCAAGGGGCGAGGCAGTAGACGACATGGCCAAGGGACGAACGAAGCGGAAGGAGTCGAAGACGATGGCCTGTTGCGGGTGTGCACGTAGCAGGAACAGCGACACCATATGTAAATATCTGTCGTTGCTCGATTACGCTTCGTTTGACCAAATTTGTAGGGGATCGATTGGTGGTTGACACGATCGCGTCAGTGAGCATTATTTTCAGCTGTAGTTCTCGTAGATTTAGTCTTAGAGGCTTCGTTGGACAGGATGTCTGTGCTCTTCCTGCGGCGATTTTGATGGAAATGAATGAAACGTTTATTCAGAAGGCTAGGCGAAATACGGGATATCTTAGGATTTACGAGGAGAATCTTGGCAAATGTCATTATAGCTGTCACGTGGTCTTAATGTACGTGATATTACGGGGCAGATCGCAATCTCGGGGATCGTAAAACGCGCGCGTAGAACAGTTTGAAGCAGGGCTCGCGTTTTCAAAGTGGGATATGTTTTTTAAACTATCGCGAATGAATGAAGTCCTAGAGTGAATGTAGTTGCAGCGGGGAATTCGGAACGTAGGGATTGCTCTTTTAAAAAATGCTTCCTTTATTTCGTTCTCTCGTGCGGCGACAGGAAACAGTATGAAAGGGCAGTTCATGGTGGAAAAACGTGAATGCAAGGAAAGCTCTTTGTGTAGGTAATGTTTAACACGGGCACGTTCCATGCGATAACCGATGCTTACGAAGTGATAATGGAAGACCCGCCACGCGACTTTGTTTTTAGAAGCTTAGACGTGGTAATGGATGTTAAATACATATATGTACGTACATTCTAATCGCTTTCTTGCAAAAACTGTTGACTATTGAAAGAGCACCATTTTTCCGAGCACGCGCTCCAATATTACAAGAAGAATTTCCCTAGCGAAAATCACGTCTCAAATGTTAATTCAAAGATTGAATGCAATTGTTACTAAATAGAATTTAGGTAGATAATTTTAAGGTGAGCTGAAGTATTTGGTGCAAACAAGATGGAGACCATAAGTCGAAATTCTACGATACAGATTTTTTTATACAGAGTTTAATTTTCGGGAGAAACTACTTTGACTACGAATTGAAACTCGGTGTATCAAGCTTGCTCACTGTTACAATTTCTTCAGCGATTAATTGTGCACTTTGAACAATTAACAAGGAAAATTACTCTGACATTCGAGGACTTGGAAAGGACAGATTAGACTCGAAGCAGTTCAATTCAATTTGCAGAGTGCAACTCTTTTCTTATAAACCTGTTACCATTTCCATCAGTACGTAAACCAAAGAACAAAGCAAAAAATCGATTATTTAATATATTTTCCATCGATACGAAGGTTCTTGAGTACTCTGTTAAAATTTGTTTTGAGAACTTGCAAATATTAACGAAGTTACGCAGGTTTGAAGTTAAACGTGCGGGTAGAGGATTGACTTCAACGGGTAGGTACAATCATGGTAACAGTAAAGGAAGAATTTTTTAAAGTGATCGCACATAAGTAAATACCTCCAGCACAATAAATATTTCTCACTTTTTAATGTAACCGCGTGAAAGTGTAGGAAAGATATTACTAAACAAACGTACAAAAAATTCATAATGCCTGCCATTTTTCACGCACTTTCGAGCGAATACCCCCTGAAGAAGCTGCAATTCTTTGTGTATTTCACTCCAAAATCCACCTAATAATTCATCTTCCGTCACGATCGCACCACCTTCTTCCAGCCACAATATTAAAAAAGATTTTGGATCGCGAAATACCAAAACCCTGTTTCACGATTCCCAGATACTAAATGCAACGCCAGCTGCAGAATAACGGCACCGCGAGCCGTAAAACCACCGACTTTACGTATTCCAAAGTTCTTTTGCGCGCGTAAACCTACATACCGCCGCAAAATTAGATGCGTATTTACGCGCGAGCCGCCAGGGTACGGCGGAGACAACACGCGCCAGATACTCAAAACTCGAAATCGTATCAGTCCGCGCCTCCGCCTCCGCCGCGGTTTAATCCCGTTCGAAAGTGAGTTGCGCCTTGTACGGCGGCATTTCCGAGCTCAGGAAGGAAGTGTGCATCGGCAGTCCTGTCGCGAGCCGAACTCGGGCTGCCCTATTTGAAACGATCGTCTAGGCCGGGCACAGTGGGACGTGCGGAAGGTAGCGCGCCATAAACGAGAAGATCGGAACGTAGCTGTGGTCAGGCCGCTTAATCGTACGGCGCAAGAAACGTGAGGCCGTGATCCACGCTTATGACATAACAATGACTCGGAACCAACTTGTCAGTGACATAAGACGCGAACGATGATATAGCGAATTGGAGGGGCAACGATCAAGGCCAGTTTGACTGCTTTGACAGGAAAAAAGCAAGGACGATTCTCTTGTTTCGTGTTCCTCTCGCGGGCCTCCAGGATCTATCTTTGGCAATCCGGCTCTCAGTCGATCGTAGCTCATTCACGCGCCTATTACTCGCCAACTGGACGTAGCCTCGTTGGACAAGCATAATCGACGCTTCTGGTGACCCGAACGGGAGAATCGTACGATAAGTTCGCGCGAAACGCGTCGCATCCGGTTGGAAGTGACGAAGTCAACGCGCCATGGCCAGTCGCCGCGATCGCGAGCGAGCGTCGTTTTCGTGGGGCTTTCTCGCGGCTGCGTGACGCTATTTTTAAAAGTTCCTCGGCGATCTAGCGATACGACGAATCGGCGCCGCGATCGACGACGGTGCAACCGTGAAAGAAAAGGGACTGATGACACGCACGTCGTGGATGTACTATTCTGGTGTATGACGCTCGCCGTTAACTGGCGGCATTCAACGAGATTCGACGTTGATTACACAGTTGGCTTTCGCGGTGCGCGCCCGCGCCCGCGCCCGCACGCTCAGGGAGATATAGGTCACTGCCTATGAGGTCAACTATTCGTAGATAGAGAGGCAGCCTTTGGATTGTGTACTCGGAAAATGCTTCGGGAAGCTGTCCTTGAACACCGCCTAAAATTAGAGCTTTCGCGTTACAGTCTGTCCATGTGGCATCGTTAAGCCGGCTTGCCTCTGTGTTTATGGGGATTTTCGATATTATTGGTCGCCGGATAACGGGTGACATCATTCCTATGAGTAATCCCAAGGGGACGTCACTGGAGATACACACGTTGTTTCCTCGCGTTGTTGCTCGCAAAGAGAAAGCGTGTTATCGCTTAATGTGCTCGTCGATAACCGCAACGGTAACAATACCGATTGTCACCGCATAGAAATAGTACTGGAATGTATGTTTACAAGCGATAAGAGGGTATTTATAAGCCAGTCCCAGGGGAACGATGGTATTCGTTGCTCTGCATTGATTTAGTTTCACCGCGGCGCCGCGCCGTTTAGAGCGAGCAATGAGCTGGTAGGCTGACCATTCATTGGATAATTGTGCTCCATAATCTCGGAATATCTGATAAGGCTTGTTTGAGGTTGTATAAGCCGATGGGATGGCCGGGTGGATCTCAGTTGTGGGAAAAATGCGATACCGTTTGCACGCGTCCGTTCTCGTACTCTGATCTCTCGGTTTCTTTAGTGAAACGTTGCACGCGCCTCTGCTGTATTATCTGCAATCGATTACAGTAGAAAGGAGAGATCTTGCGTTATCGTTACGCGTTACTCCATATAAATTCTCGATACCGTCAAGTATTCGATTCCTAATTAATCGCGTTTTGATCGACGACTCGAGTGCGGCCCAGGACAGATGCGGTGAATACAGTTGCAAAATTCTTATTATGTCGCCGATAATTCCGCGTAGAAGCGAACCATCCGAACAATTCTATCCCAGTTGTGCGTTTCTTGTCCAGCTGATAACCGCGCGTGTTATCTGTAAAGTGGGACACTCCAAGTCCCTTGATACGATCCAGGCTTTCAGCATTCAACAAACGGGAGTTACACATAATTTCTATTCCGCCGAGTGGAAAGTTCTCGACAATTATCGGCGCGTCGCGTCGCTTGCAATCACGTTCGTTTATCATTCATTTGCGCCCGAATCGGCACGGGTGAGGCCAGCAAGTAAACGACACCACTGCGTACATGACAATACCACACACTTGATCTTCGCTTCTTCAACGCTTGATTGGGATAAGTTCCATGGCGATGGTTTTTCCGTTTGATTTGCAGGCTCATACCCATGCTCACTCGCGTTGGTGCACACTCCCTCGCCACGTTCTCATATTCTGATCCATGCTAGCTCGTCAGTACCCCTAGATTACGTCCCGCCTTTTTGGATCCCTCGAACACGTCCCCGCGTACCGTCCACGGCTGTTAAAGTTTGCCGTTTGCGTTGATCACAGGTGAAGATCCGATGCTTAGCGACCAACAGCAATATCGATACATGACTGTTGACGACATGAAGTCCATGGGGGATGACTCGATGCGTGTCAACGTGACAGACGACGAGAGGGATAACCGACATTCGGGAGGTAAGCTTCGCTACCAACATTCCCAGATATCCGAAGATCTATGTAAGTGCTGAAACTCCGAGTGACGTTAAATTAAAATAATATTTGTTAGAACAGTTTAGGTACTAAAAGATTTATTTATAATAGCTTCATTTGGTATGGAAGAATAAATTCGTGCAGAAATTTTGTTAATACAAGATACCAAGAATCGTCTGTTAAATCGAATTAACAAGTGGAAAGAAAACACGGGTTTACAAGTCAAACATCGATATTTGCATCGGCGCGAAGAACCATTACCTTGAATCGCTTTTTTATCGTGTAGTACAAAAATCGTCGATATACGATCCTCTGTCACCTTGAATAATGATTTCAATGTACACGGAGCATACTGTTAAATGCAACAGAGGGATAGAAAGGTGTTTTAATGGACTTGATTGAATGCAGTTGATAAGAGTATAGGGAAAAGTAGCTTCGGTAATTTAATATAATTGTGGGAAATGTAATATACCTACCAATGTGATTTATAGCACCAACCATAACCGAGATGATCACAAAAGAAAATTACCAACGATCGAATGCTGCCAATCTTAAGCCAGATAATGTTGATATCAACAGGCACCCAGTGCACGTCGGGTATGTATCGAGAATCCTAGTTTTTCTACGTTTCTTCTAATATTCACTCATTTAACTGTAACCACGAAACTGTACGACATAGGGTAGGTTGTACTACTGATTTCTGATCGACTGATATTACTGCGTTACAAAATGTTCGGACAATTTTAATCGTAAAATTCGTCATTACGAATCCTTGATCGAAATTTTTTGTATTTTGATTTTATATTTAAATTTTAAACGTTCTACAACCTACCCTAGCGACGAATGTGTAGTTGAAAAGGTGTTCGATATATCGTGTGCTTTTCCAAATTCATCGTCGAGCTAAACGAAAACTGACGAAATTTCTCTGCAGCATATTAGAATATCTTGCGTCTGGTTCTAATCTGCAGACGTCTCGAAGGCACTTGTTCTCTTCCACTTCTTCGTCAACTGTTTCTATCGGAAAAATTTCTGGCTCTGGAGCTAATCCTCTTTCTCCGCACTGACTTTGAGAATTGTTTTGCCTACCGAACGCGCATGCACGACGAATCAGAGAGGAAATGTTCGATTTGACTTTGTACTAATTGTGTAATTACCAAAGAGAAAGAATCGCAGAGAAGTAGCTCCTCTGCTTGCATGGTTTGATTTGACCTGTAACGAAAATCCACACATGTGTAGAGTACAGATAAAATGTATACAGTGTAAAAACAATTCCAACCTGCAGCAAAAATTCAAGTTTTTTAACGAATTCTCTGTCCACACAATTTTAAAACAGCGATACTTCCATGATTCTATACAATTATTAAAATATACAAAGTGACGTAAGAATTCGATATGTTGAACCAGAAATTCAACCAAACAGAAAGGATGTAATTTTCAAGGAGATCCATGTAATTAGCCTTGTCGTATCCAGTTGAAAAAGACATCGGTATTAAATTAACTTATACATGTAACAAATAATATCTATTGCAAGTGTACACTGTTATGTATCTGAGAATTGTACATAATTGACATGGCACTCGCGTGGTGGACAAAGTGGAGGCACATAGCACGCAAGTGATAGCATACACGAAAGTACATAAAAGAAAAGGAAATTAACGACAACGTGTACATTACGAAACAATAATGTTGTGTATTATAGTGTGACACTGTGTGCGTTGGTGAAAGACTCCTGCTACAATTAACCCTATAGATTATTGGCTGACGTACAATAACGAAACGTGGCACATGATCACGGGAATTCACTTTTAATCGAGCTGTCGCAAAGTGAACTTTCTACCTCTTCCTCTCGAGTACCTTCAAACTAACATTTCAGTTGGCTTCGAAGAATTCTCAAACGAAAGCAAACTAAAATCAAATTACAAGTAGCTTTCAATTATCACAAGAGAAAGTGCCTTTATACTATCGATACTTAACCCTTCGTGGTCACACGGGGCGTGTCGCTCTCCAGGATATGTATTAGCCAATGTTTCTGTAAATTTTTAGACCTCACAACTATTTTGTCAATTACAAATTTCAACTCATCAAAATTTACATTTTTAGAAAAAGACTATTAAAGCATGATTGCATGAGTCACTCCAAAGTTAAAAGACTCAAAAATACGAAAATGGTAAGTTAAAAATGACGCTGGGGTGCAGTGAACCCCATGTGACTAATTTGTGATTATAAGAAGGTGTGACCACGGACGGTTGAACTAAATGATAATATATTTATATTAAATGTTACGGTGTAACGTGGCACATTTGGGTTTCCTTATAGAGGAGATGAAAAGGTTATTACGGGGCGTATGCAATAATTGACATAACTCACTGTTACATAATCGCGTGCATAATGAACACATGACAGCGTGACCGTTAACGGTGCTACGGCGGCGAATCGTGGAACGTTTCCGAATGGAGCCAACGAGAACCACGAGCCAGTAACGGCGTTCTCTAATCAGTCTTCTGTTTGTACATCATACCTCTTCTCACAGCAAGCTATTTTTGATCCACTTTCTTTTAATCCCATTCAGGCTGTTCCGTTTAACGATCATGTAATCGGTCAGCGAGCTAAACAAAAGCCAGCCGCTTGGTGCCCCGTTTACATCCTGCCCTGCTCGTAGCAGTTACTAGATCATCACAGTAATAAAGCATGTTGTTCTTGAAATATCTCTGGGATGAACGATTCTTTGACGGTTTAAGTAATCTGATTGGATACCCTAGATCCTTACTAATACTAATCGCGGGCCTTTGACGTCGAGGAACTGGCATGACGACCTACTAAGCGCAAACAAGGGGCACTGAGAATCGCAAATGGCAAAATTGTCGATTAGAGACACCGTACTTCCATATTGAATATTCCTGAAGAATATTACCATTTTCAAAATTAAATTACTGTTCAACATTTAATAGCACCACCATGGTCCACATTTTCAGATTCACAAATTTCTGCTACAGTGGACTCAGAGATGGTAAAAAAAGTATTATATCAATTTTCACCGCAGGTCACTTCGTTGTTTCACGATAAAGATAGTTGAGGTCTGCGAGACAATGACACCCCTGTGATTTTACGCGTACAATGGATTCTCTCTTTGCGCTTAGTGGGACAGGACACGAGTCGCCTTCATCTTGCCAAGTAGACCTCGGGTATAATTGTAGAATGCACCTTTAACCGCGTATGCACAAGAGCACACGTGTTTGCACGCACTTGTTATCCGCGGGCGTAGAACGGTTTTCGAAATGCGCACTGAACTGCTGAGAGAACGGTTGAGAAAGGGTGCAGAGTGCACGGGAGAGGATGTTGAACGAAAGTGAAGATAAAAGAAACGAAAACGCATGCGCATGAAACCGAAAGTGAACCCATAATTATACCAGATTTTGTTCGGAGATCAGAGCGTCCCTAGAGTCCTTAAACACATCGCTGGCAGCTCTTGGTACCATGTCGAAGGGACAAGGAATGTGGAGGGACAGGTACAACACATGTCCTTTTTATTATTCTCCCTTTTCTATATGTCTTAGGCAGGTCCATTCTGCAAAAGAAGAACACGCGTCGTGTTTAATAGCACAAAGTATAAGTGCCCTTTTCCGATTTTTTTTTAGTACCAATGACAATGATAAAATGAGAAAGTCATACCGTAGATTTGTGAGCACTCTGTATAATGGTCAATGAATTTTATTGCACGCGTAGTTGGCAGTCCTTATTTTGTGCGTCGAATGATCGTTAATCGAAGATGATACTGTAACTGTTACTTAATTAACAGTACTTTTAAGGAGAAATGTAAGAAAAAGAAAGTGGTAGACATTAAGAAACTGAACTTCATTTGGGGAAAGAGGTCAATGCATTTGAGTGGAGCTTAAGGTTGAGAGGAATTGTATTAAATTGAACAATTTCGGTGGATTCTGTGCAAAAGTATGTAAGTGTGAATGAATTGAAGGTATAAGTTCTTGCAGGACTTCATTGTACACCTAGCGGAATTTTGTGAAGCAGAATTTGCAGATGTAACCGTCGAGAACATTACTGTTCACTGCTATTTCTTTCAGGTGGGACCTATAGCACATTTCTGAGATGAACTTGAAATATACTTGACAATTACATCTACAAACTTACCATCACAAAATTCTTACATTCCAGTAGAAACCCTGCGATGCCGGTATCCCTTCAGCCTTTTTGTCGCCCGGTGTATATTGTGCAATAAAATAATGTGTATAAAAGAACGTTAGTAGTGCTCTTGTAAGTGTGGAGAAAGAATCGTTCGTCTTCCACGGAGTTCAATCATTTTGGACATAGTTTTCCTCATAGTGGCTGTTGCTCGTAAAATGCCCCCCCCCCCCCCCCCCCCCCTCTGTTATACAAGTTTCAGCTATTTGGCGCGTACGTACCGAAATCTGTTAGTCAACCACGCTTCACAAGTAGCACCACTTTTTTACAAAAAAGAGAAAAAGGAAAGGAAAAAAGAAAAACATAAGGGGAGACAGATTTCGGAACGATCTGCTTTACGTTGCTGCCCCTAACGTATTGTATTTTTTTCGCAGAGTGTGATTGATGTGGCCCCGTTGCGTCTCTACTATAATACATAATTATTATTGTTAGCCCCTATTTTCTGTAGTTTTTTGTACGATAGAAAAAGTGGCTTGCGTGCGATGATTGCGGGTTTTCGAAAGTTGTCGAACGAACAAGCGACCATCGTCGTGTCACGGAACCACTTGTTCGAGAACGTTTAAACAAAAAAGAAAGCAAAAAAAAACAGAAAAAATGAAGGACCTGCATTGGTCACGTGCATACAATTGGATTCCAGTAGTGTTCGAAAATCTGTAAATGTTGCGCCCGTTCAGAATCTCGGCACACCATTCTATGTCGTCATCTTCTCATCACCATATCATCACTATGAACGAATGGATACTAACGCGTTTTTTATTTTGTTCCCGATCCTCTGTTATTTTATTTGCGCTACTCGCAGAATTCCACAGTGGAGAAAGTAAGTGATCTTCTCTTGAATCTTAGCTTCTGCTACTCGCCGTACTCGCTCCTCTTCACTTTGATTTTCTGTTCATAGTTCTCCTTCGTTTAGTTGCACAATGCTCGTAGTCGCTGAGATTTAGTGAACATTTAGATGGAACCCGGTGCACAATGAATATACGCGAGGGGGATGATTTTATTGGCAGCTGAGAGTAAATAAATTTTAAATGAATTTTCAAAATTCAATGTTCACGGACGTACTGTTTAATATTCATCAGGAATCGCATTTTATTGCCAAGCTAAAATCCATAATGTATTCCAAAGAGACGACGAATATTCAAGAGCTCCATTACATCATCTGCCTCTAACAAGCGGAATTTATTCGCGATCGATATTTTTAGAGTATCCAGTATACTTGGGAAAAAAGAGGATATCCTCTGCGTGAGAGGTTTGCCTACGTGCACGAGTGTGTTTACGATCCGGCACGCGAATTAAGCAAATGCAAATTAAACATCGAGTCGCTCTAAAGTCTAATGCTCACTGTGCTTTATATTCATTGTGCACACATCATGCGCAAAGTTTCTGCGGATAATTCTTAGGCTCGTCGAGGAATTCCATCCACCAGCACTGTCATCGATCAGTAATAAGAAACAATCGAATGGATGCTACTGTTTGTGGCTTCAAGGTGTAAGCTGTATATTTTTTAGATTGCCCCGATCGCTCTATCAATCGGTTTAGTATCGGTAGATGATGAAGGACGTAAAC
The DNA here is from genome assembly GCA_910592295.1 of Andrena haemorrhoa. Lineage (NCBI taxonomy): Eukaryota > Metazoa > Arthropoda > Insecta > Hymenoptera > Andrenidae > Andrena > Andrena haemorrhoa. The sequence continues at coordinate 30,842,137 of OU342946.1, forward strand.
AGATAATAAATATAAGTTCCCAAAGGAGCACAGCTTATAACCAGAAACACGAAGCCTCAAGCACCTCTATAGAATGGATCTTCGATCTCTAGACAGAGCCGATTTTGATAACTCCATTTTTTTATGGTGTTCAGTGTTAATTAGTTTGGCGCTTGCAGTTGTAAAATATCCATGCAGCGAATCCTTGACACAAGCCCACAAGCTGCGTTCTTCGATCATAGTTAATCGATCTTACAATTTCTTTTGCTCCATTCTTCATGTAATTCATCCTTGCACTTTTATTCACTTGTTCACTTGCATCAATTTATTTGACGTCCCTTTTTTACAGTTCTCTTCACGTACAGCGATCTGTCACCCACGATCTAGCGTGCAATTTCCGTAACGATCGCGGCAATCGAAACATTCAATAACATCGTTGCGCACTGAAAAACCGATTATAAATACACGTCTCCACATGCTGATAGAGAACTCTTGTACTCCTTAACTTTCTGCTTCTTACAATTAGTGGGAGTGTATCACGAAAATTGCTTCTCGGCTTGGCGCGCTTTTCGTATGGAATAACCGATGCCGATCACGAAATAACGAAATAACGTCGTTCTCGCGAATTACTTGAAATAATCCCATCGCGATCACTTGAAAGATTGTTAAAAATTTACTTTCTTGTCAAATACTGTACAGTGTTAAAATCTCCATGACCATTCTATTCAAAATAATAGCATTATTTTCGTGTGTACATACGATTCCAAAGACTGCAATGATACTTCGGGACTCTAGCCTAGTGTAAATACTGTATATTAGCAAGAAAAAGGAAGAACGTGATTTATTTTTATTTATTTATAATTGATTTAATTTGGGCAAATATGTAGCATGATAGAATCCCCCACCGAAAGGGCCAAATGTTCTGGACCGCGGTACATTTATTACACGTGCTCGCACAATACACATTACGCCATAGTGTTTAATTACTCCATCTGGAATCACGCGTCTGAATAATTAGCCCTTGCTGCGATGAACGTTCCTATTTTTCAAGTCTCTTTCGGCATACTGTAACGCATCGATGCTACGCCGATCTTTTCGTTGTACGGTGGGGACCCGCGGGGACTATTTCTTTACTGACGATCGATTCTGTTGTGCGAACGACAGCTTCCTGGTTTCCTTTCTGGTGGATGCACGAGGCGGTGCGATGAGGGGTTGCCGGCACAGCGGTGTGCGCGTGATCGTTCCTCCTCGAAAGGCTGCCATGCCGATGCGTGTCACCTGCAGGTACTTGAGGAGGGACAAGCTGACCAATCCACCACCTTTGATGGAAGGGGAGGCTTTGGCCAGCCGTATTCTCGAGCTTGGACCCGTGGGCGCCAAATTTCTAGGGTAAGTTACGAAATAATACGAGTTTCAAGGGGGACCAAGTTGGGTGGTCAGTGTAGGCCACTTGATCAATTGAGGAACACTAATTCTATATTTGATCCTTTATTTGAGATGGAGTAATGGGGGTAGTTTATCAGTTGGCGTTGAAGGGCTAAGTGACTTTGTTTCGCGTTCAGGATAACGGGGATACTAGTTGACTATTCCCAACTGTTCTATTAATTTTATTAGTAATAATACATGGCACTTGTTGTTGATTAGCCCCGTCATCATAGAGGTACCTCACTTTGCTTCGCTGCGAGGAAAGGAGCGAGAGATAGTAATACTTCGATCGGACAATGGAGAAACTTGGCGCGAGCACACCTTGGAGGCCAGCGAGGAGGCTGTCCAGGATGTGCTTAACGAGAGCTTTGAAGGAGAAGGTAGAATATTTCTACATCGTATTTCTAACCATAAATTAATTTGCACCGCAATCTATGCACCCAAAATATACAATTGCATCGAGAAAGCTTGAAACTGTGTTATTGACTTGAGAAACGCATGCGAACGATTGTTGCAGAATTAAGCCAGCTTGAGGATCTCCAAACTTCCCGAATCGTTAGGATACTCACTGCAGACTTCCCACATTACTTCGCTGTAGTGTCTCGCATCAGGCAAGAGGTCCATGCAGTTGGTCCAGAGGGTGGCACTGTATCCTCATCAGCGGTCCCGCAAGTACAGGCTGTCTTTCCACCAGCAGCCCTTACCAAAAAAATCCGAGTCGGTCTTCAGGTACCCACCTACAAATTACCGAACTTCTGAATAGTATATTCACTGCTTAGGCGTAGTGAGAGCCTACCTTAACACAATCCCTTATCACTAAACCCTAACGAAATATAATACCCCGATAACCACCACCATTCAAATCCGTCATCGAACATGATGGACAATTGTACATCTGTTTAGGCGCACCCGATACCCGCAGATCTGGTAGCCAAGCTGCTCGGCAACAGAGTGGCTGTATCGCCGATCGTAACCGTCGAACCAAGACGAAGGAAGTTCCACAAACCTATAACTTTAACGATACCAGTGCCACAGGCAGCCAACAAAGGCATGATCAATCAATATTCCGGGGACGCGCCGACGTTGAGACTTCTGTGCAGCATAACTGGTAATATATGCTTGCACGTAACATTGTAGAGCAGCGTACCGTCTTACTGGAGAATCTCTTACCGATAAGCGCTGATACTGTTTGAGCTGCCACACCTTCGGTGTACATATCGTTATGCGCTCTCTATCAGACTTCTCTACTCATTCGATGATCGATTTGCGTAGTTTAGTTAGGCATGACGCGGACGGTAGGCATCTTCGTCTGTTCTCAGGTCGTCGGGACTGCATCAATTAACGATTCTTTCTATGGCATACGAGTTGCTGCATTATATTTTATATCGTTACGTAACAGTATTTATATACACACGTCGTTCACGTAGCTGGTTCCTATGGGTCACAAGTTCTGAGGGGTTTGAGGAGGGTACAAGGAGGGCTCTAGAACGCACCATTTCGATGCTTAGAAGGTGATCGATAACGTAAGAAGGTTGTTTTTATATAAAAAGAGATACTATTTTTCTATAGAAATGATCTTTTTGAAGGCAGTTGAATACAATGTCCCGGGGACCTTCGGATAGAGATTTAAAAGGGAGATGGTAGCTGCATGTCTCATAGAAAAAAAAAACATTTCGTTGAGTACCATTGTTGTATACATATCTTGTTGTGATTCATTGTTAATGCTTGCATATTGTTAGGATTGAGTCATTTAGGTATGGATTATTAATTAACGTAGATAAAGTTTTACTACCTAGCTCATTGTAAGCGTTAACTTCAAAGATTTTTGTTTCAGCACATTCGTTTGACTGGTAAACCGCTTCGATATTAGGCTTGTAATTTATAACATTTATGAGAACTGTGTATATCTACGATATATATATATATATATATATATATATATATATTTATATATTTATATATCTATGTATTTTGGATCATGATGTGTATCTTACGACACGTTACCGATATGAGACCTAACATAAATGTCGTACCCTCGATGTTACAATTTCTTCCAGACACGATGTCTTTTCGTTTTCTTTGATCGTTAAAGACAGTTATATATCGAAACTTATGTCGCGGGAAAAATTCGATTTCTAACTCTGTTACCATTTCTTGTCGATAAAATTCTCGTTTCTATTCCGTTCGAACAGCATCGAACCGTTGACTGTTGATAAAAGATGTTAAATACGCTCAGTGTCACGAGGAACAGGAAGATATGTTTTCGACACACATCGCCACGCGTACTTTATTAGAATTATTTCACAATCTTTATTTTCTCTTTGGTTCCCTTAATTGCTTATTCGTTGATCAACGCATATCCACGCAACTCGCGTTTGCTTTACGCGCGATTCTCATGAATGACGCTTCTTCTTCGTTTGGCAAGCATTATCATTCGGTCAACGTGTGTTTCATTTTTATTATTAACCACACACGATACAGCACGTTACATCAGCGCACCTGTGGCGACCGATATTAAATACAAGCTTCATCGATATTTCCCCTGTGCCGATAGAAAAGCAAATTGGAAACCGTGTTATTTCAGCGTATGGCGTTTTCCAATGTGCCATCACACATCTTCGCTTAATTATTTACCATCTAATACAGATTTCTCACCAACACAAACCGCAAAGTTACTGCATTTTCACGTAATTTTGTGTTATGGCACATAAATTCTCCATCAATTGTATCAAATCATATCTTCAGAAATAACACCACACGTAAATTCATTTTCTCACAAACTTCATCTAGGTAAATGGACAGCATGAATATTCATTATCCAACAAACTTGATAAAAATCTGTGCATTCCACGGCCTGTTGACACTTTGGGCCTGGTGTTAACGAAGCTCACTGATCGATCCATTAGGTAAAAGATGCAAATTAAATCCTCCCCATGAATTGAAGACTACTGAGTCCCTCAAAACTTGCGCATTTCTCAGCCCTTTGACTGTGTCCTCGAACAATAAACTCTCCCATAGCTTCTGCAACTTCGAATTTCATTCACAGCTTTCTTTCTCCTAAGTTTGACTACGTTATTCGGTGGGAGGACGTAGAAGGTACATTGCATTACAGAGACGCTGAGCAATCAAAGGGTGCCCGACGAGCCCCAGGCCGACAGTGTCGAGGTGTAATTAATCTCGGTCGCATTCGGTTTAATCCTACACACATTTCACGTCTGCCGATACCGTATCCGCAACACGGACATATTTTAATAATGTTATTGGACTTTGGTGTGTATGTCGTTCAGGGGGTCAGTCTCGGGCAGTTTGGGAGGATGTCACAGGTTCGACGCCGTTGACGTTCGTCAAGGATTGCGTGTCCTTCACCACCACCGTGTCCGCTCGTTTCTGGCTAATGGATTGCCGGAATATATCCGAAGCCACGAAAATGGCCACCGAGCTGTACACGCACGCAACCCACGTGCCTTTCATGGCTAAGTACGTTTTCCCGTATGCCCGTGATTAAAAACGTCCCAGAGACGAATCACTTAATCCCGTAATCGCAGGTAGAACGTCCGCCGTATAGAAATTGGACGCAACGCGGCTTTTCTCCGTGGTAAGGTGCATTCGAGTAGTGGGAGTGTCTTTAGCTCTGGGTAGTACTCGCGCTAGCGTTTAAAAGGTTTGGGCATGGTTTATGGATTTGAGAAAGGTTCATTGTAAAATATTCTGCTTAGTGAAATCTAGTTATGGAATATTTCAGAATAATTCTGGAATCAGGAAACTACTGGGGACGGGACCATTTGTAATACCAATGTTCTGATTTGATTTATAATAGTTTCTCACTTGAGGTAAATAATTCTCTCCAATATGAGTAGTTGGAGAAATCTTAGAAAGTCCTGATGGAGTGTGAGAGACTCTTCCGTTTACAGCACCCAAATTTAGCAAATGGTAAAATATTACACCCCATCTCTCATGCACTCATAGAACAGATTACCTCAATACACCGAAACTTTTTATCGTCAGCGTATGTACGATAGCGCGCAGTACCATGAGCATAGCTTTTAACGTAGTCGCGGTCAATAGAAGCATACTCCCCGCACAGATTCCATAGCCCCTTCAATCTTCCAGAAAGAGACTCAGCACGCGCGTGGAGTCAGCAATCAAAGAAAAATACACTTCTTCAACCACCGCAAATTCTATTCGCGACAATCATCAGCTGCGTTTTACCTGCATGATTACAACCCCTCTTCAACCATTGAACAAGCTATTCACGTACATGTGGCCCACAGATTCGTAGTGTTCGCGAAGCGAGTAGACCCGCTGGAGGCGAGGCTGCGCGTCTTCTGCATGACCGACGACAAAGAGGACAAGACTTTGGAGAACCAAGAACACTTCACGGAAGTTGCCAAGAGCCGGGACGTGGAGGTAAATGCGCGCGGCTCCCACACATGAATCATCCGCTGTAATTATTCCATTGTTACACCCGTAACGCCCTCGCGAAATCGTTGCCACAGGTGCTGGAGGGAAAGACGCAGTACATGGAGTTTTCGGGTAACCTTGTGCCAGTGTTGAAGAGCGGCGAGCAGCTCCAGCTGCCGTTCAGGGCGTTCAAGGAGAACAGAGTGCCGTTCACCGCTAGGATAAAGGATCCCGACGCCGCGGACATGATGGGGCGCATTATGTTCATGAGCGAGCCGAAGGTTCCCAAGGGTGAACTGCCGCAGACGCCTATATGCACGCTGAACATCCTGCTGCCGGAGAAGATATCGCCAGACACGGCAGTCTCGGAGGTCGACTTACTAGAGCTCTCCAAGAATTACAGCTTCCTGCGCGACGGTGGCATAAGTACGCAAATTTTCAGGGGGGGTAGTGGAGTTTGTGGTAGACGTAGGCGGGGTGGTTGTAAATGGTAACGTGGCTCCTACAGGTCGCCCAGACGCCATTCACAGGGCAACCATTCGACTGACAGATATTGCCAATTTGCTGGACAAGGACTGGGAGAAACTCGCGGAGGAATTAAATATTCCGCCTAATGAGGTGTCAACAATCAAAAAGGAGTACTCCAACAAACCTGCTCAACAGGCTGCGGCGATGCTTAAGATGTGGCAGAGTAACGGAAATAAGGCGACGGGTAAGTTTTATGTAATATACTTGCACCGGAAGTGGCTTTGATTGGGTTCTACATCTTTTCTGAAGTTATTTGGGATATCGAAAGGATCTTGGGTTTGAAGGGGATTGTGTGAAGAGTCTTTTTATCTTGCGTGGGAAAAAGATTTTAAACTCTTCGTATTCTGAAATTAAATCTTATAATTGTCTTTGGTAATCTCAAGAATCTTTACTGCAAACAATTTTCGTAAGAATAAGCGTCTGGAAGGATATTATTGATCTATATCACTGAAATGCACGAGGGAAACGAGCTGTAAGAGAGAAGGGGCGACGGACGTCATGTCAGGCGCTGTTCCCAAAGCGACGTGAATGGAGCTAATTTTTGTAACTTCTCAGACCTGCGTCGCTTTAAAAATATATTGTAAGAATTAATTAAATCTAATTCCGTTCTGCTGAATATTATTCAACCTTATTACGAGGAAAGTTGTTGTTCGGTGGTATAACTTAAGTGGCGGAATCAAGATCGAGATTTACTACACGATATTTATTTTTAATTGCAATTAAACTACATAAAAACATTATTATGTATACTTCTGACAGATCATGCCTAATATTAAACATATTACTAAATATAGAAACTTACAATCGTTATCGCGATATAAGCAATTTCTGTTGCTCGTTATGTCATCTGTATAAATACACTTGCAAATCACACTGCAAAACAGTTTCAAGAATCATAATATTTTCACACTCCGCTCACTGTTCGAGTCAATGAAGCTGCATACAAATTTCCAATTACTCTCCCACGTTTGGAAATACTAATTTTACAACTCATTTTCCATGGGGAAGAATTTTATCCAATATTCGAAATCTTGTTATTCTATCTGCATAATTAGATTGTCTTATCTTGTACCCTCTGTGTACGCTTGTGTAATCATTTAACGACCGAATTAATGATGCGAACTTCTGACCAGAGGAAGGCGTCGTGTAGTTATCGTAGTGGTGGAGCGATGCTGAGGCGCGAATAGAAATGGTTAGATGTAGTAGCAGTTAGTGAAAATTTAAAAGGAACCTGTTTCTCGGCAAGGCCAATTAATCAGACAGCCGTGTTTGACTAAGGCGCGTGGAATCTGAGGAGCAACGTAGTTGATGACCTCATCCTGCATTATTATGCCTGACATAAACCTATGGACTCCTTTTCCCCCTCTCGTTTTTACCAATACTGATGACTTACGACGGCAATGCACGCACCACGTCGTTTCTGTTCTTGCAACCGGTTAAAACAAACAGAAGTGCGCTTCATTCCGACAGGAGAATACGGTGAAAGTGATCGTGCACACGAGTGTCTTCCATTGTTCTTCTTTTGCTCGATACGACATTGTTATTAGTTGGTGTACAGTTTAGTATTATTTAATTTCTTTACGCCTTTCTTGGTGGGACATAAACGTGAATATGTTTATATCTTTGTATCAAGAATATCAAAACGAAGGGACCAATACGTACGTCAGTGAACTCCGGTTGCTATTTAAAAGGACCCCTTGTGAAAGGTGTCATATTTCGGTGAATTCGGGTCTGTATTCCCAAATGTGCCATTATTATGAATGAAAGTGATGTAAATCAATATTCATTTTTGCATCGACTCTTGCTTTCGCGATTTAGATACCCTTAACGTATTTCTGAGGCATACATGCATCGATGATCTCATAGATTTTGTTTTTAATTTGCTTTCTCTTGAAAAGGAAAAATTAGCGAATGATCGATCTAAAGAATATTGAGGGAAAATGGGGCGATTTATGATTTATGGATTATAGAAAATGTGTATTACGTTTTAGTTGATGCCATCCTTTAGAAACTAAAGAGAAATACTTGTATGTGTAGGGAATACATTGGAAAAGGCGTTGAATAAGATTGGTCGCGAAGATATCGTGAAGAAGTGTATTTTCAACGTGGAATTGGTCACTGACGACGTAGAAAAAGCGGTCGCCAGAGTGCGATTAGATCAACCTGGATTCGATTCTTTGAAAGAAGAATTGGGGCCTTCGAGGGACACATCTCTGCGGCGTGACGCGACGATGGATCCAAAGATGGATCCTGATTACGAACTTAATAGAACTAAGGTTTGTATCTGTTTAAGCTGAGACTTGAACGACTTCAAGGACCACAATTATCCAACACGTGCACCTACATATAACATAAGAATCAAAATAATTGAAGTTTTTAATTACATCTTTGAAGGACTTGTTACTTAAACAAGTTTCTTATCTTCTAGGATTCAGAATCTATGGAAGACCTCAGTATTACAGGCAGTAAACGTGGCGCATCAAGTACGTATTTTAAAATCACCTTGAAATTTTATTCGTCTAGATTAAAAGTTTCTCCGAATTCGATATAAAGAATCCGATTCCAACTGAATGACGTTTAATTCGACACCCGTACAATGACGACACTAATCGTGAGAAGAACATGACGTCACTGCTTGCATTATTTGTGTGAATAATACGCCGGCTCTATATCGCGTCGCTGCTAAGAGGAGTGCGTTAATTCATAATTTTAACATGACATTTCTTCGAAAGCACATTGATTCATACCGCCTTGCTTCAATATGACTCGAATCTTGTCTGTAAATAGCGCAACATTCGTCGCAATTCTAATTTAACACTCATACATTTTACTAAATCCAATCTGACCAAATTTCAATTTTAAAGCAGATTTCGTTTATCGCTTTTATTCTAATTTACACGTTTCGAAAAACGACGACGATTCCCGATTTGGTGGGATAGCAGTTGCTCGTAAAATCGTTTGCTTTTCTCACTGTATTTTGTATTTTACTTACGCGCTTTGGTAACGAATCGGCTATAGTCGCAGTAAAATATAATGGCCGTTCAAGGCCACTCACTGTGTCAACGAACAGTGTTAATTAATGAAATTGGTGGTGTGGCAGTGTAGTGGCTTTGAGTGGATTTGCTGGGACTGTAGCTGTTTCACGCCGTTTAAATCACGTCTGTTTGCACTTGACAGCGAAACAGCATGTCACGATCACAAACGGCACTGTATTCAACGGAACCTCGACCCCCATCAAAGACAAATACGCGAGCGACGAGAAAGAGCTTGGGGACGTGATGGCCGAATTTCTCGAACAGAAATGCCACGTTGCCGACACGATGAGCAAAAAGTCACGCGACGAACTCGACGACGAAGACAAAAGAAGGCAGAGGGTGATCGCGGACGCCAACAGAATAGTATCCGGTAAGTGATTTGAACATTCCCCGTTGAGATATGGTGGGTTGAGGGGCCGTGCTTCTTCGGCTGGCTGCAATAATAAAAACACGTCGGAGAGGAAAGAAAGGCGTAACAACTTCGCCGGGAATCATTTAACCGCGATTACGTGTTTTTTTTTCACAAAGTAATACGCAGCATGGTCAATTTAACGCGATAATATCACGCTTGGTTCTAGGACGACGACTTATAATTATATTAACCATTCTTCGACAGAAACTTGAGTCACTAGTGCGTAAATAGCTCTGTGAGGTGTATTGAAATTTTGGGACATGCGAGAGCATGTGAATTCGTCGCGTCAAATGGGATCGAAAAGTCCTTTCCCGTTTTGTGATCCGAGGCTTCGTTTTCAAGGTATTAGAGATTGAAGATCTTGAAGTTGGACTTTCCTGCGCGCCGTTTGAAAGCCAACAAGCGCGCGCTAGTACGATAGTGCGCACGCGCTAGTACGGCTGTGTACATGCGCGTGCGGCACTTAATGGCGCGCAGAGTTGTCGAACTGCGAAACTTTGAACCCTTGTATCTTGTAAACGAACACTCGGATTGAAAAATGCTAAAGAACGTTTCTATTGCTTTTGGTACGATGAATTTATATGTATACTTCAGCTTGATCCATAATTCCAAGGCAATTCTGTATATCAAAGGTTTCGCTTTCAGTGATATCGTGTTCATTGTTATACATAGTTTGTCACTACTTGCAAGAAGCATGTGTAGCTATCTTTTACGTTAAAATATCTTATAACTTACACGTTTAATTTACGCAACAAATACTCGAGTATTTTTTGCAATGATGCTGGTTGTAGCTTCAATATCAGATTGTATTAATATTTTAATTTCGAACAGCAGTGTATTTGCGTTAGCGAATGATAACTTTAGTTTAGCTGATCTGATTTGTTGCCCTTAAGGAATGGATGTATTACATCACGCACCAGATAGTCCCACTTCTGGTGACTCACTGTGTTACTGTGCACAAGATTCTCCTTAATGCACATAGAAATCTATAGTGAAGGTTATTGTTCTGAAAGCAATAACTTTTACGTGCCACCTAGACCGTGCCAAGATATTATCCACGAAATTATTGACTTCCAAACAGGAATTTATATAAATGGTAATATTCTACCGGTGTAGTTTTACACTGGCATTGGAAACAAGGACGATCCATAGTGTTATAGCACGGCATTGATTCTGGACACGATTCACGAGTGTGAAAGATCTTAGTTTACGAGAAATTTTCAGCACTAGAATGTTATACTTCTTTTTTACTTTATCATCTTTTACTTTCACTCACAGGTTCTTGGAGCGCCGCGGCGGACCTCTTCGATCGATTTATCAGCTTGCTTTATATTTTGACTTAAACGTAACAAATTACTCATTTAATTTTCGCGTATCGACGTACACCTCATACATCATACTGTATTTACGATGCATACACTGTGTCTCATATAACGATCCACTAATCGCCTATTCTACTTCTTCGACACCGTCCCATTAATTTGTTTCAGCAAGGTTTCGCTGCAATTCTTTTGGCGTTGCATGAACGGCCAGTATGTGTGGCCTAACTGTGCGGAAGCACGGAGCAGTTGTCGTAATAGCTTTTAATCTGTCACATTGAAGCAGTATTAATAAGCTGTATTTCTATATACATCATTCTGTTAATATTTTGGTGATTAGAAACATCATCTAATAGTTTCACCTATCAAACAGGGGATACTAATCGTTAAACTTCCACGATCATTAAAATTCCTCACTTCTTTACCAAAAATATAAATATAATTAATCGACAGTAATGATGGCTGCTCCACAGCGCACACACACATACACACACACACTGTGCACAAGCCACACGAGAGTCTAACCGCTGTTCTAAAAGCAAACGAGCAATATCGAGCGAGCCGGCTTACACTAATTATGGCCAAATGAAATACAAGCAAACCACAAACAAACAAAAAAAATGTGTCCCCTTTACTTTGCAACGTTTACAGAAGCCTAAACTATGTAATACTTAATTAACAGGTGTAATAGCAGACGCAGAGAAAGAGAAGGGGATGTTAGCGAAGGAAGGGTGGTCGGTGGTTAGTGATGATGATGATGCGCGGGACAATAGAGAGGCGAGAGGTGCTGTTGTTGAGAGTTTTATTAGAGAGCAGTTAGTAGACAGGGTAGTTAAAGATAAGGGCGTTAAATCGGACAAAGTCGAGCAGACGCAAGGCGTGCCTGTCGTTGAACCCACGATAATTAAGCAGCGTTATGTTCGCGATGGGAAGGGCGATTCTAACGTTACCATAGTCTCATCGAAAACCGTGGTAACGGTTCGTGACGATAAATCAGGCCAGCAGCCAGTAGTGACTCAAACAGTAACAGTGAAAGAGGTGGATAAAACGTCCCCAAAAGACGTGCTCGCGGTGTCGAATGGTAAGCAGAGTATCGCGAGTAAGAAGGAGATGTTGTCGAGAGAAGGGAAGGAAATCGATGAGAAATCAGCTGCAGGTGTAACTAATACGAAATCTGACACGAAACCAGTGTCGGAAAGTAGTAAGCAGCTTCCACGAGACGAGCAGAAGGAGCTGTCGCCGAAGGACGCTGCCAAGCACATTCCGAAAGAGACGAAACTAATAGCTGATAAGCCAGTATCTGCTTATGAAGATGTGTACACTGCTCAGTACTCCTCTGCGCAGGCTGACGAGAAGCAGGAGGAAGACTCGAAGAAGAAGGATAAGAGCGGTGGCATACTCTCTGGTATCTTTAAAGGGTCTAAGCTGAAGAAGGCTAAGGGTTCCAAGGAGACTTCCTTCGACAGTGGAGACGAAGAAGCGAAACCATCTGCCACAGCTGTGGAACACGATGTTCGTGTGGATATTAAACCAGCTGAAGGGGCCACTGTACCCGATGTGAAAATGGCTACCATGCAGTTCTTGGACGACTCGAGGCGTACTGCTTCGGTTGTCCAACCTCCACGCGAAGACGCGAGCCGCGTGGAAGTAAAGCAGGAAACTAAGACAACAGTTAAAGGGTCACCTGAACGTGCCACAATGGCGACGAGTGACTCAAGTGATCAGGAAAAAGAGAAGGGCACAGGCTTCTTCGGTATGTTCAAGAGCCCGAAGTCGAAGGACAAGAAGCTCAAGAAGAACAAGGAAGCTTCCTTCGACAGTGGTGACGAAGAGCTTCGAACTACTACTGAGAAGTTCTTGGACGACACACGAAAGATAGCTGCCGACACTACGGTAGTGCCGCCTGCAAAAAAAATCGACGACAAACAGCATAAAACTGATTTGCCTACTTTCACGTCACACGTGCAGTATGCTCAAGACACTCCCAAGGACAGGCTGAATGGTCACTCGTATAATATCTCGGAGGTGCAGAAGAAATCAGAGGCTGACAGAAGCACACCGCACAAGGAGATGAATGGAAACTCAGAGGTGAAGAAGGGCGAAGATTCCCGCCAGAAAGAGAGAAGCGTGGAAAGACGTAGCGACGCGAAGGCAGATTCCTTGGAGAGGTCGGTAGAAGATAGGAAAGAGGATAGTGACGAAGGTAAAGATAAGAGTGGTGGTTTCTTCAGCATGTTTAAGAGCCCGAAGTTGAAGAGTAAGAAGAGGAGTGCCTCGAGGGAGAAGAGTTCTTCCAAGGAAACGTCGTTTGATAGCGGAGACGAAGAGACGCGACATGCAACGGCTAGTTTCTTGGAAGACGCTAAAAAAGTTGCCAGCAGTATGCATCATGAGGATACCAAAGCTAAAGTAGAGAAGATGCCGACTGGGGTGAATATTCTGGAAGCACAAAAGGAGGATACAATGGATGAAGAACAGGAGGATAAGGATAAGGGAAGTCGAATCTTTGGAATATTTAAGAGCCCGAAACTCTCCAGAGAATCGAGGAGTAGATCTAGGGAGAAGAGTGTAGCAAAGGAGGAGAGGCAACAAAGTATAGACAGAACACTTCGTGATGCTACAGCGCAATTCTTAGAAGACAGTAGAAATACTGCAAATGCAACGCTGGATATGACCGATCATGCGAGAGCAGGTATTCGAAGCGTGCAGGATGGTGCGAAGGCAGAAAGGGATAAGTTGGGTAAAGAAATTCAGGATGGAGCTGCTGCAGTGAAAGAAAAAGTGTCCTCTGCTGGTGATGCAGCTGCCGATAGTGCTGAGGCAGCGAAAGATAAAGCAGCGAAGGAAGCTAAGAAGGCTAAGGAGAAGGGTGGTGGCTTTCTGTCTGGATTGTTCAAGGGAGCTAAGCACGCAGCTGATGAAGCATCAGAAGAGGTGAAGGAGTTTCTTGATGACACGAAGAAGGAAGCAGCAGACGAAGAAGCACGAGCTCGAGATGCAGCAGCAGCAAAATTGAAGGAGGCTGAAGCTGCTAAGGACAAAGTGACTTCAGATGTAAAAGAGGCTAAAGACAAAGTTCTAACTGCTGTAAAAGATACGAAGGATAAAGCAGCTGACAAGGTCTCCGATGGATTGCAGAAGGTTTCTGATGCTGGTAAAGCTGTAGCTGAAAAGGTGACAGAAGGTGCTAAGAAAACTGAAGACAAGGTGGAGACTGCAGCTAAGGGCGTATCCGATGGCGTTAAAGATGCAAAAGATAAGGTTTCTAAGGAACTCAAGGAAGACACTGATGCTGTGAAACAGAAGGTGATCTCTGGAATCGATACAGTTGCCGACACCGCAGAAGCTGGCAAAGAGAAGGCAGCGAAGGAAGCTAAGAAGGCAAAGGAGAAGAGCAGTGGCTTCCTTTCTGGGTTGTTCAAGGGCGTGAAGCATGCAGCTGATGAGGCGTCTGAAGATGTGAAAGAATTCCTTGATGACACGAAGAAGGAAGCAGCAGATGAAGAAGCAAGAGCTCGAGAAGCAGCAGCGGAGAAATTGAAACAGGCTGAGGCTACTAAAGACAAAGCAGCTGCAGATGTGAAAGATGCTAAGGATAAACTTGCTTTAGGTGTGAAAGAAGCTAAGGACAAAGTTGTAAAAAGCATAAAAGACTCAAAAGACAAGGTCGCCGAAAAAATCACCGACGGAGCCCGTAAAGTGTCTGACGCGGGAAAAGCTGTTGAAGAGATGGTGGCAGAAGGTGCTACAAAGGCTGGAGATAAAGTAGACGCAGCAGCTAAAGGCGTAGCCGATGGCGCCAAGGGGGCAAAGGATAAGGTTTCCAAAGAAATCAAGGAAGACGCAGATGCGGCGAAGCAGAAGATTTCGTCTGGAGTCGATGCTGTTGCTGATACCGCGGAAGCAGCCAAAGAGAAAGCAGCTAAGGAAGCCAAAAAAGCCAAGGAAAAGGGTAGTGGCTTCCTCACTGGATTGTTCAAAGGCGCTAAGCATACAGCTGAAGAAACATCCGAAGATGTAAAGGACTTTCTCGAGGAAACCAAGAAGGAAGCTGCAACTGAAGAAGCAAGAGCTCGAGAAGCAGCAGCGGAGAAATTGAAACAGGCTGAGGCTACTAAAGACAAAGCAGCTGCAGATGTGAAAGATGCTAAGGACAAACTAGCTTCAGGTGTGAAAGAAGCTAAGGACAAAGTTGTAACAAGCATAAAAGACTCAAAAGACAAGGTCGCCGAAAAAATCACCGATGGAGCCCGTAAAGTGTCTGACGCGGGAAAAGCTGTTGAAGAGAAGGTGGCAGAAAGTGCTAATAAGGCTCGAGATAAAGCGGAGGCTGCAGCTAAAGGCGTAGCCGATGGCGCTAAGGGTGCAAAGGATACGGTTTCCAAAGATATCAAGGAAGACGCAGATGCGGCGAAGCAGAAGATTTCGTCTGGAGTCGATGCTGTTGCTGATACCGCGGAAGCAGCCAAAGAGAAAGCAGCGAAGGAAGCCAAAAAAGCCAAGGAAAAGGGTAGTGGCTTCCTCACTGGATTATTCAAAGGCGCTAAGCATACAGCTGAAGAAGCATCCGAAGATGTAAAGGACTTCCTCGAGGAAACCAAGAAGGAAGCTGCAGCTGAAGAAGCAAGAGCTCGAGAAGTAGCAGCGGAGAAATTGAAACAGGCTGAGGCTACTAAAGACATAGTGGCTTCAGATGTGAAAGATGCTAAAGACAAAGTTGTAACTGCGGTAAAAGAGACGAAAGATAAGGCTGCAGACAAAGTCGCTGATGGAGTGCATAAGGTGTCTGACGCTCGCAAAGCTGTTGGCGAAAAAGTGACAGTGGGAGCTGAGAAAGCTGAAGCTAAAGTGGAGGCTGCTGCGAAAGACGTCGCCGAAGGTGCCAGGGAAGCAAAGGATAAGGTGTCCAAGGAAATCAAGGAGGATGCTGGAGCAGTAAAACGGAAGATCTCCTCTGGTATCGATACAGTTGCTGACAGTGCCGAGTCAGCTAAAGATAAAGCAGCTAAAGAAGCTAAAAAGGTCAAGGAAAAAGGAAGTGGCTTCCTCTCTGGTTTGTTCAGAGGTGCCAAGCATACAACTGATGATGTATGGGAGGATGCTAGAGATTTCCTGGATGACACCAAGAAGGAAGCTGAAGATGAAGAAGCAAAAGCCCGAGAAGTGGCAGCAGAGAAATTAAAAGAGGCTGAAACAGATAAAGACAAAATGGTTTCTGGCATGAAGGATGCAAAGGACAAAGTTGTAACAGTTGTAAAAGATACGAAGCATAAAGCTGCCGATAAAGTCTCCGATGGAGTACAGAAAGTTTCTGACGCTGGCAAAGCTCTTGGAGAAAAAGTGGCAGATGGTGTTAAGAAGACGGAGGCAAAAGTGGAGGTAGCTGTAAAGGGTGTAGCTGAAGGCGCCAAGGAAGCAAAGGATAAAGTTTCCAAGGAAGTTAAGGAAGGTGCTGACACAGTGAAGCAGAAACTCTCCTCTACAATCGACACTGTTGCTGATGGTGCAGAAACAGCTAAGGAGAAAGCTGCAAAGGATGCTAAAAAGGCTAAGGAGAAGGGTAGCGGCTTCCTTACTGGTTTATTCAAGGGTGCTAAGCATGCAGCTGATGAAGCATCAGAAGATGTAAAAGAATTCCTCGATGAAACGAAGAAGGAAGCTGCAGAGGAAGAAGCTGGTGCTAGAGAAATTGCAGCAACTAAATTGAAGGAGGCTGAGGCTGCTAAGGACAAAGCAGCTTCAGATTTAAAGGACACCAAGGACAAGGTCGTAACTGCTGTGAAGGACACCAAGGACAAAGTCAGCGACAAAGTATCTGATGGACTACACAAGGTATCAGATACTGGTAAAGCTGTTGGAGAGAAATTGTCAGACGTTGCTAAAAGTGCTGAACAGAAAGTGGAAACAGCAGCGAAAGGAGTAGCTGATGGCACCAAAGCAGCAAAAGAGAAGGTATCTCTGGAAATAAAGCAAGACACTGATGCTGTAAAGCAGAAGGTTTCATCTGGAGTGGACGCAGTTGCTGATACAGCGGAAGCAGCGAAAGAAAAAGCAGCAAAGGAAGCTAAGAAGGCCAAGGAAAAGGGCAGTGGTTTTCTTTCTGGATTGTTCAAGGGCGTAAAGCATACAGCTGATGATGTATCAGACGATGTGAAGGATTTCCTCGATGAAACCAAGAGGGAAGCAGCAGAAGAAGAAGCTCGAGCTCGACAGGCAGCAGCAGAGAAGTTAAAAGACATGGAAGCAACGAAAGAAAAAGCAGCCTCAGACTTGAAGGAATCTAAAGATAAAGTTGTAGTGTCTGTTAAAGACGCCAAGGACAAAGTCAGCGATAAAGTATCTGCAGGAGTGGAGAAGATTGCAGATTCCTGCAAAGTTACTGGAGGAAAAGTGTCAGACGTTGCAAAGAAAGCTGAAGAGAAGGTAGAGACAGTAGCAAAGGACATAGCTGATGGTAGCAAGACCGGTAAAGATAAAGTGTCTAAAGAAATCAAAGAAGATGCTGACGCTGTGAAACGAAAGATTTCGTCTGGAATCGGTGCAGTTGTCGATAATGCTGAAACAGCCAAGGATAAAGCAGCAAAGGAAGTTAAAAAGGCCAAGGAAAAGAGTAGTGGTTTCCTTTCTGGATTGTTCAAGGGTGCAAAGAGTTCTGCTGATGAAGTAACAGATGATGTGAAAGACTTCCTCGATGAGACAAGGAAGGAAGCAGCAGAGGAAGAAGCAAGAGCTCGAGAAGCTGCTGCTCAGAAGCTTAAAGAAGCTGAAATTGCTAGAGACAAAGTAGCTGCAAGTATCAAGGATGCAAAGGACAAGGTTGTAAGTGCTGTGAAGGATACAAAGGATAAGGCCGTGGATAAGGTATCTACTGGAACACAGAAAGTTTCTGATGCGGGCAAAGCTGTTGGAGAAAAGGTGACAGATGGTGTTAAGAAGGCCGAGGTTAAAGTGGAGGTAGCTGCAAAGGATGTTGCTGATGGTGCTAAGGAAGCAAAGGATAAGGTTTCGAAGGTAATTAAGGACGACACTGATGCTATAAAACGGAAGGTTTCATCTGGTATAGATACAGGTACTGATACTGCAGAATCAGCGAAAGAGAAAGCTGCAAAGGAAGCTAAGAAGGCCAAGGAAAAGAGCAGTGGTTTCCTCTCTGGATTATTCAAGGGTGCAAAACATGCTGGTGAGGAACTGTCAGATGATATGAAAGAGTTCCTGGACGACACAAAGAAGGAGGCTACCGAGGAGGAAACTCGTGCCAAGGAAGCCATGACAGAAAAGTTGAAAGATGTCGCCGTTGCTAAGGACATAGCAGTTGCAGATTTGAAGAGTGCCAAGCGCAAGGTTGTAATAGCTGTGACCGATACGAAGGACAAGGCCAGCGACAAAGTATCTGACGAAGTACAGAAACTTTCAGATGTTAAAGATGCTGCTAGAGAAACGGTGTCCGAGGTTACAAGAAAAGCGGAAGTGGCTGTCTATGGAGTAGCTGATGAAACAGGAGCCATAATGAGCAAAGGAGTTAAACAGGTAAAGGAAGCTAAGGACAAAACTGTGGATGCTGTAAAGGACACCAAAGAGAAGGTTGCTGATAAAGCAGCTGACGAGTTGCAGAATGTAAAAGATGCTGGTAAAACTGCTAGCGACAAGGTGTCAGAGGCTGCTGAAACAGCTAAAGTCAAAATAGAGGGAGCAGTGCATGGCGTAGCTGTCAGTGTCAAGGAAACGAAGGACAAGATTTCCAAGGAAGCCAAGGAGGATGCAGAAGCAGCGAAGAGAAAGGTTTCATCCGCAATGGATGCTGTCGCAGATAACGCTGAAGCCGCAAAAGATAAAGCTGCGAATGAGGCTAAGAAGATCAAGGAAAAAAGTGGTGGCTTCTTCTCTGGCTTGTTTAAAGGTGCAAAACATGCTACAGAGGAGGTTTCAGATGATGTTACAGATTTCCTTGACCAGATGAAAAAGGAGGCAGCGGAGGAGGAAGCTCGCGCTAGGCAAGCAGCAGCAGAGAGGATGAAAGAAATGGAGTCCGTTAAGGAGAAAGCAGCTTCAGGTTTAAGGGATGCTAAGGACAAGGTAGTTACCACTGCAAAAGACAGCAAAGACAAGGTCAGCGAAAAATTGTCTGATGGAGCTCAGAACGTGGCTGATGCTGGCAAAGCTGTTGGGGGAAAGATAATGGAAGGTGTTAAGAAGGCCGAGGACAAAGTGGAGTCAGCAGCGAAAGGAGTAGCTGATGGCGCCAAGGAAGCAAAGGTTAGGGTTTCTAAGGAAATCAAGAGGGACACTGATGCTGTGAAAGAGAGGGTTTCATCCGGAGTCGATGCAGTTGCTGGCACTGCTGAGGCAGCAAAGGATAAAGCTGCAAGGGAGGCTAAAAAGGCCAAGGAAAAAAGCAGTGGCTTCCTCTCTGGACTGTTCAAGGGTGCAAAGCATGCAGCTGACGAAGTATCGGAAGATATGAAAGACTTTATCGATGACACGAAAAAGGAAGCTGCGGAGGAAGAAGCCCGAGCTAGAGAAGTTGCAGCAGCAAAATTGAAGGAGGCTGAGGCTGCCAAAGACAAAGTGACTTCAGGTCTAAAGGACACAAAGGACAAGCTTGTAACTGTTGTAAAGGATACAAAGGACAGTGTCAGTGATAAAGTATCTGAAGGGGTGCAAAAGGTTTCTGACACTGGGAAAGCAGTAGGAGAGAAGGTAATAGATGGAGCTAAAAAAGTGGGGTTTGCAGCCCAAGCTACTGCTCACGGAATATCTGATGGAGTCAAAACTGCTGTGGATAAGGGAGCTGAAGATGTGAAGGGAGCAGGGGAGGCAGTTTCTAAAGCAGCAAAAGATAGTAAAGATGAAGCTAGTGAAAAAGTGTCTGATGGACTGCAGAAAGTGGCAGTTGTGGGTAAAGCTGGTGGGGAAAAGGTGGCAGAGGCTGCTAAAAAGGCTGAAGCGAAGACGGAGGCTGCTGTGCAAGCTGTAGCTGGAAGTGTCAAGGACGCGAAAGAGAAGGTCTCCAAGGAAATCAAGGAGGATGCTGCAGCAGTGAAGCAAAAGGTTTCATCTGGAGTCGATGCAGTTGCTGATACCGCAGAAGCAGCCAAAGAGAAAGCAGCAAAGGAAGCTAAGAAAGCCAAGGAGAAGAGCAGTGGCTTTCTATCTGGTTTGTTGAAGGGTGCAAAACACGCTGCTGAAGAAGTAACGGATGACGTAAAAGATTTCCTTGACGAAACGAAGAAGGAAGCAGCAGAAGAGGAAGCTCAAGCTAGGGAAGCAATGACGGGGAAGTTGAAAGATGTAGAGTCAACCAAGGACAAAATGGCTTCCGATCTGAAGAATTCCAAGGACAAACTCGCAACTGCTGTGAAGGATACCAAGGATAAGGTCACTGAAAAAGTCTCTAGTACTGTGCAGACTGTGCTTGATTCTGGCAAAGCCGCTGGTGAAAAAGTATCAGCGGAAGCGAAGAAGGCTGAGACTAAAGTGAAAGAAGCTGCTCAAGCTGCAGCGGGTGAAACAGAAGGAATGATGAAAAAGGCGGCTTCGGACGTGAAGGATGCTAAGGACAAAGTTGCAATTGCTGCGAAGGATACGAAGGATAAAGCAGCTGACAAAGTGTCCGATGGATTGCAGAAAGTTTCTGATGCTGGCAAAGCTGTCGGACAAAAGGTAGCTGATGGTGCCAAGAAGGCTGAGGACAAAGTGGAGGCAACAGCAAAGGGCATAGCTGAGAGCGCCAAAGAGGCGAAAGATAAGGTTTCCAAGGAAATTAAAAAGGATGCTGAAGTAGTGAAGCAAAAGGTTTCATCTGGTATTGATACAGTTGCTGATAGTGCAGAAGCAACTAAAGATAAGGCAGCAAAGGAAGCTAAAAAGGCCAAGGAAAAGGGTAGTGGATTCCTCTCAGGTTTGTTCAAAGGCGCTAAGCATACAGCTGAAGAAGCATCCGAAGATGTAAAGGACTTCCTCGAGGAAACAAAGAAGGAAGCTGCAGCTGAAGAAGCAAGAGCTCGAGAAGCAGCAACAGCAAAATTGAAGGAGGCTGAGGCTGCTAAGGACAAAGCAGCTTTAGATGTGAAAGATGCTAAGGACAAAGTAACTTCAGATGTGAAAGATGCGAAGGACAAAATAGCTTCAGGGGTGAAAGAATCCAAGGACAAAGTTGTAACAAGCGTAAAAGATTCAAAAGACAAGGTCGCTGAAAAAATCACCGACGGAGCCCAAAAAGTGTCTGACGCAGGAAAAGCTGTTGGAAAGAAGGTGGCAGAAGGTGCTACAAAGGCTGGAGATAAAGTAGAGGCAGCAGCTAAAGGCTTAGCCGATGGCGCCAAGGGGGCAAAGGATAAGGTTTCCAAAGAAATCAAGGAAGACGCCGATGCGGTGAAGCAGAAGATTTCTTCTGGAGTCGATGTTGTTGCTGATACCGCGGAAGCAGCCAAAGAGAAAGCAGCGAAAGAAACAAAAAAAGCCAAGGAAAAGGGTAGTGGCTTCCTCACTGGATTGTTTAGGGGTGCTAAACATGCAGCTGAAGAGGTGACAGATGATATGAAGGAGTTCCTCGACGAAACCAAGAAGGAAGCTGCAGAGGAAGAAGCTCGAGCAAAAGAAGCAGCAGCGGAGAAATTGAAAGACATGGAGGCAGCTAAAGATAAGACCGCCTCAGGCGTCAAAGATGCTAAAGATAAGGTTGTTACAATTGTAAAAGACACCAAAGACATAGTAGGTGAGAAGGTCTCAGACACTAGCAAGGTTGTTGGTGAGAAGGTGACGGAGGGAGCTAAGAAGGCTGAAATGAAGGTGCAGGCAACTGCGCAGGGCATTGCTGACAGCGCCAAGGATGCAAGAGACAAGGTGTCCAAAGAAATTAAGGAGGATGCTGATATTGTAAAGCAGAAGGTTTCGTCTGGAATCGAAACGGTTGCTGATACTGCAGAAGCAGTGAAAGACACAACAGCAAAAGAAGCTAAGAAGGCTAAGGAAAAGGGTAGTGGATTCTTGTCTGGATTGTTCAAAGGCGCAAAGCACACAGCTGACGAAACATCTGAAGATGTGAAGGAGTTCCTTGAAAAAACAAAGAAGGAAGCAGCAGATGATAAAGCTCGTGTTCGAGCAGCAACAGAGAAGTTTAAGGAGTCTGAGGCAGCTCGAGTGCAAGCAGCTGCAGATGTCAAGGACAAGGTTGTAACAACTGCACAGGATACTAAGGACAAGGTTGTAACAACTGTACAGGAGACTAAGGATAAGGTTGTAACAGCTGTAAAGGATACAAAAGACAAGGCTGTCGATCAGGTATCTACTGGAGTACAGAAAGTCTCTGATGGTGGGAAAGCTGTTGGAGAAAAGGTGGTAGAAGGTGCTAAAAAGGCTGAAGACAAAGTGGAGGCAACAGCAAAGGGCATAGCTGACAGCGCCAAGGAGACGAACGATAAGGTGTCCAAAGAAATTAAAGAAGATGCAGATGTGGTGAAGCAGAAGGTTTCAACTGGAATCGAAGCAGTCACTGATACTGTAGAATCAGCGAAGGATAAAGCTGTAAAGGAAGCTAAAAAAGCCAAGGACAAGAGCAGTGGCTTCCTTTCAGGGTTGCTGAAGGGTGCGAAGCATGCTGCAGACGAAGTGACCGGAGATGTGAAGGAATTCCTTGACGAGACGAAGAAAGAGGCCGTAGATGAAGAAGCTCGTGCTAGGGAGGCTGCAGCGGAAAAGTTCAAAGACGCCGAGTCTGTGAAGGACAAGGTTGCTTCAGACTTAAAGGATTCGAAAGATAAAGTTGTAACTGTGGTGAAGATTACTACTGACAAAGTCGCTGAGAGAGTGTCTGATGGCACCCACAAAGTAGCGGACGCTGGGAAAGCTACTGGGGAGAAGGTAGCAGAAGGAGCAAAGAAGGTTGAAGCCAAAGCACAAGCAACAGCACAGAACGTAGCTGACACCGCGAAAGATGCAAGGGATAAGGTGTCCAAGGAAATAAAAGAGGATACTGAAGCTGTGAAGCAGAAGATTTCTTCTGAGGTTGATGCTCTTGCTGATACTACCGATGCAGTGAAGGAAAAAGCAGCAAAAGAAGCTAAGAAGGCCACAGAAAGGGGCGGTGGCTTCCTTTCTGGATTGCTGAAGGGTGCAAAGCACGCTGCTGAAGAAGTATCAGAGGATGTGAAAGAATTCTTTGACGAGACGAAGATAGAAGCAGCGGATGAAGAAGTAAGAGCTCGAGAAGCAGCATCGGAGAAGTTAAAAGAAGCTGAGGCAGCGAAAGACAAAATAGCGTCTGGTGTGAAGGATACAAAAGACAAAATGTTAACAGCTGTAAAGGATACGAAGGATAAGGCTGTCGATAAGGTCTCTGATGGAGCGCAGAAAGTTTCCGATGCTGGCAAAGCTGTTGGAGGGAAGATGGTGGAAGGTGTTAAGAAGGCTGAAGTCAAAGTTGAGGCAACAGCGAAGGGCATAGCTGATGGCATGAAGGAAGCAAAAGACAAGGTCTCCAAGGAAGTCAAGGAGGACGCAATGGCTGCAAAGCAGAATGTCTCATCTGCAGTTGACACTGTGGCTGATGGAGCAAAGGCAGCTAAAGATAAAACCGCGAAGGAAGCTAAGAAGGTCAAGGAAAAGAGTACTGGCTTCCTTTCCGGCTTGCTGAAGGGTGCAAAGCATGCTGCGGAAGAAGTATCAGACGATGTCAAGGAATTCCTTGACGAAACGAAGAAAGAGGCTGTAGATGACGAAGCTCGTGCTAGGGAGGATGCAGCGGAGAAGTTACAGGACGTTGGAACAGCGAAAGACAAAGTTGCCTCAGGCTTAAAGGATTCCAAAGAGAAGATTGTAACTGTTGTAAAGACTACTACTGACAAAGTGGGTGAGAAAGTCTCTGATGGTGTTCAAAAGGTAGCAGACGCTGGCAAAGCTACTGGCGAGAAAGTAGCAGAAGGTGCTAATACGGTGGAAGTAAAAGCACAGGCAACTGCCCACAGCATTGTTGATGGCGCTAAAGACGCAAAGGACAAGGTATCCAAGGAGATCAAGGAAGATGTTGATACTGTCAAGCAAAAGGTTTCATCTGGAATCGATGCAATCGCTGATACTGCAGAAGCAACGAAGGATAAAGCTGGAAAAGGAGCCAAGAAGGCCAAGGAAAAGACCAGTGGCTTCCTCTCTGGTCTGGTTAAAGGTGCAAAGCACGCAGCTGAAGGAGTTTCAGGAGAAATGAAAGAATTCTTCGACGAAACGAAGAAGGAAGTAGCAGACGAAGAAGCTCGAGTTCGAGAAGAAGTAGCAAAGAAGTCGAAGAACGTAGAAGCAATGTCGGACAAAGCAACTGGTGTCCTAAAGGACAGTGGTGCAAAGATTGCAACTGGCGCTATAGATACCAAGCACGGCATGGATGACTTTCTAAATGCACTGAAACAAGATTCATCGTTAGAAAAGTCACGTTTCCAAGGCAGTTCTGATTTGAGAAATCTGAGGGGCCCGGCGGGCTCTGACTATCAGGCAACAGAGTTTACAACTGGATCTAAGACAGTCACAAGTGTAGAGTCTGGGGAGAATATTAGTGTCACGAGTGTCACGACAAGAACCATCGTCACTCCAGTTACTTATACATTCGACCCGAGTTCTAACGTAGGCTCCGAAGTACATGTCCGTTTCGCCGACGTGAATTTAAATGACGGCGAGCAAGCCGACGACGGGAAATCGAAGAAAGTATCTCGCATTCCACAGAAAATTAGTTCCTCGAAGGGTATGAAGCTTAGCCCCGGTAGTTCGTTTGATAGTCCAGTTAGGGTAGTAGA
Organism: Andrena haemorrhoa; assembly: GCA_910592295.1. NCBI lineage: Eukaryota > Metazoa > Arthropoda > Insecta > Hymenoptera > Andrenidae > Andrena > Andrena haemorrhoa. The sequence goes on from OU342946.1 coordinate 30,867,014, forward strand.
GGTATCTAGCGAAGTAGAGCACCTCGAGCCTCACACACGACAGACCGTCACCACAGTCGTAACAAAGTCTGTGCGGACGGCAGCGACCCCGCCACCCAGTCTCGCCGAGTACACTGACAGTAGAATTGAAGGTATCTTGCAATAATTGCGTTATACATATTACATACCAGCTGTGTGTAACATGATTAATTAAGTTGATGCTTTTCTGTAACTTAAGTTTTGGTAGTCATACCAAAGTGACCAGAATGGGTCATTGCACTGTGTCATCCGTAATGAATTTCTAACACTCTGGTCTCGATCACTCTTAGTGTACTAATGTCTATATGATCTTTTATAAAGCAAGAAATATTCGACGTACTATAAAGTGGAGGATTGCATACGTTCGTTGGCCGATATAATTGGACCAATCGAATCGGGTACGCGGTACGCCCTTGTTACATAACACGACAAACGGCAGAGTTTCAACGAAAGCCCATCTGCATTGAGGTTCCATTCCTATATGAAATCGCATCGCTTGTAAGTTAACGTCTATGAGCCCAATACTTGACATTTCACTTTATAGTATGCCAATTGATATCTACGATAATAAAAGAGAGGATACACGATCAACCATAGTCAAGTATAAGACAACGTATCTACATTACTTCTATTTTATTTGCTGTTCTTATTTTCAGTTTGTGCGTTTTAACTTCTTTTCTTTTCCTTTTCTGTTAACGTTTCTTTGATGCATGTTTCCAGGTTTCTTAATGCTACTTTCCGTTCCCTTAACATTAATATCGTCCACGAATAAAACGTACCGTTGTCCACTGGTAATAATGTTATCCGTCGAGAGCAAACGACCTTTATTTGTCATTATCCATTTACTTTTATTATAGCGTAACATATAGACATCATATGTTGTATTATTCTGCGGTGATATTATATCATTGAAAATTAACAGGAGACCACAGCTATAGACGCATGAACCGAGGTATGCCATGGCAGGGAAACATCATTCATCATCTAATCTTTGTCAGTTCATCGCTTTCAATGTTCACGCTGCGATTGTGCCTGTACTAATGCCGTTCTCCGCTGCTTTTCCAGATGTTACCGAGGAGGCAACGAGACGGGCGCAGAGCCTAGCAGACCGGGCCTACTCTATGTCGAAACCAGGTAATGTATGGTCGAGAAAAGTATAAAAGATACCTCACCTACACAGATATCACAGGCCCAAGATATCCAAATACGTTAGCAGATTCTATTTTGGTGCCCTCATTTATATTTAGCTTTATCTTCCATAGTTAGCACCTGCCGACGCTTTCACACTAACTAATATTGTGCGCACGTCTCTTACTAAATTAGTTACCCCTGTTATTTGGTCGCACAGAGTAAAGGTCCATTGATAAGACACATGTACTTACGATCTGTTGTACAGTAAACTCGACCACTCTGGACGTCACGAATCCACTATCTGCGTAGTCCCATTTGAGCGACGACGACGGTTTAGTTGGAACAAGAGTACTGTAGCTGGTAGACGTTAACAATGCCTTCGTTTCATTTTTCTTTTCGTTCCGCTGGTCCTACGCTGCGAGGAAGTAATCTCTTCTGATAGCCCCCGGCGAAGGATCACGCTTCGAGTCGAACTTTTGTTTCAGTAATATTTGTGTTCCACCGAGACGTAGTCTGTTCCACCAGGGTACAGTTTAGTAAGACTCAGGCGCCACGATTAGACACCGTTCAATTGAGTGTTCTTTTTGTTTTCATAAACAAACTAATCCTGTTGCAGTATTGATACTAACTAAAAAATATATATATATATACATAATGAATGTAGAGGTGTGCTGCACACACAGACACACACACACAGGCATATGATGGCGATAAATATGCATGCGTGTGTGGGCACGCACACGAGTTGTTTCGTGTGTGTATGCGCGTACACACACGGATACGTATGTGAGACGAGCCACACGCTGAATACAATTTTCGGTCCAACTGTCGCAGTTGGGCTAGAGTCGAAATTCTTAGTGTGTATCAATGTGCTTTATGTCCTTGTTCCTGTTCTTGTCCATGTCCTTTTGGATGGGTCAGGGCATGATTCGGCTGAGATTGATGGGACTGTAGAGAGGCATGCTACTTCTGCTCCAACAAAGCAACCTGTTCCCGCCCCGCGACATTCTACCAGGTCGTCCGTGAAAACAGACTTCCACCTAGATCTCAGAGACACCTCTTACACGCCGTACAGTCCAAAGCACAAGGCAGCGGAGCAAACCAAGCCCCTCCACGAGGAGCAACACTCCCCGGAGAGGAGCAGCCCGAAAAGCAAAATACCGGTGAAGATAAAGAAAACCCTCGAGATCGAAACCGTCGCGAACAGAACATCATCGATCGACAGAGAAGGTATCCAAGCGACCACAGTAAGTCCCATAAAACGCACCGATAAAACGTCCGAGGATTCGTCAGAGAAATCATCGCACGAGAAAGAGAAACGAGAAGCAGAGTGTGTCAAAGAGATTAGTGGTTCACCAGGGTTTAAGGAGTCCGAGGAAACGCATAGATCATCGACGACGGATGTAGTCCCATCTGTAGGTACCTTCCTCCCTGAGAAGCAAGAGGAGCTCGAGTCGTCTAGTGGGATCGTGAAAAGAACAGAGACTGTGACGATAACGGAGGATGACGGTGCGAATCCGTCGAAATCGAGTAGAACCGTGACGAAAGAGACCAGGCTGATCGAGAGTTTGCCTATCGATTCGACGAGTTGCACCACGGTATCGAGAACAGAGAGGGACGTGACGGATGAGACGGTGTCGAAGGAGATGGCTACGAGGACGGTGACGACTGTACGGTGCGTTACCACAGAGTCTATCGACGCGGAGGAAATCATGAGAACGATGACGGTCAGCGGTGGCTACGGGGACATGTCGAGCGTAATCGAGCAGGTGTCGACAAAGATCGTTAAGAGCAGCAGAGAACTGCCAGAGCCGTGGGCCCACGGCAATCTAGCCGAACGGTCGTTCCTTAACGACGAGAAGGCCGAGCAATGGGAGAGCCAGTTCTCCCAAGACACCTCGCCCGGCTCCGGCAACGGCGACATTTACACGAAAAACGGTAGCTCTAGGCACGATTTAAACAGCGACACTGATAGCGACGGTTCCCCGCGACCGAGAAGAAGATCATCGAGCAAGAGGCGTACGTTGGGCAGTTCCAGCGGGTCTGATGTAGCACTGCACGAAGGTGCGGAGCTGTCCCCGTTGGAGGACGACCAAGGTACCGCACTCACAGCTAACCTTCTAAGTAAGCAATGTACATATCCCCTGCTAAACCAAGTCCACCCAAGGGGCGTGTGATCGAACCCGTGAACGTCAACATACGCGCTCTATATACGCTTCTGGCCGTTACCCCCGCTTCTCTTGATGCATGCACATCCCGCACCCCCTTATCGTTTCTTTGTGTTCTGTATGTGGTCAGCGTTCAAGCCCCGGCGCCGGCGTGTTCTCACCTCGCAAACGGTACCGCTTCAGCGATCGCCTCGATTAGCGTATCGCTAGCTTGCGTTGAGAAGTGAAAGGTAGACGGACGTGTGTTTAAAGCGCGATGGGAAATTCAAAATTATCTGCGAATCGCTAATTCTCGACGATCAGACTGTGTTGGCGTTCGTTGGTGGATATTAGAGATCGATGTTTCGCGGATAGAAGCAATTGGAGAGCCTAGTTGTCACGGTGGCAAGCGGGAACGTTGAGTTCGTGACTAATTTGGTGTATATTAACCGCACACGGCGTTGCATGACCGTAAGCTTGCGTAACAATTGTATCACTTAAGGTGCATTTGCATAAGGTGGAAGGATGTTGACCGTATGAAACGATAACCACTCGCAAAGGAAAAACAAAGCTTGTGAAAGGCAGTCGTAAATCCGCGTACCTGTTTGGTTTCTTTTTCTTAATACTCCCGTGGATTTATTCGTTGGGGGTGAAGTATATCATAGGGTTTTGGTGATCGATTCAATGTGCTTCGTTCGAGAAAGGGACCCCCTACCCCCATTCTTCCCTATCGTTGGTCTTGGCTGAACGAATGAAATTGCGATCAGGGGCTTCTGGGACTAGCATACTTTTCGTTGATGTTCATTCATGGTCGGACATTTTATATAGCGTGCGAGAGTTTCTGGGACTGTATATGTTTAAAGGACATGTTGATGGCTTAGTGCACAAATATTGTATGTCTACTTATAGCGTTCTCGAGGAAAGCAGATTCAAACATGCAATGAACAAAAATATTATTTTTCACATCTTTTTTCAAATTTATTAAGTAGATATAAAAGATACAGTCAGGAACTATTTTTTGCATATAAAAACTCAAATTTCACAAAAAGTGGACATAAAATATTTGTGCATTAATACACCGATGTGCTTTTTGATTTCGTGAAAAGCGTGCAAGTGATATCGATGCCTTTTCTAATTGAAAAGTAGTTTCATCACGCTCAGTATCCCGTTTTAAATAAAATACAGTCCGAAAAGGTTTTTTCAAACTTTACGTAGTCATGTGTACATTACACGCCAAAGTCACAAAGTAATAAGGGCGAAGCATTCAAAAGGTACCAGGACATATCGATTATATCGTTATCCAGTTATTGTTACACAACTGTCGCCCAGGAACATGAGCGCGAATTTTGTTTGTATCGACATGGTTGAACAGTTGGGTTGGTCTGTAACACACTGGCCATATTGTCCTTCGTGTATCCAAATTGATCAATAACAGCACACTAAAACAGCTCAGTTTACCGATTACCTTTAAACGGAAATTGTTGTCTTTGCTTCGCAAAGTTACATGTACACCTTCTCCCAAAGCTTCACAATTTGGGCTGACCTTCATTCGGAACTTACACGTAATACCAAGGAGGACTCCATTTCGTGAATAACCCGCAGGAGTTAACGCACGCGAAGTATTCCCAGCTTGCAGGCTATCGATGTTTGAAAATATGGACGGACCTTTTGCCATGTGTACATCAAACATATTAAAATCAGCCGCCTCGCCGCAAAACAGTCCGTCGAGCATCGCCTCGACGGCTCCCTGCTACTACTTTCTTCATATTATACTTCGCCCGCTGCTCCCTTCATACTAATCACGGCGTGGGAGATGCAAAATTATTCAGTCGAAGCATTTTATTAAAAAAAAAAAAAAAAAAAAAAAAAAAAAATACAATTGAAACGTATTAGATAGAAAATTCATAGGAGGCATAATCTTTAAGTGACAGAAACAGACAGTTCGGTACAGTCGATTTGCTCGAGCACGCGGCGAAGTACAGTTGAGGGAACGCCTAGGACGAAGACTTCCGGTAGAGCAGGCTGCGCATGTTGGATGAGCGTAGCCGCCGCTACGCTGGTGGTCCTACTAGCAATTTTTCTTACCTTGGAGCCACGAACAATCCAACGTGCCATCTACACCCTCTCTAACAATGCCCCGAGGCAAGCTGGGTACGATTTACCCTTCATTTTATTTATTTTTTTGTGAAACACATGTAACCCGCCCTGGCGGACACTCGATGAGATACCCCATGCCCAAAATTCCCCATCGCATCGAGATACTTGTTTTCCCTTAAGCAACTTCAATCCGACAAGCCTACGAGAAAGTCACTTTGAAACGTTTCATCTCATTTTTCCTACTGGTTTACACATTTCGTACGCGGCAGAAGAAATTCTGTACCCTTGGTACTCGAGCATTCATATTCCAAATTTTTCGTGCGTTTACTGAGAAGTTAATAGAACAGTATCTTTACCTGGGAAACTATTTTCAGCGATAAGTGCATTTGCAAAGTCCGCACTGTCCCAGATAAAAGATATGACGTGGAAACACTGGGACATAGTTTAAACTAGTCGAAAGAGTGCAAGTATATGATTCAAAGGGAAATTTCAGGCCAATGACGACTGCGAAGGTTGGCATTTAATTTGTGAAACGATAATTCTGTTTATTACCTAAGTACAGGCCCCGTAACCGTATATATGTATCAAGGGGGAAAGTCACGCGTCGTGTAATGCGATTTACGAGGCAGGTAATGGGAAGCTCGAAGCTTCCGGGAGCTACGTATGCAAGCTTTCTTTTTCTGAACACGTCTCACCCCCACCGTGATACCGAATGTGATGCATGACTCGATTACGATCGACACCCTCGCATGATTGCATATTTGATCTTGAGTTGTTGTCTCCCTGTAGCGTCTGTTTTACACGCCATTGATTTAATGATCTCTCCCCCCCCCCCCCCCCCCCTTGATGCCGTTTCTGAACGCCTGATGCACGCCACCCAAGTGAAAACCGAGAGAAAGAGCTCGATTACTCACCTCTGATTTCATGCGTCTTCTATAGTTCACTATTTTACCCTTTCTAGCTCTTCTGACAATAAGCAACACAAGATAAAGCTAAAGTGTAGAGGGACCAACAAATCGTGTTTTTTTTTTTAGTCACGTTAGGATTGTTAGGCGAATCGTCATGTAAGTAGCCTTCATCTATGTACACGTGCGTGTGAACACGACACCCATTTACACCATACAATATGGCTAGACAAGTATCAGTCACTATGAACGTGTCCATCGCTTCGAAATGTACCGCGGTACGAATCGACGCCGCTTCATCCATCCAGAATGCATCTTTTAGGATAGTCATTTCACCCTCGGCGAGACCGAAAACGCTCCGACCTCGCTGTTTAGACCTGCAAAAATATACCTGCTAACGGAGGAACGGTCGCATTGGCAGCGATCGTTCGTCAAACGCACTCGAATTTCTAATCGTACGGCAAGTTTTCACCACACTCGTGGTGATCCTGGGTTCTCCTTCCGTTCAGCTTTCTCTACATTATTCATTTTGATAAAAAAATTGTATCCCCCGTTCTTTTCAAGGTTTACACTGTTGAAAGTTGTAATTATCAAAATAGAATTGAAGGATTACTATAATATCTTTTAATAGATATACTTTAGACGTTCAGTATTCTATGCCAGAAGTGGCTAAATATTACTTTTATCGAACGTTTCTCGCAAAGTTACTCGAAGTTTACTTCCAAAGCACTTCCTTAAGCTCAGCTTTTTATCAATCAAAATCTTTTGTTAAATGAAAATCTGTACGATTGTTGAATGCATGAAAACAGATTGCCTTGAAAGGATAGGTGTTTCATTTCGAAATGGCAACAATTGGAGCATATTTTATCAAGCATCTCTGTTTGGAAGGAAAGCCTGGAAAACTGCACAAAGATGCCTGTTTCCTGTACCCCGAGAAAAAGCTAATACTATCAAACCCCCCAGTAATACCTACTCTGAATAATACTTGACCGTTCGTCTAACAACACTAACTGATGTAGTTAGTACGCGCCCCTTTAAACTTGTTGCCACTATACACAGGGTGTTTCAATGAGCTACGGTCAAAACCAGAGAGCGTTTTCCTCGGTCGAAAATTGTAAGTACGAATCTGTATCCTACGAACGGTAATCCTCGAACTTGTCGAGGAACTTTTGTAACTTGCCGATTTTCTTTCCATTTCTAGTCGTTGAACGTTCAAGTGGTTTTTCCACTTCGTTGCGTCGAGATGTTGTTAGCGAATTTGTTCGCGGCCCCGAGCCGTGTAATATCCATTTTCGTTTCGTCAAAATTTGTTCGATAAGCGTATGTTGAGTAGTGTTTTGTTTCATGACGATTCGACTATAATTTCTTTTAGTATGTATGGTAGAATTTGCCTCGGGTCTCGATAAACCCGGCTTAGAAATTTTATAGAATAGACACCATTTTTACGAACGTAATTACCACTTACGTATTTTCCACCGAAGAAACCCCCCCCCTTCAGTTTTCACCGTAGATGAATACTCTTCTGTTGTATCCGGAAAGTTTGAGTACTTATATTATCTCATGACTAACTGCTAAACGCTTTATTATTCAGTAGCTTTTATCAGCGCTTCACACGAGCTCGCTGCGTGCAGCACAGTCCTCCTCGCAAGGGAGGTTTCCTTTCGCGGTCATCTCTCGATGAAACTCGACAAACACTTTGAGTAATAGGATCGAAGAATATTCATTATCATTCACGTTGGAATTCATTCTAAGAGAACACATTTTTCACCTGCAATTAGAACGAATGCAAAGGAGACTTTAAGACGTAACACTATACAAATCAAAGTGTTAATCACAGCATAATTTAATATCACAGAATTTGAAGCTGTTATAATTTCAGAAATATTTTAATAACTTTAGAAAACATTTAACATTTTACATTCCAAAAAAGTCACGCGTTCATTTTCTTTTCAGTTACTGCAGGAATACGAGGATTTTCATTATCAGTAGCGTGTTTTACAGGCTCGAAACCTTTCTTGCGAGAAATATTCTAAATATGCCTCAGTAATTATATTATACATGATTACGAATTATTGAATATGGACTTTCAAGCGCTGCTATTAGTGCATAGTATCTCAATTACACGCGATAAAAGGATACTTATCCGAAAAAGAACAAGGGAATAAAATTGAAGCCATCCCGATATAATCGTACATCGCATGCGTTGAATTCATAATCGAGGCATAGGGAATCGAATACTGTGTAGTTTAAGTATAATTTCCATGGTATATTATTCACTTTCTCTGACAAATCGTTATGGAACTAAATCGTTAGATCGGCAAAGAAACGTGGGAGATCTTACCGATCGTGACAGTAACCACGCGAGACGTAAGGAAAAGCGGTTGCATAGTTGGCTGATTGAGTGAAAATGCGTATACTATATATTATATATTGTATCGTCAAATATGTATAGCGATGTTGCTACTTTTTTTATATGTGTCTAGTATTTACCCCTTGTTTTGGGCATGATGTAAAATTGAGAGATATATATGTACAATTGGTACTTGTATCTATGTGAACCGCTAAGATAGTAAGCTACGCATCCCCCCTGTAAACGCAGGAGCACGCATTTTGACGAATTCTCGTTTGTTACGCAGAATCTGACTTTTTGCAACATAGCGAGCCATCATTCATGGAAACGACAACGACGGAAGTGGACCCTGACACGCAGGAAAGGTAATGCGAAAAACGTGAAAAAGCAAGTATGAGCCGCAAGCATCTGGGAAGCTTTTCTAGCTAAAAGTACCCAAATCCACCACTTTGCGTAACGAAATTTTTATTAAATTGCAGTTCTATGCCACGTTCTATTTCAAATATCATTTTCAAATATCAAAGTCTTCAAGTTTTAAAAAAAAAAAATTCCGAAAATACTTGTGTTTTCAGACCTTACAGGTAGGCATAACCCCTTAATATTACACCAATAGAACCAAAATACATTCT